>OY997266.1:304280108-305480108 GCA_963921465.1 Triticum timopheevii | reverse complement strand
TTCCCCTCTCCTCTCCCGACGCTGCTGCCCCGCCGCCTCGACGCCGCCCCACCGCCTCGACGCCGCCCCGCCGCCTTGCCCCTGCGCCCATCGCCGGTGCCCCGTCGTCCCTGTCGCCCGTCTCCAACCACCGCCGCCTGAGGCCCCGACGTCGGCGCCGCTCTCTCCGTCGCCCCACCTCGTTGGATGCCATCGCCCCGCCGCCCTCGTCGCCAGCGGCCCGGACGCCGCCCCGTCCACACCACCATCGCCGGAGCACCACACCCGGACCTCGTCGCCTCCTCCCCTGCGTCGTCGTCGTCCCCGACATCCTCCCCGCGCCCCACTGCCCCCGTGAGCTCCCCCTCCTCCTCTCCCCCTCTCCCCCTCCTCCTGCCCCCGTGTGCCATGGTGATTGAATAACCCGCCTGGATCTTTGGTGAGACCTGAAACACCCTAAATTGTAGATTAATTCTGGTGAGGGACTGCACTGCTGGCCTATGTGTGTCCTTGAATTTAGGGGTTTGTGGATGTTACTTACATACTACACTCTGCTGCAAAATGAAACACAAATTAATTTAGGTGTTTGTGGTGTTTTTTTGGGTGTGTGTATTGTTAGGTAGCCAAACTTGTTGCTCTTCCAAAAACCATCTAGTGGGATTAAACAATTATCTGGTGTTGTCCTGGTTATTGATAAAAAAAGCATTCTGTGCGGCATAACTCAGCAGATTTGAAGAAAAAATCTTCTTGTGCCACTGGGCTACAGGAAACATGACACCAATCAGAGGCCCTAAATCATAGTTCAGTCTACAAAGCAATCACAGGTAGCAGGGTGTTGCCACCATCAGTATCAAATCGAAGCAGATAAAAAATCACAGTTTACAAAGTTTCTCAGTCAGTTGAACCAAGTCATTGCAACCAAACAACAAATACTAGATGCATACGTAGATACTATCCCTCCCAAATTCTACTAAACCCAGGAAATGCTCAAGTTGATGAATTAATCCACACCACAATTAATCAATACACCACTAGTTTGTAGTTTTTAGGAAAATGCTAGTAACTTGTGCTTTCATATCCTAGTTATGTAGTTTTTAGGCAAATGCTAGTAACTTGTGCTTTCATATCTCTGTATTGGTTCGTGTTGCTGTTGTAGTTCTTGAATTTGTTCAGTTACCTCCTGGTAGGTTAGATGCAGGTGATTAGTTTCCCTAGTTTAGGGTTTTCTCAGTGTATCAGATTTAATGAGTCAGCTCTGCTTTATTCCTGTGTCTATATGGTTTTCTAGTGCGTTTCACTGGATGTTTTTAAGTGTAATCCCCATGTGTTTTTAGCCCTGTATTGGTTCAGTAGGTGTTTCCTTTATTTTGTCAGTGTTAGATCATCTAACTGAATTTGTGTGTACAAGCCCTGCAGTGCAGATGTGTTTTAGTGTAAGCTCAGCAAATTTCAGTAAGCCCTGATGCTTCTTATATGTAATTACAGTATAAAACTTCCCCTAATAACAGTGTAAATTTTCTTATAATTATAGTGTAACCCTCATGCTTTCCATAATTTTTGTTACACTGAAAATAAGGCAATTAACTAGCTACTTACTTTTTTTGCCCATTGGCATTTGACTTTGTATGGAACCTGAAGTTGTATACCAACTTATCAGATTTATTGTGCTTCTTTGCCACATTTACAGCTACCATGTTGTTTTGATACAGAAACAGTTTGGTAGCTGTCCGTGAACAATGTGGTAGCTGGTACAGTTACCAGGTCTTTTTTTTAATTGAACCAAACTGGTACAGTTACCAGGTCAGCTGATGCTTAGACTAGGAAGATTGCTGCTAGATGTTAATTTGCTGGTACTAGCTACAATTTGGCACTGAAAAGCAAAAGCAAAAGCCCTTGAGTTTGCTGATATATATTTTTCCATGTTGTGATGGAGGCCTTTTTTGCCTTGTCCACCCGAGAGGCCCTTGAGTTTGCTGGAATGTCGATTAACTTCCGTTCCGGCAAATTCGGGTACTCCATATGTCCTATTTTCAGCAAAGGTCATGTTGAAATTTTCCGTGAATTTTAGCATGACTTTGCTAAAAATAGGACATATGGGGTACTTGTGACTAATGCATGGGCTGGGGTATCTTAGTAGTTAATTAAGTAGGATCAAGTGCCCCTTTATTCTAGCTGCATTAAACCATAGGCGTGCCTCGGCGTCGAAAAACCCTCAATGATAAAAGCTTAGATTTTAGGATGCCTCGGTGTCGACAAACCCTAAATGATGAGACCATGATCTTGTTCCTTGACAATAACCAACTTTTTGACCAAACTTTGTTTCTATTTAGAGATAAACATGGCCCACAACGATGAGGCCGGGGGTTCGGGTGGCAAGGCATTCTGGGAGCTGTCCCAGGAGATGGAGGAACAACCTCACTTGTATGAGGCTGCCGCCTTCCCCACCGATCTTGAGACCACTGATGGTGCCGCCGAGGATGACCACACTGATGCCACCACTGATGGTGCCGCCGAGGATGCCACCACTGATGATGGCGGCGCACGCACAGATGGGAGCCAACCGAAGAGGCAACGGAAGGACCGGCGCCCGATCGTGCTCCTCACCCTCAAGGAGGAAGTTACTGAAGTGGACTCCAACGGGAATCCAACGGCGCTCGAACGAATAGTCAAGGGGTACTCGCTTAAGCTCGGGTGCATTGTCTGGAGCACCGTCTCGATCAACACCGAGAACCTGAGGCATCCTGACCGAGGGAATTTGTGCAACCTCCTCTTCACGAAGCTGCACGAACGATACAAGTTCCCCGCTGAATTTGCAAACACAAGCCTCAAAGGGAATAAAGTGAACAATGCTGCCCTCACGAAGATGGGCAAGGCCCTGTCTACTTGGAAAAGCAATGTGAAGAGAATGATCGAGAAAGGTGAGAGTTATCAGAAGATCAAGGAGAAAAATCCTTCGATCACCGAAGATGACTACAACGACTTCAGGATCATTTGCTCGAGCACCGCAAACTCCCAATCAAGTGAGCGGGGGAAACAAATGCGGGGGCTGAACATAGGGGAACACACACTCGGTCCCGGCGGTTACAGAGTGGCGGAGCCTATATGGGACAAGGAGGAGGCGGACCGTGCCGAGCAAGGCCTACCGCCCCTCTTCGATAAATACGGTGACAAGCAGACCAGGAACTTTGTCAGGGCCCGGTACAAGAAGGACCCGAAAACAAAGGAGCTTACCATGGATCCAAAGACCAGGCAGCTTGAGCTTGTTCTGGTAAGGAATACACCCCCGCGTAATTAGCTCCATATGGTTGCATTCTAATTAATGAAGCCAAATTTCTAAATGGTTCACATTCCTTCCGCAGGCGACTGAAAGCAGTAGCGCGGGGTCGACTAAGAGCAACCCTTGGGACACCACTCTAAATAGGGCGTTGAATGTAATGAAGAACAAGGATAAGCTCAGTAAGCCGACGTCAGCTGGTCGTGTGGCCGGCAAAGGCTTGTCGACAAAATGGGGGTCATACTATACCGCTGGTGTGCGGAAGGAGAAAAAGACCAGCTCGGAAAGCCAGGCGCGAGAGGTTCAAGAACTCAAGGCACAGGTGGCGCGGATTCCGGAGATTGTCCAAGAGCAAGTGGAACAACGACTCGGAGCGACGATCACCGCCATTGTGCCTACCTTGATCTCGGGGTTGAGTGCGTGGATTGCAGGCGGCCAACAGGGGCCGCCCCCGATTCCTAGCTTCACGGCCAGCAACTCGCATAATGCGATGGCGGGGCCATTGGTGCCTCCGGCGGAGGCGGCATTGGTGTCTCCGACACCGGCACGGGAGCTTAATGCACCCGGGTGTACGACGGCCGGCACCTCTACAGCAAGCGGCCCCTCCGTCAACTGCACGCCCGCCGTTGGCGGTGCCTCGACATTAGCCGAGCTCGACGCCATCATCACGGTAACTAATTAAGCCTCTCTCGGCCGAGGACTTCATCTCCTTGCCTTTGACTGGGCATCCCTGACGCCCTACATGTTTTCGCAGGGCGCCGCCGACGTTCCGTGCACTCTCCTCCACTTCGTGAACAACGAGTTGGTCAATGTCTCCAAGGGCAAAATCGTTCAACCGGGCAACCCCTTGTTCCACGGTACCCAGATGCCACCCAACTTGTTTAGGGTTCAACTGGTTCGGGTGCTGCCAGGCTGCGACGAGTTGTTACCTCCGATTCGACCCGTCGGGGCTAACGATGATGACGTGATGACCCTCAGCGCCTGCCTGAGCTGGCCCCTGCTTTGGCCGAAGAGCCAGATTCGTTTGGGGGCGGGGGACACCACCCCAAAGACAACACCGCCAGTCGTGCCGGCGCCAAGTCGGCCCCATGGCAAGACCGCCGCAACGGTGCCGGACATCCCTATGCCACTGGATCCAAACATGCATATGGCACAGGATCAGAACGACGACGACGACAATGATGATACATTTGGCAACGTCGATCAGTACTTTGCCGATCATGGGTACGATGGCGACTTCATGGGGCCTCCTTCTCAAGAACCAAACCCAACAAAATACGTGTGCGATCTAGCTGGTACCGCGGACAAGCCAAGTTGCAACAGGCGCCGTCTGGCGTTCAGCTCTTAGGAGACGCCTCCAGCTGCCGACTTCACCGAGCCTCAGATAGGCGAGGTGCGAAATATTATCAGCCCCAACACACTCAAGAAGGCGGTCTGTGAGCAGAACTCGGTCCCATTACAGGAGAAGAAGAGGGCACGCAAAAGAAAGACTAAGAAGGGTGCGAGCCAGCCGGCACCGAGTACGATCCGTGCTCAGGACGGGCCACCTTCACCGCAGGATATCTCGAGGAGGGTGCATGTGGCGGGTAGGGCAATGCTACCGACAAATATGCTCAATGCTGCAACCGGTGCTATGCGGAGTCTGCATGACAGTGTTCTTTCTTTGGAGAAGCAGCGTCTTAGAGAGAAGGATGTGGCATACCCGGTTTTCGCGGACAAGGTGCCAGAGGGCAAGGGCTTTGTGGATAACTCCATCGGGCGTACGATCGTCCTGCGTTTTGATGACATCCACGCTATGTTGAACCTTCATCCGCTGCACTACACCTTCGTTCGGCTATTTTCGCTGAGTATGGAGATGCGGATCATTCGTGACAAGACCCCGGACATCGTGATAGTCGACCCCTTCTACATGCGTGCCAAGATCTTGGGCAGCGCTGGGGACCGGCAAGTCGCGAGTTCTTACCTCGAAGGCATCATTCTGGCAAACCAAGATAAGGATAACTTCCTCGTGCCTTACTTTCCCGAGTAAGTCCTCCCCTCAACCGGCCCGTAACATATGAATTCTTACATTCCGATCATTTTTCTTTTAACATTCCGTGTTTTCTGCAGTGACACACGTTGCACGCTCATCCTCCTAAGCCCCAAATATTCCATGGCCACGTATTTCGACCCGGACCATCAGTCGAACGTAGACTACACAAATGTCAAGAAGGTTCTTGATGATGTTCTCCCCGGCTACGCCAAATTTGGAGGCACCTTCACCAAGCCTATTCGTAAGTACGGCAAGCACGTGTTCTCCCACAATACGACGTTCTGCTGCATCAAGCAGCCGCCTGGCGGTTAGAAGGGTGCCTACTACGCCATCCATCACATGTGGGCGATCGTATGGGACCATCATCAACTTCTGCTATCGAGTAAACTCAAAGATTGGGCAAAGAGCGTGTCGGCAATCCAGGACGCGGACCTCCGACAAGAATTCTTTTGCATCCAGTCGGAGTTTGCGGAAATCATCCATCAAGATGTCCTTCGTACCTCGGGGCAGTTCTACCTCAACAATCAACCGTCCAACAGTGACATCGACACAATGCTACAAATGCAGGCTGACAACGACCGTTATTTCATGACTCCCACGATAGACGGCGGCTTCATCCATGCTCCGGTCCCTTGAGTCGAGTCGAAAGCAGTGATGCTGTGTCTAGTTCTGAAACATCGATTGGCTCATGTTGTAATTAAACTTTAATGAACTTGTAGTATGTCTCTTTGGTTTCGAGAGTCGTTCAACTTAGATGTAATCCATGCTATTAATGTCTTGCTTTTCTCTTTCGATCATTCTGTTGCATACTTATATATTGCTTATGTATTGTCTGTGAATTGGTACTAACGTTTCGTTTGGCTAGTGCATAGCGATGCCGACGTATGTCGTTTACAAGGGTAAGGTTCCCGGAGTCTACGATGACTGGGAGGAGTGTCGGAGACAGGTTCACCGATTCAGCGGTAACAGTTACAAAGGGTACACCACTAGGGCCGAGGCTGAATCTAGATACGCCCACTATCTAGCGGGAGAGGGGAGGGAGCGTTGGAGGAACCGGATGAAGACGAGTTTCATCGTGATGATGCTCATCGTGATGACCGTAACTCTCTTCTATGTGATGGTAGTTTACATGATCGATATCGACTTGTAATGTGAAGACAAACTCGCTACTCGCGGTCTCGAGACTTGTAATATAATGTTCTATCTTTGTTCGGTCTTTTCAATTCAGAGACTAATATGATGAATTGTATTCGGAGACTAATATGATGAATTGTATTCAAAGACTAATCTTCTATTGTATTCGATGAATCTGTTGTTGATGTGTGCTGTCTATATTTTGTCAAATTATACATTTTGTAACCTGTGCAAAAAATAGAAAATAAAAAATAAAAAAAACCTAATATTCATACTAATTGCGCATCACATGATAGTGCGCCATTAGTATGACAAAGCATACTAATGGCGCATCACTGAACAGTGCGCCATTAGTATGCCGCGGTTACTAATGGCGCATCTTGTTGCTGTGCGCCATTAGTATGCTAGAGCACCTGGGTATACATGGCCCCTAGGAGGCATACTAATGGCGCACTTTTGTATACACTAATGGCGCATCAGTGGTGCGCCATTAGTATATCAGATACTAACGGCGCACCAGGGGGTGCACCATTAGTAAAATATACTAATGGCGTGGCACTAATGGCGCACCCCTAATGCGCCATTAATGGCCAAATTAGGTGCGCCATTAGTATGCCTTTTCCAAGTAGTGCTAGGAGTACACCCAAAGCGTTCCTACGGTATCCAGGAGTTGCACAATCTCATGGTCTAAGGAAATGATACTTGACATTAGAAAAGCTCTTAGCAAACGAACTACATGATCTTGTGCTAGCTTAGGATTGGGTCTTGTCCATCACATCATTCTCCTAATGATGTGATCCTGTTATCAATGACATCCAATGTCCATCGTCGGAAAACCATAACCATCTATTGATCAATGAGCTAGTCAACTAGAGGCTCACTGGGGACATGTTGTGGTCTATGTATTCACACATGTATTACGGTTTCCAGTTAATACAATTATAGCATGAACAATAGACAATTATCATGAACAAGGAAATATAATAATAACCATCTTATTATTGCCTCTAGGGCATATTTCCAATAGTCTCCCACTTGCACTAGAGTCAATAATCTAGTTCACATCACTATGTGATTGTAATGAATCCAACACCCATAGGGTTTGATCATATCTTGCTTGTGAGAGTGGTTTTTAGTCATCAGGTCTGAACCTTTCTGATCCGTGTGTGCTTTACAAATCTCTACGTCATCTTGTAGATGCAGCTACCACGCGCTACTTGGAACTATTCCAAATAACTGCTATACTATACGAATCTGGTTTACTACTCAGAGTCATCCGGATTAGTGTCAAAGTTTGCATCGACGTCACCCTGTACGACGAACCCTTTTACCACCTCCATAATCGAGAAAAATACCTTAGTCCTCTCTCTTTTGTGTGCCCAAATTAGCAAGCAATGTTAAATTATGCAATGACGTACCCGAGGAAATTTCCACCAAATTTTGAATTATCAAACTCATCCAATGCGCGTTAAGCAGAGGAATCGTTTGCGATGCACACTGTAGTTCAAAGTGAATAGTGTCCGGCGGCACCGCGTGCAAATTTTCCCCCCACATTTCGAAATTTTTTGGCCTACCGCCGAAATATCTACCCTCCCCCCTCCCCCTCCCCCTCCCCCTCCCCTTTTCTCCTCGACCACAAGCCACATTTCCCCTATTTCCCCTTCCTTCCTTCCTTCCTAAGCTATAGCCACTTCCTCTCTTGCTTCCTCGCTCTCGCCGTCTCGCATCCTACCATCGGGGTCGCCATGGTCTTCTTCAAAGACCTCTCTAGCGGTTCCTCCTTTTCCACCAGGGTATGCCTCTCTTCTCTCTCTCGGAATATGACTTGGAATGAAGGAGTTTTACCCGGCGGTCGATTTGAGTCATTTCTTCCTCTTGTACTCCCTCTGTTCAGAATTACTTGTCTCGGAAATGGATGTATCTAGAACTAAAATATGTCTAGATACATCCATTTTCACGACAAGTAATTTCGAACAGAGGGAGTAGTTCCCTAGGACCATCAATTGCAACGAATGGAGCGGGGTGGTTGAAGATCTGTCTGCTTGTTGTCACCATCAATCTCCATGCATGAAGCTATTTGCGTTTGAACCTGTGGATAGCGGGAGGAAGTTTCTGGCATGTGCAGAGAAGGTTAAACCCTCTTTCGTTGTTACAAATCATTTGTTAGATATGATTCAGACACTATCACGGTCCCAACCCATTCATACCACACCTTCAACCAAATGCATCCTAAGACAGTGTCACAGTTTGTACCTAGTATCTAAAAATGTTGCCATCTCATCAGCGGTGCCATTAGAAAATTAATTGGCACCGCTTCAGCAGTTTGTGGAGCGAACTTGTCCACACATCCGAGCAGCCAAGCAGTAAAATACTAAATCTTTATGGCACGAAGGAGCTGGGCACCGGAGCAACTAGGTGCTCCAGAGTTTGGGTCCCTGATTTTTTCCGCTACATCAGCTCACCAGTGTAGGGCACCGGTGCGAGATGTAGCAACAGTTGTCTTTACACTTGTTTTGGCATACATAGTGGATGGACTTAGTGCTATTAGTTCTATGTTACTAAATTTGTGCATGTACACACCTGTTAGTATCAATTTGCTGCCATCCAAACACTATCGCTATGCTTTTGCAGTTATATTTACCTTCCTCTTAAAGTGTTCAATTTGTCATTTATAGTACATGAGTAAGAACTTGTAGCATTGTTGTAGTTAATTATAGCTTCTGATGTTTCAGAATTCGGTTGTTGTCTTAGTAGCAATGAATTCATTTGCACATTGATCTTGTTGAGAAGATATGTCATAATTAACCTGTTTCTTCAGTTTTTCAAAATAAGTATTGGTGATCTATGTTGCTATAAACCCATTTTCCCTACAATTGTTACTGATCTAGTTTTAAATATTATAGGATGAACATAAGTGTTCTTACTTGGAGTGGGTTGATCAAGAGTGGCCACAGACTTTGAAGATGTGCCTAACAAAGCTCTGGAGCATGTATTAGGAAGAGAACAGAGGTAAGCTTAGAGAAAGTGTTGTCAACGCTGAAGAATAATTGGAGATGCGGGATAAAAAGAGGAAGGTGGAGAATGAGCTCAGATTTTTTAAATCAGACTTGGCTAAGATAGTGTTGGCGAAGGAGGAAGCACTTTCCCAGCTGGCCAGTGCAAAACAGGTTCTTACTGAACTGAAAGAAGAGGTGGATAAGGCGAGCCTGGATGATATTGATTAGGGAAATAAATATATTGTTCTAATATTGTTCTGATGTAGTTGAACTATCTATATGTTGTACTCTGCTATTTTCTGGTAGCTATCGTACTGTGATGTTAAAATATATCTATGTGCCTGATATGAAATTGGAAAATAGCTATTCGGTATGAAATGTGAATTTGCGTAATACTTGAATTATTAATTGTAAAGTAATAAACCTGCTAAACGGGTGATGGAACTTTGCAAATGGTTCTAGAAGTAAAAGCGCTTGTGATGGATAGCCCAATGCCACACAGTTTTCTTCATCAAATCGTGTGTGATGTAGTTGATAAAAGCAAACGATTAATCAACATAGAGCATGTGTGATAGTTACACCTATCACACAGGAGCCTATACATAAATCTGTGTGGGATGTACATACGAACCGAAAAGTTTTCCCTGGATTGACTGTGTGGGATGTACATACGAACGGAAATGTTTCCCCTGGATTGACTGTGTGGGAAGTACATACGAATGGAAACGTTTTCCCTGAATTAACTATTTGGGATGTACATAAGAATGGAAACGTACTCCTTGGATTGACTGTGTGTGATATACATACGAACGGAAATTTTTCTGGGATTCATCGTGTGGGATGTACATACGAACGGAAAAAATTGGGATTTGATGCCTCGTTCGATTGCACACGAGCTCATTTTTCCCCATCCTGTGTGCCAAGAGGTCCTATCCCCAACAGTTTCTGGGTTGTGTGTGAAGGACCCCCTATTGCCCACACTCACTAGGCGACGGTTCCAAATGCCATCACGGAAAGGGGCTAAAAACCGTTTGTATAGCACCAAAGCGTACTAGTGATCCTCGGCTCTGAGGTTCTCCTCATCTTCGGAAAGGGGGAGGTAGTTACTGTGCTCAGAATTGCCAGGGTCCTCGGGATTACCTAGTCCTCATGGCCTTTAGGAGCGGCTAGGTGCTGTTCGGGGGTGGTGTTACCGCCAAACTCCTTCATGTTGTCCAGAGCGGCGTCATCTCCGATGTCGTTTGTGTCTGTGTTCAAGTTGTCTTCCCTGACCCTTCCACGTCCCCTGGGTCGCTTTTGCTGGCGTCGGCGTTTGGATGATGCCCTGGCGGGATCATCATCGTCCTGCTTGGGGGTGTCGACCATGTAGACGTTGTAGGTGGAAGTTGCATTCCACTTTCCTGTGCTAGGAGTGGTTAGAGAGGTAGTCGTATAGGCCATGGTGTCAACATCCTCATCCATGTCCTCAGCCTCTTTGGAGCCACAGTCTAGCATATTGTTTAGATCTTCGATAGTGGCTACTAAGTGGGTGGTGGGTGGGACGTAAAATTCCCCATGGCATGACTCCAGTCCGATCCGATAGTAGACCAAGGATGGGCCGTCTACAATGTTCATTGTCTAGATCCGATCTATCGCCTTGTTTAACAACAAGGGGTCAGTCGGATTCATCTTTTGGCATCATGAGGAGTTAACTCCGGTATGCCAACACAGGGGGCGCGTTAGGTCGGGGCTGACTCTTGGTTCATGGATGCTGAGGTCGGATCCTAGCTCAAAGCTAGATCCGCCGTAAAGGCCGACTCGGAGATGTGATCGGGAAGAAGGTCTAAAGTTGAGGCTTCGGGATTTGCGGGCTCCTCAGGTAAAGCTGGGAGCCAAGTAAAGATTAGATCACCCCGGGCGTCGTGACATATTCTAGGTTGTCGAATCCTATTTCCTGCTTAGGGGCAAAGCTATCGATCTGGTCGAGGTGACCGGTCGAGTTGGCGTGCAGAACACGCGAAGAGTTTGCCGGGGACGAAGACGTCCCTAGTGCAGATGCCATTGCTGATGACTAAGCGAGCCATCGATCCTTCAACGATTCCACAACGGAACTCTCAATGAAAGCACCAATGTCGGTGTCAAAACTGGCGGATCTCGGGTAGGGGGCCCTAAGCTATGGATCCTGGATCGATGGGTAACGAGGAGCGTAGAGGCAGTGTTTACCCAGGTTCAGGCCCTCTCGAAGAGCTAAAACCCTACGTCCTGCTTGATTGCATTGATGTGTTTGTATGACAATTACAGAGTTGATCTACCACGAGATTAGATGAACTAAACGCTAGGTGGGTATCGTGATCTTCCCCTACAAGCTAAATCCTCTGGTTTATATAGACACCAGGAAAACCTAGGGTTACATGTGATAACCCACAATTATAGGGGATCACAACAGTTTTCGAGGGTACAGTATTCAACCCAAATATATTCATTCGGCACAAGGGGAGCCAAAGAACATTTTTAAGTATTAGCAGTTGAGTTGTCAATTCAACCACACCTGAAGATTAAATAACTGCAGCAAAGTGATCAGTAGCACGGTAATATGATAGTTTAAAAGTAGTAGTAATAATAGCAGTGGTAACAATAACAGCAGTAACCATTTTGTAGTAGTTGTAACAGTAACAATAGCAATAGTAACTTAGCAAGAACAATATGTGGAAAACTCGTAGGCCTTGGATCGGTGATTTCGATGGATAATATTCATCATATAACAGTCATAACCTAGGGTGACGCAGAACTAGCTCCAGTTCATAAATATAATGTAGGCATGTATTCCATAAATAGTCATACGTGCTTATGGAAATGAACTTGCATGACATCTTTTGTCCTACCCTCTCGTGGCAGCGGGGTCCATAAGGAAACTAAACTATATTAAGGCCTCCTTTTAATAGAGAGCCGGAACAAAGCATTAACACATAGTGAATACATGAACTCCTCAAAGTATGGTCACCACCGGAAAGTATCCCAATTACTATCACCCTGGGGTTTGCAGATCATAACACGTAGCAAGTGCATATGGATTGCAAGATCGGTTCTGGAACATAGATATAAGGGTGAAAATGTAAACAGTTCAGATCTGAAATCATGGCACTCGGGCCCTAGTGACAAGCATTAAGCATAGCAAAGTCATAGTAACATCAATCTTAGAACATAGTGGATACTAGGGATCAAGCCCTAACAAAACTAACTCGATTACATGATGAATCTCATCCAACTCCTCACCCACCAGCGAGCCTACGAAGGAATTACTCACTCCTGGTGGGGAGCATCATGGAATTGGTGATGAAGGAGGGTTGGTGATGACATAGACCGAAGATTCCCCTCTCTGGAGTCCCGAACGGGCTCTAGATCTAGCCTCCCGATGAAGAACGGGAGGTGGCGGCGGCTCCATATCGTAAAACGTGATGAAACTTCCTCTCCTATTTTTCTCCGAAAATAGGATTTTATAGCATCATGATTAGGGTCAGCGGAGCCCCACCACCCACCAGGGTGCACCAGAGGGGGGTGACGCGCCCTGACGTCATGTGGGCAGCCAGCCCCCCCTCCAGTGGGTCTTGGTTCTAGTATTTTTTATTTATTCCAAAATAATTCTCCAAAAGTTTTCATCCAAATCCGAGAACTTCTATGTCTGCACAAAAATAACACCATGGTAGTTCTGCTAAAAACAACGTCAATCCAGGTTAGTTTTATTCAAACCATGCAAATTAGAGTCCAAAACAAGAGCAAAAGCATTAGAAAAAGTAGATACGATGGAGATGTATCAACTCCCCCAAGCTTAACCCATTTCTTGTCCTCAAGCAATTCAGTTGTCAAACTGAAAGTGATAAAGAAAAACTTTTACAAAATCTTTTGTTCTTGTTTACATATATATGCTTAAATATCACCCATGTTTTCAGCAAAGATCATGACTACCCATGCAAGCAATAACTCTTAGAAATTATATTAGCTCATATCAATGGCATAATCACCTAGCGAGGAATAATAAGATATATCAAATGCCAACACTTTGTCAAAACAATCATGATATAATATGACAATAGTGGTATCTCGATAGCCCTTTCTAAGACCGCAAAACATATATGTAGAGCACCTCCAAAGTTCAAGCAACGACTAATCATTGTAATTCATGGGAGAAGAGATCCAGTCATGATGCATTCAACATTAACTATACACAATGTATGAGGATGACAATAGTTCTCTTAGGTCTGCTGCTTGTTTGAGAAGGTGATGACTCAACCTAAAAATAAAATAACATAAAATTAAATAGATAGTACCTTCGCAGAGGAAGTAGGGATTTGTAGAGGTGCCAGAGCTCAAAGCTTAAATTATATTTAAATGTAATTTTTGGGAGGTGCACCCTTCGTGTCAATGTTACGACCAAGAGTTATTGGCATCTTCCATGCTAAACACATTAGCGGCGGTTCCCAAGCGGTAAAAGAAAAGGTTTACTCCCCCTCCACCAACAAACACAAGCCATGGCTAGCCGGATCCACAGGTGCCGTCCATACCAACAACAGTCTTGGGGGAGTTTGTTTAACTATTTGAAATTTTTGCTTTCGGTACTGGGCATCCCTATTATCGGCCCCTCTCGTGCAAGGACGAGTAAATGAACACTCATCGTGAGAATAACCCGCTTAGCATGGAAGATATTGACTATCCCATGTCGCTCCATGAGCGTTGATGACCCACAAGTATAGGGGATATATCATAGTCCTTTTGATAAGTAAGAGTGTCGAACCCAACAAGGAGCAGAAGGAAATGACAAGCGGTTTTCAGCAAGGCATTCTCTGCAAGCACTGAAATTATCGGTAACAGATAGTTTTGTGATAAGATAATTCATAACGGGTAACAAGTAACAAGTGTAACAAACGTGCAGCAAGGTGGCCCAACCCTTTTTGTAGTAAATGACAAGCCTGGACGAACTCTTATATAAAGCAAAGCGCTCCAGAGGACACATGGGAATATGATTCGCGTTCGTTACTTTGATAATTTGATATGTGGGTGGACCAGTGCTTGGGTGCTGTCCTTACTTGGAAAAGCCTCCCACTTAAGATTAGCCACTCTCACAAGCATTCGTAACTACGAAAGAATAATTAATATAAATCTAACCATAACATGAAACATATGGATCCAAATCAGCCCCTTACAAAGCAACGCATAAACTAGGGTTTAAGCTTCTGTCACTTTAGCGACACATCATCTACTTATTACTTCCCAATGCCTTTCAATAGGCCCAAACAATGGTGGAGTGTCATGTAGTTGACGTTCACATAACACCACTAGAGGAAAGACAACAAACATCTCATCAAAATATCGAACGAATACCAAATTCACATGATTACTTATAACAAGACTTCTCCCATGTCCTTAGGAACAACTGTAACTACTCACAAAGCATATTCATGTTCATAATCAGAGGAGTAATAATTATCGTTAAGGGTCTGAACATATGATCTTCCATCGAATAAACCAACTAGCATCAACAACAAGGAGTAATCAACACTAGTAGCAACCCAGAGGTCCCAAATGTGAGGTTTTGAGAGAAAGATTGGATACAAGAGATGAACTAGGGTTTGAGAGGAGAAGGTGCTGGTGAAGATATTGATGGAGATTGACCCCCTCTCAATGGGAGGATCGTTGGTGATGACGATGGCTTCGATTTCCTCCTCCAGGAGGGAAGTTTCCTCGGCAGAACAACTCCGCCAGAGCCCTAGATTGCTTCTGCCCAGGTTCCGCCTTGAGATGGCGACGCTTTGTCCCAAAGCTTCCTCTTATTTTTTTTCCAGGTCAAAACCCTTCATATAGCAGAAGATGGGCACCGGAGGCCTGCCACACAAGCCACAGGGGTGCGCCCAGGGGGCAGGGCACGCCCCCAGGCTTGTCGCCTCCTGGTGGGTCCCCTTTGGTATTTTCTTCACCCAATATTTTTTATATATTCCAAAATAATTCTCCATAACTTTTTAGGACTTTTGGAGTTGTGTAGAATAGGTCTCTCAGATTTGCTCCTTTTCCAGTCCAGAATTCCAGCACCCGGCATTCTCCCACTTCACGTAAACCTTATAAAATAAGAGTGAAAAGGCATAAGTATTGTACCATAATGTGTAATAATAACCCATAATGCAATAACTATCAATATAAAAGCATGATGCAAAATGGACGTATCAACTCCCTCAAGCTTATACCTCGCTTGTCCTCAAGTGGAAACCGAAATTGATAATCATGTCTACATGTTTAAAGATAGAGGCGTCGATAAAATAAAATAATGACATGAAGGCATCATGATCATCTTTAGAACAACAACATATTGTTATATAACTTCTCATGCTAAAGTAACAATTTGTTCACAAGGTAAAGTATGAATCAGAAACTTTATTGAAAACTAACAAACTATGATCAGTCATTGAAGCAATTGCAATTTATCATAACGTAAGAAACAGCCAATATAAGAGCTTTTCAGGAAGTTCACATACTCAAATATCATTTAGTCTTTCACAATTGCTAACACTCACGCGATATTTATGAGTTCAAAGCCCCAATCGGACACAGAGAAAGATAGGGGCTTATAGTTTCGCCTCCCAACCTTTTACCTCAAGGGTAATGTCAACAATAATAGCTTATGAATATCTACATCCGAGTGGATATATATATATATTTGGATCTCCCCCAACACAAAGTGCTTGCCAGAAAGAAAAGGTATAAAAAGGAATATGTGAAAATCACCATGACTCTTATATTGATGTAGAAATTAAAAAGTAAAAGATTGGTCCTTCACAGAGGGAAGCAGAGGTTGTCATGCGCTTTTATGGTTGGATGCACAAAATCTTAATGCAAAAGAACGTCACTTTATATTTCCACTTGTCATAAAGAACTTTATTATGCAATCTATCACTTTTATTTCTTCCATATCACAAGTTTGTATAAAGCTTATTTTCTTTGCACTAATAGATCATACATATTTAAAGAGCAATATTTATTGCTTGCACCGATGACAACTTACTTGAAGGATCTTACTCAATCCATAGGTAGGTATGGTGGACTCTCATGGTAAAACTGGGTTAAGGGATGTTTGGATGCACAAGTAGTATCTCTACTTGGTGCAAAGGATTTGGCTAGAGCATAAGAGGAAAAGGCAATCTCAACATGTTGGAGGATCCTTAATAATATAAATTCTATCAGGATATAAAGAAACATAACCCATTACGTTGTCTTCCTTGTCCAATATCAAACTTTTAGCATATAATATTTTAATGAGTGCTCACAATCACAAAAGATGTCCAAGATAGTATATTTATATGTGAGACCTCTATTTCTTTATCATTGTTCAGGAAATTGGTAACTGGTAGCTGCTCGGTCGGCTTGGAGTAGTGATTAATCAGCAAATCAGCCTATTAGCTAGATTAATCGGTCGACCATTAACCAGTAGATTAAATAGGAATTGCTAACATATATCTAGTTGTTTATGTATTATACCATACTCTCATGCTCTCAACTATGTAATATACCAAAATATGCTGCTGATTGGTCGAACCCTAGCTATTAAGGAGCGGGAGGGGGATGGGAGGGGCTACAGGAAAAAAAGTTGGGCTTTGTTTCCCCAACAAATTAATGGGTCAGCAGCGATTAATCGGCTAACAACCTATTAATCGGTCTAACTGGCCAATTAATCGGCTTGACAAGTTAACACGATGAATAGGTGCTATTCGAATCGGTTACCCTACGCGTAGAGATTAACTGGCCTGTTTAATCGGGCGAATTCTTGAACAGTGTTCTTTATTACTTCCTACTAATTGCAACAATGACCAAAACTATGTTTGTCAACTAACAACAAGTTTTATTCATCATACTTATTACATGTGAAGTCATCACTCTCCATAAGATCATTATATAATTTTTTATTTCTTTATTCTTTTTCTCTTTCTCATGATCGTAGCAAAAAAAGAAAAGGCCTCAACTCAAAACTAATCTTTATTATATGACTCTCGGACTCGATTACATAGAGGGAACATAAAGCAAAACTTAAGGCTAGATCATACTAAAAAGTTTATTCTTCCAAACCGAGATATAACCAAAAGGAACGAACTAAGAAAAACAATAAAGGTTAAGGTGTGATGGTGATATGATACCGGGGCACCTCCCCCAAGCTTGGCAGTTTCCAAGGGTAGTGCCCATACCCATGTATTTAGATCTCTTTATTCGGAGGTGGTGATTATGGAGTTGTTGATGATGAAAGAATCTTATCCTCCGTCTTCCAGGGCATAGGTTCACCATCGTAAAAAGATGAACAAGTCTCCAGGATCCTCAAATCTGCAGTCAAACTCATCTTCTTAAATATGTATTCATACTCATAGTTTTGGTTTTGCAGGTCATAGACCTGGGCTTGGAGATGCTCTATTCTCTCATGAAGCTTGAAGATGGCCTCTCTGATGTTCTTGGAATCCAGCTTGTGGTCACGGGTAAACTCCATGATCATCAAGTGATTGGCGTTGAGTACACGTTCCACCATCACTTGGCACTTGATGTGCTGCTCCATTGCTTCGAGCCTTGCCTCCACGCTTCCGGTCTTCTTCGGCCCTTCAACATCACGGATGTGCAACACCCCCTCATGCATCTCAATGGTTGAGGGTGTTGCAGCACCTCCACGAGGTAAGGGCTGATGACCTTCTCGAAAAACTTGTCCTTGGGGGCGCTTGGAGACGTCAAGGTGATCTGGATATGTCAGGAAAACATCTCGAAAAAAACAGGAGATATTGCCATGGGACGGTGGTCAAAACCTTTGGGAGATTATATGATGAATTTTTACCGACCGAAAGAAGTATTCCACAAGAAAAAAGAGTCTGGAAGGCACACGAGGTGGCCACAAGCCACAGGGGCGCGCCCGGGGGGTAGGGCGCGCCCCCAGGCTTGTCGCCTCCTAGTGCACTTTTCAGACTACTTTTAATTTTCCTATATTTTTAAATATTCCAAAACGGGGTAAAATTGCCATAGGAAAAGTTTTGGAGTCGGTTTACTTACCATACCACATACCTATTCCTTTTTGGAGTCTGAAACATTCTGGTAGATCTCACTTATGTACTCCTCCAGTGTTATGGTATTAATAATATTGGTCTCAACATTTATGGGAGTACCTGATATATAATGTTGATTCTTTACCCATTTACCACCTTCGGGTTAGTGCCTTTGGCGTTGTTGATTTTGATGGCACCAGAACGGTAGACCTCCTCGATAATATAAGGGCCTTCCCATTTAGAGAGAAGCTTTCCTACAAAAAATCTTAAATGAGAGTTATATAGAAGGACAAGATCACCGACATTAAATTCACGCTCCTGTATCCTTTTGTCATGCCATCTTTTAACTTTTTCTTTAAACAACTTGGCATTCTCATAGGCTTGGGTTCTCCACTCATCAAGTGAGCTAATGTCAAATAACCTCTTTTCACCAGCAACTTTGAAATCATAGTTGAGCTTTTTAATTGCCAGTAAGATTTATGATCTAGTTCAAGAGGTAAGTGACAGGCTTTTCCATAAACCATTTTATATGGAGACATACCCATAGGGTTTTTATAAGCAGTTCTATAAGCCCGTAATGCATCATCAAGTTTCTTAAACCAATTCTTTCTAGATCTATTAACAGTCTTTTGTAAGATCAATTTAATTTCTCTATTGCTTAATTCTACTTGACCACTAGACTGAGGATGATAAGGAGATGCAATTCTACGGTTAACATCAGACTTAGCAAGCAATTTATGAAAAGCACCATGAATAAAGTGTGAACCACCATCAGTCATTAAATATCTAGGGACTCCAAACCTCGAAAAAATAACTTCTTTAAGCATTTTAATAGAAGTTTTATGATCAACACTACTAGTTGGAATAGCTTCTACACACTTAGTAACATAATGAACAACAACCAAAATATGTGTATACCCATTAGAGGAAGGAAAAGGTCCCCTATAAACAAAACCCCAAACATCAAATGGTTGAATAACAAGTGAAAAATTCATAGGCATTTCCTGACGTCTACTAATATTACTAATTCTTTGACATTCATCACAAGACAAGACATACTTATGAGCATCCTTGAAGAGAGTGGGCCAATAAAAACCAGATTGTAATACCTTGTGTGCAGTTCTATCTCCAGCATGATGTCCTACATAGGCCTCAGAGTGACACTTGCGTATGATCTGGGTCATGTTCATGCTTAGGTACACAACGTCCAATAACACCATCTAGTACTTCTTTATCAAGGTGTGGGTCATCCCAAAAGTAATGTCTTAAATCATATAAAAACATTTTCTTTTGCTGGTATGTGAAGCTAGGTGGTATAAATTTAGCAACAATGTAATTAGCATAATCAGCATACCATGGAGCATTACGAGAAGCATTTATGATGGCTAATTGCTCATCGGGAAAACTATCATCAATAGGTAGTGGGTCATCAAGAACATTTCCTAGCCTAGACAAGTTGTCTGCTATGGGGTTCTCAACTCCCTTTCTATCAATGATATGCAAATCAAATTCTTGTAGCAAGAGAACCCATCTAGTAAGTCTAGGTTTAGCATCTCTCTTTTCCATAAGGTATTTAATAGCAGCATGATTGGTGTGAATAGTTACTTTAGAATCAACAAGATAAGGTTTAAACTTATCACAAGCAAAGACAACTGCCAAAAATTCTTTTTCAGTAGTAGCATAATTTATTTGAGCATTGTCTACAATTTTACTAGTATAACGAATAACATTCAATTTCTTGTCCACTCTTTGTCCTAGAACAACACCAAAAACATAATTGCTAGCATCACACATAATTTCAAAGGGTAGGTTCCAATCAGGTGGTTGAACAATATGTGCAGAAAACAAGGCTTTCTTAAGGATTTCAAATGCTTCTACAAAATCATCATAAAAATGGAACATATTTTTGAAAGAGATTGGTGAGAGGCCTAGAAATTTTAGAGAAGTCTTTAATAAACCTCCTATAGAAACTAGAATGACCAAGGAAACTGCGTATACCTTTGATATCTTTAGGACATGTCGTGGGAAACAAACACCTATGGGGCAGGGCCCCTTTCGGTCCGGCAGGGAGCGGAGATCGCACGAAGAGCGGATCGAGGCGAAGCACGCAAACGAGTTTACCCAGCTTCGGAGCTCTCCGGAGAGATAATACTCCTACTACTGCTTTGTGGTTGTATTATGTTCTTGCTCGAGAGCGTGGGAGTGTTCTGGTTTCGAATGAGTCGAACCCCCTCTACGTTGCGCATGGGCCTCCTTTTATATGCTAAAGGGGTCACCGACAGGTGGCAACGCGTGCGAGGGTACAAATGTAAAAAGAGTGGTTGGTACAGCTACCTCTACACTGCACCCTACCTAACTTTGACGGCAGTGAACAAGAGCATTTAAAGCCCGTCTGTGTCGCCCAAACAGTGCAGAAAAGCGACCGCTAGGGGCGCCACCGTTTGCCACGATGGCCATCTTGTCATCTCCGCTTGCCACCTCGCACCGCTTGGCTGCACAGCCTTCTGCCACGCGCGCCTGGAACGGTCCTGTGGCGACACGTCGGCGGATGCGCTGGAGCATGGGCACAGAGTGGTGGCTTTGCCGCGGCAAGCGTCTTGCCGCGGTCGTTGTCTTGTCGCGCCCGGAAGCTTGTCGCTCGCCGGGTCTTGCCGGGACGCGCGGCGTGTCGCGGCAAGTTCCTTGAAATGCCTTGGTTGGCCTTCCCGGCAAGCTCCTCTTGCCGGGGCCTTGTCCTTTCAGTTAAAACACTTTGTTCTTGAATGGCTCTAAAGGAACCACGGAGGACCTTGGCGGGCACCCGGCAAGCCTTGCCGCGGGACGCTGCGACTGCCCGTGCACAAGTTCGGGATACTAAGGTACCCCTACTTTAGTACACCGACAGGAGCCCCCGGGCCTGGGCCACACACAGTGCCGAGCGCTGTTGGGCCAGGCCCAAAACAGGGCACGAGCACGCGCGGCCTGGTTCCACACCATATCTGACTCCGTATCCACCGTGCCCTCCCGTAACAGCACGCGTCAAATGCGGCCTCGTGGGAGAGATCGTGGGTGATTCTTTATTCGGAAAAAGCGTAACGTTCGCCTCCTCCTCTTTATAAGCAGGGGAAACAGGGGCAGTTCCCCCACCTTCGCCACTTGCGGTTCCAATCTCAGAAATCTCCGCCGCTCCCCTCCGCTTCCAAAGCCGAAAGAGAGCAGCGCTCTGCCCCCCGTCGCTGCCGTCGCCGACAACGCCCTCGATCTCCCCCACCGCCTCCGCCATGGCTCCGAAGACCGGGAAGGGTGCAAAGTCGGCCGAGGCGCTGCGGCTTGAGGCGCTGCGGAAGGAGCGGGCAACCTTCGCCCCTGAGCTCTCCGCGAAGGAGCTGAGGGAATGGTTCTATCTCTTCTGGTCGACGGAGACGCGAGCGCATCCGCGCACGCAGGTACTTTCCGCCGCCGCTTCTGCTTCAAAACAGGCTCCAAACGGATACCCCTTCTTCGCGTTGTTCTTCTATTGCGGGCTCTGCCCGCCCTTCTCTGAATTCTTCTGTGACATCATGAACACCTACGGGTTCCATCTCCTTGACTTCACCCCCAATGCTGTCCTGACCATGGCCGTTTTCGCACATCTCTACGAAAATTTTGTCGGAGTCCACCCAAACGTAGCCCTTTTCCGCCACTACTTCATGCCCCGGGTCGAGAGAGGAGAGCCCTTAGCTGGCGAGATCGCTTGGATCTCGAGAGCCGGTAAGAAGGAGGTCTATCTGGAGGGGGAGCTTCGCAGCAAACGGGAGGAGTGGAGAGCGGAATGGTGTTGGATTGTTAAGGAGAACCCGCAGTCGTTCACTGCCCTGCGCCAAACCCCAGCGGTGCGCGGCAACGATTGGAGCGCCCTGGCGGCGGACGATGCTAAGTTGAAGATCGCCACCACCCGGATCTTGCGACTCAGGCTTGCCGGGCTCACTGTAGGTGCTGTTGGCGCAGACTTTCTTCGCCACCGCATCGCCCCTCTGCAGGAGAGGGGAAGGCCCACCTGGCTGTTTGGGGGTCCGGCGGACATTATGAGGCTGCGCCCGGGCCTCAACTTCAATTTCACTGTCTTGGACTTGGATGGGATGCTCAAGGAGCTGTTCAAGCACGACCCCAATCATCTCGAGTGGTTCAGGCTGCCGCAGGGTGTCGTCCCGTTGTGCAACAACTCCTCGCTCGATCGCATCCGCGCAATGATGCCGGAGTGCGACTCGCATGGAATTATTCCAACTTGGCAGGAGCCCGCTGACGACGTCGTGCAGCAGTTCTTCAATAGCTTGGTGGAGGTGGCGGTCCGCGCCGACGAGCAGAGGAGCCTCACCCGCGACACCACCGAAGATGAGATGTGGTTCATCGCCACCAGGGCGGAAGAGGCGGCGGCTGCCGCCTCCGCGGGCGAGTTTGGGTTTACTGTGGAGGAGGCAGAGGCAGCCGCGGCAGCAAGCCTTGCCGATCGAGACGAGCTTGTCGGGGAAATCGTCGGCGAGGGAGGGTCCGAAGCCGAATCGAGTGAGCCCGCCGAGGGTGCAAGCGGCCAGCCGTCTTCAAGCAACTTGCCGCAAGCGGAGCTTCTAGTGCAGCCCCCAGCTCCACCAAGAAGGCGCCTCTGTAGGACCGGAGACATAGCAGGGCGGCAGACGGGTCAACAGCCGCCGCGCCGCGGGACACGCTCCACCGCGACAAGCACCGTTGTCGCGGGAGCGTCTCACGCCGCTGCGGCAACTGGAGCGGGGTCCTCTCGGGCCGCCGCTTCTGACCCTTCCGCAGCTCCTGCCAAGCGGCCAAGGCAGCCTACTCCTCCGCCTCGTCGCGCTGAAAGAGTACCGGACTTCGACCTCTCCGCACTCAGCTCCGATGAGGAGGAAGAAGAGGAGTAAGTTTCTATGTTGTGTTTGTATTTTTTCAACTCTTGCTGTTTCTTGTCTTGTATCTGATCTGCTTTCTTCTGAACCTTGTTCCTTTTCAGGACTCTGGCCCAGAGAGCAGCGAAAAGAGCCAAGGTCCCCGTGGTTGTCATCGAGGACGATCTTGCTGTGATGACAGAGGGCGCGTCCGAGACCACCTTGTCGGACCCGACAACTACTCCTCGAAGCAGCCCCCAGCGCAGCCCCCAGCGTAAGTACATAGTCTTACTTCCCGCTGTTGGGTGCGCATAGGTGTTCTTTCTTTGCTGATATCTTGTCTGTTGGTTCGCTTGTGTAGGAGCAGAACAGGCTCACCAGGAGCAACCAGAAGCCGCTCCTGAGGTGCTATCTGCTTCAACTACGCCGCCAAGGGCGGATTCCCCGGCAAGGGAGCGTTCTCCGGCAAGGGAGAAGTCCCCGGAAAGGGAGGAGTCTCCGGCAAGGGGCAGCACCAGCGACCCCCCAGTGGTGGAGCCCATGACCGTGGATCCCAGTACTGGTAATTTCCCTTGCTTGAAACTTCCCTAGGGTTCTTCTTTTTATGATTTGTCTTTTTGGATATTTGCTTGACTCTTCTCCCTCTTCCATCTGCCAGATCCACCTTCCACGGAGCCGATGGAGACCGAGGCCACCGGCGAGGAGAACGTGCGCGGCAACACTGACGCCGCCGCCGCCACCGAAGAAGAGGCCGGCGCTGATGATCCCGCCGGTGAAGAGGCCGCCAAGGCTGCTGGCGCAGGAGCTGGTGAGGGATCCGGCGATCGCACTGACGACCCTGGGGCCGCAGGAGCGCAAGGCGCTACGCCGACCGCCGATCCCTCCGCTGCTGACGCAGCGCCAGGCCCTGAAGAGCCCCAGCCCGGCGCCTACTTGAAGGCCGGTGACGGGGTCTTCATCAAGCTTCCTGGGGCGTCAATCTCTAGGGCACCAGTCGAAGGAGAAGCTTTTGATGGAGAAGTGCTCGCCTCCGCTGGGTTGACACTTGTCGACGCGCCAAGCAGCAGCGGCGGCGAGCCTGAGGAAGAACAGCTGCTGTGTAGACTGCTGTCACTCTACCGCGCCCGACAAGCCAAGTTAGAATCCCGGGAAGCGCTTGTCGCACAGGCGGGAGTGGATATCGAGAGGCGCGCGGAGGAGCTCCGGGAACGCAATCAGGAAGCCCTCCGGTCCATTGCGGAGGAGCGCGTGCAGCTTGTCGAGGCGCGGAAGGCCTTCTCCTCAAGAAGGCTGAAGCCGAAGAGCAACAGCGGCTTGCCGCCGAGGAGCTGTCCGTGCGGGAAGGCGAGCTGACACAGCGGAAAGTCAATCTGGACAGCTATGAGGAGGAGCTGGCTGCGCGCGAGCAAGCACTTGGCGGGCTTCTCGCGCTCGCGCTGGAGCGCGGCAAGCTCTTCATTCCTCGCCTTCAGATCGGCCTCTAGCTGCACCACTTTCACTTCCAGCTCCTTCTTGGCGGCCTCAGCAGCTGCGGCAGCATTTTGCCTCCTTGAGAGCCCCGCCAAGTGCTTGCTCGCGGCAGCCAGCTCCTCCTCATAGCTGTCCAGATTGACTTTCCGCTGTGTCAGCTCGCCTTCCCGCACGGACAGCTCCTCGGCGGCAAGCCGCTGTTGCTCTTCGGCTTCAGCCTTCTCGAGGAGGCAAGCCTTGCGCGCCTCGACAAGCTGCGCGCGCTCCTCCGCAATGGACCGGAGGGCTTCCTGATTGCGTTCCCGGAGCTCCTCCGCGCGCCTCTCGATATCCACTCCCGCCTGTGCGACAAGCGCTTCCCGGGATTCTACCTTGGCTTGTCGGGCGCGGTAGAGTGACAGCAGTCTACGCAGCAGCTATTCTTCCTCAGGCTCGCCGCTGCTGCTGCTTGGCGTGTTGACAAGTGTCAACCCAGCGGAGGCGAGCTCTTCTCCGTCAAAAGCTTCTCCTTCGACTGGCGCCCAGGAGCTTGAGGGCCAGGGAAGCTTGATGAAGACCCCGTCACCGGCCTTCAAGTAGGCGCCGGGCTGGGGCTCTTCGAGGCTTGGCGTTGCGTCAGCAGCGGAGGGATCAGCGGTCGGCATAGCGCCTTGCGCTCCTGCGGCCCCAGGGTCATCAGTGCGATCGCCGGATCCCTCGCCAGCTCCTGCGCCAGCAGCCTTGGCGGCCTATTCGCCGGCGGGATCATCAGCGCTGGCCTCTTCTTCGGTGGCGGCGGCGTCGTCAGTGTTGCCGCGCACGTTCTCCTCGCCGGTGGCCTCGGTCTCCATCGGCTCCGTGGAAGGTGGATCTGGCAGACGGAAGAGGGAGAAGAGTCAAGCAAATATCCAAAAAGACAAATCATAAAAAGAAGAACCCTAGGGAAGTTTCAAGCAAGGGAAATTACCAGTACTGGGATCCACGGTCATGGGCTCCACCACCGGGGGGTCGCTGGTGCTGCCCCTTGCCGGAGACTCCTCCCTTGCCGGGGACTTCTCCCTTGCCGGAGAACGCTCCCTTGCCAGGGAATCCGCACTTGGCGGCGTAGTTGAAGCAGATAGCACCTCAGGAGCGGCTTCCGGTTGCTCCTGGTGAGCCTGTTCTGCTCCTACACAAGTGAACCAACAGACAAGATATCAGCAAAGAAAGAACACCTATGCGCACCCAACAGCGGGAAGCAAGACTATGTACTTACGCTGGGGGCTGCGCTGGGGGCTGCTTCGAAGAGTAGTTTCCGGGTCCGACAAGGTGGTCTCGGACGCGCCCTCTGTCGTCACAGCAAGATCGTCCTCGATGACAACCACGGGGACCTTGGCTCTCTTTGCCGCTCTCTGGGCCAGAGTCCTGAAAAGGAACAAGGTTCAGAAGAAAGCAGATCAGATACAAGACAAGAAACAGCAAGAGTTGAAGAAATACAAACACAAAAGAGAAACTTACTCCTCTTCTTCCTCCTCGTCGGAGCTGAGCGCGGAGAGGTCGAAGTCCGGTACTCTTTCAGCACGACGAGGCGGAGGAGTAGGCTCCCTTGGCCGCTTGGCGGGAGCTGCGGAAGGGTCAGAAGCGGCAGCCCGAGAGGACCCCGCTCCAGTTGCCGCAGCGGCGTGAGACGCTCCCGCGGCAACGGTGCTTGTCGCGGTGGAGCGTGTCCCGCGGCGCGGCGGCTGTTGACCCGTCTGCCGCCCTGCTATGTCTCCGGTCCTGCGGAGGTGCCTTCTTGGTGGAGCTGGGGGCTGCACTGGAAGCTCCGCTTGCGGCAAGTTGCTTGAAGACGGCTGGCCGCTTGCACCCTCGGCGGGCTCACTCGATTCGGCTTCGGACCCTCCCTCGCCGACGATTTCCCCGAGAAGCTCGTCTCGATCGGCAAGGCTTGCCGCCGTGGCTGCCTCTGCCTCCTCCACAGTAAACCCAAACTCGCCCGCGGCGGCGGCAGCCGCCGCCTCTTCCGCCCTGGTGGCGATGCGCCGCATCTCATCTTCGGTGGTGTCGCGGGTGAGGCTCCTCTGCTCGTCGGCGCGGACCGCCACCTCCACCAAGCTATCGAAGAACTGCTGCACGACGTCGTCGGCGGGCTCCTGCCAAGTTGGAATAATTCCATGTGAGTCGCACTCTGGCATCATTGCGCGGATGCGATCGAGCGAGGAGTTGTTGCACAACAGGACGATGCCCTGCGGCAGCCTGAACCACTCAGGATGATTGGGGTCGTGCTTGAACAGCTCCTTGAGCATCCCATCCAAGTCCAAGACAGTGAAATTGAAGTTGAGGCCCGGGCGCAGCCTCATAATGTCCGCCGGACCCCCAAACAGCCAGGTGGGCCTTCCCCTCTCCTGCAGAGGGGCGATGCGGTGGCGAAGAAAGTTCACGCCAACAACACCTATAGTGAGCCCGGCAAGCCTGAGTCGCAAGATCCGGGTGGTGGCGATCTTCAACTTAGCATCGTCCGCCGCCAGGGCGCTCCAATCGTTGCCGCGCACCGCTGGGGTTTGGCGCAGGGCAGTGAACGGCTGCGGGTTCTCCTCAACAATCCAACACCATTCTGCTCTCCACTCCTCCCATTTGCTGCGAAGCTCCCCCTCCAGATAGACCTCCTTCTTACCGGCTCTTGAGGTCTAGGCGATCTCGCCAGCTAAGGGCTCTCCTCTCTCGACCGAGGGCATGAAGTAGTGGCGGAAAAGGGCTACGTTTGGGTGGACTCCGACAAAAATTTTGCAGAGATGTGCGAAAACGGCCATGGTCAGGACAGCATTGGGGGTGAAGTCAAGGAGATGGAACCCGTAGGTATTCATGATGTCACAGAAGAATTCAGAGAACGGCGGGCAGAGCCCGCAATAGAAGAACAGCGCGAAGAAGGGGTATCCGTTTGGAGCCCGTTTTGAAGCAGAAGCAGCGGCGGAAAGTACCTGCGTGCGCGGATGCGCTCGCGTCTCCGTCGACCAGAAGAGATAGAACCATTCCCTCAGCTCCTTCGCGGAGAGCTCAGGGGGGAAGGTTGCCCGCTCCTTCCGCAGCGCCTCAAGCTGCAGCGCCTCGGCCGACTTCGCACCCTTCCCGGTCTTCGGAGCCATGCCGGAGGTGGTGGGAGAGATCGAGGGCGTTGGTGGCGACGGCAGCGACGGGGGGCGGAGCGCTGCTCTCTTTCGGCTTTGGAAGCGGAGGGGAGCGGCGGAGATTTCTGAGATTGGAACCGCAAGTGGCGAAGGTGGGGGAACTGCCCCTGTTTCCCCTGCTTATAAAGAGGAGGAGGCGAACGTTACGCTTTTTCCGAATAAAGAATCACCCACGATCTCTCCCACGACGCCGCATTTGACGCGTGCCGTTACAGGAGGGCGCGGTGGATACGGAGTCAGATATGGTGTGGACCCAGGCCGCGCGTGCCCATGCCCTGTTTTGGGCCTGGCCCAACTGCACTCGGTACCGTCTGTGACCCAGGCCCGGGGGCTCCCGTCGGTGTACTAAAGTAGGGGTACCTTAGTATCCCGAACTTGTGCACGGGCAGTCGCAGCGTCACGCGGCAAGGCTTGCCGGGTGCCCACCAAGGTCCTCCGTGGTTCCTTTAGAGCCATTCAAGAACAAAGTGTTTTAACTGAAAGGACAAGGCCCCGGCTAGAGGAGCTTGCCGGGAAGGCCAACCAAGGCATTTCAAGGAACTTGCCGCGACACGCCGCGCGTCCCGGCAAGACCCGGCGAGCGACAAGCTTCCGGGCGCGACAAGACAATGACCGCGGCAAGACGCTTGCCGCGGCGAAGCCACCACTTTGTGCCCACACTCCAGCGCATCCGCCGACGTGTCGCCACAGGACCGTTCCAGGCGCGCGTGGCGGAAGGCTGTGCAGCCAAGCAGTGCGAGGTGGCAAGCGGAGATGACAAGATGGCCATCGTGGCGAATGGTGGCGCCCCTAACGGTCGCTTTTCTGCACTGTTTGGGCGACGCAGACGGGCTTTAAATGCTCTTGTCCCCTACCGTCAGAGTTAGGTAGGGTGCACTGTAGAGGTAGCTGTACCAACCACTCTTTTTACATTTGTACCCTCGCATGCGTTGCCACCTGTCGGTGACCCCTTTAGCATATAAAAGGAGGCCCATGCGCAACGTAGAGGGGGTTCGACTCATTTGAAACCAGAACACTCCCACGCTCTCGAGCAAGAACATAATAACCACAAAGCAGCAGTAGGAGTATTATCTCTCTGGAGAGCTCCGAAGCTGGGTAAAATCGTTCGCGTGCTTCGCCTCGATCCGCTCTTCGTGCGATCTCCGCTCCCTGCCGGACCGAAAGGGGCCCTGCCCGATAGGTGTTCGTTTCCCACGACATATTTGGCGCGCCAGGTAGGGGCGTCGAGGTTGTGTGAACCCGATCCGGCGTTCACGCGAGCCTGATCTTCATCTGTTTCATCATCTTCATCGACATGCCACCGAAGAAGAAGGCTTCGGAGGTGGCATCTCCGTCCACGTCGATCCCACCACCACCAGAGCAAACGGGTGGTTACATGGTCTTTTTAGCCCAATTCATAATGAAACTGGACGGACCGGACAGTCCGGTGGTATGGACCGGACAGTTCGGTGAGTACAGATGCATTTTCGAGTGCCATCGGACTGTCCGCTGTGGGGATTAGACTGTCCGGTGGTGCAATTTCGGTGTGACCGGACTGTCCGCTGTGGGGAGCGGACTGTCTGGTAGTGCAATTTCTGCACACTTCCTTTTCTTCATCTTGACGCTTCCGGTCAGCTCTTGGGTCTTGGGGTCCTTCTCCTTGGCCTCCGGGAAGCTTCCTAGCTGCTTGGTGGCGGTTGCCCTCGTACCTAATGATGCACAATGTTCCATGGTGAGGTAGAAACCACATCCAATCGATATTCATGTAAATCTCGAAGAGGAGCGGGTTCACCTGATGTCCGTTAGGTCCACTTGGGGCTTGAGGTGCTATGTCGGTTTATAAGGAGATGACCGTAGGATGCTCCGCATCATCCCCTCCCCCTTGGGAAAGATCCGACCTCGGATCGAAAACCAAATCACCATGGGAAAGAGATGGCTTCGCCGTGTGGGAGTGGACGATCACCAAGTACCCATCATCTTCAAGCTCGGAAAGGGCACCCTCCAATGTCGCACCGTCTAGTGATTCCTTCAAAAGGAACAAAGACAACAAACACTTGGAAAAACAAATGTGGTTAGCGTTAGGTCAAAACCAAGCATTCAAGAGTTGATTCACCAAACAAGTGTCGTCATCATGCAAAGTATATGGTGTGACAAAGGATTGTGACATGGCATGTAAGCATATCAATTGAGCACAAGCAAAGATATCATGGGGACAAGCATGTAAATGTGAGGTTGTTATGCAAATATGTGTGACAAGATAATAAGCATCTACCTCAAGGTCATAGGACGCATTCACAAAGTGCTTGACGAAAGGTCTATGGTAGGCATAAGAATCATTCACAACACCAAAGAAGATGAGATGTCTAAACACATGTTCAAGTGCAAGACAATCCTAGCATAACGTGCATAGGGTGTAGTGAATATAGTGTGGCACTCAACACAACAGAAAGAGCAATTGTTCATCATGTGTGAGGCAATCAAGTCAAGCATGTGACAAACAATGGGACATGGCATATGTGAAGAAATGCTATTGGTGCAACCAACCATATGATAGTAGCAAGTAGTCCAAGAATTGGATGCAACACACAAGGTGTATATGTCATGAGGCATGCAAATTTGGCAATCGTTGGTGAAAGCAATATCTCGAACATGTGTGCAAATGGTGCAAGCAACACATGAAGTATGATCCACAATATCCAAGCTCAAGAAGGATGTCACCTTGAAAGCTGTGTCCTTGTGCATTCGTCACAATGCCGAAGTGGTAGGAAATGTGGTGTAAAAGTGAGTCATGGTAGAATGTATGAGGCTCTCTCTCAAGAGCTCGAATGGTCAACACACGTGAAGTGGAAGTCGATACGAAGTCCAAGTATCCTACACGTGCACACAACAAGACAAAGAACGTATGCGCATGGTAGATGAACACATCATCCATCATGATTGTTCTCTTCTCTTGCACACAACAATTAGAAGCACAAGTGCTCGAATAATATGATGCAACAATGGCTATATTCATGGCACTAGGTATATGGTGCAAAGAGGTAAAACAAGCATGCTTCACAAGAATTATGTCAAAATCTCCAAATATAGGTGAGAATGCTATGGGCGCAATATCATGAGTAAGACTAAAAGCATTGTTGCACTCAATACATGTCAAATCATCTAGCATGAGAGAGGCAACACATGGAGAGATATGACAAGAAGCAATAACAATCATGTGCAAAGCATGTAGATGGTTGTCATCAACCGCATGAGATGAGCAAGTATGAATCCTAGATGATGCAACACAAGCAAGAATATCAATCATGTTGTGCAAACTTGTGGAGCGAAGATGCAACACACTAGAGGAAAGCATGGAAATCATGCCATGTGAACAAATAATAGGCATAGACAATGCACATGACATATCGCAAGCACGAACACAAAGCAAGAATATAGTATCATCATAGGAATGGGTCACAAATGGAACATGGCAATAACAAGAAATATCTCCACCAAGCTTGCAAATACACATACAAGTACTAGAATCAATCATCATGTGTAATGCAAAGCATGGGTCACAAGTGCATGGCAAAGGAATAGGAATGATCATATCAAGCAAAGTAAACATGGAAATATGGGCAAATGAGACACAATGGACAATAAGCCATAACCATGTGAGAGCCGTGTAGAATAAATGCCTGAAGTCTTGGCGCGAAGAGAGCGGTCAGAAAAACAATCCATGGGATCCCAAGTCATCATTGCTCTCTAGAGCTTGTTTTGTCAACTCATGGGATTGCAAGGTTGACAAGTATTCATGGGTACCTACACAAAAGAGACACAAACCAAAGAAATTGTGCCCGTGGTAAATGTACACATCATCCATCATGATGTGTATGTGCACGTGTGAATTAGCACAAGATAAGCATCGCTCAAAGAAATTTGATGCATGGGATAAGAACATGTCATCCATCATGAAAGAATAGTTTTTATGTATAACACGATGGGGATGCAAATTTAGCATACAATTATATGACACATCAATAGCATTTTCATTCATGGGAAACATATGGTGCACATAATTATTGGGATCATGCAATGGATGGGATGGATCAAAATCTCCTAACATGTATGAGGAAACTATGGGGGTCTCCTCATGAACAACATTGGAAACATCATATGAAGAAAATGGACAACATCCAAAACAATGCATATCCTAAGCTAGGTGGGCATGGCATGGCATATGAGATAAATGATGCAAATGGAGCATATCAATATCATCATGAGAAAAAAAAATGCCAATAACCATGGGCTTGTCATCTATGCCATATGTGCAAATTGGGTTTATTTTAATGGCATATGCATAGTCACTATGAAGAGATTGCAAATAAGACATATGGTTGATCTCATGCATAGCATATGACAAGTCAAGCGGATTATCAAACATGATGTGACCAAGGGAATTGTCACAAGAAATCATATGTAACATGGCATCACAACTAATAGACTCCACATGAGAATCAACATACTCATCATAAATGGGCAAGAAATCATCGCATGTGGAAGTCGCACTAGCATGAATCATGGAAATAGGTGGCTCAAGATCATGCAAGCAAGCAATGTTAAGAATGTCCACTAGTGGGACTAGCGCATCACCATCACCTTTGTTACCTTTGTCATTCCACTCATGTGGTGTAAGTGAGGCGGGAAAGACCAAATAGTGGTCATCTTCATCTTGATGGAACCATGTGGGGGTGCATCGTATTCCACCATGGCCATCGTCTTGTCCAAAGGAAGGACGAAGTCATCATGAATCAGCGCATCATCATAGATGGGACCTAGCACCAAATGAGAAGACACAATAGAGGTAGAGGTCAAGTTGTTAGAGATGCAAATGGCCTCACGAGACCTATTAACTATCTCACTCTCTCTATGTGGTGGTTCACTCACTCCCTCAAATTAGTTGCACTCAGTCTCACATATGGTGGAGTCACTCATCTCACTCAAGTGGTGGGGGTTGTGGCTCTCCTCACATGGAAAGTGGGGCAACTTGTCATATATGGGGCTAGTGGTGAAGTCACTCTCACTCTCAATATGGTGGCACAAGTCACTCAAGTCATCATACGTCGCCGTGGTCAAAGGGAAAATCCCATGCTCAACCATCTCGTCGTTGTCGCCGTGGATGAAGGCCGAAGATGGCACATCATCACTCTCCTCCATGACCGAATGGAAAATCCCATGTTCGATCATCTCGTCACTGTCGCCGTGGATGAAGGTCGAAGATGGCACATCATCACTCTCGCCTCCTAAGATGGAAGCATCATCCTTGCTTGCCGCCTTGTCGCTCGCCTCCAAAGCTTGGTCCTTGCATGGCTCCAAAGTCATAGTCGTCGCCGCACCATCTTGAAAAAGAGTCAAAGTAGACTCGGCACCATTAATGTCACAAAGAGGGATGGTGGTGAAGTCGAACTTGGGAGCATCGTCAGGCTTGGACATCATGGTGGTACTAGCCTCATGCTCGTCGTCTCGGAGCTTGGTCTGCGAGAAGTGTGATTGGGGTGGAGAAGACTTGGCCTTCATGAGTTCTTCTTCTGCATTGAGAGCACCAATGTAGTGTGGTTGAGGGACTTGTAGTTATCAAGGAAGATAGTCTTGGAGATGTCGTTGTTCAATCTCATCATGAAGTGGAACTTCATTGACATGGGGTCGTCCACGTTGGCTCGTCGCAAGGCATTCTTCATCTCCTTGAAGTACGTGTCGATGGACTTGGATCTTTGGATGGTGTTCTCCAATTGATGTAGAAGTTGTTCCATGTAGGTTGGAGGCATGAACTCTCACCGCAAAGCTCTCTTCGTCTTCGGACAACTCATGTCGTAGCTCTCCGAAGGTGTGTGAAGCCACCATGTCAAGGTGTAGTCATGGAAGTTTCTTGAGGCGCACTTCACTGGATCTTCAGGAGGAACTTGATGTAGCTTGAGGTAGTCCTCCATTAGGCGCTCCCACTCAAGATACTCCTCAGGTTCTTGAGTCCCATAGAAAGGAATCGCGTAGTCGGTGTCGAAGTCGTAGTAGCTTGTGGAGGTCGCGGAGTTGAGCTTGGGGAGCTTCTCTTGAGCGTAGTCTCGGCGTGCTTGTTGGCGAAGATGCCATATGTCCATAGGCGAAGATGCCTTGAAGTCGCTTGGCAAAGATGCCAATGGAGATGGTGAAGTCATTGAGCGGTTGTTGATGTAGAGCTCTTGAACTTCACGTTCTCGTTGGTGATTGTGTCGATGCCGATGTGATCTTGTCGGAGATGGTAGCTCGGAAGCATGTGCACTTGAAAGTCTTCTCGAAGATGAGGAAGACCGCTTGTAGGACTTGATGAGGGCTTTGATCTCCTCCATTTGACCTTGCATCTTGGCGTCAATGAAGTTTTTTGTGGCATCGAACTCGTTGTTGTTGTTGTTGTAGACCGAAGGAGGTGTGCTTTGCCTATCCATCACAAGACTCGAGCAAAGGTGAGTAGGAAATGAGATAAACAATACCAAGATACCTTCACCCAAAGTTGAGGATGTATCCCGTTTCACTCAATGTTAAATGAAAGAATACTGGAATTGGTACCGGACTTGCTCACTCACACCTACAAAGTAAAGCTTATCGAGTGGCTTGGTTAGGACAAGTGGCACAAAATTTTGATGTAAAATGTTAGCAAGAGTCAATAATTTTGAAAGAGATTCACAAATTCGCAAGTGCAACAAGTAGACCAATAGCAAAGAATGCACACGGAAACGCACACACGGATAGATAAATGGGGTCGTGCAACCAAGGAATGAGCACAAAATGTGGAATCCACAGAAAACGCTCGTGTTGCACAACTCTGGAGAGACGCTAGCACGATTGCTCAATAGGCGGATATGACACTTGTGCACAACCTATAAAATGCAAAATGTATCAACTTTCTATCCCAAGTATGCTATATATGTATGGTTCTCATTGTTTCTCAAGATGATCCAAGATGATCAGATATGACAATCTTATGTGCAATGTGGTATGATGCTATGGCTCTTGCTTACAAGCTCTTTGCTTAAAAGCTTATTCTGTTTTTTTGTATGGCCGCTATGCAAAATGCACAAACCAAGATAGCAATTGTGTATATGCGGGAACAATCTTGTGACACAAGAGATGATATGTTGATACCAAGATAAGGATACCAAGATGATATGGTATTTATGCAATGGAAGGTACGGATCACTAATGTGCACAAGTAACATTGCCGAAAATACTCAAATGGCTAGTATTGATAGGCAAGTGACGCAAAATGGGCTAGGGGTTAAACAATGCAATGGCAAGGAGAATGTACAATGATGTCTTCGAGGTTACCGTCCTTGCTTACGGTAGGGGTGTCGAAATGATGAAGTCATCTATGTCGATGACGACCTCATGGCGATGATGAGTGGTGGTGTTCTCGATGTAGAACCGTTCCTAATTATCCTAAACACCTTAGGAAACAGAAAAACCGCGAACTAAGAATCACAAATGTCAAATGTCAAATGGTGGTAGCGGAATGCGATGGTGGTTCTGGAGTTGACAATGCGGAAGTGGTGGTGGTGGTTGATGAAGAAGTAATCGTCCCTAAGTAGCCGAAACACCTTACGAGACTCAAGTCACCACTCAAACAACCACAAATGCTATATAGATCAAAATGGTTTAGGTTACGGAAAGCTATGGTGGTTTTACAGATGATATGGTGGAGGGCCTAGGCAAAGATGTCAAAATGCCAAAAAATCTTGATGGAGTAAAATGATGCTAGAACCTATCTAGATGGATGGGGGATGTCAATAGCTACTCAACGAGCTAAAGAACGTCAAAATCAGACTCCGGATGTGGAAGATATGGCCAAAACAAGAAGTCAGCCGGACTCCGGATGTGGAAGATATGGCCAAAACAAGAAGTCAGCCGGAGCAGTTTTTGAACTAGCAGACAGTCTGGCCTGGGGTAGCGGACAGTCTGGTCTTCATACGAAAACCGTCTGGTTCGAGCGGACAGTTTGGTGTTGGGAGCGGACAGTACGGTCTATGAGCGATTTTGCTCCTGATGCCAGTGGACAGTCCGCTACGGGTGTGCGGAGAGTCTGGTGCGGGCTGGGAAAGGACGAACTCGAAACTTTAGGCGGAAATGGATGATTTAGGGGTCAAAATTGAGAAGATTTCATGGATGAAAGGTGGGGAAACTTATGGGGAAGCTAGATCCACTCAAAACACAACAAATCCATGGATCAAAATCAACAAAACATCATCAAACCAACAAATCACAAAAAAAAAATTGGGGCTATTTTTGGTGAGGATTTTCGGATTTTAGGACGAAAGCAAGAAAAACAAGGCTAGAAAACGGTGAGGGAGACTCCAAATTCGTGATCAACGTGGCTCATGATACCAAGATGTTGTAGGGTGGAGACCCGAACCGTAGATCTTTCATGAATTCGAGGGGAATCCACGAAGAATGCAAAGAACAAGAGGGGAAATCACAAGAAGAAAACACTCAAGAACAAGTCCAATCACACATCCACTAGACTCACAATCACACAAGATCCACAAAGATACAAGAACAACAAAGGGAAAGATACAAGGTAAAGTTCATCCCAAATCGAAAGGAGATGAGGTCTTGATGATCTAGATAGATCCTTCCCTCAAGGGGGTCTTGAATCCCTAAGGATCTTCTCCAATGGATGCCTTGAACTCCATGGAGTCTTCTCCCTCAAGAGGAAACCCACAAGGGGAGATACATGAGCTAATCTCTAATGTCTAGTTCTAATCTTAGCTAACCCTAAAAAGTGAGAGGAGCACGGAATATATAGTCTAGGGGTGAAGGGGTATGGGCCTTGGTGGTTACATGGGCTTTTTAGCCAAATTCATAGCGAAACTGGGCGGACCGGACAGTCCGGTGGTAAGGACCGGACAGTCCGGTGAGTACAAATGCATTTTTGAGTGCCACCGGACTGTCCGCTGTGGGGAACCGGACTGTCCGGTGGTGCAATTTCGGTGTGACCGGACTGTCCGTTGTGGCGAGCGGACTGTCCGGTAGTGCAATTTCTGCTCACTTCCTTTTCTTCATCTTGACGCTCCCGGTCAGCTCTTGGGTCTTGGGGTCCTTCTCCTTGGCCTCCGGGAAGCTTCCTAGCTGCTTGGTGGCAGTTGCCCTCATACCTAATGATGCACAATGTTCCATGGTACATGTAAATCACGAAGAGGAGCGGGTTCACCTTAAGTTTGGTAGGTCTACTTGGGCCTTGAGGTGCTATGAAGGTGTACAAGGAGATGACCGTAGGATGCTCCTCGTGAGGCCCTGAGTCGCACGCCGGCGACTGCGACCTCCCTCGGCCTCCAACCCCATCAGCCGATGCACGGATCTGATGCCGGCCGGCCGGATCCATCCGGTCCCGCGCGGATCCACCCTTTCCCCAGCCTGCCCCATCGTCGGCGACCCTCTCACGGCAGCGCCGCTGCCCCTGCCTCCTGCTCGGGCTCGAGCACGAGAAGGATGACGGCACCTCTCGCCCCCTCGTTTCGGCCATGTGGGTCGTGGCCTAGCCAGCCGGCTTGCCTCGTCTGTCGGCCCAGCTCCGCGCCCAGGCAAGGTCCGCCTGTCCCTGGCCCAGATCTGTCGGCCCCTCCCCGCCAGGATCTTGGGCCGAAGCCCGCGAGGTGAGCGTGCCCCCGCTGACTATCCCTCGCCCTGTGCGTAATATAGAGTGCCACGCTCACCCTATTTTTTTTCCTTAAAACGACCAAGTCCCAAAATTCTGGCATCATATATGCATGTTGTGTTTCTTGTAACTTTGTGCATGTTGGTCCAATTGGAGTGTATAATATGTCAAAATGTTTTGCTCTACATGATGGTCTGCTTTGCATGCATATTAGGATGCATCTTGACATGTTAATCTCTATTGCAGAAGTGCATGTTGCTGTTAACTGCTAAAAACTGTTGTAACTTGTCATTTTGTTGTTTTGATACAATTTTGTATGATTTTCTATTGAGCAACATGCCTACATGTTTAGAAGCACAATCATGTCATCTTTCCATTGGTGTAACTCATTTTGCATGATATGCTCTGTGGTGACTAGCACAATCTTGCAAAGAGGGCTACTCCCTGTTATCTGTTTTCAGGCACTGGGTAATCCATGTTTGCTTGATGCTAACATCAAATTCATGCATATTTTGGAGATGTCCATTAATCATGTTTTGATGACCATGCTATGCTATATCTATCCATGCCCCTGTTTGCAATTATAATCTGATGCAGATTGGAATTTTGGTGCCCTCAAGTTGCTTGAAATTATAACTGTCAGCATGCCCAGTTTTCACCAAGTCTGTTATATCATCTTGCCATGTTCACTTGAATCTATCTTCAAATCTGTTGCTCCAATAATCATGTTCAGCAATGGTGTTTTGTTAAGGGTGCTTAGTACTTGATTTCCATACTCTTTTATGCCTTGAATAGTTCTTTATTGTATACTTTTGTTGTCTCAAAGTATGCATCATGAATCTGTTTTTCTGCCATACCCTATTTTTTACCGTCTGAGAATCTGTTATGACTTTCCTACTTGTCTTGATGAATGCCATTGGTCTAGAGGTTATATGGAGATTCTCAGTAATCATGTTTTTCCATGTTTAACCTGTGATTTACTGCCATGCTTTTGGTTGCTATGATCTTGCACTGTAGCATCATTGTTCCATGCCTCCAACATGTCAACATGTTATTCCTGCTCACATGTATACCCTGTTTTTCACTAAGGAGTCCTAACCTATGTTACAAAGTTGCTTTTTGCATTGGTCCTATTGGTTTAATCTTGATGCCTACGAACCTGAAACTTAATGTTATTTGAAGCACGTTACCTGTTCTTTAAGTGCATATCATGTGTATGCCAATATGGTACTTGTAGCATGTTGTTTTGATGCTTGCTATATGCCTAGTTGCTGTTTTGGGCAGATTGTCCTTTAAACTTGTTTCATGTGTATGTGTTGAACCGTGGCTCCGTTGGCAGCATGGTCTATAGAAACTTGCTTGGTTTTGTGTGTAGATTCATATTGTCTTGTTGCATCCATGTTTTGAGTGTGTTTGCTTGATGTTTGAATGCATTTTGCATCAATGCCATGTTTAACTTGTTTTTCTCATATCTTCTAGGTCGTAGCTCCGAATTAAATTAACTTTATATGTAACTTGACTAGAAAGACGTGTAGATCATCATGGTGCATGTTAACTTGTTGTTTAACAACTCTAACTTAATGTGTTATTCAGATCTGGACCAATTTCAAAATTTGCATACGAGGACTTAGCGGAATTGTTATATGTTGTTTCCGGCCTCATTTAAACTTCCTTTGATGTGTGGTCTTGTATGCATCATCTCTTGCCATGAGTTGTATCATATAGACTTGTCATGCATCATACTTGGATGTCATGCCATGTTATGTGTTGTGTGTTTACCATGTTGTTTGCTTCTTTCCGGTGTTGCTTCTTCTTGATAGTTCCGGTAACGTTGCGATTGTGTGGATTCGTTCGACTACGTGGGTTCGTCTTCTTCATGGACTTGATCTTCTTCCTAGCGGGATTTCAGGCAAGATGACCGCCACCTTGGATCTCACTACTATCTTTGCTTTGCTAGTTGTCTCGATGCTATCGCTATGTCGCGCTACCTACCACTTGTTTATCAAGCCTCCCAAATTGCCATGATAGCCTCTAACCTTTTCCACCATCCTAGCAAACCATTGTTTGGCTATGTTACCGCTTTGCTTAGCCCCTCTTATAGCATTGCTAGTTGAAGGTGCAGTGCAGGTTGTTCCATGTTGGGGCATGGAAACCATGGGTATCGCAATATCTCTTATTTAATTAGTGCATCTACATACTTGGTAAAGGGTGCTCGACCTTTTTCCTGGTGTTTTGTTCCACTCTTGCCGCCCTAGTTTCCGTCATACCATTGTTTTGTTCCTTGATTTTGCGTTCCTAACACAGTTGGGTTTTACGGGCCCCCCTTGACAGTTCATTTTGAATAAAACTCCTCCAGCAAGACCCAACATTGGTTTTACCATTTGCCCAACATAATAACTAAACATGATAATAAACTTGACGCATAGGGAGTTCGCTCTACCCGAGGTTTGTTATTCAACATAATACAGGGGGCCAGTGCTGTTGGCGCTGGTCCAAACTAGAGCACCTTGTGGCACCCCCTTGGCAACTTGGGTCTCAGCGACCGTAAGCTTAGCTCATCCAATCGTGGCCTAAGACAAGATATGCGCGGCTACTATCAGGGTGTCGGCATGTTGGGAGGTCTTGCTGGACTTGTTTTACCATTATCGAAATGTCTTGCGAACCGGGATTCCGAGTTTGATCGGGTTGTTCTGGGAGGAGGATTTTCCTCCGTTGATCATGAGAGCTTGTCGTGGGATAAGTTGGGACACCCCTGCAGGGTTTAAAATTTCGAGAGCCGTGCTCGCGGTTATGTGGCAGATGGGAATTTTTAATATCAGGTCGTAGAGAACTTGACACCAGATCCGAATTAAAATACACCAACCGCGTGTGTAACCATGACTGTCTCTTTTCGAGTGAGTCGAGAAGAGAACACAGTGGGGTTATGTTTGAATGTAATTAGTTTAGGATCAATTCTTGATCATCACTAGTGTGGGACTGTCTGCATAGCTTCTCATCTTATTCTTGTACTCGTAAGTTATCCACCATACAATGCTTAGTCGCTTGCTGCAACCTCACCACTTACCCTTTCCTACCCATTAAGCTTTGCTAGTCTTGATACCCATGGTAATGGGATTGCTGAGTCCTCGTGGCTCACAGGTTACTACAACAACAGTTGGAGGTACAGGTAATGTGATGATCATGACGTGAGAGCGATGTTTACTTGTTTTGGAGTTCTTCTTCTTCTTCTTCGACCTTGGGATAGGTTCATGGTCAGCAACCTAGGCTAGCAGGGTGGATGTCATTTTAGTTTCTGTTTGTGTTTCTTCTGCAGTCGGATGTGGCTCTTATGTATGATGTTGTTGTATTGATGTGGCATTGTATGCCTTTTGTATGTATCCCCATCTTTTATGTAACGGTACGATGCAATGATATCCACCTTGCAAAGCGTCTTCAATATGCGCTTCTATCCTTGGTGGGACCTTCTAGTTCCTCTCGGATAGGGTCGCATATTGGCGTGACAAAGAGTATATCTAATAGCGGCATGGTGCTTCCTCATAGTTTTCAATAATCTCTTTTCTTCATGCTCTGAAGAGTTAGCACTATTAATAACATGATATAGCTTCTTTTCATCAAGATAGGCATATTTCAGAGTATCAGGCAATTATTAATCTCAAACACAGGATCACCCTTGGGTGGAGGAGGATCCCCAAGAATCTCAACAGGCAAGTTGTGTTTCAAAACAAGCATTTGATTAAAGAATATTTCATCTAGTTCCTTCCTTTTATTCAGAAACATATCATTTTCATGGTCTAGCAGATATTGTTCTAAAGTTTCAGTAGGAGGCACAACAATAGAAGCAAGATCAATAATTTCATCTTTACTAGGCAATTCTTTGTCATGGGGTTGTCTACGAAATTTAGTGAAATTAAACTCATGAGACACATCCCCAAAACTTAAAGTAACAGTTTCTTTCTCGCAATCTATCTTAGCATTAACCGTGTTCAAGAAAGGTCTACCAAATATAATGGGACAAAAATCATCTTGTGGGGAACCAAGAACAATAAAACCGGTAGGGTATTTTATTTTCCCACACAAGACTTCAATATCTCTAACAATCCCAATTGGTGATATAGTATCTCTATTAGCAAGCTTGATAGTAACATCGATATCTTCTATTTCAGCAGGTGCAATATGGTTCATAATTTCTTGGTATAAGTTAAAGTGAATTGCACTCACGCGAGCACCCACATCACCATAAGCCATGATAACAGTGATCTCCTATTTTAAAGGAAACAACAGGCATGCCAACAATAGGTCTATGTTTATCTTTTTCATCGGGTCTAGCAATTCTAGCAGCTTCATCATAGAAGTAATTAGATGCCCATCAATATTATCGACCAAGAGATCTTTAACCATAGCAATACTAGGTTCAACTTTAATCTGTTCAGGCAGTGTAGGTATTCTAGTATAACTCTTACGAACCATAGTTGAAGCTTTAGCACGATCCTTTATTCTAACAGGGAAAGGTGGTTTCTCAATATAAGCAGTAGGAACAATAGGATCAACATTATAAGTAATGGTTTCTTCTTAAACTTTAATACGTTCTACTACTTTAACTTCAATGGAAGGACGATATTTAAACCACTTCTCCTTGGGGAGATCAACATGAGTAGCAAATGGTTCACAGAAGGAAGATATTATCTCAGAGTGAAGTCCATGTTTAATGCTAAATTCATGAAAAGCATCGGTATCCATAAAAGATTTAACACAATCAAACTTAAGGCTCATACCTGACTCCTTACCTTTGTCGAGTTCCCAATCTTCAGAGTTGCGGTTGAATCTTTCGAATAAATCCCATTTGAATTCAATATTCTTCTTCATAAGAACTAGTACAAGAAGTATCAAGCACGGATTGATCATTACAAGAAAGCCGAGCATAAAAATTCCGAATAATAATTTCTCTTGAGAGCTAATGATTGGGGCAAGAGTATAGCATTAACTTAAGCCTCCCCCAAGCTTGAGCGATACTTTCTCCTTCACGAGGCCAAAAATTATAAATATAATTCCGATCACGATGAACTAGATGCATAGGACAAAACTTCTGATGAAACTCCAATTTCAATCGGTTGTAAGTCCAAGTCCCAATATCATCGCATAGCCTATAACATGTGAATGCCTTCTCCTTCAAAGATAAAGGGAGTACCTTCTTCTTGACTTCATCCTCGGGCAAACCTGCAAGCTTAAATAATCCACAAACTTCATCCACATAGATTAGATGCATATCATGATGTAATGTTCCATCTCCTGCATAGGGATTAGCTAGCAGTTTCTCTATCATATTCGAAGGAATTTCATAATAAATATTTTCAATAGGTTCAGTTGGTTGAGGGGAAACTCTTTAATCTTCTGGTCGGGGTGAAGATACACCAAACAAACCCCTCAAAAGATTATTTTCCATAGCAACAAGTGACAGTAAATTTCAGCACACTATATAAATGTTTCCTTACAGAATTCCACTTACCAAAGGGCACTTCACTCACTGGCAATGGCGCCAGAAAAGAGTCTTGATGACCCACAAGTATAGGGGATCTATCGCAGTCCTTTCGATAAGTAGGAGTGTCAAACCCAACGACGAGCATAAGGAAATGATAAGTGGTTTTCAACAAGGTATTCTTTGCAAGCAATGAAATTATCGGTAACAGATAGTTTTGTGATAAGATAATTCGTAACGGGTAACAAGTAAAAAGTGTAACAATGGTGCAGCAAGGTGGCCCAATCCTTTTTGTTACAAAGGACAAGCCTGGACCAACTCTTATATAAAACAAAGAGCTCTAGAGGACACATGGGAATTATTGGCAAGTTAGTTTTCATCATGCTCATATGATTCACGTTCGTTACTTTAATAATTTGATATGTGGGTGGACCAGTGCTTGGGTGCTGTCCTTACTTGGACAAGCCTCCCACTTAAGATTAACCACTCTCGCAAGCATCTGTAACTATGAAAGAAGAATTAAGATAAATCTAACCATAGCATGAAACATATGGATCCAAATCAGCCCCTTACAAAGCAACGCATAAACTAGGGTTTAAGCTTTTATCACTCTAGTAACTCATCATCTACTTATTACTTCCCAATGCCTTCCCTAGGCCCTAAGAATGGTGAAGTGTCATGTAGTCGACGTTGACATAAAACACTAGAGGAAAGACAACATACATCTCATCAAAATATCGAACGAATACCAAATTCACATGATTACTTATAACAAGACTTCTCCCATATCCTTAGGAACAAAAAAACTACTCACAAAGAATATTCATGTTCATAATTAGAGGACTAATAATTATCATTAAGGGTCTGAACATATGATCTTCCATCGAATAAGCCAACTAGCATCAACTACAAGGAGGAATCAACACTAGTAGCAACCCACAGGTACCAATCTGAGGTTTTGAGATAAAGATCCGATACAAGAGATGAACTAGGGTTTGAAAGGAGATGGTGATGGTGAAGATGTTGATGGAGATTGACCCCCTCTAAATGGGAGGATCGTTGGTGATGACGATGGCTTTGATTTCCTCCTCCGAGAGGGAAGTTTCCTCAGCAGAACAACTCCGCCGGAGCCTAGATTGCTTCTGCCCAGGTTCTGCCTCGAGACGGCGGCGCTTTGTCCCAAAGCTTCCTCTTAATTTTTTCCAGGTCAAAACCCTTCATATAGCAGAAGATGGGCACTAGAGGCCTGCCACACAAGCCACAGGGGCGCTTGTGGCCTCCTGGTGGGTCCCCTTTGGTATTTTCTTCACCCAATATATTTTTATATATTCCAAAATAATTCTTCGTAAATTTTCAGGAGTTTTGGAGTTGTGCAGAATAGGTCTCTCAGATTTGCTCCTTTTCCAGTCGAGAATTCCAGCTGCCAGCATTCTCCCTCTTCATGTAAACCTTGTAAAATAAGAGAGAAATACAAAAGTATTGTACCATAATGTGTAAGAACAACCTATAATGCAATAAATATCAATATAAAAGCATGATGGAAAATGGACGTATCAAGGAGTCCAGGCACACATAACATATGTTCATTTGAAATTTTAGAGGTGGCACATGCAAATTTACTTGGAATGGCAGGATAGTACCGTATATAGGTAGATATAGTGGACTCATCTGGAATAACTTCGGTTTAAGGGTTTTGATGCACAAGTAGTATTCCCACTTAGTACAGGCGTAGGCTAGCAAACAGGTTGAGAAGCGACCAACTAGAGAGCAAAAACGGTCATGAACATGCTTTATGAATAATCAAAACCGAATACTAGCATGAGTAGGATATAAACACCATGAACATAAATATTGTGGAAGCTATGTTGGTTTTTATTCAACTACATGCGTGAACATGTGCCAAGTCAAGCCACTTGAACCATTCATAGGAGGATACCATATCATCATACTACATTAGAATCATTTTAATGCATGTTGACACCCAAGATAAATCATTATCTGCTCCTAGCTACTTAAACATGGCATGAGCAACTATAATCTCTAATTTTTGTTGCAAAGATGTTTGATCATAATATGCTGAATCATGGTTACTAGTTAAACATATTTACAAAAACAAAAACAAGTTGAGTTCATACCCGCTTTTCTCTGCCACAGTCACTTCATCAATTATCATTATTTTTGCCTTTCACTTCCACGGCCGAATGATATGAGAATAATAATAATGCAAGAGTGTCGTGGACTAAGCTGGAATCTGCAACATTTTATTCAGAGGGAAAGAAAAAATAGTATGGGTTCTTTGTGAGATCAACAATAATGCATATGAGAGCCACTCAACATTTTCATTGTGGTCTTTCCTTGGTACGACTCAACAAAAGAAAAGGAAAAGGATTTCACAGGAACACACTTAAATATTTTTGGAGTTTTTAGTTTTTCTTGAAAAGCAAATATTTAAAGAAACAAAAACTATTTACACGGGAAAGCTCCCAACAAACAAAAGAAGAAACGGGAAATCTTTTTGGGTTTTATTTTAATACTACAACTAAATTAAACTAGAAAGAAAAAATGAAAAGAAACAAAAAATATTTTTTGATTTTCTCAAAGTTTTTCAAACACACAAGAAGAAAGAGAGAAAATAAATCTAGCATGGATAATACAATGAAAAAGCGTGGACACCGACAACTAGAATGAAATCTATGAACATGAATATAATATCGGTGGAAATATGTACTCCCCCAAGCTTAGGCTTTTGGCCTAGCTTGGTAATCACCATCTGCGGCCTGGATAATAGTTAGAGTGATAACTCACGGAGACTCTTGGTGCGGCCTCCTCGGCCCGGTGAGCAGCCTCGACCGCCGCATTGTACTCGCGGGCCTCGCTCTCAAGAACCTAATATCTTCTTTTACTGTGATAACCAAAGAGAGCAGGTGCATGCAAAACAACAAGTACAATGGGATCTTTATTCAACATCAAGTTTTATGGATAATTAGTGGTTGTGCCCTTAACAAACTTATGACCTTCATGGCCTCAAAGTCTAAGTACTGAGTAGGAAGAATGGGATCATTAGGCCAATGTGACACACTCAGCTCCTTAGCTAAACAAGAGGCATAAATCCCACCATAAAATGACCACTATCAGCGTTCCGTTGCAACCTCCATGCAACGATCGCTCCAAGATAATAACATTTAGTTCCCGTCAGAGCAGTGTGTATTAGGCTCAAGTCAGGGACACATAGTGTGCTGCTATCCTGTTTGCCCATGATGCATTTGCCATTAAAGAGTGCAAAGCAATGGATAGATGGAAAATGAATACTTTTTATTCTACCTTGTGTCACTCCTCTATCCTCACCGTAATAGAGACTAGACAAAAATGACTCATACTCAGATTTTGGCAGTTCGGCCAGCGAACCCCACGGAATTTTACAAGCAACACAGAATGCTTCTAGCGGCTGCTACTTCTTGAGCTTGCATTGATTTTTCCCTTGAAGAGTAAAGGGTGATGTAGCAAAGTAGAGATAAGTATTTCGCTCAATTAATAACCAAGGTATCAATCCAGTAGGAGGCACAAGCAAGTCCCCAATATATGAACGTGCACAAACTTACAAACACTTGCACACGGTGGTGCCGCAATGTGCTATACAAACAGTTTTTGACCCCTTTCCGTGATGGCATTCTGAACCATAACCAAGTGAGTGTGTGTGATAGGGGGGTCCTTCCCACATGACCCAAAAACCGTCGGGGATAGGCGAGCGGCTACTGACGATCGCCATAGAGTAAACGTATGAGAAGTCGCCCCAGTCCCACACATTATGTCTCGATGTTACATTTCTGATCCGAGAGACATTTGAAACGATTACGCCGCTATATCGTGTGAAAAAGGTGGACATCACAAACATTTAACCTACTGATGTGTTTGCAATAGGTACGTTATCACACACAGTTCAAGAATGTAAAATGTGTGCGGTGCCTCTACTAACACCAACGTGTCCATTTTCATAACTGTGTGCGATAGGTATTCCTATCACACATGCACACAGGTTTGAAACATTTGCTGTATTACCATGAATCGCACACGCATATTAGACGAAACTATGTGTGCGTCCGTCAAGCATCGCAAACATTTCATGTCAAAGAACCGTCTGTTCTCTATTTTTCATTGCACACACTGTTTTCTTTCTAACCGTGTGTATGTTATTTTATTCGCTCATGTTTAATTTATTTTTCACTATAATTTATTATTCGAATTGGAAATTTTGAAATATGAAATGTGGAATTCGAATTCTAAGCACGATGGTTCAACAACCAATCCATAAATAAAATTCTCAGTACAATATGTTTTGTAATTACAGGATTAGGCAGCAGTTAACTATGATGAACCACAATATTTAGAGGCGGTAAAGGTGAAGTTACAAGTCTAAATCATTTTGGTTGCCGATGGTGTTGAAGAAGCGAAATGCCCATAATGTGCCCTCCTGCATGCCATAGGCACAGACAACTTTTGTCCAACCCCTTGTGACGATCGCCCGCCCATCCTTCACTTCCTTTAGGAAGACTTCTAGAGCATTATCATGGTAGCATGAATTATATACTTTAACTTTAGTTGCCCCCACTCCAGTTATGTACTTTGCAAGGTAATCATCGGTAAATTGCTTCGGAAACCACTGAAAAGAGAAAACTTTCAGATACTAAGGTCTAATAGAGTAACTTGTTGTGGGTAGGGGGATAAGGCAATACATTACTTACCATCCTAAAGTCATTGTTGTCTTGGACAAAGCGTAAATAAAGAGCTTAATTCCCATCGCCCGTCTCTTTCGCCTAACAATCTTCCTTAGTTTCCTCACTTGACGCTTGTTCATGAATATCTCATTGCCCCATACGCAAAAGGGATCAAAGCATGGATCAGTACCGCTCATATATGTACCTACAAGCAACCAGTAAATGTTAGAAGCTAAACTGAGATTGCACGAATGATGTAAAATACAACTACCTACGTTCCTAAGTACAAGTATTTTTAGTGATTTCAATATGAACTACATACAGATGTATATAGACATAGTTTAGATTAGAATCTAGATCTTTCATTTTGCTCCATATGTAGTCTATATTGGAATCTCTAAAAATACTTATATTTAGTGACAAATGGTGTATAAGACATGGGATGCAGCTGACCTCGACGGCAAACAACAACATCCCCGTTGTAGCCCTGTGTAAATACATGGAGAGGCAATGTTAACTACAATAGGGTTAAGATCCACCAAAAATAGCAAATGGTAATAAAACGGCAACATCTGTAGTGATATATTCATTGCAAAAGACTAGCATGGTAGCAAAGGGACAGATAAAAAAATGGATATAATTGTTTACTACAACAGACAACCTAGTATAGCCATTGAAACTGGTACTGATAGAAATGAAATTGACAGAGATAAATATCGTAAGGCAGGTGCTGCTAGAGAAGAGAATGGCCCTATTGTCTATAAAAAGGTAGGGAATATAGATAAGACGGGCTAGGCGTGTTTACTACAACATCCTTAAAACATGAACCGTACAAAACATGGCCATTGCAACTGCTATTGGTAAGATTCAACTGGTCAGTCCATACTTGGTAAGTCCTGAGGGGTAGTTGCTAGGTCACTTCATATGGACAAGAGCCCGCCTCAAGTCGGCCATAGCAGAGGCGAGGTGTTCCTACGGGTCAAGCATGGATCAGTGTCGCTAACATGTGTATCTACAAGAAGCAAGTAAATGTTAGAAGCCAAACTGCAATTGCACAAATGATGTAAAATATTGTAAGACATGGGATGCAACTAACCTCAACGGCAAACAACAACATCGCCCATTACGGCCCTGCGTAAGTACTTGGAAAGGCATGTTAACTACAACAGGGTTGGCATCCACGAAGCATAGCAAATGGGCAACATCTCTATAATATCTTCATTGCAGAGAGTAGCACGGTAGCAAAGGGGCAGATTAAAAAATGGATACAACAGTTAATTGCAACAGGCTTAACAACATCCTAAGTCATGTTTTGTAAGTTTGTAGCTGCTATTGGTGAAATTGAGCTGGACAGTTCATACTTGAACATCACACAATGTGCAGTACTGAAAATAACAAGGCAAGTTTAACTACGGCCAACCTAGTATAGCCATTGAAACCGGTACTAACAAAAATGCAATTGTCAGAGTTGAGCATCGAAAGGCAGGTGCTACCAGAGCAGAGAATGGCCTGGTTGTCTATATAAAGGTAGGGAAAATAGCTAAGACGTGTTAGGCATGTTTACTAGAACCTGCTTAATACATCAACCGTACAAAACATAGCCATTGCAACTGGTATTGGTAAGATTGAACTGGTGAGTTCATACTTGGTAAGTAGTGAGAGGTAGCTACTGGGGCACTTCATCTTGGCCAGAGCCTGCCCAAAGTCAGCGACGGTGGAGGCGAGGTGTTCCTCAATGTTGAAGCACGGATCAGTACTGCTGACATGTGTACCTACATGCAACCAGTAAATGTTAGAAGTTAAACTGCAATTGCACAAATGATGTAAAATATTGTAAGACATGGGATGCAGCTAACCTCGATGGCAAACAACAGCATAGCCCGTTATAGCCCTGTGTAAGTACATGGAAAGGCATGTTATCTACACAAGGTTAGCATCCACCAAAAATAGCAAAGGGGGCAGCATATCTAGTGATATATTCATCATGGAGAGTACAACGGTAGCAAAGGGACAGATTAAAAAATGGATACAGCTATTATTACAAAAGGCTTAACAGAATCCTGAGTCATCTATTGTAAGTTTGTTGCTGGTATAGGTGAAATTGAGCTGGACAGTTAATACTTGAACATCATACAGTGTCCAGTACTGAAATAAGAAGGCACGAACATGCTTAATACATCAACCATACAAAACATAGCCATTGTAAGTGGTATTGGTAAGATTGAGCTGGTGAGATCATACTTTGTAAGTCCTCGGGGGTAGCCGCTGGGGCACTTCATCTAGGCCAGAGCCTGCACTAAGTCGGCAGTGGCGGAGGCGAGGTCTTCCTCCAGGTCAACATGCACAGCGACCATCGCGCCATCGACCGCCATCAGCTCCTCGACCTCCACATGATATGTGGTTGGGCTTGCAGGGCGATGCTCTGGAGGAAGGGGCGGTAGGGATATGGAGGCATGAGGATGTTTCGCAGGCACCATTTAAGGAATCAGGCCGGGGCTGTGATAGAGATCGGTGGGTTACCTGACTAGATCGACGATGCTCAGGCAGAACGTAGATGTGGTTCAAGTTGTGGTTGCGGGGGTAGCGGTTTGAGCTTCCGAGAGGGGGGCGACGTGGGTGAGATACTGCGGAAATTTGATGGGTTGGGATGTGTTGGGTGGAATAAATTCTCAAAAATCATGCCCCTAATGAAAATTTCGTTCTAAAAATTGAAACTTGGGCGGGGGGGGGGGGGGGACAACAACGCAAACGAAGTGCGTAAAATACTCGTGTGTGAGAAAAGAGAAAATTAGCAAATCCCGTCTCCAAAAAAATGTACACGTGTAGTTGAATTTTTCGGTCAATGGTATGCTTTCTTTATTAGTAAACGTCGTAGAGGTAACTAACTTCTGGATCGTTAATGCAAAAAACGCACACGGGTACGCCATAGAAACCGTGTGTTTTGTGATCTTCGAACAATTCTTATATCTATCAACATCTCCAGCCACACCTAATTTAAAAATCTCTTTCATTGTAGCTAGATTATTCAATGTACATGAACGAGGAAAAGGTGATACCCGATGAACAATCATCCATTTATGAAATGCAATTAGGTGTCAACCTGGATCGCTTGCATAGCCAGAACTGATCCTATGCAACAAGAGAGAAGCTTGCTACCATCTGCCGGCGCAGCTATTTAAGCTGGTGTGCGGCCAACTCGTGCGGCGAGGTGGGACTAAAAAACAGCTGCGGCCAGCTCTAGTCTTCGGTGGTTCCGGTGGCTATGAGCGGATGTTTCAGGAGTATTTAGGGCCGGGGTACGGGTACAAAACTTCAGTGAACACATGCTAATTAACGCTCAAAGCCCTCAAAGGATGCGCTTACCGACATTGTACGTTAATAATAGATACTAGTACTAACTTAAAGTACTACTAGTAATTTGCTATAAAATTAGTATGCATGTAGTACTGGTAGATGCTCGTAATTAATTATGCAAACTTACGGGCGACACACGCACTAACTACTTCTCACATGATGGCATCGGGGCATGCTGGCCAGATGCCGTCGTTCTCCTTCACGGCCGTGTCAGCGGCAGCCCCCGTGCTTCGATCTCCGCCGAGCTCTCCTCGGCATGGTGTGCGGCCTCTTCTTTCTTGCGACGGCGGGACTCTTTATTCTTGTCTTTTGCCTTTTCCGCTCCTTCTATGCGGCTATGGCCGCCTCTAGATCCATCACCCATCCGGCCATGGCAGCATCAAAGTCCACCCACGTAATTGTGCGGCCACGGGCGGCGATGAACTTGGCGCGGCGGGATGCCATCGCTTCCTTACCATGTGTGCGCTCGCGAGCAGCAAGGAAGTCAACGCGGCGGGATGCCATCGCTTCCTTACCGGTTACAGTGCGTCGTGGTTCCATGAACGATCCTTGGAGAGAGGACGGAGTGGCCGAACAGCCGTACAGGTTTTTAAGATGTCAACGACAAACAACGGAAGAAATTTGGCTTCCCTTACAATCTTTCCAGAAATAGTGTGTGTTGAGCCAATTGTGTGTTGCGTTATGATTGGCCGAAACCCCAGCCAGCGGATCACGCATGTGCATTGTAGGATGCGCTGTGATCAAACGACAATCCACGTCCCTCTCATCATACCCATGCAGTTGTAGCTAGATTGGATTTATATGCGCTAAATGCCTAGAAAATGCACATAATCCCCTAAATATGGTAAATGAGCCCGAAAAAGGGCCAAATTTGAACACGGTGATTTGCAGCGTGTATTTTCATCGTAGAAAAAACTCAAGCACAAAGAACGAAGGAAATTTGGATCCCCCTTCAATCTTGGTGATTTCCCTCTCGAAACCTTGGAACTTCCTCAGTGATGGTTCAATCTATGAAGGGTGTGCATGACGACATAAGCTAAACCTTCTCAATATTTTACCATGGCATGGTGAGGCCATACCATGGCACCATGCCAAGGGTCATGTTTTTCAAGCATGTATTTCATTTTTCTATAGTTGAAAAACCAATAAACAAACGTTTTTGGTTGACTATTGCCAGACATTTCCCATTCCTTGTAAAAGGCATGAGAATTTACTAAGTAGCACGAGCATTGTTTTCAGACCATTCTTGTGCACCTTTTCATGCACCGATTGTTTGAATTTGAATTATGTGCATTAATGCCTAGAAAATGCACATAATCCCCTAAATATGGTAAATGAACCCGGAAAAGTGCCAAATTTGAACACGGTGATTTGCAGGGTGTACGTTCATCATAGAAAAAAAACTCATGGACAAAGGACGAAGGAAATTTGGATTCCCCTTCAATCTTGGTGTTTTCCCCCTCAAAACCATGAAACTACCTCGATGATGGTTCGATTTATGAAAGGCGTGCATGATGACATAAGCCAAACCATCTCAAATTTTTACCAGGGCACGACGAGGCCATACCATGGCAACACACCAGGCGTCATGTTTTCCAAGCATGTACTTCATTTTTCTATAGTTGAAAAACCAATAAACGACGCGTTTGTGGTTGACTATTGCCGCACATTCCCTTGAAATCTCTGCCCATTCCTTGTAAAAGGCATGGAAATTTACTAAATAGCACGAGCATGGTTTTTCCAGACCATTCTTGTGCACCTTTCATGCACCAATGATTCGAATGTGAATTATGTGCATTAATGCCAAGAAAAAGCATATAACCCCTAAATATGGTAAATGAGCCTGGAAAAATGCCAAATTTGAACATGTTGCATTGGAGGGGGTATGTTGATCTTTGAAAAAAAACTGAATGACAAACTAGGACGAAAATTTGGAATCCCCTTCAATCTTGGTGATTTTCCCCTTGAAACCATGAAACTTCCTTGGTGATGGTTTAATTTATGAAGGGCGTGCATGACGACATAAGCCCAACCTTCTCAATTTTTTATCAGGGCACAGTGAGGCCATACCATGGCACCATGCCAGTCGTCATGTTTTTCAAGTATGTATTTCATTTTTCTATAGTTGAAAAACCAATAAACGACGCGTTTGTGGTTGACTATTGCCACACATTTTCCTTGAAATCTCTGCCCATTCCTTGTAAAAGGCATGAGAATTTACTATATAGCACGAGCATGGTTTTCCAGACCGTTCTCATGCACCGATTGTTTGAATTTGAATTATGTGCATTAATGCCTAGAAAAGACACATAATCACCTAAATATGGTAAATGAGGCTCATAAAATGCCAAATTTGAAAATGTTGCATTGGAGGGGTATGTCAATTGTAGAAAAAGTTGAACGACGAACTAGGAAGGAAATTTGGATTTCCCTTCAATCCTGGTGATTTACTATCGCATACGATTCATCTTCGTCGCCTCTGTGAACTGTGTGTGTTCACCCACACATGCAAAAGGAAAAAATAAAACCCTCGCCCCTCCTGCCCACTTCGTCCCCACCCACTCCCCGCGGACTCCCACGCAACTCTGGACCTCATGAACTTATATCATGGGGGCCACCCTAAGCTCGATGGCTGTCGTCGGCGGGCGGAGGTCGCACTCCAAACAGCATGGGATTTCGCCCGTACCACTTGTCGCCGCCTATTTGCACCGACTTGCACCGACATTCTAGACTCTGGTCGATTGGAGTATTCTGCGAGATTGGGCCAGGGATTTTTCTCATGGAGAAGGTAATCAATTTAGCAAAATATTCACTCATCTCTTATCGCAGTCCGTTCGTCACTGTTAATTGATACATCTCCGTCGTATCTACAATTTTTGATTGTTTCATGCCAATATTCTACAACTTTCATATACTTTTGGCAACTTTTTATATTATTTTTGGGACTAACATATTGATCCAGTGCCCGGTGCCAGTTCCTATTTGTTGCATGTTTTTTTTTTGCAGAATATCTGATAGAGGCGGGGTGTCCCGATCTTTCGATGAGATGATAACTATCGATTTGGTGGAGACAACTTTGACGATCCGACTACAAACATGCACGACGTTGTGCCTTAGCAATCGCTAAACCAACTCCGAGAGGTTATTGACCACGCCGGCGCACAATCAACCTGACCACGAAGGTCTATTCCTGCAAGCAATCGAAGAACAAGCAAGAATATGATAAAAGCAATCTTAATATTGCGAGTATATATGAAGTATTGATAAAGGTGGGGATCCGTAAGCAGTCTTGGTCTGGTCGTTGGACACAAACGAAGTACACGAAGTTGCAATGACTAACTTTTAACTAAACAAATCCCAAGGGAAAAGCTACTAGATGGATCTACTTATATAGCAGCAAGGGGTGGCGGCCAAGAAGGTGGAAGGACATCCCAAGGCAGCCTGAAACTAACCCTAGGTCGTACAAGGCAAATGGGCCCAAGTGGAGGTGACGTAACACCTTTGGACTTGTAGTTTGACTCGGATTCTGCTGCAGCATCAGATTGTTTCGTCCATAACTCAATGCTCCGGACGAATTTTAAGGTGAATCCAATTGTGTTGGAAAGAGGATAAAATCTACTTTCCAACAAAAAAAGAATCACCCAATTCGGAGTCAGTATGAAAAAGTTGTTGACGTTTTGAGTCAGGTATGTCTGTGAAGTCTGAATCTGAGTCCAGAACGTGAGAGACTTGGACTCTATCTTCTCTTGGGCCAAAAGTGACGTGAGAGAACTTTTGGAACAGCAAATAAACATCTCTTTCTTCCTTATCTTTATATGTGGATTGTACAAATGTCCCATACACCTGTAATTAGACAAAATACAAAAGTGTGTGAAGTATTTTTGTTCTGGATAACATAAATAGATTATTGAATAGTTTGCACTAGAAATCACCTGACAAATATGCATGTGTGCAATATTTTTGGTCATATCCAAGGTAGTCATGTCCTCATCATCCTCCCCTTCTTGAAATAAAGCCGTCCTCGGCGTTGCTTAATCTGAAATGTGGCTAACAAAAGAGACAAGGTGTACATGTTGTATATGTATATGTCATCCATTTTTACTTCCCTTGATTTTTGCATATATGACACATGAATAGATGAGTAACTTTCATAGTTCATAAAATCTAAAGCCAAAAAATTAGCACAAGAAGTAGAAGGCATGAAAATATTGCAACTGTGTTTGCACATATAAGTGAAGCTCTTATTCATTTCAAAAGATTGACAATGTTCATCATTAAACCATCGCAACATTGGTTAATAAACCTTACTTGCATCAAATTTACATGCTACAACATGCTTAAATAAGCAAACATGCAATAAGTCATTCAACACAGAATCATCACCAAGATTAGAGGTCATATCAAAATGATTAAACATTGATTCTTTTGCATCAACAGTTAATTCAATGGGTGCACTCGAAATTGTTGGTATTTCAGTTGTTTGATCACATGATGCATTCATGACAGTATCAAGATTCTCTAAAATAGGTGTTGTGCTCAAATCACCAGGTAACTCAACACATGATGCATTCAAGTTAACTAGGGATGCATCATTCTCATGTGAAATTATATCATCAATACCTTTACTGTTGCCTTGTCGCAAAGACGTAGTTGATGTAGGTACACACGTAGACAATGCACCATACTCTTGAGATGATGTTGCGCTCACAATCCGAGGTTTGGCTGCTCTAGTAGGTGCAACGGTGGAGGAACCAACCGGCGGTGGTGAGCACGAACTGGAATAGTAGTTGTTGTAGTCACCCAATGCATCCTCCTGTAACTATCTCTGAAAGGTACAAGCACGAACATACATACCAGTAATGCAACGAGGAATATACTGAAATCTTGCTTGAATATCATGGTTCAAACCACCACAAAATCTATTCATTGTATCATCCTTAGATTCTTCTATGTCACAATGATGCATATAAGATTTGAACTCTTGGTAGTAAGCATGAACAGTGTTGTTGCCTTGTTTAAATTGTTCAAATTTGTGAAGCAATTCACGACAATAGTAAGGAGAGAAAAATGTTGTCTCATTACATCTTTCAATTCTTTCCAAGTTGTGGGTTGGTTATCAATGTTTTTCTTACAATGCACACTCCACCAAACAGAAGCAAAACCAGTAAATGCTCTAGTGGCAGCTCGTACTCGCTCAAGTTCAGAAAAGCCATGGTGACTAAAAACTTGTTCTACTTCAAGCTCCCAAGCTAGATAAATATCAGGATTAAATCTACCCTCAAATGACGGTAAAGAGCTAACCTGGCCATGTGCTTGTGTGTGTTGTTCCAACTCTCGTGATGGTGAAGATGTGTTCGTCGTCCAAGAACTTCTATCTCCGGAACCTGTCATGATTAGTAGAAACAAGAAACAAAATTCGAGAATAATGTTCCTATGCACTACTAGGATGTGGTTGTAAAGTGCTCACAGTAAAGCAAATATCAATATCTTACAAGTTCTTACCATGCGGCAGGTGGTGACAGGCAACCAGCGGTGTCAAGTAACTCTGAAGATTGTGTAAAGCGATTGCCAGGGGAACGTACATATACACGGTGTAGAAATATGTGGAGCTGGGTTGGCTATATATGGTAGCAAAAAATTTAGCAATAATCAATTCAAAGATGCAATGTTGAATAAACGCTCAACGACGGTACTGTGCTGGTCCTAAGCTAGACCGGACTAGAGACGCGAGCCTAGAACACTAGTGAGGTCACGGCGTAGCACAACTAGCATCAATGAAGGATACTAAGTAGCTATGGACAGCAAGATATAAGTGAAGATCACAACGGCAGTTAAGATAATGATGAAAAAACAACTGCCAAGCAGGATATACAACAACGCTCTCCAACTTTCCTCTTGAAAAGTTTGAGCCAATTTTCTGATAAATTTTCAAAGAATTCTACTAACTCAAGCTTTCCAATGCAAAAGGAATCACTCAATTCCGAATTGATATGAGGAGTCAAAGAATTCTAAAACTGGCCTGAAAAATTGGAACAAGCTGTGTTCACGAACTTCGAAGGGCAAAAAGACCTATTTAGAAGACGATTTTGAGGTGTCAAATATTGAACATGCTTCTGCAACTATTTAGATGTGGCTCGTCGCTAGCTTCAATATTAGTACTCACGGAGCCAAAACGGACTTCGTATGAGGAAGATACACTTGTGTTTACTGAACAGTGCGCAAAACACATTCCAATCCGAATTCAGGTACGAGATTGATTCTAGATAGATCCGATTTTTTTTTCTTCTCTTTTTTTTTCTCACGCTTTTTTTTCTTCTTTTTCTTCTCTCTCTTTTTCTTTTTTTTCTTCCCTTTTTTCTCTCTTTTTTTCTCTATCTTTTTTTCCCTCTTTCCAAGACAAACTAGATAAGATGCAGATTGGATCACGCGAAGATGTGAATGACCTCAACTATGATTATGACAATGAACAGTACGTAGCACGTGGTGGAAATTAATGGATGGGATGGTGGACAGCGGAAGGGATAATGATGCAACGGCGGCGTGACTAATGTGAACAGAACTCGAAACTCTAAAGGAACTAGACACTAAGACCAGCAACTGACACGAAGATGCAACCGATAATTCAACTATGCAAGCAATGAATAGAAAATTGCAAAGGCTCAGACTGGCTTGGATAAAGGATGAACAGATCTAACTTTTTTTTGTGGCTTTTTCATGGACTGTAGGTATGAATGACAGATGCGGTCTAAAGTATGAAAAACTGTAAAATCTCACCGAGCAACCTGGCTCTGATACCACTTGATAGAGGCGGGGTGTCCCGATCTTTTGATGAGATGATAACTATCGATTTGGTGGAGACGACTTTGACGATCCGACTACAAACGTGCACGACGTTGTGCCTTAGCAATTGCTAAACCAACTCCGAGAGGTTATTGACCATGCCGGAGCATAATCAACCTGACCACGAAGGTCTATTCCTGCAAGCAATCGAAGAACAAGCAAGAATATGATAAAAGCAATCTGAATATTGCGAGTATATATGAAGTATTGTTAAAGGTGGGGATCCGTAAGCGGTCTTGGTCTGGTCGTTGGACACAAACGAAGTACACGAAGTTGCAATGGCTAACTTTTAACTAAACAAATCCCAAGGGAAAAGCTACTAGATGGATCTACTTATATAGGAACAAGGGGTGGCGGCCAAGGAGCTAGAAGGACGTCCCAAGGCAGCCTAAAACTAACCTAGGTCATACAAGGACAATGGGCCCAAGTGGAGGTGACGTAACACCTTTGGACTTGTAGTTTGACTCGGATTCTGCTGCAGCATCAGATTGTTTCGTCCATAACTCAACGCTCCGGACGAATTTTAAGGTGAATCCAATCGTGTTGGAAATAGGGCAAAATCTACTTTCCAAAAAAAAAGAATCACCCAATTCGGAGTCCGTATGAAAAAGTTGTTGACGTTTTGAGTCAGGTATGTCTGTGCAGTCCGAATCTGAGTCCAGAACGTGAGAGACTTGGACTCTATCTTCTCTTGGGCCAAAAGTGACGTGAGATAACTTTTTGAACAGCAAATAAACATCTCTTTCTTCCTTATCTTTATATGTGGATTGTACAAATGTCCCATACACCTGCAATTAGACAAAATACAAAAGTGTGTGAAGTATTTTTGTTCTGGATAACATAAATAGATTATTGAATAGTTTGCACTAGAAATCACCTGACAAATATGAATGTGTGCAATGTTTTTGGTCATATCCAAGGTAGTCATGTCCTCATCAATATCCATATGAAACAGAGTCCAAATGCGATAAAAACTTACAAAGATTTTTTTGAATATATGTGATTTTTGGGAAAAAGAATCAACGCGAGATGATGCTCGGGGGCCCCACAAGCCTTTGAGGCGCGCCCCTACCGTGGCCGCGACCAGGGAGCTTGTGGCCACCCCGTAAGGCGGTTGGTACCCTTCTTTCGCAGCAAGAAAGATAATATCCGGATAAGAATCGTGTTAAAATTTCAGCCCAATCGGAGTTATGGATCTCCGGGATTTAAGAAACGATGAAAGGCGAGAAAACAGGAATGCAGATACAGAGAGAGAGAGAGAGAGAGATCCAATCTTGGAAGGGCTTCCTCCCCTCCTCCATCATGGAGGCCAAGGACTAGAGGGTAAACCCACCTCCCATCTAGGAGGGAGGTCAAGGAAAAAGGAGGAGGGGGGTCTCTCCCCCTCTCTCCCGGTGGCGCCGGAACGCCGCCGGGGCCATCATCGTGACGGCGATCTACACCAACAACTTCGCCGCCGTCATCACCAACTCTCTCCCCCTCTATGAAGTGGTGTAACACCTCTTCTCCCTGCTGTAATCTCTACCTAAACGTGGTGCTCAACGCTATATATTATATCCCAATGATGTATGGCTATCCTATGATGTTTGAGTAGATCCGTTTTGTCCTATGTGTTGATTGATGATCATGATTGGTTTGAGTTGTATGTTTCTTTATTATCTTGCAAACCTATCCTACAACACCTACAAATTACTTCTAGTTTCATACTTTTTCTAGGTAAAGCGAATGTTAAGCATGCGTAGAGTTGAATCTGTGGTCGATAGAACTTGAGGGAATATTTGTTCTACCTTTAGCTCCTCCTTGGGTTCGACACTCTTACTTATCGAAAGAGGGTACAACTGATCCCCCATACTTGTGGGTTATCAAGACCTTCTTTGGCGCAGTTGCTGGGGAGCAATAGCGTGGGGTGAATATTCTCGCGTGTGCTTGTTTGCTTTATCACTAAGTATATTTTATTTTCTGTTCTAAGTTGTTCACTATCTTTAGTTATGGATATGGAACATGAAATACCAAAAAAATTAGGTGTACTTGCTACTCATGGAGATGGGGAACCTCCTAAAACCCTCGATTGTCGTTATGTTGAAAATATTAAACACTACTGATAATCCTGAGAAAACCCCATTCAACTTGATAATGGGAGACACGCTGGATAAACCGGAATACATTAGGGATTATCGCCTGACTCAAAAATGGAAACTCTTATGGGATCAAATTCATATGTTGCAATGGTATGCTTGGAATTTATGCTAGAGATATGATTATACTTGTTGCTCTAGGATGAAGGATCCACACCTTCCCTTTTCATGTAAATTTAATGGTAATGAAACCTTGGCTTCTTATGCTAATGGTATATATGATTACTATGACGTGGAACGAATAGAAGAATTCGTTGCTTTTAAGGGTGCTTATGAAATTGAATCTTTGTTTGAAAAGTGTAAAAATCTTGATGATGCTGTTTACTGACCTAGAAATTATGCTATACATAAATATTGCTATGAGAATTATGAATATAATGATATTGATGAGTTTATTGAGAAAGTCTCCACTGTCCAAGAAGAGACTATCAGACTAATATTTTGTATGAATCTATGGAAGAAGAAATTGATGACACTGTGAGCTCATTCGATGAAAAAGATGAGGAGGAGAGCGAAGAACAAAAGGAGGAAGAGCAGATTGATCGCCCGTGCCCACCTTCTAATGAGAATAACTCTTTATCCCATACATTGCTTAATTTCCCCTCATGCTTACCGAAGGATGAATGCTATGATGATTGCTATGATCCCTTTGATTCATTTGAAATATCCCTTTTTGATGAACTTGATGCTTGCTATGCTTATGGCCATGATGCCAATATGAATTGTGCTTATGGAGATGAACTTGCTATAGTTCCTTATGTTAAGAATGAAATTGTTGCTATCGCACCCATGCATGATAGTTCTATTATCTTTTTGGATTATCCCAACTATACTATACTGGAGAAGTTTGCGCTTATTAAGGATTATATTGATGGGTTGCGTTTTACCATTACACATGATGATTTTGATAAATATAATATGCGTGTGCCTGCTGCTCCTACTTGCAATTATTATGAGAGAGGAACTACATATCCGCCTCTCTATGTTTCCAATACGATAAAATTGCAAGAAACTGTTTATACTAAGTATTGGCCTTTACTTGATGTGCATGAATTGTTCTTTTATGACATGCCGATGCATAGGAAGAGAGTTAGACTTCATTGTTGCATGATATATATTACTTTGTGCTCACTACTAAATTGCAAGTCATTGTTAATTAAAATTGGCTTTGATATACCTTGGGATCCGGGTGGATCAATTACTTGAGCACTATATGCCTAGCTTCATGGCTTTAAAGAAAGCACCGCTAGGGAGACAATCCGGAAGTTTTAGAGAGTCATTTTATTCTGTTGTGTGCTTTTATAAAGTCTAAAAACAAAAAATTATAGAGGGGAACCTAAAACTTTTTGAAAAAGAAAAGTGAAAGTAAGAAAGACGAGCACCGTTGAAGTGGGGGAGCTCCTTGAACTTTATTCATGCCCATGGAAGCTTTGCAAATCTTAAACTACAGAAACTTTTTAACAAAATAATTATCCCCTTGTACAAATCCATTGTATTATAAAAATAATGTGCCAATATTTGCCTTTAGGATGATTAGATTGCTTGTTTGGTATGTGCGGTTCAAAAACAGAAACTTTTGCGCCCAGTAACAGAATTGATCTGAGCAGCTGACGAGATAAATTCTTGAATTTCTTGCAGAGTACTTCTATACAAATTGTTTATTTTGTCCTAATTTTTCAGAATTTTTGGAGTCACAGAAGTATGGTTAATGTTCAGATTACTACAGACTGTCCTATTAAAGACATATTCTGTTTTTGATGCATTGTTTTGTTAGTTTTGATGAATCTATCAATTTTATCGGTGGTATAAGCCATGTAGAAGTTATAATGCAGTCTCTACAATGCAAAAACAAAATATGAATGGGTTTGCAACAGTACTTAAAGTAGTGATTTGTTTTATTATACTAACGGATCGCACGAGGGTTTTGCTATGTTTTGTGCGATTGAAGTTTTCAACTTTTGGGTGAGATCACGATGGATGAAGGAATAAGGAGTGGCAATAGCCTAAGCTTGGGGATGCCCGAGGCACCCCAAGGTAATATTCACGGGCTCCCAAGAAACTAAGCCTGGGGATGCCCCAGAAGGCATCCCCTCTTTCTTCTAACGACCATCATTAATTTTACTTGGAGTTATATTTTTATTCACCACATGATATGTGTAAATTCTTGGAGCATCTTTTGTGTTTATTTTTCCTTTTTATTTTATGCACCATGCTGGTATGAGATAGTCCTTGGTTGATTTATAGAATGCTCCTTGCACTTCACTTGTATCTTTTGTGTATGGCTTTATAGAATGCTTCATGAGCTTTGCTTATATCATTTGAAGTTTGGATTGCCCGTTTCTCTACACATAGAAAACCACCATTTGTAGAATGCTCTTTTGCTTCACTTATATTTTTAAAGCGTCGGCATATCTTTTGTAGAAAGAATTAAACTCTCATGCTTTGCTTATATCTATTTAGAGAGTTAACATGAATTGGTCATTCACATGGTTAGTCATAAAATCCTACATAAAACTTGTAGATCACCGAATATGATATGCTTGATTCCTTGCAATAGTTTTGTGATATAAAGATGGTGATATTAGAGTCATGCTAGCGAGTAATTGTGGACTGTTAGAAATACTTGTGTTAAGGTTTGTGATTCCCGAAGCATGCACGTATGGTGAACCTTTATGTGATGAAGTCGAAGCATGATTTATTTTTGATTGTCTTCCTTATGAGTGGCGGCCGGGGATGAGCGATGGTCTTTTCCTACCAATCTATCCCTCTAGGAGCACGCGTACTAGTACTTTGTTTTGATGGCTAATAAACCTTTGCAATAAGTATGTGAGTTCTTTATGACTAATGTTGAGTCCATGGATTATACGCACTCTCAGCCTTCCATTATTGCTAGCCTATTCGGTACCGTGCATTGCCCTTTCTCGCCTTGAGAGTTGGTGCAAACTTCACCTGTGCATCCAAACCCCATGATATGATACGCTCTATCACACATAAGCCTCATTATATCTTCCTCAAAACAGCCACCATACCTACCTATTATGGCATTTCCATAGCCATTCCGAGATATATTGCCATGCAACTTCCATCATCATCATATACATGACTTGAGCATTCATTGTCATATTGCTTTGCATGATCGTAAGATAGCTAGTATGATATTTCCATGGCTTGTCCATTTTTTTGATATCTTTGCTACGCTAGATCATTGCACATCCTAGTACACCGCCAGAGGCATTCATATAGAGTCATATTGTTCTAGATATCGAGTTGTCATATTGAGTTGTAAGTAAATAAAAGTGTGATGATCATCATTAGTAGAGCATTGTCCCAGTGACAAAAGGATGATGGAGACTGTCATATAGCTCTTTGTGCATCCGTTGCATGGCAATCCCTACTCCTTGCATTGACATCAATTGATGGGCATCTCCATAGCCCATTGATTAGCCGCGTCGATGTGATACTTTAACCTTTTTTGTCTTCTCCACACAACCTCCACCATCATATTCTATTCCACCTATAGTGCTATATCCATGGCTCACGCTCATCTATTGCGTGAAAGTTGAAAAGGCATGAGAATATTAAAAGTATGAAACAATTTCTTGGCTTGTCATCGGGGTTGTGCATGATGAAATACTTTGTGTGATGAAGATGGAGCATAACCAGACTATATGATTTTATAGGGGTAACTTTCTTTGGCCATGTTATTTTAAGAAGACATGATTGCTTTATTAGTTTGCTTGAAGTATTATTGTCTTAATGTCAAATGATAGACTATTGCTTTGAATCACTCATGTCTTAATATTCATGCCATGATTAGATTATATGATCAAGATTATGCTAGGTAGTATTCCACGTTAAAAATTATCTTTTTTTATCATTTACCTACTCGAGGACGAGCAGGAATTAAGCTTGGGGATGCTGATACATCTCCGTCATATCTATAATTTTGGATTGTTTCATGCCAATATTCTACAACTTTCATACTTTTGGCAACTCTTTATATTATTTTTGGGACTAACATATTGGTCTAGTGCCCAGTGTCAGTTCCTATTTGTTGCATGTTTTTTGTTTTGCAGAATATCCATATCAAACATAGTCCAAACGCAACAAAAACTTACGGAGATTTTTTTGGAATATATATGATTTTTTGGGAAAAATAATCAACGCGAGACGATGCCCGAGGGGCCCACAAGCCTTTGAGGCGCGCCCCCTACCCTGAGCGCTGTCAAGGGGCTTGTGGCCACCACATAAGGCAGTTGGTGCCTTTCTATCGCCGCAAGAAAGCTAATACCCGGATAAGAATTGTGTTAAAATTTCAGCCCAATTGGAGTTGTGGATCTTCGGGAATTTAAGAAACGGTGAAAGGCCAGAAAACAGAAACACAGAAATAGAAGGAAATAGAGAGAGAGATCCAGTCTTGGAAGGGCTCCCGCCCCTCCACCACCATGGAGGCCAAGGACCAAAGGGGAAACCCTCTTCCCATCTAGGGGGAGGTCAGGAAGAAGAAGGAGGGGGGTTCTCTCCCCCTCTCTCCCGATGGCACCGGAACACCGCCGGGGCCATCGTTGTGATGGTGACCTACACTAACAACTTTGCCACCGTCATTGCCAACTATCTCCCTCTTTATGCAGTGGTGTAACACCTCTTCTCCCCTCTCCAATCTCTACTTAAACATGCTGCTCAATGCCATATATTATTTCCCAATGATGTATGGCTATCCTATGATGTTTTAGTAGATCTGTTTTGTACTGTGAGTTGATTGATGATCATGATTGGTTTGAGTTGTGTGTTTTAATCTTGGTGCTATCCTATGGTTCTCTCTGTGTCGCGCAAGCATGAGGGATCCCCGATGTAGGGTTTCCAATATTTTCATGATTCGCTTATGGTGGTGGTTGCTAGAGTGATAGAAGCTTAAACCTGAGTAAGGGGGTTGTTTGCGTATGGGAGTAAAGAGGAATTGATACTTTAATGCTATGGTTGGGTTTTACCTTAATGATCTTTAGTATTTGCGGATGCTTGCTAGAGTTGCAATCATAAGTGCATATGATCGAAGTAGAGGAAGTATGTTAGCTTATGCCTCTCCCTCATATAAATTGCAATAATGATTACAGTCTAGTTATCGATTGCCTAGGGACAAATAACCTTCTTGTGACAAAAAGCTCTCTACTAAAACTAACTCAGTTGTTTCTTTATCTAAAAAGCCCCTAGTTTTTGTTTAAGTGTTCTTTATTATCTTGCAAACCTATCCTACAACACCTACAAAGTACTTCTAATTTCATACTTGTTCTAGGTAAAGCGAACGTTAAGCGTGTGTAGAGTTGTATCGGTGGTCGATAGAACTTGAGGGAATATTTGTCCTACCTTTAGCTTCTCATTGGGTTTGACACCCTTACTTATCGAAAGATGCCACAACCGATCCCCTATACTTGTGGGTTATCATTAATCAACTAGCAGAAATCACCATGGATTCATTTTTTTCAAGCTGATTCAAGGGTTTTCATTCATGTGTCCAAAGTGCGAGCACAAATCGGGCAAGGGTGGTCGTGGTCAGTCGGAAACGAAGTTCTAACTCACCGTTCCGGATGACTTCAAGGAGTTCTCGGTATATTCAATCTCACCCTACCACAGTCGGCATGGCTTAAATTTGTGAACATATACCGTCTATTGCTACATTTGGATAAAAGGTACGGTGCCACATGCAGCCTAGACATCGAAGCTGATTTTCCCCTATATTAGGCAAATTAATGATGTATTGTTCATTCAGTTACTCTCATATTTGCATCAAATCTTTGTTACATTATCTATTTTTAATTATATATTTTTGTACTTTCCTTTCGGCTATATATTGTTCTGTTCTATCAATTACTCCCATATTTACATCTTGCTCTGTTTTTTCATTATATCTAATTTATGATCTTAAATTTCATTTCAAGCATTAGATCCCTTGCTTTGCAAGAACACGAGTAGAAGAAAGTGTTGGGCATTACTTTGTTGATGACTCCATGGATGTCATATTGACAATGCAACATGGATTCACAATGACAGTTAGCGTAAAACTTTATAAAGATGGTCACTAGTATTTTGATGCAGACCTTTGAAGAAAAATTTCTAAGTTTTATAAACTGAAAGCAGCCAATAAAATTCTAGTGCGTGCACCACAACCTGGTCTAATTAACATGGATGTTTACTTCCCCAACGTCATCAGCCGATCAAAGCCTGATCGAGGTTAGTGTTCTTTCAACTTTCTCCATGTTGGCATATTACTTAGCAAAATTGGGGTATTTGTGCCGACTAACTGATCACTATTTAAGAAACCAATTGTAATTTCATTTTTTGACTCCATTCGTAGGTAGTAACAAGTTCTATTTACCAATTTATGTGCACTATATATTCTTCTCCCATGTTCTCAATAAATAATACCTTTCCACCTTTTAAGCAGGATATGTTGGATGCATAGTTAACGATCTGTATGTTACTCAGCGTACCAAATTTCACTGGAAAGACTTGAAGCATTTCATAAAATTCAGAGATAGCACAATGTATGAACGCTGAATTTTGGATGGGATTAATTATACCTATGGTGCACACATTGAACAAGACTAATTGTGTGCACAAAATGTTGGTACAAAGTCTTATTTTTATGTTGATGTTCATAAACTATATATATCTCCAACGATATGTTACAATTGGTTTTTATTCTACATTTCAACAGAAATTACCTGCTGCAGCTGTTCCTGAATCGATTTCCCGGCGTGGTCGAATTACACTTGTGCCAACTAATAACGCCAAAGTGATTGCAAGGTACTGCATTTCTCGCGGCAATGGTACCATTCAAATTAGCAAGTTCCCGCTTGTCATGGCAATGCATCCATATTGGAAAATTGGAGACATTGTTCTACTCATGCTCTACTAAGGCATAGGAGGGTTCTTGTAACGACCAAACCTCCATGGATTTGAGCCTATGTGCTTACTGTGCTAGTCCCTGGATCGACTCCCTAGCACACATAGTATAAATGAATACTAGAATAGCAAGTGCATCATTTATTACAACGTATGATCTAGAATTCATAAAATAAAACAATCTGCATAGCACATAGCTAGCTTTATTCAATCAAACAACAGAAAAGTAGTAGAGATAATAATGAGTCTTGTCATAGCCCACTGGCGATGCCGAGTGCAGACTCGCGACCCTAACGGTACCTTACTCTTCGTCAGAAAATCCTGCAACAAGAGACGTTGCAGCCATATAGGTCAATACATTGAATGTATTGGCAAGTTACACATGAGTGATAATAAAGCATACCTACATTTATATGCATAGTACATCAAAAGGAAGGCTTGAGGGTTAATTTTGCAGAAAGCCGACTTTGTCCTCATAACTACCTAATAGTCAAAAATTATTTAGTTCCTTTATTACTACAATTAAATACACAAGGTTGAATTGACAAGTCCAACCCCAACCTACCCATTATTAAGTTTCCCAAAAAAATTATTAAGTGTCACATTTGCCAAGATCATCCAACAACTGTAATGGCATAGTCGCTCAAATTTGTCCATAACCGGGGAGACGGCTAATCATAATTAGTTTTGAATACCCTATAGAGTTTTGCACACCTTACCCACTAGACTCAAGCCGAAGATTGAGTTGAAGTCTTTCAGGAGTAGACACCTCCACCCACCGGCAACCGGTACTCCTACTCATATCTACATCTGCTAACTTGCCTGGGCGAGGATTCCACAACCTACTTAACTAAGACACAACACATTTAGCTAGTGGTTGCGCATGGAAGGTACTAGTCACTAAGTCTGTCTGATCTTTTTGAACCTGGGTGGCATTCCACTTACATTCGGAGGGTATAAACCATGATGTTCTTGAAACCAGCCAACAATACCAATTCTGCCCAGAGGTGAATGAAATCCTTAATTACTACTCAATTTGTTATATATATAATACTCACATAAGATCATTGTATACACGAACCAACCCCGTCTACAAAGCATAGCAAAACTACAACTACCACGATCTGTATTGACGGGAGATAGCTCAACACTATAGCACAATAACATAGTATTGCTATACATGCATATATTCATAATGTGAGATAGATTACATGCATAGAAAAACAATAGGTAAAGGATGGTTAACATGTAACTTGCATTGGTTCTGGTTCAAAACGTCACACTCCTGACAATAGTTCGCGTCGCACTCTGGACAATCTACGCGTTTCAGACAATCAACAAACCAATCCTCAAAACTCAAATAGAACCAAAATAAAACCAACATCAAGAAATAATTTTAAAAATAAAATAAAAGTAGCATAACAACATTTAAAAATCATCTACAATGCACTAGAATCACAACGCCAAAAAATCACTCAATTTCGTTAAACGGTTTGGAAGTTATGGCCTCCGGAAGGTAAATTCTAAATTTGAACAAATTCAAAGTTGAAAAGTGCAAACATGTGAAATTTTGGTTCTATCGTAATCTGCTGGTCATTGCGAGTGCATAGGAGGAAGAAACACCTAATTTGGACATATGGACTAAAAGATATAGCTAGTTGAAAATCTGAAAAAAGAACAAAACAAAAAACTCTGTTTTGAGCAGCTGTGTGGTTACTGTAGCAGGTTGCCATGTGGCATCGCGTGATTGGCTGAAGTGAATCTACGCACATGCTCACCGGAAACAGAGGAAGACGACGGCGACTTCAGGTGTAGGCGGCGGCGCTCCTCCGGCGTTACCCCGGTGATGGGAAAGTGACATGAGTATGCGTCGTTCGAAGGTAGTGGTAAGGGTGTGGTCTGGGGTAGCGTTTGCTTCCTCGGATGACGGTGGTAGCTCGCGTGACTCTGGAGAACTCCGGAGCTTTGGCTCGGCGTCGGTGGTCGTCCTGGTGCTCTATAGGTCACCCCACAATGTTAAACAAGCAGGTAACCAAGAGGCGAATCTAGTGGAGCAGGCGACATGGCTCTGTGGGTTCTTACGGCGGCGCAAATGACCGGTGATGGCGGCAGTCTTGAGCTACTCCGGCAAGATGCGTTTCGCCCAGTGGAGGTGTGCGGACGAGTGGCGATGGGGAAGGGTGCGTGGTAGGGTTACTCGAAGAGTCTTGCTCACGTACGGTGTCCCTGAGGCCAACTCCAGCGCGTGACCCCAAACGGACGTCCGTTTTGTCCGGATTATGTCCGTTTGGGTAGGGCAATGGGGTCATGTCCGGGCAGTTTTCGGGATGCGGTGGTCGTGCGCCCAGCGCGCGGAGGCATCCCGGCCGCATCTTGTCCGTGTGCACATTTCTTTGCAAGTCCTTAAACTTTTTTTATCATTTATTTTTGGTACATGACAATACATCATCACATTTTGACTAGTAAACCAAGGTCAAAGAAAACAAGAACCACAAGAATATATTTGAGAAGATACCAAACTTCCATAACTGCTCCCTTGAGTTGGGTTAGGGCCTTCTTGATGCACTCATTGTTGATCTGTGGAGGAGGCTCGACGTTGCACCCTCCTTCCTTCTTCAAGCCAAAAGTCGACGTTGCTTCCTCACACGTAGTATCATGCCTTGTTGCTTCCTCGCACGTAGTATCGTGCCTAGCCTCTAATCTAGCAACAAGTGCACTTGTCTCATCTACAGCCTCTAGGCTAGCTAAAAGTGCACAAACATGTACTAAATTTCTCACTATCAATATATCGATGTACTCTTCTTCCCAATACCAAAACTTGCATCCATTCTACACAATAAAACTTAAAGTTAGCACAACTAGTCTAATCCGAGAGCACAAACCGAAGCTAAAAAGAGCACATACCCCATCGTTTAAGCACTTGATGAACACCCATCTGGGATGCTCCGGCGTTGTAGACACGTGGCGCACGACCACCCTTGGGCAGTGGTCGCACTTGATGAGGGGCAATGGTGCACCAACGAGTTTTTGGGCCAGCACCGAGCCCAGCCGGCCGCCATTCACGTATCTACCAGCGGACCACCGGCGGTGCCGATCCAAGCGGCTAGAGGACGAGCCAGTGCCTGCATGTGGCCTTCCGGCGAGGTGCTTGGCCAGTCCATGGCGCGGCCCGGCCTCCCACAGCCGGGCGAGCTCAAGACCGACTGGATCCGCCCCAAATCCAGCCAGCGGGTGCGCAAACCAGGTGGCCGTGCTTGGGTAGCTCGGCGGCGACGAGGGGAAGGGGCTGGGCGAGCGCGCGTCCGAGTTGCACAGCTGCAATGGCAGCAGGCGGCGGCGGCGAGGGGAAGAGTAGGGAAGAGTGGAGAAGAGTGGAGTGGGATGCGACCAGAGGGAGGGAGGGGGCAGATAGAAAAAGGTCCGTCCTGTGCCACCGACGGGTGGGCCAAGGGAGGACACGCGTAGACGGCCGGCGCATCCACGTGGTGTCCGTTTCACCCCAAAAGCGGCACAAACTTGGGCCACGGATGGGTCGAAAGCGGACACAAAATGGAAAAAGTCCGTTTGCTCCCGCGCGCTGGGCCACCCGGTTTGTCTGTTTTACCCCAAACAGATGGGCCCGGAGAGGATGGGATCGCGCGGTGGAGTTGGCCTGAGGAGCACAGAATCGAACAGGGGCGCAAATCAATCCGGGTTCGGCCTCGGTTGCACGTGCGGTGTGGCTCGAGTTCGTCTGACGGGGCTAGAAGATGGGTGCGGGGCCCGCTAGAGAGCGGCTGAAGGCGAGGCTGCGGGCGCTGCGCGGCGCTTCGGGCGAAGTGGCCGCGGCAAGGGGAAGTTGCTGGGCCGTGGGCCAAAAGTGGCCACGGCTGTGCTGCGCGCTAGTTTTTTTTACAACAGCTAAAGAAATATATCCTGGCTAAAAATTAAATACTAGAATAATTCCTAAAAACAAAATAACACACATCAAAATATATAACAATTATATATAGTACAGGAACACTAGTTCCAAAGCAAATGCAATTTTTAAAATAAATTTTATGCACTAGGCCACACAAACAACAATAAAACACTAAAAAAAATACTTTGAAGTTTGTAAAAATACCAAAACATACCAGGTGAACTGAAAATAATATTCCGGACATTATGAACATTTTTAAAATAGGGGAGAAGTCATGTTATCTCCACTCCAATAATTTGCCTTGAGTTGCATAATAATTTGAATATTCCGAAAAATAAATAATGCAAATAAAAATATGAGATGCATATGAATGATCTATTAACATCCTAATTTAGGGAAATTGGGATGTTACAGTTCTTCCTTTTCATTGATGAGATGCCGAGGCGCCATGATCAAGCTGTTTCTAGTGGGTAGTTGTGGTTGTTGGCCCTTAGCCTCTTAAAATGTGCTAGTTGTTACTATGTTAAGTATGTAGATATGGATCACATGGTTGTTGGCCCTCAGCCTCTTAAAATGTGCTAGTTGTTACGGTGTTAAGTATGTAGATATGGACCATATGGTTGTCAAATCCGTGTTACGAAGTTCCTCCTTTTGTCGAATATTGTCACCACTATATATATGTTACTCAAATGTTGTTAGCCAAGTTCTTAAATTTTCATGGAAAGTATTAGTATCATACTCAGTTCATTCAGTTTAAGCGTGTGCCCGGTAGAGTAGAGGATGTCCATGTTTTCGACCTGGCGATCAGCACCGATGTCTAGAAGGCACTCGCATATTAATAGTCCATATTGCAAATTCAGATAATATACAGACAGGCCAGCCCATACAATTGACATGTTTGACATGCATGAAAAAAATCAATTGAGTATATATATATATATATATATATATAGCTAGTTTACAAGAATATAATGAACAACACGCGCACAAAAGAACTACACTGTGCACCTGACGCTGACCCAGCACGCACAATAGTCATTGTCCATCAGTGCGTCAATCATTCCTTAGTGGGAGCGGAGGCCGCCAAGTCGATGACCTACACACCTTGATCGATCGAGGCTGGAGCAGACTCGACATCGGGAATCGCCAGTACTGCCTTGGGCACAGCGCTCACCAGGGCTACCGCGACCGCCAGGTCTGCCCCGGCGATGTCCGGCGAGACGATGTTGGCTCTTGCCATGGCTGCCGTGACGGCCCCCAGGCATGCCCCGTCGACGTCCGGTGATGCGCCCTCCTCTATCTAGGACATAAGCCTACTTCTCGTGCAGTGGCCGCCACTACCACAGTTTTCCTTGCGTTGTCGAGGTCCCTTCTCCACCGCCCACACCATCCCCTGCACTCTGCACCGAGCCAACATTATCGCCCGCTTGTGATCCCTGTCCGCTTTTAGGACGACCTGGCTAACCTGGCGGCTTGCTCATACCGTGTTTCCTACTTCCTCTAGCCCTCATCGGGAGAGGTGGCAGCATGGCCGTCGGCCGCCAAGCCGATCATCATGCCTTCAGCCTCGATTCCGCCGTCGCGCGATTCCATCCCCTCGTCGACCGTTGGGGGTATGCGGGTATGGGTGGGTAACTAGCTAGCAACTGGATCAATAGCGAGTTGCCGGCGGCGGCCATTGCTCTGATTATTTATAGCCAGCAGCTCACTAGGGGATTGGGGATTTTACAATTCACCCCTGTGGAGCGCAGGAAGACTAAGTGGAGCACACAACCCGACAACCGTATGCGGTGTCACGTGTTATCGCACACGTGTTACCATAAGGAAACACATGTGTAACTTACTAATCATCGCACATGAGTACTCACACACGCATCGTGTGTGATACTCCTAGCCATCGCAAGCAACTAGTTTGCAGTTTTCGAAGTATTTTCTACACACAGGATTGCACACGAATTAACTCTAGAAACCGTCTATGTTATATATTCTCATCACAAATAGTTTTTCCGTGTGGGTTGTTTGCTGTGGATCACACACATCTTGTTGCACGAATCATTTGTGTTCTTTGGGCTCATCGCAAACAGTTCATCTATGTGAACTATATGCCGCATATCACACACATCTTATTAAGTTGAACCATTTCTGTTTTGTTCCCTAATCGAAAATAGTTCGTGTGAGTGAACTGTATGCAGTATATCACACACACTTTCATCTGGCTAATCATTTCTGTTGCATTCCCTAATAGCAAACAGTTCATCCGAGCGAACTGTATGTCGTATATCCCACACACCTTTATATAGCCGCCCGTTTCTGTTGTTCTGCCACACCGCAAAACGTTCTTATGGATTAACTGTTTGTCAAGCATCGCACACGCAACAATAATCTGAACTGTGTTTGATGTATACGCCATCGCAAACGTTTTGCATCTTTTCTGACGTTTTTTACATCACCGTTTACGATTAATGAATCGCACACAGTTTCGTCAAAGGGCCTCTGATCGTAGTGTCACATTAGCAACATCCTGCAGTAGTGACACAACACAAAAAATGGGTTGTCAATCCCTTCACGGTCACTTGTAGGAGTGGGGTCTAATAGACATACATATAAAAGATAAGTAAAAGGCAAAATAAAGTAAATATAAATAAATTACAACAAGGTATTTTGGTTTTTTGGTTTTATAGATCTAAAAATATATGATGGAAAATAGACCCGGGGGACATAGGTTTCACTGGAGGCTTCTCTCTTGAATAAAGCATACATTGGGTAAACAAATTACCGTTGAGCAATTGATAGAAAAGCGAAAAGTTATGACGATAACTAAGGCAATGATCATGAATATAGGCATCACGTCCATGACAAATAGACCGAAACGATTCTGCGTCTACTACTATTACTCCACACATCGACCGACTCCTACCTGCATATAGAGTATTAAGTTCATAAGAACAGAGTAACGCCTTAAGCAAGATGACATGATGTAGAGAGATAAACTCAAGAAATATGATATAAACCCCATCTTTTTATCCATAATGGCAACATTAAAATACATGCCTCGCTACCCCTACTGTCACTGGGTGAGGACACTGTAAGATTGAACCCATCACAAAACACCTCTCCCATTGCAAGAAAAACCAATCTAGTTGGCCAAACCAACTAGATAGATCAGAGAGAAACACAAAGCTATCTCATTCATACGTAAAAGATGATGAGGACATGGCTACCACAGTTACACCCATATCCCTTGCTGTTTTACCTCTTGAAACAATTGCTAGAGCTCACATATGCCAATTCAATTATCAGGTACTTCCGTTTTTTTGTAATGTTTCTAGTGTTCATGAGAATATGATCCTGCCTAACATAGATACATTTGTGTTGCTTGCAATTGAAGGGCCTAGCACGAATAAGAAGGATGAACATTGGAGTATGGTCAAGCACGGAGATGAAGGTTTGTGCGAAGAGAACAAGAACGAAGGTTCAGGTGGAGATTTCCGGACTTTGAAGCCACCATGATTACATACAAGAAGATGGACGAAATATACAAGATGGCATTTTATAAATTTCGTCCATAGCTTATTACTGGTGCTGTGCCACCTTATTTTTGCGCCAGGCCCATGTAATTTCGAAATACTACTTCATAGGCTCTTTTTAGAGTCCATATTATAGGGGAAACAAACTGGGAGGTATTTTAGTCCCACCTTGCCAAGGGTGGACAAAATCCCCTCTCTTTTCCCCTATAAATATAGCCCTTAAGGCATCGTTTAGACTTGGGTATTATTTAGTTAAAAGTTAGCCATCGTGGCAACTTCGTGTACTTCGTTTGTGTCCAATGACCAGACCAAGACCGCCTATGAAACCCCACTTTTATCAACACTTCATCCATATTCGCAATATTCAGATTGCTTAATCATATTCTTGTTTGTTCTTCAATTTCTTGCAGGAATAGACCTTCATGGTCAGGTTGATCATGCTCCGGCGTTGTCAATAACCTCTCGGTGTTGGTTTAGCTATTGATAAGGTGCAACATCGTTGCACGTTTGTAGTCGGATCATCAAAGTCGTCTCCACCAAATCGATAGTTATCATCTCATCGAAAGATCGGGCCCCTCGCCTCTATCAAAAGAGTTCAGAGAAGACTCAAATAATATTCATATATAATCTGACCATAAATCCACAATTCATCGGATCTCAACAAACGCACAGCAAAAGAAGATTACATCAAATAGATCTCCAATAACATTGAGGAGAACATTGTATTGAAGATCAAAGAGAGAGAAGAAGCCATCTAGCTACTAGCTATGGACCCATAGGTCTGTGGTAAAATACTCACGCTGCATGTAGAGACCCTCCGTGATCGAATCCCCCTCTGACGGAGTGTCGAAAAAGGCCCCAAGATGGGATCTCACGAGAACAGAAGCTTGCGGTGGCGGAAGAGTATTTTTTGGGTGCCCTCTGACGTAGGGGGATATTTGGGAATTTATAGTGCTAGAGTTAGGTTTAGAGCCTAGGGGGCGTGCCCCTAGGGCTTGTGGCCTCCTCCTAGGTCTTCTGGCATCCTCCCAAAGCCTCCTAGGTTTCTTCTGGTCCAAAAAAATCATCGTAACATTTTATTCGGTTTGGACTTCGTTTGGTATTGATTTTCTGTAAAAGCCAAAAACAAGGAAAAGACATCAACTAGCACTGGGCACTAGGTTAATAAGTTAGTCCAAAAAATAATATCAAATAGCACATTAATGCTTATAAAACATCCAAAATAGATAATATAATAGCATGGAACAGTCAAAAATTGTAGATACATTGGAGACGTATCAAGCATCCCCAAGCTTAATTCCTGCTCGTCCTCGAGTAGGTAAATGATAAAAACATAATTTTTGTTGTGGAATGCTACCTAAAATATTTATCAATGTAATTCTTCTTATTGTGGCATGAATATTCAGATCCATAAGATTCAAAACAAAAGCTTAATATTGACATAAAAACGATAATACTTCAGGCATACTTATAAAGCAATCATCTCTTCTCAAAATATCATGGCTAAAGAAAGTTATACCTACAAAATCATATAGTCCTGCCATGCTCTATATTCATCACACAAAGTATTTTTATCATGCACAATCCTAATCACAAGCCAAGCAATTGTTTCATACTTTTAATGTTCTCAAGCTTTTTCAACTTTCAGGCAACACATGATCGTGAACCATGGATATAACACTATAGGTGGAATAGAATGTGGTTGTGAGGAGAAGACATAAAGGGAGAAAGTCTCACATCAACTTGGCAAATTAATGGGCTATGGAGATGCCCATCAATCGATATCAATGCAAGTGAGTCGGGATTGCGATGCAACGGATGAATTAGAGCTATAAGTATATGAAAGCTCAAAAGTAAACTAAGTGGGTGTGCATCCAACTTTCTTGCTCATGAAGACTTAGGGCAATTTGAGGAAGCCCATCATTGAAATATACAAGCCAAGTTCTATAATGAAAAATCCCCACTAATTTATGAAAGTGATAAAATAGAAGACTCCCTATCAAGAAGAACATGCTGTTGTTTTTGAAGCACAAGCGTGGAAAAGGATAGTAGCATTGTCCCTTCTCTCTTTTTTCCGCATTTTTTCTTTTTGGCACTTTGGCCTCTTTCTTTATATTTCATTATTTGGGCTCTTTGGCCTCTTTTATTTTTAAGTCCGGAGCCTTATCTCAACTTGTGGGAGAATCATTGTGACGACCTGAGACCGACGCTCCAGACGCCTTCCAGTTATTTCGTTGTTGCCGTGTGTTTCATTTGCTTGTTGCGTTCATCATGTCATTATGAGCATTGCACCCATATGTTTTCACAAAACTTGAATTCGCTCGTAATTGCCGCTTCTTCCTTGTCTCTATTAACCTTCTCTCAGATCAACCGGACCGCTCTCTTCTTCGTCTTCTCTGAGCTATCAAACCCATTGCCTGCATGGCCTTTTGCCAAACCCCTCGCCCGCGTCCAAAACTTACCCGAACCCGAACCGGGCTGTCTTTACCGATGGGTCCGGATCATCCCCAAACATTGTAAAACATCTTCGATTTCTTATTTGGACTCCCCTAGCATTTTATCTCGACCGTCCGGTTTTGTTCGGATGACAAACACCCTTCCTTTCCCTGACTTCTAGGGAGATGTCTCATCTCCACCACGGCAAATTTAACAGATTTGACCTATAGACGAAATCAAATCACAGAATGAACTGTCCGTGAAACTATTTCACGCGGCTAACCCGTGGCGCCTAGCTCTAGTGCAACGCCCGGGAGCTAGGCGCTGCACTAGTGCAACGCCCGGGAGCTAGGCGCTGCACACTGGCTTAGTAATTTTCTGAACACACGGGTGCGATGCTGGCCGTGTAGCGCCTATCTCTAAGGCGTTGCACAGTGTAGTGTGGCGCCGTCATGTCGGGCGTCACACAAAAAGGTCAGCCGCGCGAAATAGTTTCACAGATAGTTCATTATATGATTTGATTTCGTCTATAGGTCAAATTTGTCAAATTTGCCCCCCACCGCCACACTCCACCGGTTCTCCCCCTTGTCATCGGGATCTGCCCCGATCCAAAGTTCCACCCAACCCGTCGCCTCCACCTCCCAAATCGATCCAACCAGCTTAGCCGGCCACACCTACCCTCCTCGATTTCGTCCTCGAGCCAATCCCTTCACCGGTCACCTCCTCGATCCATCCAACCAATCATCTCCGCCGCCTCCCCTGTTCGGTCCTCGCCGAATCCGCAGTTCCCCAGCTCCCGTCACACCAGCGCAGCAGCGCCCGAGCCCCTGTCCTCGCTCCAGAGATCATCCCTGAAGCTCCTCCTTATTCCTCGTCCCCTAGCTCCTGGGTCGTTGCTCCCATCCACCACCAGCGTCCGAACCAGCAGCCCAGGCAACCTACAGCCGCGCCCCGCGCGCCGGCCACATGGACCAGGCCGTCCTTCTTCCTTCCCTTCCTCCTCTGGTTCTTCTCCCTCTCCCTCACCCCGCCTGTCTCTCTCGCGGGTGAAGACCATGGCGCCCCCGTCCGGAGCTCCGTCCCTGCAGGCCTCGTTCGCCCGTTGACCGCACCATCCTCGCCGTCTCCGATCAGATCCGGGGCCCAGGGACCGGGTCCATCTCGTCCCGTCTGTCCCCGACGTCCCTGCACCTTCAAGTGCCGCCGCCGCATCAAATCCACCATCTCCGGCCTATGCTTCCACTGTAACGAACAACAGCAGTTCGCCAAGCCCCGGCACCGCTCCTCCTCTGCGCGCCCGGCGCCGCTCCTCAAGCCCGACGCCAGCAAGCCACCGCCGCCAGGATCTGTATCCCGGGCGCCCGAGGACCCCGCCGCCGGACTAGCAGGCCCCCTTGCCCCGTGCCCTTTTCCTTTTCCCCTGGTTCTCCTTCTCCTCTAACCGTCTTTCTCTTCTGCTCATGAACCATCGTCGTTCGCTGCCGTCTCGTTCGTCTTCCAACGGGAAGTCGCGCCAAGTCCACCGCCAGCCGCCGCCATTGCTTCTGCTTTGCGCCCCCACGCTGATGGCTCCTACCACGCTGCTCTGCTTCACCCTACATCGGACGAGGAGACGTGCGCTCGCGTTGACCTCTCCCCTCATCAAGGGCTCGTTCGCCCAACCTCTCAGTCGCATGGGCCTCTGGTGAGGAAGCCCACTAGTTCCCTTCTCTCTGCCTCTAAATCTAGCCCAAGTGCTCCTGCTGGCCCGATTGTAGATTCGGCCCGAGTCATGTGTTCTTTTTCGCAGAGCGATTTTTTCATATAATCCTGGACATGCATATTACAGAAATGCCATTATCTTGCATTGCTCACAACTAAATAAAGGTGCATCGGATTTAAACATGTCATATATGTAAAATGCTTAATTTTCATGTACTTTCACAATATCCAACTTTCATCCATGTTTAAAATGTTTAAACTTGCTGTTTGTATTAATTTACATTAATGACATGCTAAAATGGTTTATTTAGTAACTTAATAACCGTAGCTTCAAATTAAATAAACTATATATATATAATTTGTCTAGAAAAATGAGTAGATTAACATGGTGCACTTACTTTGCATGTTTAATAACAAGTCTAAAATATGGTCTAGGGCAGAACAGTACCAAATTCAAAATTGCATATGAGGATTTTCCGGAATTGTTGTTTATTGTTTCCGGCTTCATTTAAACTTGCCTGTGTAGTTTACTTGTGCTTCACCTCTTGCCATGTTTAACAACATTTAATATTGTTAAGTAGCTTAACGAGAGTGAACTAAATAGTTGAATGTGGTGTTTTGTCAATATGCAACTCGTTGCATACTGAGCTCCACTTAATTTGTAGTATTGTTTTTTGCACTTTGCCATGCCATGCCTCATTAAACCGGACATGCATCATACTTGAATGTGCATCATGCCATATTTATATGATGGTTGTTTACCATGTTGTTTGCTTATTTCCGGTTTTGCTTCTCCTTGCTAGAGTTCTGAAACGTTGCAGATTGTGAGGATTCGTTTGACTACTCCCATTTGTCTAATTCATGGATTTGGTCTTCTTCCGTGGGAGATCTCAAGCAAGATGACCGTCACCTTGGATCTCATTACTATCTTTGCTATGCTAGTTCTCTCGATGCTATCGCTATGTTGCGCTTCCCGCCACTTGTTTATCAAGCCCCCAATATGCCATGAAACAACCTCTAACCTTTTTCACCATCCCAGCAAACCGTTGTTTGGCTATGTTACCGCTTTGATCAACCCTTGTTATAGCGTTGCTAGTTGCAGGTGCAGTTGCAGGTTGTTCCATGTTGGGACATGGAGTTCATGGGATATCACAATATCTCTTATTTAACTAATGCATCTATATACTTAAAGGATGGAAGGCTCGGCCTTTTGCCTGATGTTTTGCTCCACTCTTGCCGCCCTAGTTTCCGTCATACCAGTGTTATGTTTCTTGATTTTGCGTTCCTAACACGGCCAGGGTTTACTGGCCCCCCTTGACAGTTTGGCTTGAACAAAACTCTTCTAGCAAGGCCCAATATTGATTTACCATTTGCCTAATAACAACTAAAACTTGCATAGGGACTTTCCAGACCCCGAGGACTTAATTAACAACCCCGGGCCTGTGCTCCTCATGAGTGTTGGTCCAAAACAAAGCACCTTGCGGCGCTCCCTTGGCAACTTGGATCTCAGCGACCGTAAGCTTCGCTCATCCGTCGTGGCCTGAAATGAGATACACGTGTCTATTATTAGGGTGTCGGCATGTCGGGTGGTCTTGCTGGTTTTGTTTTACCATTGTCGAAATGTCTTGTGAACCAGGATTTCGAGTTTGATCAGGTTGTTCCAGGAGGAGGATTTTCCTCCGTTTATCATGAGAGCTTGCCGTGGGCTAAGTTGGGACACCCCTGCACGGTTTAAACTTCCGAAAGTCGTGCCCGCGGTTATGTGGCAGATGGGAGTTTTTAATACACGGTTGTAGAGAACTTGACACCAGACCTGAAATAAAATACACCAACCGCGTGCGTAATCGTGATTGTCTCTTTTCAAGTGAGTTCGGCAAGAGAACACGGTTGGTTTATGTTTGAACGTAAGTAGTTCAGCATCCCTTCTTGATCATTACTAGTTTGCGACCGCTTGCGTAGTTTCTAATCTAACTCTTGTACTCGTAAGTTAGCTACCATACAATGCTTAGTCGCTTGCTGCAACCTCACCACTTATCCATTCCATACCCATTAAGCTTTGCTAGTCTTGATACCCATGGTAATGGGATTGCTGAGTCCTCGTGGCTCACGGGTTACCACAACTACAGTTGCAAGTATAGGTAATGCGATGATCTGACGTGAGAGCGATGCTTGATTGTTTTGTAGTTCTTCGGCTTCTTCTTCGATCAAGGGATAGGTTCCGGGTCGGGAGCCTGGGATTAGCAGGGTGGATGTCGTTCTTCTTTTTCGTTTGTTTTCATCCGTAGTCTGATCCTACTCTTTTGTATGATGATTGCTATGTATTGATGTATTCATGTATTCATGTTGTAGCTTGTGGTGAGTGTAAGCCTTTATCCCGTATTCTCATCGATTCAGTACATGGTATGTTGTAATGATATCCACCTTGCTATGCGCTCGAAACGCGGTTGTTCCCCGATCATGAATTCATCACGTGATTGGGATAGAATCGCATCTTGGGCGCTAAAGTCATAGCCTCCACCATCCTTTCCTCACATGGGACAATGCCCTAATAATGATGATCATCACATTTTTATTTACTTACAACTCAAGAATTACAACTTGATACTAGAACAAAGAGATGACTTTATATGAATGCCTCCGGCGGTGTGCCAGGATGTGCAATGATCCAGGGTAGCAACGATATCAAAAAATGGACAAGCCATGAAAACATCATGCTAGCTATCTTACGATCATGCAAAGCAATATGACAATGATGGTGCGTGTCATATTAAACATAATGGTGGAAGTTACATGGAAATATATCTCGGAATGGCTATGGAAATGCCATAATAGGTAGGTATGGTGGCTGTTTTGAGGAAGAGTATACGGTGGGTTTAATGCACCGGCAGAAGTTGCACGGTACTAGAGAGGCTAGAAATGGTGGAAGGGTGAGTTTAGGGTTTAGGGTTTCATGATCCTAGGGGGATAGATTTATAGGAAAGACCATCGCTCGTCCCCGACCGCCACTCATAAGAAAGACAATCAAAAAATAAATAATGCTTCGACTTCATCACATAATGGTTCACCATATGTGCATGCTTCGGGAATCACAAACTTTACCACAAGTATCTCTACTAATACACAATCACTCACTAGCATGACCCTAATACCACCATATTTATATCTCAAAACAAATGCAAGGAATCAAACTTCTCATATATTCAATGCTCTTTATGAAAGTTTTTACTATATTAGGACCAAATTCATAACCTAAACAAATTGCCATACCATTTTTGTAAGACTCTCAAAATAATATAAGTGAAGGATGAGTGTTGATCAATTTTTACAAAAAAAAACCATCGCCGTGCTCTAAAAAGATATAAGTGAAGCACTAGAGCAACTGCCTAGCTCAAAAGATATAAGTGAAGCACATAAAGTATTCTAATAAATTCACGCTTAAAGCACGTCCCTCTGAAATGGTGTGTACAACAAGGATGATTGTGGCAAACTAAAAAGCAAAGACTCATATCATACAAGGCACTCCAAGCAAAACACATATCATGTGGTGAATAAAAATATAGCCTCAAGTAAATTTACCGACGGATTGAAGACGAAAGAGGGGATGCCATCCGAGGCATCCCCAAGTTTAGAAGCTTGGTTGTCCATGAATATTACCTCGGGGTGCCTTGGGCATCCCCAAGCTTAGGCTCTTGCCACTCCTTATTCCATAGTCCATCAAATCTTTACCCAAAACTTGAAAACTTCACAACACAAAACTCAACAGAAAACTCGTAAGCTCCATTAGTATTACAAAATAAAGACCCCCTTTATGTACTGTTGTGAACTCATTCTAAATATATATTGTTTTTATATCTACAGTATTCTAATTTCTCCATGGTTCATACCCCCGAATACTACCCATAGATTCATCAAAATAAGCAAACAACACATAGAAAACAGAATCTCTCAAAAACAGAACAGTTTGTAGTAATCTGGAAATTTCGTATACTTATGTAACTCTAAAGCTTCTGAAAAATTAGAAAATTCTAGAAAATTTGTATATCAATCTTGTGTAAGAAATTTAGATCAAAGGCACCCTTCTGTGATTTTTTAAAATTCTGGTAATGAGCGCAAAAGTTTCTATTTTTCAACAAGATCAAATCAACTATCACCATAGACCATCCCAAAGCTCTTACTTGGCTCAAACACAAATTAAAGGGGCATTTGCACTTTTTCCCTTAGTTGGAACCACCCCACTGGTTTTGCCCTTACTTTTTGGCTTTACTCAGTTTTACCGTTAGATTTGTCCCCGAGGTCGTCCGAGTGCCCTTTGACCGTCTGACCAATACTTTGAAAATTCATAACAAATTCATATGAACCCATAAAAATGAAAATAATATATCAAAATGTTTAGAAATACATTATCTTCATGTGCACGCCATTTGCATTAAGGAAAAAGTACTATTTAAAATACCCGAGCTCATTAATGGTATTAACATTATTAAAAATAAAAAGGTATTAACAATACTTTTTATTGAATAAAAATTACATACAAATGTAGTTGATGTTTTCTGAACATCCTGATATCTTATTTGCCTTTTTCTGAGTTAATATAATATTGTTATGAATTTTCAAACGACTTTAATCATTATTTTGAAACTTCATAGCGTGTTCATATGAATTCACAAAAATGGAAATAAGATATCAGAATGTTCAGAAACATCACCTATATTAGCCTGTAAATTTTTTTCATGAAAAAAATTATTATTTATACCTTTTTATTTTCAATAATGTTAATAACATTAATAACCTCATGTTTTTTAAACAACACTATTTTCCTGAATGCAAATGACATGCGCATAAAGGTAATGTCTTTCTGAACATTTTGACATCTTATATGCATTTTTGTAAGTTAATATGAATTTGCTATGAATTTTCATAGTATTGATCAAACGGTCAAAGGGCATTCAGAGGACCTCTCAGACAAATCTAAGGCCAAAACTGAGTAGAGCCGAAAAGTAAGGGCAAAACCCACAAGCTGGCACAAGTAGGGGCAAAAGCATGATTTTCCCCTAATTAAAACACTAAAGCACAATTACTACAGAAGTAATAATGTGTATTCTCATAAAAACAGAGAATAAAAAAATTGGGTTGCCTCCCAACAAGCGCTTTTCTTTAATGAATTTTAGCTAGGCATTGATAATTTTAATGATGCTCACATGAAACATAGTAATTGAAACACAAAGAGAGCATCATGTATCATGTGAAAACAAGTTAAAGCTAACATACTTCCTATGCATAGGCATTTTATAAGCAAACAAACTATCAAGACAAACAAAAACTAGCATATGCAAGGAAGAAGAACGAAACAATATCAATCTCAACATAACGAGAGGTAATTTAGTAACATGAAAATTTCTAAAACATTTTCCTCTCTCATAATAATTACATGTAGGATCATAATCAAATTCAATAATATAACTATCACATAAAATATTCTCTTCATGATCCACATGCATGCAAAGTTGAAACTCTTCCAAAATAGTGGGATTATCATCAAATAAAGTCACGACCTCTCCAAGCCCACTTTTATCAAAAATTTCATAAGATTGATCATACTCCAAAGTAGTGGGATCATTATTACCTAGAGTTGACACTCTTCCAAACCCACTTTCCATATTATCGCAAACATTATTATCAATATCATGTTCATCATGAGGCTTAAATGATTTTTCAAGATCATAAGAAGAATCACCCCAATAATGATCATTACAATAAGTAGTGGACATAGCAAAATTAGCATCCCCAAGCTTGGGGTTTTGCATATTAATAGCACAATTGACATTAATATAATTTATAATAACATCATTGCAATCATGCTTTTCATTCAAGGAGCTATCAAGTATGGGTGGGATAGCAATAATTTCATGTTTAACATAAGGAACTACAACAATTTCATCTCCATAAGCATAACTAATATTGGCATCATGGCCATAAGAATAGCAAGCATCATGTTCATCAAGGGAGGATATCTCAATCAAATCAACAGAATCATATATAATTTTCTATAGATTCGTGCATATCATTATTTTCTTCCAAAGCAACAGACATTCTCTCAATAAATTCCTTAACATAGGCATTATGAACATAGTTTTCATAGCAATATTGAAGTATGTCAAAATTTTCAGATTTGTAGAGAGTAATATCGTACTTTTCAATCAAAAAAGCAACTTCATAAGCACCCTTAAAAGCAACAAATTCATCAAGTTGTTCGATATCATAGTAACTATGAACACCTTTGGCATAAGAAGATAGGACTTAATTATTATTAAACTCACATAGGTAGGGAAGGTGTTTTTTAGCGATCTCCGAGCAACAAGTAAAATCATAAATTTCACATAGATTGAAAGCATAGCATAGCAAACAATTTATTTGATTCCATAAGACTCCCCTTTTCAGACAACCGATGACACACAAAATGAGCATGCTCGTCTAAAGATTTTCCCTCAACTAAACTAGTTGGGGTTTCAGCACGAGCACATATGGATCAAAGATGATCCAAGTAGAAAACTTTAAGTGGATCCATAAACCTTTTGCTTGCTGATTTTCAATAAACACACAATTATACCAAGCAAATGAGCAACCAAACCAAGTAAGACATAAAGGCAAACAATGAGGGCAAATAAAAAGGCAATTTTTTTGTGTTTTTCTGAAAACGTTTTAGAAGTGGGGGAGAGGAAAATGAGAGGCAAATGGCAAATAATATAAGTGTAAGAGATGAGATCTTATGGTAGGTACTTGGTAGACTTGATGTAGAACCTCCCTGGCAATGGCGCCAGAAATTCTTCCTGCTACTTCTTAAGCTTGGGTTGAATTTTCCCTTGAAGAGGAAAGGGTGATGCAAGAAAGTAGAGATAAGTATTTCCCTCAGTTAAGAACCAAGGTATCAATCCAGTAGGAGGCACAAGAAAATCCCCAATATATGCACCTGCACAAACTAACAAACACTTGCACACAACGCGAAAAAGGGGTTGTCAATCCCTTCACAGTCACTTGCAAGAGTGAGATCTAATAGAGATAGATATAAAAGATAAGTAAAAGGCAAAATAAAGTAAATATAAATAAATTGCAGCAAGGTATTTTGGGTTTTTTTGGTTTTATAGATCAGAAAATATATGATGGAAAATAGACTTGTGGGCCATAGGTTTCACTAGAGGCTTCTCTCTTGAATAAAGCATACGGTGGGTAAACAAATTACTGTTGAGCAATTGATAGAAAAGCGCAAAGCTATGACAATATCTAAGGTAATGATCATGAACATAGGCATCACGTCCATGACAAGTAGACCGAAACGATTCTGCATCTACTACTATTACTCCACACATCGACCGTGTAGCGACCAGACCTCAAACAGTCTGATCTCTGTGCATCAGTGTCATCCCTGGATCGGTAATGCTGACACACACAGTACTAGAGGATTTATAACAGAGTAGCAATCACACACTTACTACATCGAATGTCTCAAAAGAGAACTTATTACAATAATATGGCTTAAGGCCATCTAAAACCGATAACGACGGAAGGCTTGGAAGATAAAGTGAGTCCATCAACTCCAACGACATGGCTGAGTGAAAGACAACGACCTATGCCACCTTACTCGTCGTCTCAAAAGTCTGTAACATGAAACGTTGTAGCCCGAAACGGGTCAGCACATGGAATATGCTGTCATTGTAACACATAGAGTAATGAACAGAATAAATGCTATCACTACATGCATATTTGGCTGGTGGAAAGCTACATGGTTACAGTTTTGCATAAAGCCAATTTTTCCCTACAACAAAGGAATAAATTTTATTTAACTATCATGGTGGTTGTTAAACATTGAGAAGGTTCCTTCAACTGAATCCCAATTAATCATCATCATTAATCCAACAAATTAAATTTAGAGTGATGAGATCAACATGATAATCCAAGAACTAGACACTCAAGATGTCCATAACCAGGGACACGGCTAACCATGATTAGTTTGTACACTGCTGAGGTATGCGCACTTTTCCCCACAAGACTCGAATACATCCATGGTCGGAGATTCGAGACACAGTCTTTCTGAAACAATAACTCTTTACTCTGGGTGGACAGTTACACCTACTTTCCCCTACATCTGCTAGCCCACCACTGAAAGAGGGCATGCAACATACTCAACTATGTTAGAGCCCATAATAGCTTGTGGCTACACACGGAAGTTTCTAGCATGAATAATCTTATGATCCCTTTGAGCCTGGGTGGCGGACCGTAGGATGATCACACGGGTACTCCGGGATATCCTACGACAACACTGGATTCTCCAAGTGCCCTGACAACCACTGGGTACTCCAGGGTTCCTCAAGCAATCCACCCAAGTGTGTATTAAAGTAGCCACCTTAAGTTAACCATTAATAATAACTCTCACATCTCTCACGAATCACTTAAACCACACCATGTCTGTGAGCATAGCATAGCAGTATAGGCATAACGTAGAAGTAACTCCCAAAGGTTTGATAATAAACAGGGCAATATGTTCTACCTCATCATCTACTTCCCAAAACCCACATGTTAAATAGATCCTAACCATGCAATTGTTTGAGGGTTGATCTAATGCAATAAAACTGGGTAGTAAGGAGGTATGATCAAAGTGATACTTGCCTTGCTGATGATCTGTGAAACCTAGAGACTCGTAGTAGCACGCTTCGCACTTCGGGTACTCTATCGCAAACAAACAAATACATACATAAGCACCCAACTAGAAGCATGGGTAAAACTTCAAATAAGAGATCTAACCAGAAAGTTCAACTTAAGAACTCCGGTTTGCACAAAGAATCAAATCAAACAAAACAACGAAACTCAAACTGCGAAAGAAACAAGATCCATTTACTAATATGGACTAAAGTCAAATTTTACATTACCAAAATCTTGTCTAAGTTGGTTAAACAGAAAGAGGGCTTCGAGACAAAGATCTGGGCGCTTGAATCGCCTGATTCTGATAAACGAGCGGAAAGATAAACTAAAACGAAAATCAGGGCAGAAATCGCGATCGAAAATAATCACGAAAAAACCCTGGAAAAAGAAAAACTGACCAACAGACTAACAAACGAACATTCGCTGTCTGCGGCTAGCGAGTGAACACCGTTCGTTAAATCGAACGTACGAACGAACGTTCGCTATTAAACTAAACCGGAAAAACTGAACCGATCTAATTCTAAAAAAACGAATCTAGGTTTTTAAAAAAACCGGGGTTTTTACCTAAAAACCAAAAAACGGCGGCGGATCGGATAGGGACCGGCGGCTCTCGCGACGTCTCCGGCGAGGCGAGGCGCTGCGGGCGACGGCGGAATGCAGCGGCGGCGACGGCGTTGGCTGCGAGCTGCGGCTGTTGCTGTTGCTGCTGGAAGCGGGGCGAGGCGGCGTTGGGGGCGGCGGCGGGCGGCATATAAAGGGGCGGGGCGGGGCCGGCTTGGGGGAGGGGGCAAGTCGCGGCGGCGGGGGAGTCCCGGACTCCGGCGGAGTCCGGCTCGGGCACGGGGCGTGCGCGAGGGAGGCGGCGGTTGCGCGGACTCGCCAAGCTTGGCTGGGTCGTTGGCCCAGTCGGGTGCTGACCCTTTTTTAAAAGAAAAAATAGATTTCACCGAAACAAAACAAATCCTAGAAAATAAAATAAAACTCTAAAAATACCAAAACCAATTTTCACCGTCTAAATAAAATATTTAGAACAGGATGAACATTTTCTTGGCCTAAAAATGCAATTTTGTATACATGCAATTGTTCTAATTCAATTAAAATTGCAATAAAATCCAAATAAAACTATTTATTAGATTTTAATATATTTTCCTCGAATATTTCATTTATTTTGGAGAAGTCATATTATCTCCTCTCATATATTTTTAATATGAAATATTTTTGAAGAGAAAAATAATTAAAACCAAAATGATCCTTGTTTTGATATTTGAGAAAAATCCAAATATGAAAAGGATGAAATCCCCAACTCTCTCCGTTGGTCGTGGAGTTGCTTAGAATTTCTAGGATCGCAATCGAAATGCAATAAAATATGATATGCATGAATGATCTAAGTATAACATTCCAAATTGGAGATTTGGGATGTTACAAACCTACCCCCCTTAAGATGAATCCCGCCCTCGAGATTCGGGTTGGCTAGAAAATAGGTGAGGGTGGTCCTTCTGTAGGTCTTCCTCTCGTTCCCAGGTGGCTTCATCCTCGGTATGGTGGCTTCACTGAACTTTGCAGAGCTTGATAACCTTGCTGCGTGTGACTCGGCTAGCAAACTCGAGAATCTTCACTTGTTTCTCCTCGTAGGTCAAATCGCTATCCAACTGAATCGCTTCCAGCGGCACTGTATCTCTCAGACGAATATCGGCCATCTCTGTGTGGCACTTCTTCAACTGGGACCGTGGAACACATCATGAACTCCTGACAATCCTTCTGGCAATTCCAACTTGTAGGCTACCTCTCCCATACGTTCCAACACTCGGTATGGTCCTACAAATCTCGGGGCTAACTTTCCCTTAATTCCAAAACGTTTAACTCCTCGAAGTGGGGACACACGAAGATACACTCTGTCTCCGACTTCATATACTATCTCCTTGCATTTAGAATCCGCAGAGCTCTTCTGCCTGGACGGGCTACCTTGAGTCTATCACGAATCAGCTTAACCTTCTCTTCAGATTCCTTAATAAAATCTGGTCCAAACAACTGACGGTCTCCAACTTCATCCCACAACAACAGGGTCCTGCACCTCCTTCCGTACAAAGCTTCGAAAGGGGCCATCTTTAATCTGGCTTGATAGCTGTTGTTGTAAGAGAAGTCTGCATATGGCAAATTGTCGTTCCAAGTAGATCCATAATCTAGCGCACAAGCTCTCAACATGTCCTCCAGAATCTAATTGACTCTCTCGGTCTGTCCATCTGTCTGTGGATGAAAGGTTGTACTAAACTCTAGCCTGGTACCCAAAGTCTCATGCAACTGATTCCAAAACTTTGAGGTAAACTGGGTTCCTTTGTCTAATACAATGGTCCTCGGAACTCCGTGCAAACATACGATCCTGGTCATGTATATCTTTGTCAACTTAGCACTGGTGTAAGTGGTCTTCACTGGGATGAAATGAGCTACTTTCGTCAACCGATCGACTACAACCCATATTGAGTCATAGCCTGAACGAGTCCTGGGCAATCCCGTGATAAAATCCATGCCTAGCTTATCCCATTTCCATTCGGGTATTGGCAATGGCTGTAGCAATCCTGCTTGCTTCTGATGCTCTGCCTTCACTCTCTAACATACATCACAAACTGCTACATAGTCCGCAATATCCTTCTTCATTCCGGTCCACCAGAAACTGTCTTTAAATCCAGATACATCTTGGTATTTCCTGGGTGAATCGAATACGGCGAATCATGGGCCTTCTGCAGAATCAACTTCCTGATCTCCGGGTCATTAGGCACATATACGCGGTCCTCAAACCATAAGGTATCATGCTCATCCTCACGAAATCCTTTAGCTTTTCCTTTGCTCATCCTTTCCTTTATCTCGGCGATCTCCTTGTCCGTCTTTTGAGCTTCCCTGATCTTATCCATCAAAGTAGACTGAATTTCCAATTCTGCTACATAGCCTCTCGAAACTATCTCCAAACATAGCTCGCGAAGATCTTCTGCTAACTCCTTGGGTAATTCTCCGGTCATGAGTGTATTGACATGACTCTTGCGGCTCAATGCATCGGCTACTACGTTAGCCTTTCCGGGATGATAGTGTAACCTCATATCATAATCCTAACCATCTCTCTGCCCGAGATTTAACTCCTTCTGCATGAAGATATACTTCAAACTCATGTGATCCGTGTACACCTCACAATGGTTTCTGATGAGAAAAGGTCTCCATGTCTTCAACGCATGCACTACGACTGCTAACTCCAACTCGTGTGTAGCATAATTCAACTCATGAGGTTTAAGCTGTCGTGAGGCATATGAAACAACTCTTCCCTCCTTCATAAGCACTGCTCCAAGTCCTCGATGAGAAGCATCGCAATACACTTGATAATCCTTGCGTTGATCTGGAAGAATCAACACTGGGGCTGTAACCAAACGTTTCTTCAACTCCTGAAAACTGGCCTCACATTCCTCAGTCCATTTGAACTTGGTGTCCTTCTTTAACAACTCCGTCATGGGATTTGCAATCTTAGAGAAATTCTCAATGGACCTCCGGTAGTATCTTGCAAGTCCAAGAAAACTCTAGATCTCTCCAACTGACGTTGGTGCTTCCGAATTTTTCACAGTGACTACCTTGGTGGGGTCTACTGCTATTCCTTCTCCGGATATAACATGTCCAAGGAATCCAACTTCCTTCAACCAAAACTCACACTTGCTGAACTTGGCATACAACTGATGTTCTCTGAGCTTCCCAAGTACCAATCGCAAATGCTCCTTATGCTCCTCTTCATTCTTCGAGTAGACCAATATGTCATCAATGAATACCACGACGAACTTATCCAAAAACTCCATAAACACCTTGTTAATCATGTTCATGAAATATGCAGGTGCGTTTGTTAGACCAAATGACATAACTATATACTCATATAGCCTGTACCTTGTGGTAAAAGATGTCTTAGGTATATCCTGCTCTCGAATCTTCAGCTGGTGGTATCCTGATCGCAGATCGATCTTGGAAAATACTTTAGCTCCTTGCAACTGGTCAAACAAATCATTGATCATCGGCAGTGGGTACTTGTCCTTGATCGTTACTTCATTGAATCCTCGATAATCGACAACCATCCTCAACGATCCATCCTTCTTCTCCACTAGAAGCACTGGTGATCCCCAAGGTGACGAACTTGGGCGAATATAGCCTTTATCCAGTAACTCCTTAATCTGCTTCTTAATTTCCTCCAAATCCTTTGCGGGCATCCTGTACGGTCTCTTAGATATTGGCCCTGTGCCTGGCAAAAGCTCAATCAAAAACTCAATGTCTCTATTCGGTGGCATGCCGGGCAACTCTTCTAGAAATACATCAGGGAAATCCTCCACCACTGGTACTTCCTCCTGCACAACTCCTGATAAGGAATTCACTTGATTCCTCTTCGGCACATGCCAAGATACATACTTAATCCTTCTTCCTTCTGGGGTGGTGAGCAAAATCAACTTACTGGCGCAATCGATGTTACCTCCATACATCGATAGCCAATCCATACCCAAAATCACATCCAAACCTTGCGACTCCAAAATTATCAGGTCTGAGGGGAAAACATGCCTACCTATGGTCAATGGCATCTGAAAACATCCTTGGATTGCCATATGCTCTGCTCCTGGCGAGCTTACTAACATAGGTGTTCTAGGAACTTTGGTGGGCAACTTATACTTATTCAGAAATCCCCTTGATATGTATGAATGCGATGCACCACTATAAAAAAGAATGATTGCAGTAAATGACTTAACCAAAAACTTACCTATTACTACATCTGGTTGCGCTTCAACCTCCTCCATGTTAGCGTGGTTCACTTGTCCCCTGTTGAAAGGGTTGGGCTTCTTCCCAGAGCTTCCATTGCCATTTCCATTCTTTGCTTCAGAACACTCCGTGGCGTAATGTCCATTCTTCCCGCACTTGAAACAGGTAATGTGACTTAGATCCTTCTTGGCGGGTGTTGCTGGATTGGAACGGTTCTGTCCGTTGCTCCCTCCATTCCCATTCCCATTCTTGGGGCCACTATGGTTATGCGAACTCCCTCCATTGGAATTATGGCCTCCATGGTTATGGTGAAGGTCTCCTCCCGAGTTCGGGGTAAAATGGGGCCTCTGCTCAGCTCCTGAATTGTACTTCCCTTGTCCGTACTTCCTCTTGCGGTTGTCTATCTGCTGCTGCTTCCCTTCAATCGTGAGAGATCTATCCACCAACTCCTGGTAGTTGTTGAAAGTTGCTACCATCAACTGCATGCTCAGCTCATCATTCAGTCCTTCCAGAAACTTCTCCTTCTTAGCAACATTCGTAACAACGTCATCCGGGGCATAACGTGCTAACTTACTAAAATCATCCACATACTAGCCCACTGTGCGTCCTCCTTGGCCCAAATTGCGAAACTCGCGTTTCTTCATGGCCATAGCTTCTACTGAAACATGGGCAATGCGAAAAGCCTGCTGAAACTGGTCCCATGTGACAGTGTCGATGGGGTAAGTGTCTGTGAAATTCTCCCACCATGATGTTGCGGGTCCATCAAGCTAATGTGCGGCAAAATGCACTCTCTCCGCATCTGTGCATCCTGCAGTGGTCAACTCCCTTCCAATCTTGCGGAGCCAATCATCTGCAACTACCAGCTCAGTGCTACTGGAGAACACCGGCGGATTCGGCCTTAGAAAATCGGCTAAGTGATCAACAGGTGGTGGTGGTGGTGGGTTGTTGTTTTTGTTATTCCCCTGGTTCTGGTACTGGACTAGTAGCTGCATCAGGGTATTATGTTGCTGAATCAACTGAGTGAGCTCCGGCGGGAAAGCAAATCCATTATCATGTCTCGGAGGCATCTGATGGGTTTAGAAAGGAGAGAAAACAGAATAGAATGAGGTCTAGAGGGAAAACACTACCCATATACTCATGAGACAAACACAATCATATCAATCCAATCAATTAAAACAAGGGCTTACATCATTCTAACTATCGTTACAAAAGTGCTCGGACTATACTATATACATGGGGGAATACTACTACTGATATGGTGGTCGACTAGAAGTTTTAATTGGTGGAAGACTCCATGATATCTGCTCCAGCTTCATCAACATAGTCATCATCGCTATCATCAGGATCTGAGTCAGTGTCGTCGATGATGATGTAGTTCTTCGAGCAAGTGGAATCGTCGTCTTCTCCCTCTAGCGCGGGGTCTCCCATGAATACTCCTAGCTTCCTTGTTAAATTGTCATTCTTCTCCACGAGTATCATCATTTCCTCCTCATATCCATCACATGTAGACTTGAGTTCTTCCTCCATCTCCGTGATCCTGGTCATTGCCTTCTTCAGATCTATCATGACGGCGCACATCTGGTTCTCCTGGCGACGAATGTGCTGGTTTAACTCTTGGATGAAAGCTGCAATGGATCTATCCCTCCTGGTGCTGATCATCTCCCATTGCTCATCTCGGCGCCCACAAATCTGATAGATAGTATCCTTGAGGTCCTTGTGGTAAACTTCTCCAATACGTCCCATAGTGATGTGGGCTGCCATGCTCTTTCCTAGACTCCAGGTTGGTGCATCAAAGGAAAACTCCATGGGCTCAGTGACTGGCATGAATGTCCTTCCTGGAACTTGAACTCGAATCATCCAATTCTCCACTTCTGGTAAAGTGGCGATGTAGGTCTTGGTGAAGCTTGGTATTCCGATGTTTAGGTACCGAGTAACTTCCTTCAAGTGTTGTCCAAAAGGTGTATCTTCATCCGATTGTGTAAACTTGTTCCTTGCATCTGCCATCCTATAGAGTAGAAAGGGAGAGGAGTCAGAAATGAGAAGAGAGTAGTGATCTAGGGTTTTAGCTTAGTGGTCATGTCCTACAGTCAGCGTGTGCTCTGATACCATCTTGTAGCGATCAGACCTCAAACAGTCAGATCTCTGTGCATCATTGTCATCCCTGGATCGGTAACGGTGACACGCACAATACTAGAGGATTTATAGCAGAGTAGCAATCACACACTTATTACATCGAATGTCTCAAAAGAGCACTTATTATAATAATATGGCATAAGGCCATCTAAAAACGATAACAGCAGAAGGCTTGGAAGATAAAGTGAGTCCATCAACTCCAACGGCATGGCTGAGTGAAAGACAATGACCTATGGCACCTTACTCGTCGTCTGAAAAGTCTGAAACACGAAACGTTGCAGCCCAAAACTGGTCAGCACATGGAATATGCTGGCAATGTAACACACAGAATAATGAACAGAATAAATGCTATCACTACATGCATATTTGGCTGGTGGAAAGCTCTATGGTTAGAGTTTTGCATAAAGCCAATTTTTCCCTACAACAAAGGAATAAATTTTATTTAACTATCATGGTTGTTGTTAAACATCGAGAAGGTTCCTCCAACTCAATCCCAATTCATCATCATCATTAACCCAACAAATTAGATTTAGAGTGACGAGATCAGCATGATAATCCAAGAACTAACACTCAAGATGTCCATAACCGGGGACACGGCTAACCATGATTAGTTTGTACACTCTGCAGAGGTTTGCGCACTTTTCCCCACAATACTTGAATACATCCTTGGTCGGAGATTCGAGACACAGTCTTTCTGAAACAATAACTCTTTACTCTAGGTGGACAGTTACACATACTTTCCCCTACATTTGCTAGCCCACCACTGAAAGAGGTCAGGCAACATACTCAGGTATGCTAGAGCCCATAATAGCTTGTGGCTGCACACGGAAATTTCTAGCATGAATAATCTTATGATCCCTTTGAGCCTGGGTGGCGGACCGTAGGATGATCACACGGGTACTCCGGGATATCCTAGGACAACACTGGATTCTCCAGGTGCCCTGACAACCACTGGGTACTCCAGGGTGCCTCAAGCAATCCAGCCAGATGTGTATTAAAGTAGCCACCTTAAGTTAACCATTAATAATAACTCTCACATCTGTCATGAATCACTTAAACCAAACCACGTCTACGAGCATATATAGCATAGCAGTATAAGCATAACGTAGAAGTAACTCCCAAAGTTTTGATAATAAACAAGGCAGTAGGTTCTACCTCGTCATCTACTTCCCAAAAGCCACATGTTAAACAGATCCTAACCATGCAATTGTTTGAGGGTTGATCTAATGCAATAAAACTGGGTAGTAAAGAGGTATGATCAAAGTGTTACTTGCCTTCCTGGTGATCCATGAAACCTAGAGACTCGAAGTAGCACGCTTCGCACTCCGGGTACTCTATCGCAAACAAACAAATACATACATAAGCACTCAACTAGAAGCATGGGTAAAACATCAAAGCAGAGATCTAATGAGAAAGTTCAACTTAAGAACTCTGGTTTGCAAAAAGAATCAAATCAAACGAAACAACGAAACTCAAACTGCAAAAGAAACAAGATCCGTTTACTAATCTGGACTAAAGTCAAATTTTACATTACCAAAATCTTGTTAAAGTTGGTTAAACAGAAAGAGGGCTTCGAGACGAAGATCTTGGCGCTTGAATCGCCTGATTCCGATAAACGAGCGAAAAGATAAACTAAAACGAAAATCAGGGCAGAAATCGTGATCGAAAATAATCGCGGAAAAACCCTGGAAAAAGAAAAACTGACGAATAGACTCACGAACGAACGTTCGCTGTCTGCGGCTAGCAAGTGAACACCATTCATTAAAATGAACGTACGGACGAATGTCTGCTATTAAACTAAACCGGAAAAACCGAACCGATCTAATTCTAAAAAAACGAATCTAGGGTTTTTTTTAAAAACCGGGGTTTTTACCTAAAAACCAAAAAAAACGGCGGCGGATCGGATCGGGACCGGCGGCTCTGGCGACGTCTCCGGCGATGCGGGGCGCTGCGGGCGACGGCGGAATGCAGCGGCGGCGGCGCTGGAGCGACGACGATGAGCGGCGGCAAGCGGCGGCGACGGTGGCGGCTGCGAGCTGTGGCTGCAGCTGTTGCTGCTGGAGGCGGGGCGAGGCGGCGTTGGGGGCGGCAGCGGGCAGCATATAAAGGGGTGGGGCGGGGCCAGCTTGGGGGAGGGGGCATGCCGTGGCGGCGGGGGAGTCCCGGACTCCGGCGGAGTCCGGCTCGGCCACGGGGCGTGCGCGAGGGAGGCGGCGGCTGCACGGGCTGGCTCGGCTCGGCTGGGCCGTTGGACCAGTCGGGCACTGACCCTTTTTTTAATAGATTTCGACGAAACAAAACAAATCCTTGAAAATAAAATAAATCTCTAAAAATACCAAAACAAATTTTCACCGTCTAAATAAAATATTTAGAACAGGATGAACATCTTTTTGGCCTAAAAATGCAATTTTGAAAACGTGCAATTTTTAAAATTCAGTTAAAATTGCTATAGAATCCAAATAAAACTATTTATTTGATTTTAATATATTTTCCTTGAATATTTTATTTATTTTGGAGAAGTCATATTATCTCCTCTCATATATTTTTAATATGAAATATTTTTGAAGAGAAAAAGAATTAAAACCAAAATGATCCTTGTTTTGATATTTTGCAAAAATCCGAATATGAAAACAATGAAATCCCCAACTCTCTCCGTGGGTGCTGGAGTTGCTTAGAATTTCGAGGATCGTGAAACAGAATGCAATAAAATATGATATGCATGAATGATCTAAGTATAACATTCCAAATTGGAGATTTGGGATGTTACAGACCGACTCCTGCCAGCAACTAGGGTATTAAGTTCATAAGAACAGAGTAACGCTTTAAGCAAGATGACATGATGTAGAGGGATAAACCCAAGCAATATGATATAAATCCCATCTTTTTATCCTTAATGACAACAATACAATACGTGCCTCGCTACCCCTACTTTAACTGGGTGAGGACACCGCAAGATTGAACCCATCACAAAGCACCTCTCCCATTGCAAAAAAAAACAATATAGTTCGCCAAACCAAATCGATATATTGGAGAGAAATACAAAGCTATCTCAATCATGCATAAAATAGTTTAGAGAAGACTCAAATAATATTCATAGATAATCTGATCATAAATCCACAATTCATCGGATCTAACATACGCACTGCAAAAGAAGATTACATCGAATAGATCTCCAAGAACATCTAGGAGAACATTGTATGGAATATCAAAGAGAGAGAAGAAGACATCTAGCTACTAGCTATGGACCCGTGGGTCTGTGGTAAACTACTCACGCTTCATCGGATGGGCAACAAGGTTGATGTAGAGGCCCTCCGTGATCGAATCCCCCTCCGACGGAGTGCTGAAAAAGGCCTCCAGATGGGATCTCACAAGAACAGAAGCTTGCGGTGACGGAAAAGTATTTTTTGGGTGCCCTTTGACGTAGGGGGAATATTTGGGAATTTACAGTGCCGGAGTTAGGGTTAGATGGTCTACGAGGGGCCCACAAGCCTAGGGGCGCTCCCCTTGGGCTTGTGGGCCCCTCCTAGGTCTTTGGCCTCCTCTCGAATCTTCATAGGTTTCTTCTAGTCCAAAAAGAAAGCATCGTAAAGTTTTATTCCGTTTGAACTCTGTTTGGTATTGATTTTCTATAAAAGCCAAAAACAAGGAAAAACATCAACTAGCACTGGGCACTAGGTTAATAAGTAAGTCTCAAAAGTAATATAAAATGGCATATTAATGCATATAAAACATCCAAAACAGATAATATAATAGCATGGAACAATCAAAAATTATAGATACGTTGGAGACGTACCAAACATCCCCAAGCTTAATTCCTGCTCATCCTCGAGTAGGTAAATGATAAAAACATAATTTTTGATGTGAAATGTGACCTAACATATTTATCAATGTAATTCTTCTTATTGTCGTATGAATATTCAGATCTATAAGATTCAAAACTAAAAGGCTAAATCAAAATCTAGACTCATGAGGATTTTTTTTAATTTCTTAGTGAATGTCTCTTTGAGGTTGAGATGTTGGATGCACTCATCTGCGATGAAAGGAGCAAGCTTAGTGTTGTGAACATATTGCTGAAATTCTTCCTTGGTACCTGCACCAAGCATGAAATCGTTACATGGCCATACGCACGATTTGGTGTTGGCGTCCCGTGTCGAGCTTGCACTTGGCTCAACATAGGACTGTCGTATTGAGCTACCACTCGATGATGCTTCCAAGGACCTCCTACTCGAAGAACTCCTAAAGAGTTGCATTTTATTTGCAAACAATTTTCTCAAAATTTTTGGTCACAAAACTTTGTCATCAAAACTTCACAAGATTGATAGCAACTACTCATATGGATGCCTAGAGGCTATATCAAGGGTTCAAACTACTTAGAACTCCGAGAATTCAACATGCAAGCCCATTTACAGCGGACCCAAGTGTAGCTAATTATTCAAAATATAAACCACTAGAGCAAAACTAATTGGAGCAATGGAGGAGTCACATACCAAGTAGCAATCCCCCAAAACAGTTTCTGAAACGGAGCTTCGAGCAAAGAGATCAAATTCCGTGGTCTGAGAGCAAGAACACGAGAGTGAAAGAGAGAGCAATGGTTTTTTTGTGGAGGTAAGAGATGGCATGGGCTAAAGGGATAAGTGAGGGGGGCACGTGGGGCCTACCACCCACCAGGCTGCGCCTGGGGTGGCTGGTGCACCCTGGTATCTTGTGGACACCAGGGGCACCCCCTGATGATGTTATTTGTGCCAGAAATTCACAAATATTCAGAAAAAAAATCATGTAAAAATTTCAGGTCATTCTGAGCATTTTTATTTTTGACCACTTTTTTATTGCATGGAAAATTCAGAGAACAGACTAAACATGGGATTTTATTTTATTTAACTAAGAAAAATAGAAAATAAAAGGTAGGGACAAAAGGTTGTGCTTACTAAGTTCATAAACCACATGTCTCTTGAAAACAGTCCATTAATAAGGTTGATCAAGTCTTATTAACAATCACTTTCGATTAACATGAACCCGAGGAACTTTCATAAAATAGTAAGTTACATCAAAGGGGATATGCATATCCCCAACAATAAGTATGTCATATTTATTTTTGGCAGTAGGTAAAGGGAGTTGAAAACTTCCAACAGTAATTGTCAAAGATTTTTCAATAACATTCATACCATTCACTCGAAATTGTTTCTTCGGAAAGTGCACCGTATGCTCATTACCAATGGTATGAAAAGTGACTTTTCTTTTATTGCAATCAGTAACAGCCCCTGCAGTATTCAAAAAGGGTCTACTAAGGATAATCGACATGTTGTCGTCCTCGGGCATCGCAAGTATAACAAAGTCTGTTAAGATAGTAACATTTGCAACAACAATGGGCATAACCTCAAAAATACCGATAGGAATGGCAGTTGATTTGTCAACTATTTGCAATGATATCTTAGTAGGTGTGAGTTTATTCAAATCAAGTCTTTTATATAAAGAGAAATACATAACACTAACACCAGCTCCTAAATCACACAAAGCTATTTTGACATAATTTCTTTTAATAGTGCAAGTTATAGTTGGTATTCGCGGATCTCCAAGTTTTTTAGATACACCATCCTTAAAAGAATAATTAGCAAGCATGGTGGAGATTTCAGCTTCAGGTATTTTTGTTTTATTAGTGACAATTTTTTTTATGTATTTTGCATAAGGGGCCATCTTGAAAATATCAGTCAAGTGAGTACACAAAAAGACTGGCCTAAGCATTTCAGCAAAGCGTTCAAATTCTTCATCATCTTTTTTCTTAGATGGTTTAGGTGGAAAGGGCATGGGTTTCTGAACCCATGGCTCTCTTTATTTTAACATGTTTTCTAGCAACAATGTCTCTCTTATAATAACATTTATTTTTAGGTTGTGGGTTATCAAGATCAACAACAGGTTCTATCTCAACATCATTATCTGGTTCTTTATAATTGTCTGGTTGAGTATCTTCATGAACATCATCATTATCATTTTCATTATCATTAGGTGAATGTTCATTACCAAATTGAGTTTCAGCATCAGAGATAGATACATCATTTTTATCTTTAGAAGGTTTTCTTATCTCAGGTTCATTAGAGGTATGCAAAGTCCTATCATTTTTCTTTTTCTTTTTAGAAGGACTAGGTGCATCTGTATTAATTCCCTGAGAGTCTTGTTCAATTCTTTGAGGGTGTCCCTCGGGTAAAGAGGTACCTAAGTCATTTTACCTTCTTTAGATGGTACTCTAATAGCAAAATCATTCATATTGTTATTCATTTCACTAAGCAACTCTCTATGAGATTTAGCAACTTGTTCTAACTGAGTTTGAACCATAGAGGCATGTTTTCCTACACCTCTAACATCATTAGTGATTCTAAATAACAAATCATATCAGAATTTTGTTTCAGTTGTTTCATAACATTTGCATTGAAGTGATCTTGCTTCATAATGTAATTCTCAAATTCATATAGGCATTAACTAGGATGTTTATTGTAAGGAATGTCACCTTTGTCACACTTCAATAAAGAATTTACCTCTACCACCTATGGTGGTGATGTGTCAAGACCATGTATTTCTTAAATAGGTGGCAAATTCTTAACATCCTCAGCTTTAATACCTTTTTCCTTCATACATTTCTTTGCCTCTTGCATATCTTTAGGACCAAGAAATAAGATACCCCTCTTCTTTGGAGTGGGTTTACACTACTGGAAACAGCTTCTTTGCCGTCCGCCATGGTAGATGGCAAAGGAATAGATCCCGGATGGCAAACATCTTTGCCGTCCGCCAGCACACGGCAAACTGTCCGTCTGAATAGGTGTCAGCAAAGGCCTTCTTTGCCGTCTGCTTTTGCGAAACTGACGGCAAACGATTGTGCCGTCCGCCATCTGAGGCAAGAAGACGACAAATACTACGGACAGCAGTGGGGTGGCGTCAGAGCCGTTAGGGCGTTAACGGCGCTCTTTGCCGTCCGCCAGCAGACGACAACGATTCAAAGGTCTTTGCCGTCCGCCAGCAGACAACAAAGAGCACAGTTAGGCCAGCACTGGGAAGCTGCCACGTGGCCAGCTATGCCATCTGCCAGCGGACGACAAAGATTCAAAGGTCTTTGTCGTCTGCCAGCAGACGCATAGCTGACCAAATAGGCAGCCAGTGTTCCCAGTGTCTACAGGAAGCTACCACGTGTACTCTTTGCTGTCTGTTAGCAGACGGCAATGCGGACGACAAAGAGGCTACACACACACACACACACACACACACACACACACACACACACACACACACACACACACACACACACACACACACACACACACACAGATATATATATATATATATATATATATAGGGTAACGCTATTCTAAGCGTGAGTGTAGAATAGCTTATTCTACACCCCCTAGTAACGCTATATACAAAATCTAGTAAAACGGTGTACGAAATGTAGTAATTCGGAAAATAAAATTTTTATCACCGAAGTTTGGAATTTACTACATTTTTACAAAAATTACTATATTTTACATAGTGCGTTACTATATTTTGTATGTACCATTACTGGGGTGTAGAATAAGCTATTCTACACTCACGCTTAGTTTAGCGTTACTATATATATATATATATATATATATACAGACGGTCTATTCTGCTAATATTAGCAGAATAACTATTCTGCACACCACTTCCGCACAGCACGCTGAACGCAAGTGCACGTCATTCTTTGAACCAAGTGTGTTGCAGTACTCACACGAGTGAACTTCTCGTCGGAAAAAACTGCACGCGTTATTTTTTCGGTACTGTTTTCGTTCTAATTTTTTAGCCGTTTATCGGAATGAGGCGTGTAATATACCATTGAAAATCTATGGATTAGGCGCAACTTCGACATGTTGAACACTTTTCGAGATTCCAGACGGTTTAAGAGCAGTTTTGAAAATGGTGCGGCCCATGACGAGTGGCAGCGAGCGTTTTTTCATGATTTCTTCTAAACCGCTTGTCGGAATGAGGCAAATGACATGCCGTTGGATAGATATCATCGAGACACATCTTTTTCATATATAAATTTTTCTCTAATTCATTACGGTTTAAGAGCAGTTTCAAATTTACTAAATTGCGGAATTCTGTTTTTCAAATTTTTGGTACTGTTTTCGCTCCAGTTTTTGAAGTGTTTGTCGAAACGAGGCGTGTGATACACCGTTGGAAAGCTACGAACGAGGCGCAACTTTCATATGTTGAAATATTTTTGAAATTACTTATGGTTTTAAGTTAATTATGAAAATCGTGCGGCGAACGATGAGTGGCAGCGGCCGTTTTTGGCAAATTTTTTGCAAATCGCTGGTCGGAATGATTCAGACGATACGCCGTTGGAAAGATATCGACGATGCGCAACTCTTTCATGTAGAACACTCTCTCTAATTCTTTACGGTTTAAGAGGAATTTCGAATTTACCGAAATGCGGACACTCTGTTTTTCGCGACACCCAAATCGACGTGGGTACTTCATCCGACTGAAAACCACACTGATTCAGTCGAAAATCACACTGCATCAGAGAGTCAAGTGAACTTCATGATTTCTATTGTCGGACGTACATTTTGTCAAACGAGTTTTTGTTGTCTTTTTTTCCAAGTTTTTTATGAACGAGAGTGGACCACAGAGACGAGGCAATTGAACTGCGACATATGTCAAAGTGAACCTCATTGCTATATTGTTGTTTCGTTTAAAAAAATTGCACTTTCATGTTGGGCGCAAGTGAACAGCATCACTCTCAAAAGTGAACCACATCCGAGGACCAAACGCACTGCATGTGTTGACGCAATCAACTAATTTTGTAGACACACAAAACAACACCATTATTTTTTTAGGCGAGTAAGTGAAGTGCGCTTCATGTCAGGCGTAAGTGAACCGCATCATTATGATTTTGTTTTTTTAACTTTTTTTATATAAACATGCGTTGACCAAGCTTTTGGCCTCTACAAGCTGTGCACCAACGGACTGCACTACACACGGAGTTGGGACGCTGTGTCGACTCTAGTGAACTGCATTCTTGTAATTTGTATAAATTTTTGTCTTTCATTTTTATCCACTACAGCCAAGTGGACTGATCCATCCTTTTCTACAAAGCGAATCGTCAGGTTCTAACAGTACTACACAGACACACGCGCCGTACTGCATGGATGCGCCGGCAAACCGCACGGAGGGAGGCTCGCTATCCAAATTACAGGAACTTCAAAAAATGGCAACAAAACTGCAACAATAGCTACGGTGGTGAAACCGGTGCTCCGATTAACCACACATAGAGGAGCACCAAACTGCATGCATGGGGGTGGACTCCAGGTGGGGGCGCGCCTCGCCGTGTGGCCACCACACCTTGGACGGAGGCAGCAGACCTGCACAAGCACAACTTGTTGTGTTCCTGTCGTTGTCCTCTCAGGCAAAAAAAATCCCAGTGAGCAGCACGGCTGGAGGCGTGGCTCCCTGACGCAGAATGGAACTGCATGCTCCTCGAATCAAAACCGCACGCTGCCGTCGGTGATGAGCTGCACAAAACCATTAAAGAACAAAATGAACTTCTCGTGCAGGTGATCATTGGTGGCTCCGGCCAAAAAAAATTAAAAACAAAACACATGTGGGATGCACCGTATTCATTGGTGGCTCCGGCCAGAAAAATGCAGCATGACTCCCGTGCTCCCATCGCTAGCGAGTGAAGGAGGAGCTTGGGGGAGGTAGCCGTGGCCCCGTTTTGGACGAGGACAGGTCGTCTGCAACGTCCAGAGGAGATGCAGTTTGATAGGGAATGGAGTGGGGTGCGGTCCTTTTTTCTCCACCTCATCAATGCGGCAACCATCGGTGCCCATAGGCGAGATGGAAACCGAATCCGGCAATGAGCACAAGGACAGTGGCAAAGCCGGTGACCTTTGGAAGATGGAGGCGCCCGGATCCCGGCGACCACCAGGGCACGCCGGCAAGGGGAGGGGGCGGGGGACCGGGGTGAGGGGCACCTCGCCTCTGTTCTAGGACACGCGCGTCACGGGGCAGGCATGGGAGGTGGATCCTGCCAACTCAGGCAGTCGCAGGGCCGGGGTAGTTGGCTAGACAAGGGAGGGAGGAGGATCCCGCCGGATCCGGTGACCGCAGGGTGGGGGTGGGTGGAGGGAGGTGGAGGAGGATCCCGCCAGATCCAGTGGCTGTAGTGGCAGGGGTCGGTGGCTGGGCATGGGGGTGGTGGGTGGGAGGAGGGAGGTGGAGGAGGATCCCACCGGATCCGATGGCCGTAGTGCTGGGGGTCGGTGGCTGGGCATGGGGGGCGCCGGGGGTGGGTGGTGGTGGGCGCAGGCTCCGGTGAGAGAGGCAGCCTGGAGGTAGTCGCGAGAAGTAGGATAAGGTGTCGGTCGGGGTAGTGGGCTGGGTGTTTTTGTATACAAGGTTGCTCGGGTCGGGTTTGGTGGGTGTTAGGAGAATAAGCCCCGGGTGTGCAGAATAAGGTCTTAAGGGGTGTTATCATAACTTCTTCTTCTTCTTCTCTTCTTTTCTTCACATTCCTTCTTTCCTTCCTCTTCCTTGATTTTCTTCATCTTATTATGTCATTTGTGGACTAAATAGGCTAAATTATGTCATAAATGGACTAAACAGGCTAAATAAGAAGAAAAATACCGTTATCACGGAGGTGTAGGAATGGTCGGGGTTGCGCCTTTGGCAGACGGAGGTGAAGGACCGGTCGGGGTTCCAGCATTGGCATGCGCAGAAGGATTGGTCGATGCTTGTCGGGAGACATGCTAAATCAAAGATCATTTCCAATAATGTCTCATTAGCATGATGCAAACTGAAATGTGAATAGTGGTAACTAAGGACCATTCAAATCAAACTCATCGTGCCCGCCGTAGCAATCTCGGGCATCGGCGGAGGGGCCTGACCGTTTTTTTGCACATGGTCTACACATTTGGTTCTCACGAGTCAGTCATATTAGTTAGTAATGTGAACATTACGTGCATGATTGGGCTAATATGCACAAGAAACATACCATGATGAGATCGTATAGGGCCCGGTGAGACGCCTCGTTTCGGTTCCTCTCCTCCTCCAATAGCTTAGCCGTCTTCTCCTCCCTCTCCCTCTCCCTCTCCGCCGCCTCCCTTTTTGCCTCCTCCAAAAGCTCCTGGGTCTTCAATCTCTCTTTTTGAACCGCTGTCCGCAACACAACACTCCTCGTTAGCATTGTAATCATCGACGGACGCACACACATTGTAGTGGAGGAAAGGTCAGAGAGTCCGTATAACTAACCGCCACGGCGAGCTCCGTGGGCCGTGCATGAGGCGTTATCACAGGATCAGAGCTACTCTGGCGCTTCTTGATCTGTGGGAGAGTCTTAGGACAACATATCTGTCCATCACCAATGGCTTGAGAGCCATGGGACCTCCCGCCACTAGATATCATCACCAGCTCTGTATCAAAAGGATCCTGGCTCGGGTTAAAGTCCTCCCCTTTCCTCGTCTTCCCCTTGTCTCTGTACTTCACAAGCTTGTGGTGGGAGGAGATGTTGGTGAAGTTCTCTGGATGATCTTGGTCAGACTCCATGGATGCCTTGGCCTTCTTGTACGGGGCCATATGGGCCATGCCATAGAGGTCTAACAGAGAAGGCACAAGCTTCTTGTGGTAGTCCGCCTGAGAGAGAGGAACAAAATATTAGTTAATTAGGGCTCAAGCTAGCATTAAGAATGATATTACTATGTAAATAGGTCATTTTGGAGCTAAGAAAGGTTATTATGTCATTTTCTAGGAAAATAAGCTAAGTTTAGGTCATTTTGAAGCTAAGAAAGATTATTATGCCATTTTTGACCAAAGTATGCTAATTATGTCATTATTGAGCTATCGAAGGTAGTTATGCTATTTTTTAACTAACTAAAGCATATTAAGTCATTTTATAGAGCTATGTAAAGGTTATTATGTCATTTTAGAGCTAAATATGTCATTATTGAGCTATCCAAGGTAGTTATGCTATTTTTTAGCTAACTAAAGCATATTAAGTCATTATTGAGCTATCAAAGGTAGTTATACCATTTTTTAACTAACTAAAGCATATTAAGTCATTATTGTGCTAATTATGTCATTATTGAAGTATCCAAGGTAGTTATTATGTCATTTTAACTAACTAAGCATATTAAGTCATTTTGGAAAGGGTAAATGCTACCATCAAGAATGAAATTGCATGAATCATGTGGCAAACCATATACCCAGTTATCCCCGTACTCAAACAGGTTGGAGCTCCCTTGATGGTGTGGCACACCTTCCATTTGGTCACGCTTATCCTTGGACCTTTGGTGTTCGAGCCGCCATTCAGGAGAGCAGCACGCATCCACCAACGCCTCCCAACAGTCCACCTTATCGACACACCATCTCGGGGCACCTAAGTGAGTCAAGAGAAATTTCAACGCTACGAATCAAATCAAGAAAACTAAGTTCAAGGCCTTAAGAATATGTATAATTACTGACAAGTACTTATCCCTACTTAGAAACTTGCTGCGACACTTCTTCTTGGCCCTCCTAATACCCTGCGAGGCGTAGTAGTCTCGAAGGGCCTGCGCCCGAGCCTCGTGCCGTAAGTTCTGAAGTAGGCGCTTTCACTCGGCTTCGACAACCATAGCCGCAGCCTCCTGTTCTCCCTCTGAAACCCTGTAGAAGGTTTGCAATCAAAGAAGACAACAATGATTAGTACAATCACTAGGTAGGTAGCGTTCATTTTTAATTCTCTAAAGGAGAAATTACCCAAAACCGACAGAACACAATGTCGGCCACCATCTCGCACGCGACACCGGCGACCATCTCCCCTGGAGGGGCTGGTTCAACAGAGTACAACTCCCAGCTTAGTGCTCGCTGTGGAACCTTACCCTCACCGGGCATTGTGACCCACCCAGGGAAGTGCTGCTGGCAAAGCGTGCTAGGGACCTGGTTGGGCCTGTGGACACCACGGTCACGGGGGTAATCCCAGCTCTTGCAGTATGACAAGGCAAACACATTAGATATTAATTTGAAGGAACATGTAGGCAAAAGGTTAAAAAATAGTAAATGCACTTACTTCAACCCTTTAGGCGCAATAAACCACCTCTGGTCGGGGGTCGTCGGCACGGGCGGGAGCTTTGTACTGAAAAAACTGAAAAACCTAAACTGAACTAATTAAACTAAATAACTAAACTAATTAAACTAAATAACCAAAACTGAATAACCTAAACTAATTAAACTAAATAACCTAAACTAATTAAACTAAATAACATAAACTGAACTAATTTTACTAAATAACCTAAACAAATTAAACTAAATAACATAAACTAATTAAACCCAAACTAAAAAAACTTAAACTAAAAAACCTAATCTAAACAGAAAAGAAAATCAGAAAAAACAGAAAAGAAAACAGGACACAGGGGGTTTGCAGGGGCTCACCGTGGGGGGAGGCGATGGGTCGGGAAGGGGGCGGCGACGGGGCGGCAGCGAGGCGGGGCGGCGATGGGGCAGGGAGGGGACGGTGAGGGAGTCCTGGACTAGGGGGTGTCCGGACAGCCGGACGATCATCGTCCACCGGACTCCAAGACTACGAAGATACAAGATTGAAGACTCCGTCCCGTGTCCGGATGGGACTTACCTTGGCGTGGAAGGCAAGCTTGGCAATACGGATATGTAGATCTCCTACCATTGTAACCGACTCTGTGTAACCCTAGCCTCCTCCGGTGTCTATATAAACCGGAGGGCTTTAGTCCGTAGGACAACATACATTACAACAATCATACCATAGGCTAGTTTCTAGGGTTTAGCCTCCTTGATCTCGTGGTAGATCCACTCTTGGACTACCTATATCATCAATATTAATCAAGCAGGACATAGGGTTTTACCTCCATCAAGAGGGCCCGAACCTGGGTAAAAACATCGTGTCCCTCGTCTCTTGTTACCATCCGCCTAGACGCACAGTTCGGGACCCCCTACCCGAGATCCGCCAGTTTTGACACCGACATTGGTGCTTTCATTGAGAGTTCCTCTGTGTCGTCACCGATAGGCTTGATGGCATCTTCAACCAGCAATGCTGTCCAGGGTGAGACTTTTCTCCCCGGACAGATCTTCGTATTCGGAGGCTTCGCACTGCGGGCCAATTCACTTGGCCATCTGGAGCAGATCGAAAGCTACGCCCCTGGCCGTCAGGTCAGATTTGGAAGCTTAAACTTCACGGCCGATGTCCGCGGAAACTTGATCTTCGATGGACTCGAGCCACAGCCAAGCGTGCCGCACTGTGACGATGGGCATGATCTAGCTCTGCCACCGAACAGTGCCTTGGTGGCCGCACACGGGTCCGCTTCGGCCATTAGCCCGGAGCCGATCGCCCAGATCGAGGGCCGGTGGATAGACGTCGCCCTGGGGGCTTCAACATCCACGGCGATGGAGCCGAACACTAATCTTGTCCCCTGCGAAACTCGTGATTCCGAGGCGCCGGACTCCTTGCCGGACTCCAAACCTCCCGCGCCCCTACCAATCGATCCGGATTGGGCGCCGGTTATGGAATTCACCGCCGCGGACATCTTCCAATACTCGCCTTTTGGCGATATCTTGAATTCACTAAAGCATCTCTCGTTATCAGGAGAGTCCTGGCCGGACTATGGCCAGGATGGTTGGGGTACGGATGACGAAGAAATTCAGATCCCACCCACCACCCACTTTGTAGCCACCATCGACGATCTAACCGACATGCTAGACTACGACTCCGAAGACATCGACGCTATGGACGACGATGCCGGAGACGATCAGGAACCAGCGCCTACAGGGCACTGGAAGACCACCTCGTCATACGACATATACATGGTGGACACCCCAAAAGACGGGGACGGCAAAGAAACAGCGGAGGCAGACTCTTTAAAGAAGCAGCCCAAATGCCGGCGTCAGCGGCGCCGCTCTAAATCTCGCCACAGCAAGAATGGAGATTCCGGCACAGGAGATAATAATACTCCAGAGAGTGCCGAAGACAATCCCCTCCAGCAAGGCTCAGCGCAGGAGGATGCTGAAGCAAGCCCTCACGAGGGGGCGGCAGACGAAGAGGTTGAGGATCATAACTATATGCCTCCCTCCGAAGACGAAGCAAATCTCAACGATGATGAATTCGTCGTACCCGAGGATCCCGTCGAACAAGAGCGCTTCAAGCGCAGGCTTATCACCACAGCAAACAGCCTAAAGAAAAAGCAGCAACAGCTTCAAGCTGATCAGGACCTGCTGGCCGATCGATGGACCGAGGTCCTCGCGGCCGAAGAGTATAAACTCGAATGTCCCTCCAAAAGTTACCCAAGACACAAGCTGCTCCCCCGATTAGAGGAGGAAGCATACATACCTCGATCACCAGCGCACGATATGGCTGACCGACCACCCCGTGGTCGTGACAGAGAGGCATCCAGGCCCCCAGCCAAGACCATACCCCGGCATCGCTCCAAAAGTACGAAGCCAAGAGGGAACGCACCGGACTTGCAAGACATATTGGAGGACAAAGCAAGGCAATCCAGATCCATCTATGGATCACGTGGGCGCCCTACGACCCACGACGAATACCGTCGCACCGGATACAATAACCCTGGTCGGGCCGAACACAGCAGACAACGCTCTCTCGAGCTGCGTCGCGATATTGCTCAATACAGAGGCGCCGCACACCCGCTATGCTTCACTGACGAAGTAATGGATCATCAGATCCCCGAAGGGTTTAAACCCGTAAACATCGAATCTTACGATGGCACAACAGACCCCGCGGTTTGGATCGAAGACTATCTTCTCCACATCCATATGGCCCGCGGCGACGATCTCCACGCCATCAAGTACCTCCCACTCAAGCTTAAAGGACCAGCTCGGCATTGGCTTAACCGCTTGCCCGCAGAGTCAATTGGGTGTTGGGAGGACCTAGAGGCCGCATTCCTTGATAATTTCCAAGGCACATATGTGCGACCACCAGACGCCGATGACCTAAGCCACATCATTTAGCAGCCAGACGAATCGGCCAGACAATTCTGGACACGGTTCTTGATGAAGAAAAATCAAATCGTCGATTGTCCGGATGCAGAGGCCCTCGCAGCCTTCAAACATAACATCCGGGACGAATGGCTAGCCCAGCACCTGGGGCAGGAAAAGCCGAAATCCATGGCAGCCCTCACATCGTTAATGACCCGCTTTTGCGCGGGAGAGGACAGCTGGCTAGCCCGCAGCAACAATCTCCGTAAAAATTCTGGCTGTCCGGATACTAAGGACAACAACGGCAGGTCACGTCGAAACAAAAACAAGCGCCGCATTAACGGCGACGATAAGGAGGATACGGCAGTCAACACCGGATTCCGAGGCTCTAAACCCGGTCAGCGGAAGAAGCCATTCAAAAGAACCACTTCGGGTCCGTCCAATCTGGACCGAATACTCGACCGCCTATGCCAGATACATGGCACCTCTGAAAAGCCAGCTAATCACACTAATAGAGACTGCTGGGTGTTCAAGCAGGTCGGCAAGTTAATTGCCAAAAACAATGACAAGGGGCTAAACAGCGACGACGAGGAAGAGACCCGACCGCCGAACAACAGAGGACAGAAGGGTTTTCCCCCACAAGTACGGACGGTGAATATGATATACGCGACCAACATACCCAAGAGGGAGAGGAAACGCGCACTAAGGGACGTCTATGCGATGGAGCCAGTCGCCCCAAAATTCAACCCATGGTCCTCTTGTCCGATCACTTTCGATCGAAGAGACCATCGGACCAGCATACACCATGGCGGATTCACCGCATTGGTTTTAGACCCAATCGTCGATGGGTTCCACCTCACGAGAGTCCTGATGGACGGCGGCAGCAGCCTGAACCTGCTTTATCAGGATACTGTGCGCAAAATGGGCATAGACCCATCAAGGATTAAACCTACAAAGACAACCTTTAAAGGTGTCATACCAGGAGTGGAAGCCAACTATACAGGCTCAGTCACACTGGAAGTGGTCTTCGGATCCCTGGATAATTTCCGGAGCGAAGAGTTAATCTTCGACATAGTCCCGTTTCGCAGCGGCTATCACACTCTGCTCGGACGAACCGCGTTTGCAAAATTCAACGCGGTGCCGCACTACGCATACCTAAAGCTCAAGATGCCAGGCCCTCGTGGAGTCATCACGGTAAATGGGAATACGGAACGCTCCCTCCGAACGGAGGAACACATAGCGGCTCTCGCGGCAGAAGTACAGAGCAGCCTTCTAAGGCAATTCTCGAGTCCGGCCGTTAAAAGGCCGGATACAGCAAAGCGTGCCGGGAGCAATGCCAACCAAGACCACCTGGCGCGATCAGAGCACGCGTAGCAATGCGGCCCCAACCCTCGCCCGCGCACGATCGCAAGAATAACACTCCGCGTACATCATTACGCTTTGGAGATACCATGGGCACAGGGGAGGGGGCACGATCGCAACGGACCCAGAGTGCGGTTCGACCACACCGGGGGCTCGCAAGTATGCCCCCCCTTTTTTTTATTATTTTTCTTCTTTTATGTACACAGGACTCTGTTAACCAGAAGCCCTGTCCGGCGGCGAACCTGCCGAACTCATGATGCAACAGTCAGGGACTAATGAAGGCCGCGGCGAACACTCAGGTGGTCTCAATTACGAGCATTAAATTCGATTATATACACCAAGTCCACAGCTCATCCCTGGAGGGGGACACGTTTACTTAGTCCAAATCCCTTGCTTACCGCACTATTTGTATCAGTCCGCTCCACTAGCAGACTTTCTTTCATAAATAATGCAGCACCTTTTTGATCGCAATTGCATTAATTTTTATATATATGCTCATTATATGACATCTTGCACCCGTATATTTTGGTATGGCCTAATACACCGGGGGCTTATGTTCCCCACTCTATGGTGTGATAAGTCCGAACACTTTCACAAGTGCGGCACCCCGAACTTATAGCATTATATGAATCGGCTCCGAATCATGTCTTGGGTCAATAGTTGGGTTTGCCCGGCTCCCACGTTTTGGTGCCTTACATTCCGTTCCGTCGGCTAAGGTGGCACTGGGAGAACCACTGCGATTGCGCCCCGGTTGAGCCGGGCGAGCGCCTCAGTGGAGAAAGCTAAAACTGACCGGCATGATAAGGCGAGAGACTGGTCGCTGTTCGAGAGGTTTTTTTCGGGTCCTTAAAGACTCACGCCGCTTCGAGCGAAGTTCCGGACAATGTCCGATGAGGGCGTGGATAGCGCCCCGGATTCGGCCCTCCGAATACCAGGGGCTTCGCCAAAATTTAAAATTATAGAATTCTATGGCTAAGTGAGAGTGTTCAAGCATTATAAGTCCGGTTGCCTTGTTCGTTGTGTTGAGTGCCTCCCTCGATGGACCCAACAATGGGAACAAGAGTGCTCAAGTTTATCCCGAACACCCCGGCACTCGTGGCTTGGGGGCTGAAGCCAACGACTTGCCATCTCTCAGATTTTATAAACGGCCGCACAGAAGGTAATTTTTAAATTAAACAAGCGTTGCTCAACGCGCACATGAACAAAGTTTCAGCGCGCAGGATAATACACAGCAAATTCATTCAAAGATTACATTTCGGGGGCACTCATCCGCAATATTGCGGGCTCCCTTCAGGACAGTTTTATAATACATCTCGGGCGTGCGATACTCCTTGCCCGGCGGCGGGGGGTCCGTGAGAAGCTTCTCCGCATCCAACTTGCCCCATTGCACCTTTGTGCGGGCAAGAGCCCGCGAGCGCCTTCAATACAGACGGAGCGCTTGATGACATCCACCCAGGGGCATGCATCCACCATCCGCCGCACGAGGCCAAAGTAGCTCCCAGGCATGGCCTGTCCAGGCCACAGCCGGACTATAAGGCCCTTCATGGCCTCCTCAGCTACCTTGTGGAGTTCGATCAGCTGCTTCAGCTGGTCGCTTGGGGGCACCGGGTGTCCGGCCTCAGCATACTGAGACCAGAAGACTTTTTCCGTCGAGCTCCCCTCCTCGCCATGATAGAATGCGGTGGCATCGGACGCACTACGCGGCAGATCTGCAAACGCCCCTGGAGAGCTCCGAATGCGGGTAAGTGTCAGGTATTTTACATTAACATGCTTGCTTTGCATGAAAAATGCCTTACCCGCCGCTATTTTCTTTATATCTTCAACCTCCTGAAGGGCCTTATGGGCCTCGGCCTTGGCGGACTTGGCACTTTCGAGAGCCAAGGCAAGCTCGGACTCTCGAGTCTTGGAGTCACGCTCCAAACTCTCATGCTTTTCCATGAGAGCCTGGAGCTCTTGCCGAACTTCCGCCACCCGTGCCTCCTGCTTTTCTCGCTCTGCCCGTTCCGCGGCCGCATTGTGTTCGGCCGCGGACACAGCATCCTTTAGGGCGGCCACCTCGTTAGTGGCCCCTGCGATACACATATTATCCTGGTTAATTTAAGTGCAACCAAAATCCTTTTCTGTAAGGTACCTATTCAAAGTGGTGTTACTCACCTTCTTTATCCTCGAGCTGCTTCTTCGCATGGCCGAGCTCTCGCTCGGACCGCTCGAGATCCTGCTTCAGCACATCGACCTCCGCCGTTAATGCGGCAGAGGCCAGCAGCGCAGCCTGCACACCCATATTGACATATTTTTAGCAACCCTGCGCATATCTTGTTAGATCCTCAGTCCGCCTTTTTCTTTCCGAACACCGAACTGAGCATCAGGGGCTACTGTCTATGCGGTATTACATTACATAATTTTAACTTCTTACCTCAAAGCCTGTTAAAAGGCTGCTGCAGGCTTCGGTCAGCCCGCTTTTGGCGAGCTGAACCTTTTGAATCACCGCACTCATGATAGTGCGGTGTTCTTCCTCAATGGAAGCGCCTTTAAGCGCCTCCAGCAAGTTATCCGGCGCCTCCAGTTGGTCGGAGGCCGCCGGTGTCACGGTCTTGCCCTTCTTTCGAAGGGGCCGCTTGCCGGACTCTGGAACCACTGCGGGTTCCGATGTAGAGTCCGGCACAAAGTCCGGGAGGCTGCCTGACGGTGCCTCCGGAGCCTCCTCCTGATGGGTCCCTCTCGGGGATCCCACCTCGGCGTCCTCGTCGGCGCGTGGGGTAGAGGCAGTCGGAAGTGAATTCACATCCGACGAGGCCAACGACCCGCTCGATGAGTCGGGGAGATCGTCATCGGCCGGACTAGGGACGGAATGCGGCGTTAGAAGGACACTACGTGACATAAAAGATATTGCGTATAAAGGATCCGGACACTTACGATCTCGCCGGACGCCTGGCCCTTGGAGGCCACTCATCCTCGCCAACGCTGGTGTTGGCGAAACTGTCCGGGGGGATAACTCTCCCCATCTTGGACCCTTCGGCCTCCCCTATTGGGGAAGCCTTCCTCTTCTTCTCTCCCCCCTCCGGCAGAGAGTACTCCTCCTCCTCCTCGTCTTCGGGGGAGGAGTTTGCGTCGTCGTCAGACGCTTGATTGCGGGAACTCTTTCGAGTCCCCGCGGCCACCTTCTTGGCCTTCTTCTCCGGCACCACGTGAGGTGCCGGAACCAGCAGCCCTGCTAAGCGGGCGTCCACTGGATCTTCTGGCATGGGAGCCGGGCTGATAAGCTGCCTGGCTTTCTCCATCCATTCCTGTCAAAGGAAAGGAAGGGATTAAACCCTCTTATAATCAATTCAATTACTATAAAGTGTCCCGTAATGGGGTTGAATCACTTACCTCGTCAGTTGGATACTGCGAGCTGAATCCGCGATCTTCCGTCGCGGATGCGGGGGCTTTGGCGCCCTTAAACAGCACCCTCCAGGCGCCTTCGTATGTCGTATCGAAGAGCCCGTTCAGTGCATGGTGCTGCTCCGGATTGAACTCCCACAGATTGAATGCCCGTTCTTGGCATGGGAGAATCCGGCGGATGAGCATGACTTGGACCACGTCGACGAGCCTGAGATTATTGCTCACCAGCTTCTGGATGCAGGTTCGGAGTCCAGTCACCTCCTTCGGATTGCCCCGCAGCAAGCCCTTCTCTTTCCAGGAGGTGAGCTGCGTGGGGACGCCAGATCTAAACTCGGGGGCTGCCGCCCATGTGGGCTTGCGCGGCTCGGTGATGTAGAACCACCCCGATTGCCATCCCTTGACGGAGTCCACAAAGGCCCCTTCGAGCCAAAGGACGTTGGGTAATTTACCCAACATGGCGCCTCCGCATTCCGCTTGCGTGCCCTTCACAACCTTCGGCTTGACGTTGAAGGTCTTGAGCCACAGGCCGTAGTGGGGCCGGATGCAGAGGAAGGCCTCACACACGACGATGAACGCCGAGATGTTGAGGATGAAGTTCGGCGCTAGATCATGGAAATCCAGGCCATAATAGAACATGAGCCCCCGGACGAATGGATGGAGCAGAAAGCCCAGTCCGCGGAGGAAGTGGGGAAGAAATACGACCCTCTCGTGAGGCCCAGGGGTAGGGACGAGCTGCCCCTCGTTGGGCAGCCGATGCGCGATATCACCGGAGAGGTATCCGGCGTTGCGCAGCTTAGTGATGTGCTCCTCCTTGACGGTGGAAGCCAACCACTTGCCTCCCCCTCCGGACATATTCGGAGAAGGTCGAGGTGAGATGCGCGAGCTTGGGCGTTGGAGCTTGAGTGCGCGGAGATGTGTAAGCAAAGGAGGAAGAAGGCGTAGGTGAGAAGGTAAATCCTTATCCCTTATATATAGGCGGACGAAACTGTGCATCCCCCACCAGCCTGGTAAAACTTGCTTATCTCCCAAGCGCCACCATCAATGGCGCGGTTGGGTTACCCACGTCCGTATTGATGAGAATCCCGGAATAAGGGGAACACGATCTCTGCTTCGACAGGACGTGCCAAGGAAACCGCCTCGCTAAACGTGTTGAGGTGGTATAGTAAAAAACGATTCAAACAAAGGCTTGGTAGCGGTGTGATGTCACGCCGCATAATATGTCAGCAGATTGAACTAAGTGTACATTTTATTCTCTCTACGGTGGAATGTGGAATTTATGTTGCAGAGCCGGACACTATCCTGGTGTTCATGATCTTCTCTGGATTATTCAAGGGAGGAACCCGCCTTGCAATGCCGAACATTATGCGTGCCGGACTTATCGTCATTGAAGCCTGGTTCAGGGGCTACTGAGGGAGTCCTGGACTAGGGGGTGTCCGGACAGCCGGACTATCATCGTTCGCCGGACTCCAAGACTACGAAGATACAAGATTGAAGACTCCGTCCCGTGTCCGGATGGGACTTTCCTTGGCGTGGAAGGCAAGCTTGGCAATACGGATATGTAGATCTCCTACCATTGTAACCGACTCTGTGTAACCCTAGCCTCCTCCGGTGTCTATATAAACCGGAGGGCTTTAGTCCGTAGGACAACATACATTACAACAATCATACCATAGGCTAGCTTCTAGGGTTTAGCCTCCTTGATCTCGTGGTAGATCCACTCTTGTACTACCCATATCATCAATATTAATCAAGCAGGACGTAGGGTTTTACCTCCATCAAGAGGGCTCGAACCTGGGTAAAAACATCGTGTCCCTCGTCTCTTGTTACCATCCGCCTAGATGCACAGTTCGGGACCCCCTACCCGAGATCCTCCGGTTTTGACACCGACAGACGGCAATGGGCGGTGCTCCTCTAGGGGCGGTCAACCCATGGCTGCAGCGGCCGCGGCGGTTGGTCGGGGGTCGGGGGCGGGGACGGCCGTGGCGCGGTTGGCTGACGTAGAAGGAGTGGCGGGGCCGCGGTGGAGGTCGGGGAGGGGTGCGGGGCGGCGGGGCGGCCGGCAACGCCGGACGGGGTCGGCGGAAGCCGCGCGGGCCGGTGTGGGTGGGGCAACATGGAAGGGCGACGGGGGTGCGGTGGAGGTCGGGGTGCCACAGAGGAGGGTTGCGTGGCGGCCGGCTATGGCAGACGTGGTCGGCGGCGGTGGCACGGTTGTGGGTGGGGAGGGAACGAGAGCGAGAGAGAGGGAGAGAAGAGACAGAGGACGGGGGCGGGACGGCCGTTAACGTACCCGCCTCTTTGCCGTCCGCCAATGGTCGGCAAGCATTCTTTGCCGTCCGCTTGTGGACGGCAAAGAGGTGGGGCCGGTGGGCTTGGGTTGGTTACACAATAACTGTACCCACCAACCTCTTTGCCGTCCGCTAGTGGACGACATAGTTTCTTTGCCGTTTTCGTGTGGCTGAAGGCAAAGACCTTCTTTGCCGTCCGCCAGCGGATGGCAAAGAGATGGCGGACGGCAAATAAGCTAATTCTAGTAGTGTTAGGCGGTGGTTCTGGAAGAGTCCAATGATCATAATTCTTCAATATATTATTCAATAATTCCTCGGCTTGTTCAATAGTTCGTTCTTGAAAACACAACCAGCACAACTATATAGAAAGTCCCTAGAAGATATCAAGTACATCATTTTTCTTAAGAGGATGACCAGGCATATCATTAAGTAATTGGAGAAGCCTCCCCCAAGCTTGTGGGAGACTCTCTTCTTATATTTGCACAAAGTTAAATATTTCCTATAAGGTAACTTGTTTCTTATGAGCAGGAAAATATTTTTCAGAGAAGTAATAAATGATATCTTGGGGACTATGCACACAACTAGGAGAAAGAGTATTGTACCATGTCTTAACATCACCCTTTAATGAGAATGGGAATAACTTGAGAGTAGAGTAGTAGAGAATTTTCTCATCATGAGCAAATAGGGTGGCAATATCATTTAATTTAGTAAGATGTCACAAAAATTTCAGTTTCATAGCCATGGAAAGGATCAGATTCAACCAAAGTAACAGCTCTGGGTCGACAGAGATTTCATAGTCCTTATCAGTAACAAAGATAGGTAAAGTAGCAAACTTAGGATCAAATTTCATTCTAGAATTCAATGATTTTTCATTCAACTTGCAGAATAATTTCTTAAGATAATCTTTATCCTTACAGGCAAGAAATTCTCTAGCTACCTCTCCATCGACATCATAACCCTCAAGTATCTCAAGAATTCCAATTCTAGGAGAACTAGGTCTAATAGGTGATCCATAATTTCCAGTTTCAAAGACTTCATCAGTTTCAGTAATTTCATCAGTTTTAGCATTCTCAGTATTTTAGCTCTAGCAAGTTATTCATCAAGAAACTCACCTAGTGGCACATTATCATCAAGCAAGGTACTAGCATCATCATACACATCATCCATAGAAGAAGTAGCATCATCAATAACTTGTGACATATCGGGATTAATAGCATGTGGTGGTGTTGCAAGTTTACTCAAAACAGAAGGTGAATCAAGTGCAGAGTGTGATGGCAATTCCTTACGTCCCCTCGTCCTAGAGGGAACGATCTTGCTTTTGGTATCCTTGAAATTCTTCATTGTGATAAATAGATAGAAATCCCAAGTGACTCAACAAATATAGCTATGCTCCCCGGCAACGGCGCCAGAAAAAGGTGTTGATACACTACAAAAAAAGACACATCCATGACATTTTGGCCCCAATGGAAAAAATCTGTCATGCTTATGACACTTCTATGAGGATAATTGTGACAAAAGCATGTATCATCATAGATGTGGTGGGCTCCTACTTCTATGGCAAAAAATCATGACAGAGAATGGGGTTTTTGTCCTGGGTGGGCCAGGGACAAACCTGCATGACCTTCTTTGGACCATCCATGATGGAAAAAATCGTGGTAGAAGCGAGGGAAAGGAAAATATCGGGGAGTTCCTGGTTACAATGGCTGGTCGGGGCCGAGCGATGCATGGAGGTTTGCTCATTTCTCTCGTACACATACGCGCATGTGTGCGAGGCATTGGGCTCTAACTGAACCCGAACGAGGCGTTCTCTTACTAAACCTAAGCGATTGGACTAGCTACATTACTGAACCTGAGCGATCGATCCCTGGCTGTTAACTGAACCCAAGCGGTTCCTTCGTTACTGCTGCTAACTGAAGACGATCGAACCTGGTGCCTCTTGATGAATAGTAATCATTTTTGGGGGTTGGATGAATAGTTCCTGGTGGGGTTAGATGAACAGGACCTCGTGGTAGTAGAGGTCGTTGTCGCCTGATGAAAAGGACCCTGATCGAGGAGGCCGTCACACCCGAGCCGGCTGAGGGTGGATGAACAGGACCCCGTGGAGGGCTGGTTGAGCAGTAGCCGGTGGAGGCCGGATAAACAAGACCCCGTGGAGGGCTGGTTGAACAGGACCCCATGGAGGGATGTTTGAACAATAGCCGGTGGAGGCTGCATTAACAGTAGCCCGTGGATGAACAGTAGCCCGTGGAGGTAGGAGGAAGTCGACAGTGGATGAACAGTAGTAGGTGGAGGCTGGAGAAACTCGACGATGGATGAACATTAGCCCGTGGATGCTGGAGCGAGGCAGCAGACGGTGGATGAACAGTAGCCTATGGAGTCCCGTCTTGCGGTACGCCACACCCCTCTTGATGAACAAGACCTCGTTTCGACCATAGGCACTCCAACATAAGTCCGTTTCCTTTGTTTTATGGTATGCCACACCCCTCCCAATCAACAACACCCCATTTCGACCATACACTACTGCAGGATGCTACTAATGTGACACTATGATCAGAGACCCTTCGAAGAAACTGTGTGCGATGCAATAATCACAAACGGTGGTGTAAAAGAACCATAAAAAAAGGTGCAAAACATTTGCGATGACGGATGCATCAAACACGGTTCTAATTTTGGTTGCATGTGCGACGCAGGGCATACGGTTCAGTTCAATGAACTGTTTGCGATGAGGAAGAAGAAAGGAAATGGGCAGCTAGATGAAGGCGTGTGCGATATACGGCATACAGTGCGCTTGGATTAACTATTTGTGATGAGGCGGAACAACATAAACGGGCACCTAGATAAACGTGTGTGTGATTCAGGGCATACGCTTCAGAAGGATTAACTGTTTGCGATTAGGCAACAGAATAGGAATGGTCAGCCAGATCAAAGTGCCTGCGATTGATGGCATACACTTCACACGGATGAACTGTTTGCGATTAGCCACAACAAACAATAATAGTTAGACAGATCAACGTGTGTGAGCTAGACGGGCACACATTCTAATTAAAAGAAGCATGCACAATAGTAATAACGAGCATCCATGGTTCTTGGGACAAGACGTGTGCTGACATGGCCTATTGCGGTGCACCCTATGGTGCAAACGCCACGTACGCGACCAAGAAAGCGTGCCCACGTCATGCCGTCCGGGAATAGTGCCGCACTTAGAAATTATAGAACCGTCAATAAATTTTGAGCCTGTGTCCCGTTATATTCCAAATTGCAAACCTGTTCACACCGATCAAAACCTAAATGGTTTCCCACTTAGGAGTGTATTAGTACTCGGTTATAAATATACTACTCCAAGATGACTGCACATTCCTCCTCAACTCCTCATCCAGAGAAACAAACGAGTCATTCATCATTGTTGCCTTGCGTCTGCCTTGGTGAGCGTGAGTTCTGGGTCGAGAGATTGCCACCAGGGAGAAGCGAGCATTGAAGCGGAAGCACAAGAGATGTCCCGCCTCGCCATGAAAGCAGCCGACATGTCCTGCCGCACGGCCGTAGCAGCACAGAGGTCCCTGCCGTGCCGCCGAAGCAGCACGGACATCCCGCTGCGTTATCGATGTGGCAGACTGGTGCTGCCGCACCGCGGAAGCAGCAGAGTTGTCTGGCCATGCCGCGGAAGCAGCAGAGATGTCCTCCCGCGCCGCGGCGGCCTGGAAAAATGTCTCACGGGCAGGCGAGGACTCTTACAAGCGCATGCATGCGCTCATCCATAGTCAGATGGATCAGATCTCCGGCTGGGCGAGGTTGCAGGACGACATGAAAGCCTCATTTGAACAGGCTACCGGCGTCATCCGACAACTAAGGGAGAGCAATGAGAGCTCCAGGACAAACACGACCTGCTGAGGGTGAAGATCGTCGAAAGTGCGGAGCAACAGGAGGAGACCACTGCCTTGTTGAAGAGGACCAGCGTCATCGTCGAGAAACTTATGCATGAGAATGCCGTGCTGCACATGAAGCATAAAAGTCTTGTGGAGGAATCCATGAATGCTCTCAAGCAGCATATTGAGGATAGGAAAAAGCTCATTGCCGCTCGCCGTGGTGACTAGTTCCGGCGGCCTGCAGCAACACATCAAGAAAGTTGGGATCAGCGAGCCAGATCGTTGTCTTCCTTCTTCTTTTGCCCTTGTGTATTTCGGGCGTTCCCGCATGTGGCTTTTTTTATTATGTTCCTAAATATGTAAGACAATTATTATCGACTATCATCGTCCTTATATTCATTATCAAGATCCGTGCAAAGCTTTCTTTTCAGATTTTCATTTTTCTCTCTTAAATCTCAGTCCAGTGAGACAGCCACACCATGAAATAGGGGCTCGGGTGCCATTAATTGAGACGTTGGGAGGGATGTGTGCGGCGGATAGAGGTCAAAGGGCTCTCCTCCCAATGGGCACGCGCAGGGTCTGATCGCACGCCTCCCATACTCAAATAGCTACCCCGCACGACACCTCCTAGCCAATAAAAAAGGGGACACGTGGCGACACGTAATTGGTAAGTAGAACACCCACGGTTTCAAAAATAGTAGTGTTTCTTATTTGTAACGTGACAGCACATGTTCCAAAATGACTTTGTTGATTGTTAATGTGTGCGCCTTCGCAAATCAGACAGAAAAATTCCCACAACATGTTGGTGGCATGTCATGACACCATGCCAAGTTTCATGATTTTCAGGCGTGTTTTCGATTTACAGGAATTAAAAAAACGAAGTTTCTGAATCTTTCCGGCCGAGCCACGATGCCCAGATGTTTGAATTTCATTCCCATTTCTTGCATGGGACCGAGAAATTAACCCAAGGACACACATGTGATGTTTCAAATACTTTGGTGCACTGGAATATGTGCTTGTAGTTAGAATTTGAATTATGCACATTAAATGCCCAGAAATTCAATTAATGTATAAAAATGGCCAAACGAACCCGGAATAATTCCAAAATTTAGCATGATACTTCTATTTGGTCAAATCTGCGTGTGTAAAAAAATTAAGGCGAGAGAAGGTAGTGTATGTATATCGTTTCGCACACGGAGGTGACACGTTCCCTCTTGGAATCTCGAGCCTTCTAGAGAGAAGCTCCGGTTTGCAAGAAGCTTATACCAAAGCTTGTCCCAATTTGGCCAAAAAAATTACCGTAGCATGTTGGTGCCATGTCATGACACCATGCCAAGTTTCATGATTTTCAGGCGTGTTTTGGATTTACATGTATTAAAAAAGCAAGTTTCTCAGTCTTTCCGGCCGAGCCATGACGCCCAGATGTTTGAATTTCATTCCCATTTCTTGCACGGGACCTAGAAATTCACCCAAGGACACACATGTAATTTTTCAACCAAATTTGGTGTACTGGAGCATGTGCTTGTAGTTCAAATTTGAATTATGCACATTAAATGCCCAAAAATTCAATTAATGGATAAAAAAGGCCAAACGAACCTAGAATAATTCCAAAATTTAGCATCATATTTCTATTTGGTCTAATCTGCCCATGTAAAAAAATTAAGGCGGGAGAAGGCAATGTACGTATGTTGTTTCGCACACGGAGGTAGCACACGTTCCCTCTCGGAAGCACGCGCCTTCTTGAGAGAAGCTCTGGTTTGCAAGAAGCTTATACAAAAGCTTGTACCAATTTGGCCAAAAAATTTACGGCAACATGTTGGTGCCATGTCATAACACCATGCCAAGTTTCATGATTTTCAGGTGTGTTTTGGATTTACATGAATTAAAAAAGGAAGTTTCTTAATCTTTCCGGCCGAGCCACGATGCCCAGATGTTGAATTTCATTCCCATTTCTTGCATGGGACCTAGAAATTCATCCAAGGACACACATGTGATTTTATAACCAACTTTGGTGCACTAGAACATGTGCTTGTAGTTCAAATTTGAATTATGCACATTAAATGACCAGAAATTCTATTAATGTATAAAAAAGGCCAAACGAACCCAGAATAATTCCAAAATTTAGCACAATACTTCTATTTGGTCTAGTCTGCCTGTGTAAAAAAATTAAGGCGGGAGAAGGCAGTGTACGTATGTCGTTTCACACACGGAGGTGAGACGTTCCTGTCGGAACCACGAGCCTTCTTGAGAGAAGCTCCGGTTTGCAAGAAGCTTATACCAAAGCTTGTCCCACGGCCAAAAAAATCACCGCAGCATGTTGGTGCCATGTCATGACACCATGCCAAGTTTCATGATTTTCAGGCATGTTTTGGATTTACATCAATTAAAAAACCAAGTTTCTCAATCTTTCTGGCCGAGCCATAACGGCCAGATGTTTGAATTTCATTCCCATTTCTTGCATGGGACCTAGAAATTCACCCAAGGACACACATGTGATTTCTCAACCAACTTTGGTGCATTGGAGCATGTTCTTGTAGTTCAAATTTGAATTATGCATATTAAATGACCAAAAATTCAATTAATGTATAAGAAAGTCCAAACGAACCCGGAATAATTCCAAATTTTAACACGACACACATATAGTTCTATGTTGCCTCTGTTAAAAAATAGGAAGGGAGGGAGGCAGCGTATATCATTTCTAACACAAAGGTGACATGTTCCCCCTCGGGAACCACGAGTCTTCTCGATAGAAGCTCCAGTTTGCAAGAGGCGTATACCAAAAACTTGTCCAAATGCGGCCAATTTTTTACCACAACATGTTTGTGACATGAAATGACACCATGCCAAGTTTCATGATTTTCAGGCGAGTTTTGAATTTCCAGGAATTTTAAAACCAAGTTTCTCAATGTTCCCGACCGAGCCACGATGCCCAGATGTTTGAATTTCATTCCCATTTCTTGCATGGGACCTATAAATTCACCCAAAGACCCACATGTGATTTCTCAACAAACTTTGGTGCATTGGAGCATGTGCTTGTAGTTCAAATTTGAATTATGCACATTAAATGCCGAGAAACTCAATTAATCCATAAAAATGCCAAAGGAACCCAGAATAGTTCCAAATTTAAACACGGCACACATGTAGTTGCATGTTCACTATACATAAATGTTCTAGCAATTCAAACACCATCCTTTCCCTTCGTAACACCATTTTGTCTTTAAAAACATAATGAAAATAATCAGGTATACCACAAATAGTTTACTAGAAAGAATCGGGTGGGATGCGATATAAAATATCTTGGCACACCGTCTTGTCTGGCTTATGCAGGAAGCTTCGTCATGTATAGTCCACCGCCCCCGCTTGAACAACACTTGCGCGCCAGTTTCTCGCGGCACTGAGCTAAATTATTTTGCCACCATGGAAATATCTATCTCCCCGCCCCCTCCCTCCCACCAAAAGCCACATTACCACTATTCCTCCTTGCTTTCCAAGTTCAAACCTTCACTGCTGCTTACTAGCAACTCAGCTAAAACGTGTTGGGCATGTTTACTAAAACGTGGGGCATGTTTACAAAACATAGCCATTAATTGCAACTGTTATTGGTAAGATTGAACTGGTGAGTACATACTTGGTAAGTCCTGAGGGGTAGTTGCTGGGGCACTTCATCTTGGCCAGAGCCCGCCCAGAGGCAGCAGCGGCGGGGGCGAGCTGTTCCTCCGGGTCGATGCGTGGATCAGTGCTACTGACATCTGTACCTACAGGCAACCAGTAAATGGTAGAAATTAAACTGCAATTGCACAAGTAATGTGAAATACTATAAGACATGGGATGCAGCTAACCTCAATGACAAACAACAGCATCGGCCGTTATGACCCTGCGTAAGTACATGGACAGGCATATTCAGTACAACAGGGTTAGCATCCACGAAAAATAGAAAATGGGCAGCATCTCTAGTGATATCATGAGTCATGAATTGTAAGATTGTTGCTGGTATTGGTGAAATTTAACTGGACAGTTAATACTTGAACATCACAGTGTGCAGTACTGAAATAAACAAGGCACGAATATGCTTAATACATCAACCGTACAAAACATAGCCATTGCATGTGGTATTGGTAAGATTTAGCTGGTCAGATCATACATGTTATGTCCTAGGGGGTAGTCGCCCGGGCACGTCTTCTGGGCCAGAGACTGCACCATGTCGTCGGCGGCGGAGGTGAGGTGTTCCTCCAGGTCAACGCACACAGCGGCCATCGTGCCATGCACCACCATCAGCTCCTCGACGTCCACGTGATATGTGGTTGGGATTGTGCGGCGATGCTCCGGAGGTAGGGGCGGTGGGGATTTGGAGGCATGAGGATGTTTCGCAGGCGCCATTTAACCAATCAGGCCGGGGCCGTGATAGAGATTGGTTGGTTACCTGACTGGATCCAAGCAGAATATAGATGTGGTTGAAGTTGTGGTTGCGGCGGCGGCGGTTTGAGTTGCCAGTAGGGGGAGGCGCAGGGGGGGAGGTGGGGGTGGGAGATACTAAGGAAATTTGATGGAGATGTGGTTGGAGGAATAAATTCTGAAATCACGCGCGTAATGAAAATTTGGCTGCGAAACTTGAAACTTGGGCGGGGGAAACACACAATGCAGAAGAAGTGCATAAAATACTCGTGTGCGAGGAAACAGAAAATTGGCAGATCACGTCTCCAGAAACATGTACACATGTAGTTGATTTTTCGGTCAATGGTACACCTAGTTTATTAGGAACCATCGCATAGGTAACTGACTTGTGGATCATGAATGAAAACACACACATGGTTACGACATAGAAACCGTGTGTTTTGTGATCTTCTAATGATTAACGAAAAAAAGCACACGGGCATCCATGCTAATAAACACTCAAAGCCCTCAAAGGATGCTCTTACCGACATTGTACGTTAGTACTACAAACTTAAAGTACTACTGGTAATTTGCTCTAAGAATAGAAACTTAAACTACTTCTCACATGCTGCCATCAGGGCATGCTGGCCAGACGCCGGCATTCAACTTCCCGGCCTTGTAGGCGGCAGCCCATCGTTCTTCGATCTCTGCCGAGCTCTCCTCACCACGGCGTGCGACCTCTTCTTTCTTGCGGCGGCGGGACTCTCTTTTCTTGACTGCATTCTGCTTTTCCGATTCTCCTGTGTGGCTTTGGCTGCCTCTATATCCACCGCCCATTCATCCATGGCAGCCTCAAAGTCTGCCCATGTAACTGTGTGGCCGCCGGCGGCGATGAACTCGGCGTGGCAGGATGCCATCACTTCCCTACCATGTGTGCGGTCGTGTGGCGGGATGCCATCTCTTCCTTACCAGTTACTATGCGCCCAGTGCCATGAACGACGCTTGGAGAGAGCTCTGGGATGGAGGGGCCGGGCAGCCATACAGTGCGGTGGTTTTTAAGAGAGCTCAACGACAAAAGAATAAAGGAAATTTGGCTTCCCTTACAATTTTGATCATTCATTATTGCACACCGTTCATCTCCGTTGCTTCCGGAAATAGCGTGCGCTGAGGATATTGTGTGTTACGTTATGATTGGCCAGAACCCCAGCCACGCGGATCGCGTGTGTGCACCATAGGAGGCACCTCGATCGAACGGCAATCCACGCCCCTCACATCACATCCGTTCAGCTGTAGCTGGATTACATTTATATGCGCCAAATGCCTAGAAAATGCACACAATCCCCTAAATATGGTAAATGAGCCAGGAAAAATGCCAAATTTGAACACGGTGATTTGCAGGGTGTATGTTCGTCGCAGAAAAAAAACTCTAGGGCATAGAAAAAAGAAAATTTAGGTTCCCCTTTAATCTTGGTGATTTGCCTCTAGAAAGCATGGAACTTCCCCAGCGATGGTTCGATTTATGAAGGGCATGCATGACGACATAAGCCAAACCTTCTCAAATTTTTACCAGGGCACGGTGAGGTCATACCATGGCACCATGCCAGGCGTCATGTTTTTCAAGCATTTATTTCATTTGTTCTATAGTTGAAAACCCAATAAAAAATGTTTGTGGTTGACTATTGCCACACATTTCATCGAAATATCTCTCCATTCCTTGTAAAAGGCATGGGAATTTACTAAATGGCACAAGCATCCTTTTCCAGGCCATTCTTGTGCACCCATTCATGCACCGATTGTTTGAACTTGAATTATGTGCATTAATACGTAGAAAATGCACATAATCCCCTAAATATGATAAATGAACCCCGAAAATTGCCAAATTTGAACGCGGTGATTTGCATGGTGTATGTTCATCGTAGAGAAAAACTCATGGACAAAGGACAAAGGAAATTTGGACCCCCCCTTCAATCTTGGTGATTTCCCCCTTGAAACCATGAAACTTCCTCGGTGATGGTTCAATTTATGAAAGGCGTGCATGATGACATAAGGAAAACATTCTCAAATTTTTACTAGGGCACGGTTAGGCCATACCATGGCACCACGCCAGGTGTCATGTTTTCCAAGCATGTACTTCATTTTTCTATAGTTGTTAACCCAGTAAACGACGCGTTTATGGTTGACTATTGCCACACATTTCCTTGAAATGTCTGCCCATTCCTTGTAAAAGGCATGAGAATGTACTAAATAGCATGAGCACGGTTTTCCAGACCGTTCTTGTTCACCTTTTCATGAACCGATTGTTCAAATTTGAATTATGTGCATTTATGCCTAGAAAATGCAATGAGTCGGGAAAAATGTCAAATTGAACACGTTGCATCTGAGGCAGTATGTTGATCGTTGGAAAAAGCTGAATGACAAACTAGGATAGAAATTTGGATTCCCCTTCAATCTTGGTGATTTCCCTCTCGAAAGCATGGAACTTCCTCGGTGATGGTTCGATTTATGAAGGGTGTGCATGACGACATTAATTAAACCTTCTTAGCTTTTAGCTAGGGCAGGGTGAGCCATACCATGATGGCACCATTCCAGGCGTCATGTTTTCCAAGCACGTATTTCATTTTTCTGTATTTGCTAACCTAGTAAATGACGCGTTTGGGGTTGACTATTGCCACACATTCCCTTGAAATCTCTGCCCATTCCCTATAAAAGGCTTGAGAATTTACTAAATACCATGAGTATGGTTTTTCCAGACCGTTCGTATTCACCTTTTCATGCACCGATTGTTTGAATTTGAATTATCTGGATTAATGCCTAGAAAATGCACATAATCCCCTAATATGGTAAATGAGACCGAAAAATGCCAAATTTTAACATGTTGCATCCAAGGGGGTATGTTGATTGTAGAAAAAACCAAATGAAAAGCTAGGAAGGAAATTTGGATTCTTGGCCCCTTCAATCTTGCTGATTCCCCTCGAAACCATGAAATTTCCTCGGTGATGGTTCAATTTTTGAATGGCTTGTATGACGACATAAGACAAATGTTCTCAATTTTTTACCAGGGCATGGTGAGGCCATACCTTGGCACCACGCCAGGGGTCATGTTTTCCAAGCATACATTTCATTTTTGTATAGTCCCAATAAACACATTTCCTTGAAATATCTGCCCATTCCTTTTAAAAGGCATGAGAATTTACTAAATAGCACGATCATGGTTTTCCAGACCGTTCTCGTGCACCTTTTCAAGCACCGATTATTTGAATTTGAATTATGTGCATTAATGCCTAGAAAATGCACATAATCCCCTAAATATTGTAAATGAACCAGGAAAAATGCCAAATTTGAACACGGTGATTAGCAGGGTTTATGTTCATCATAGAAAAAAACTCATGGACAAAGGACAAAGGAAATTTGGATTCCCATTCAATCTCGGTGATTTACTATCGCCCACGATTCATCTCCGCCGCCTCTGCAAACCGTGTGTGTTCACTCACACATGCAAAAGGAAAAAAAGAATACCCTCGCCCGCTTTGTCCCCACCCACTCACCGCGGACTCCTCCTCAACTCTGTACCTCATCAACTTCTATCGCGGCGGCAACCTAAGGTCGACGGCGCTGTTGTCGGCGGTGGAGGACGTGCTCCAAATGGCACGGGGTTTTGCCCCTACCGCTTTCTGCCGCCTGTCTGCACTGACATTCTACTCTGGTCGACTTGGTTTTCTGCGGGACTAGGCCGGGGATTTTTCTCATGGAGAAGGTAATCAACTTAGCAAAATATTCAGTCATCTCTTATGTCAGTCCGTCCTTCGCTGTTAATCAACCGGTGGAAGCCGTCGTGGAATCATTTTTGTTCTAGCAGATTCATGGGTGTTCGTTCATGTTTCCACAGTGCGAGCACAAATCGGGCAAGTGTGGTCGCGGCTAGTTGGAAACGAAGTTCTATCTCACCATTCCGGATGACTTTAGGGGTGCTCGATATGTTAAATCTCAACCTACCACGGTTTGCATGGCCTAAATTTGTGAACATATACCGTCTGTTGCTACATTATCTGTATATTTGCATCAAATCTTTGTTACATTACCTATTTTTAATTATATATTTGTGTACTTTGCTTTCATCTATATATTGATCTGTTCTATCAGTTACTCCCACGTTTGCATCTTGCTTTGTTATTTCAATATATCTAATTTACGATCTTAATTTTCATTTCAAGCAGTACATCCCTTGCTTTTCAAGAACAGGAGTAGAAGGAAATCTTGGTCTTTACTTTGTTGATGACTCCCAGGATGTCGTATTGACAACACGGCATGGACATACAATGATGGTTAGTGTAAAACTTGATAAAGATGTTCACTCCTATTTTAATGCGGACCTTTGGAGAAAAATGTTTAAGTGTTATAAACTAAAAGGTGGCAATAAAATTCTAGTGCGTGCACCACAGCCTGGTCTAGTTAACATGGATGTTTACTTCCCCAACGTCATGGGCCGATCAAAGTCTGATCGAGGTTAGTGTCCTTTCAACTTTCTCCATGCTGTCATATTACTTAGCAAAATTGGGGTATTTGTTCTGCCTAATTTATCACTATTTAAGCAATCAATTGTGATTTCATTTTCTAACTCCGTTCCTAGGAAGTAATAAATTCTATCTACCAAATTATGCGTACTATATATTCTTCTGCCATGTTCGAAATAAATAATACCTTTCCACCTTTTAAGTAGGATATGTTGGATGCATAGTGAATGATCTGTATGTTACTAAGCATACCAAATTTCACTTGAAGGACTTGAAGCATGTCATAAACTTTGTTGATAATCTGACAGAGATAGCACGGCGTATGAACGCTGGATTTTGGACGGGATTAATTATACCTATGGTGCACACATTGAACAAGACCAATTGTGTGCACAAAACGCTTGTAAAAAATATCTTATTTTAATGTTGATGCTCATAAACTATATATATCTTCAACGATATGTTACAATTGGCTTTTATTCTACATTTCAACAGAAATTGCCTGCTGTAGGAGTTCCTGGTTCAATTTCCCGGTGTGGTCGAATTACACTTTTGTCTGCTAATAACACCAAAGTGATTGCAAGGTACTGCATTTCCCATAGAAATCGAACCATTCAAATTAACAAGTTCTCGCTTGTCGTGGCAATGCATCCATATTGGAAAATTGGAGACACTGTTCTACTCATGCTCTACCAAGGCACATGAGGGCTCTTCCTATTCATTGGCGAGATGCCGAGTCGCTGTGATCAAGCTGCTTCTGGCAGATAGTTGTGGTTGTTGGCCCTTAGCCTCTTAAAATGTGCTATTTGTTACTATCTTAAGTATGTAGATATGGACCATATGGTTGTTGGTCGTTAACCTCTTAAAATGTGATAGTTGTTACTATGTTAAGTATCTAGATATGGACCATATGGTTGTCAAAACTATGTGACGAAGATCCTCCTTTTGTCAAATAGTGTAACCACTATATATATGTTACTCAAATGTTGTTAGCCAAGTACTTAAATTTTCATGGAAAGTATTAGTATCGTACACAGTTCTTTGAGTTTAAGCATGTGCCCGATGTCCAGAAGGCATTTGCATATTAGCTGTCCATATTGCAAACTCACACACATGTTAACATAAGGAAACATATGTGTAACTTACTAATCATCACACACGAGTGCTCGCAGACGCATCATTTACGATACTCCTAGCCACCGCAAGCAACTAGTTTGCATTTTTCAAAGTTTTTTGTACACACAGAATCGCACACGAACTTCCTGTATTAACCGTCTATGTTGTAATTTCTCATCACAAACAGTCCATCCGAGTCGGTTGTTTGCCACGGATCACACATCTTGTTTAGATGGCTCATTTGTGTTCTTTTGGCTCATCGCAAATAGTTCATCCATGTGAACTGTATGCCTCATATCACACACATCTTGTTAAGTTGAACCATTTCTGTTGTGTTCCTTATTCGAAAATAGTTCATCCGAGTGAACCGTATGCCGTATATCACACACACCTTGATTTGGCTAACCATTTCTGTTGCTCTCCCTAATAGCAAACGGTTCATCGGTGCGAACTGTATGCCATATATCGCGCACACATTTATATGGCTGCCCGTTTCTGTTGTTCTGCCTCATCACAAACAATTCGAATGGACTAACCGTGTGCCCTACATCACACACGTAACTAAAATCTAAACTGTGTTTGATGTCTCCGCCATCGCAAAGGTTTTACACCTTTTTGACATTTCTTTTACACCATCGTCTGCGATTAATGCATTGCACACAGTTTTGTCAAAGGGTCCCTGATCTTAGTGTCGCGTTAGCAGCATCCTGCAGTAGTGATGGTCTTTTGAAGAAAGAACTAAACTCTCATGCTTCACTTATATCTATTTAGAGAGTCAACAGGAATTGGTCATTTGCATGGTTAGTCATAAAATCCTATACAAAACTTGTGGATCACTGAATATGATATGTTTGATTTCTTGCAATAGTTTTGCGATATAGAGATGATAATATGTGGAAGGTACTAGTAAAAAATTGTGGTTAGTAAGAATATTGGTGTTAAGGCTTATGATTCCCGAAGCATGCACGTATAGTCTCTCGTTATGCTATGAAGTTGGAGCGTGATTTATTATTGATTGTCTTCCTTATGAGTGGCGGTGGGGGATGAACGATGGTCTTTTCCTACCGATCTATCCCCCTAGGGGCACGTAGTAGTACTTTGCTTCAAGGGCTAATAAACTTTTGCAATAAGTATATGAGTTCTTTATGACTAATGTGAGTCCATGGATTATACGCACTCTTACCTTTCCGCAATTTGCTAGGCTCTACGGCACCGTGCATTGCCCTTTATCCCCTTGAGAGTCAATGCAAACTTAACCAACGCATCGAAACCCCATGATATGATACGCTCTATCAATCATAAGGCTTATCTTCCTTAAAATAGCCACCATACCTACCTATTATGGCCTTTCCATAGCCATTCCAAGATATATTGCCATGCAACTTTCACCGCTTTTGTTTTGATGACTTGCGCATTCATTGTCATATTGCTTTGCATGATCGTAAGATAGCTAGCATGATATTTCCATGGCTTGTCCGTTTTTATATCTCTGCTATCCTAGATCATTACACATCCCGGTACACTGCCAGAGGCATTCATATAGAGTCATACTTTATTTTTGGTATCGAGTTGTAATTTTTATTTTTTCTTGACTTGTAAGTAAATAGAAGTGTGATGATCATCATTATTAATTATCAGAGCATGTCCCAGTGAGGAAAGGATGATGGAGACTATGATTGCCCAACAATTCGGGATAGGCTCTAGAAAAATATAAACAAATGAAAAAATTGAGGCCAAAAAGAGCCCAAGAAAAAAGAAAAAAAGAAAAAAAGAAGAATTTTTTTTAGAGAAAAGAGAGAAGGAGCATGCTAATTCCACAGTTGTGCTTCAAAGTAGCACCATGTTTTTCGTATAAAGAGTCTCCTATGTTATCACTTTCATATACTAGTGGGAATTTTTCATTATAGAATTAGATGCACACCTATTTAGTTTTCATACTAAGCTTTCATACACTTATAGCTCTTAGTGCATTCATTGCATGGCAATCCACACTCCTCGTATTGATATGAATTAATGGGCTTGTCCATAGCCCGTTGGTTAGCCGCGTTGATGTGAGACTTTCTTAATTTTTTGTTTTCTCTATATTTACCCCTATCATCATACTCTATTCCACTCATAGTGCTATATCCATGGCTTGCGCTCATGTATTGTGTGAGGGTTGAAAAAGCTGAAGCGCGTGAAAATTATGAACTAATTGCTTGGCTTGTCATCGGGGTTGTGCATGATAAATACTTTGTGTTAAGAAGACAGCATGACAAGACTATATGATTTTGTAGGGATAGTTTTCTTTAGCGTTGATATTTTGAAAGACACGATTGTTTGTTGGGATGCCTGCGTATTGATGTCTTTATGTCAAATTATAGACTATTGCTTTGAATTGCTTGTGTCTTAATATTCATCCCATTATTAGATATATGATGAAGTTTATGCTAGGTAGCATTCCACATCAAAAATTATTCTTTTTTATCATTTACCTACTCGAGGACAAGCAGGAATTAAGCTTGGGATGCTGATATGTCTCCGCCATATCTATAATTTTTGATTGTTTCATGCCAATATTATGCAACTTTTCACATATTTTTGGCAAAATTTTATATGATTTATTGGACTAACATATTGATCCAGTGCCGAGTGCCTGTTTCGGTTTGTTGCATGTTTTTGTTTCATAGAATATCCATATCAAACGAAGTCCAAACGCGATAAAAAAATTATGGAGAATTATTTTGGAATATTTGTGATTTTTGGGAGGTGGAATCAACGCAAATGGGCCCCACAACCACCACAAGACACCAGGGCGCGCCCTAGGGTCCAGGCGCGTGGTGATGGGTTGTGCCCTCCAGGTAAGTCGGTTGGAGCTCTACTTCGGGCGCAAGAAAGCTTATATCTGGAAACAAATCGTGTTAAAATCTCAGTGCAATTGGAATTAAGGATCTCTAGGAATATAAGAAACGGTTTTCGGGCAGAAAACAGGAACGTGAAACAGAAGAGAACAGAGAGGGTGATCCAATCTCAAAGAGTCTCCTGCCCCTCCACCGCCATGGAGGCCATGGACCAGAGGGGGAACTCTCCTCCCATCTAGGAGGGAGGCCAAGGAAGAAGAAGAAGCAGGGGGCTCTTCCCCCTCTCTGCCGGTGGCGCCGGAGCACCGCTGGGGCAATCATCGTGACGACGATCTACACCAACAACTTCACCACCGTCAATACCATCTCTCTCCTCCTTTATGCATCGGTGTAACCTCTCTTCTACCTGATGTAATCTCTATTTAAACATGGTGCTCAACGCTATATATTATTTCCCAATGATCTATGGCTATCTTATAATATTTGAGTAGATCCGTTTTGTCCTATGGGTTGATAGATGATCGTGGTTGATGACAATTGTATGTTTTATTTTTGTGCTATCCTATGGTGCCCTCTGTGTCGCATAAACTTGAGGGATCCCTGCTGTAGGGTGTTGCAATACGTTCACGGTTCGCTTATGGTGGGTGGCATGAGTGACAGAATAGACACACCCAAGTAAGTGGGCTATTGCGTATGGGAGTAAAGAGGACTTGATACTTAATGCTATGGTTGAGTTTTAACTTAATGATCTTTGGTAGTTGCGGATGCTTGATAGAGTTCCAATCATAAGTGCATATGATCCAAGTAGAGAAAGTATGTTAGCTCATGCCTCTCCCTCATATAAAATTGCAATAATGATCACCGGTCTAGTTACCGATCACCTAGGGACAAATGACTTTCTTGTGTGACAAAAGCTATCTACTTTTATTATATTGCAATTTATTCATAGTTTTATTCTCATAAAGTACTTCTATTTTTATTCTTGTTCTAGGTAAAGCAAACGTTAAGTGTGTGTAGAGTTGTATCGGTGGTCGATAGAACTTGAGGGAATATTTGTTCTACCTTTAGCTCCTCGTTGGGTTCGACACTCTTATTTATTGAAAAAGGCTACAAACGATCCCCTATACTTGTGGGTTATCAGTATGTTATTTCAAGAAGGAGGAGTTCGATATCCCATTCGGCGATGTGTCCCGCGGCATCCCTATTGTTGATTATGTCGTTGAGGGGTGCCTCAGACGCCACTCTTACTGTGCACTCTTGAAAGTAGTGCTGAAATTTCCAAGATGCCATAAAGACCGCATAGGCTATCTTGTAGTAATGAGGATATCGTGTTTTGCATGGGGTAAGGACTTTAGAGAGACTGAGGACAAGCCTCCTAGAACTTGTGACCCTCCCTATCCGGCTCGACCACGAGGATTGCACTTACAACCTGATTGGTGGCCCAGATGTATAATAACATTCGCTTGCAGTCCCTAGGTGCCACTAATATGGGATTTGTAGTGAGGAGGGTTTTAATTTCCTCCAAAGTGGCCCCCGCCTCACTAGTCCACTTGAAGTTTTTAGTTTTTTCAGTAGTTTGTAAAGGGGTAGTGCTTTTTCCCCGAGCTGTGAAAGAAATCGGCTTAGTGCAGCTTTACAACCTGCCAATGTTTGAACATGCTTGAGTTTGGTTGGCACTTCTAGCCGAGCCAAGGCTCGGGTTTGAGCCAAATTTGCTTCAATTCCTCGGTTTGAGACAATAAAGCCGAGGAGTTTGCCTACGGGTATGCTAGTGCACTTCTTCTTGTTGAGCTTATTTTGATATGCTTGAAGATGAATGAATGTTTTCCCAAGGTCATCGACAAGCTGGCCGACGTTTTTGGTTTTAATGAACACGTCATCGACATAAGCCTGCATAGTTTTTCTGCTTGCTTTTCCACGCATGTTTGAATCATGCGTTGGTATGTTGTGCCAGTATTTTTTTAGTTCAAAGGGCATTGTGTTAAAGCAGAATGGCCCATAAGGAGTAATGAAGGTTGTTGCTGCCTGGTCAGATTCCTTCATTTTGATCTTATGATATCCCTAGTAGGCGTTGATACGTCTCCAACATATCTATATTTTTTGATTGTTCCATGCTATTATATTACCCATTTTGGATGTTTATGGGCTTTACTATACACTTTTATATCATTTTTGGGACTAACCTACTAACCGGAGGCCCAACCCAAATTATTGTTTTCATGCCTATTTTAGTGTTTCGAAGAAAAGGAATATCAAATGGAGTCCAAACGGAATGAAACCTTCGGGATAGTTATTTTTGGAACGGAAGCAATCCAAGAGACTTGGAGTAGACGTCAGGAGAATTGGACTCGAGGTGGCCACGAGGGTTAGGGGCGCGCCCTACCCCCCGGGCGCGCCCCCCACCCTTGTGGGCCCCTCGTGGCTCCCCTGACCGACTTCTTTCACCTATATATATATATATATATATATATCCATATACCATAAAACATCGATGAGCACAATAGATCGGCAGTTCCGTCGCCGCAAGCCTCTGTAGCCACAAAAAACCTCTCGGGAGCCCATTCCGGCACCCTGCCGGAGGGGGAATCCATCACCAGTGGCCATCTTCATCATCCCAGCGCTCTCCATGATGAGGAGGGAGTTGTTCACCCTCGGGGCTGAGGGTATGTACTAGTAGCTATGTGTTTGATCTCTCTCTCTCTCTCTCTCGTACACTTGATGTGGCACGATCTTGATGTACCGCGGGCTTTGCTATTATAGTTGGATCTTATGATGTTTCTCCCCCTCTATTCTCTTGTAACGGATTGAGTTTTCCCTTTGAAGTTATCTTATCGGATTGAGTCTTTAAGGATTTGAGAACACTTGATGTATGTCTTGCATGTGCTTATCTTTGGTGACAATGGGATATTCAGGTGATCTACTTGATGTACGTTTTGGTGATCAACTTGCGGGTTCAGTGACCTTGTGAAGTTATGCATAGGGGTTGGCACACGTTTTCGTCTTGACTCTCCGGTAGAAACTTTGGGGCACTCTTTGAAGTACTTTGTGTTGGTTGAATAGATGAATCCGAGATTGTGTGATGCATATCGTATAATCATGCCCACGGATACTTCAGGTGACATTGGAGTATCTAGGTGACATTAGGGTTTTGGTTAATTTGTGTCTTAAGGTGTTATTCTAGTATGAACTCTAGGATAGATTGAACAGAAAGATAGCTTCGTGTTATTTTACTACGGAATCTTGAATAGATCGATCAGAAAGGATAACTTTGAGGCGGTTTCGTACCCTACAATAATCTCTTTGTTTGTTCTCCGCTATTAGTGATTTTGGAGTGACTCTTTGTTGCATGTTGAGGGATAGTTATATGATCCAGTTATGTTATTATTGTTGATAGAACTTGCACTAGTGAAAGTATGAACCTTAGGCCTTGTTTCCTAGCATTGCAATACCGTTTACGCTCACTTTTACCACTTGTTACCTTTCTGTTTTTATATTTTCAGATTTCAAATACTCATATCTACCATCCGTATTGCACTTTTATCATCATCTCTTCGCTGAACTAGTGCACCTATACAATTTACCATTGTATTGGGTGTGTTGGGGACACAAGAGACTCTTTGTTATTTGTTTGCAGGGGTGTTTGAGAGAGACCATCTTCATCCTACACCTCCCATGGATTGATAAACCTTAGGTCATCCACTTGAGGGAAATTTGCTACTGTCCTACAAACTTCTACACTTGGAGGCCCAACAACATCTACAAGGAGAAGGTTGCATAGTAGACATCAAGCTCTTTTCTGCGCCATTTCCGGGGAGGTGAGTGCTTGAAGGTGTATCTTCAGATCTTGCAATCAAATCTTTTTGTTTCTTTTTTACCACTAGTTTAGTCTATAAAAGAAAATTAAAAAATGGAATTGAGGGTGCCTCATATGCTTCATCTTTTTAATGTCTTCCATGAAAATAAGGGTTCCGATAATTGTGCTCAATTGCTAGAGGAAGAATGCATTAGAATGCTTGGCACTAAATATTTGAAAGATGAGCATGATTGCAATGTTGTTAGTATGAATTCCTTGAATATCCATGATGCTAATGATATGCAAAGCCACAAGCTTGGGGAAGCTATGTTTGATGGATGATATTTTTTTGTCTCCCGAGTTTTGATGAGAATATTTATTATGATGAAAGCATGCCTCCTATTTATGATGATTTTATTGATGAAAGTGGATTTGGAGAGGTCATGACCTTATTTAGTGATGAATCCACTATTTCGGAAGAGGTTCCAATCGACTATGAGAACAATGTTGCTATCTATGATGATTATTATGATGACTTGTATGCTATAAAGAATAATGATAACCATGAAACTTGTCATCATGAATTTAATTTTCCATTGGATTATGCTTCACATGATATTTATTTTGTTGATTTTGCTCCCACTACTATTGATGAGAATAAATTTGCTTATGTGGAGAGTAGTAAAATTTCTATTGAAGTAGATCATTAAAAGAATGCTTTAGGTGCTGGTTATATGGTTGAATTCATTCATTATGCTACTGAAAATTATTATGAGAGAGGATAATATGCTTCTACATATTGCAATAATATCAAGTTTCCTCTCTATGTGCTTAAAATCTTGAAGTTATGCTTGTTTTGCTTTCCTATGCTAGTTGATTCTTGTTCCCATAAATTGTTTGCTCACAAAATCCCTATGCATAGGAAGTGGGTTAGACTTAAATGTGCTAGTAATATTCTTCATGATGCTCTCTTTATGTTTCAATTCTTATCTTTTATGTGAGCATCATTGAAATCATCATGCCTAGCTAGGGGCGTTAAACGATAGCGCTTGTTGGGAGGCAACCCAATTTTACTTTTGTTCTTTGATTTTTGCTACTGTTTAGTAATAAATAATTCATCTAGCCTCTGTTTAGATGTGGTTTTATGTTTTAATTATTGCTTGTGCCAAGTAGAACCTTTGGGAAGACTTGGGTGATGAAGTCTTTGTGATCTTGCTGTAAAAAACAGAAACTTTTGTGCTCACAATATTAGCTGCCATTTTTTTACTGGCAGGTGATTTTAGGTTGATTCTTTTTGAAGATGATTAATAGACAAATTACGCAGCTCCGCCAATTTATTTCAGAATTTTTGGAGTTACAGAAGTATTCGAAAGTTACAGATTACTACAGACTGTTCTGTTTTTGACAGATTCAGTTTCCTATGTATTGTTTGCTTATTTTGATGAATCTATGAGTAGTATCAGACGGTATGAACCATAGAGAAGTTGGAATACAGTAGATATTACACCAATATGAATTTAGAATGAGTTCACAACAGTACCTAAGTGGTGGTTTTATTTTCATATACTAACGGAGCTTACGAGTTTTCTGTTGAGTTTTGTGTTGTGAAGTTTTCAAGTTTTGGGTAAAGATTCGATGGACTACGGAATAAGGAGTGGCAAGAGCCTAAGCTTGGGGATGCCCAAGGAACCCCAAGGTAATATTCAAGGACAACCAAGAGCCTAAGCTTGGGGATGCCCCAGAAGGCATCCCCTCTTTCGTCTTTGTTCATAGGTAACTGTACTTGGAGCAATATTTTTATTCACCACATGATATATGTTTTGCTTGGAGCATCATTTTATTTTGTTTTGTTTTGCTTGATGTTTGAATAAAATACCAAGATCTGAAATTCTTAAATGTTAGAGAGTCTTCACATAGTTGCATAATTATTCGACTACTCATTGATCTTCACTTATATCTTTTGGAGTAGTTTGTCATTTGCTCTAGTGCTTCGCTTATACCCTTTTAGAGCACGGTGGTGGTTTTATTTTGAAGAAATAGATTAACTCTCATGCTTCACTTTGAGAGTCTTTTAGAACAGCATGGTAATTTTCTTTGGTAATAAAAACTATCATAGAAAGTGCATTGAATACTATGATAAATTTGATACTTGATAGTTGTTTTGAGATATAAAGGTGGTAATGTTAGAGTCATGCTAGTTGGGTAATTATGAAATTGAGAAATATTTGTGTTAAAGTTGGCAAGTACCATAGCATGCATGTATGGTAAAAGTTGTGTGACAAATTTGTTGCATGGGGTGTTCTTTTGATTGCCTTCCTTATGTGTGGAGGTCGGGATCGCGTGATGGTTAACTCCTACCAACACTTCCCCTAGGAGCATGCGTAGTAGTACTTTGCTTATAGGGCTAATAAACTTTTGCAATAAGTATATGAGTTCTTTATGACTAATGTGAGTCCATGGATTATACACACTCTTACCCTTGCATCATTGCTAGCCTCTACGGTACCGTGCGCTGCCCTTTCTCACCTTGAGAGTTGGTGAAAACTTCGCCGGTGCATCCAAACCCCGTGAAACGATATGCTCTATCACACATAAACCTCCTTATATATTCCTCAAAACAGCAACCATACCTACCTATTATGGCATTTCCATAGCCATTCCGAGATATATTGCCATGCAACTTTCCACCGTTCCGTTTATTATGACATGTTTCATCATTCTCATATTGCTTTTGCATGATCATGTAGTTGACATCATATTTGTGGCAAAGCCACCATGCATAATTTTTCATACATGTCACTCTTGATTCATTGCATATCTCGGTACACCACCGGAGGCATTCATATAGAGTCATATCTTGTTCTAGTATCGAGTTGTAATTCGTGAGTTGTAAATAAATAAAAGTGTGATGATCATCATTATTAGAGCATTGTACCTCAAATAAAAAAAGAAAGGCCAAATAAAAAAAAGGCCAAATAAAAAAAGGCCCCCAAAAAAGAGGGTACAATGTTACTATCCTTTTGCACACTTGTGCTTCAAAGTAGCACCATGATCTTTATGATAGAGAGTCTCTTATGTTGTCACTTTCATATACTAGTGGGAATTTTTCATTATAGAACTTGGCTTGTATATTCCAATGATGGGCTTCTTCAAAATGCCCTAGGTCTTCGTGAGCAGGCAAGTTGGATGCACGCCCACTTAGTTTCTTTTTGATGAGCTTTCATACATTTATAGCTCTAGTGCATCCGTTGCATGGCAATCCCTACTCCTCGTATTGGCATCAATTGTGGGCATCTCCATAGCCCGTTGATTAGCCGCGTCAATGTGAGACTTTCTCCTTTTTTGTTTTCTCACATAATCCCTATCATCATACTCTACTCCACCCATAGTGCTAAGTCCATGGCTTATGCTCATGTATTGTGCGAGGGTTGAAAAGGCTGAAGCGCGTTAAAAAGTATGAACCAATTGCTTGGCTGAAACTGGGGTTATGCATGATGGGAGCATTTTGTGTGATGAAAATGAAGCATGGCCAAACTATATGATTTTGTAGGCATAAGATTTCTTTGGCTATGTTATTTTTATAAGACATAAACTGCCTGGTTAGCATGCTTGAAGTATTACTATTTTTATGTCAATATTAATCTTTTATCTTGAATCTTTTGGATCTGAAAATTCATGCCACAATAAAGAGAATTACATTGAAAATTATGTTAGGTAGCATTCCACATCAAAAATTCTGTTTTTATCATTTACCTACTCGAGGACGAGCAGGAATTAAGCTTGGGGATGCTTGATACGTCTCCAACGTATCTATAATTTTTGATTGTTTCATGCTATTATATTACTTGTTTTGGATGTTTATGGGCTTTACTATACACTTTTATATCATTTTTGGGACTAACCTACTAACCGGAGGCCCAGCCCAAATTGTTGTTTTCTTGCCTATTTCAGTGTTTCGAAGAAAAGGAATATCAAACGGAGTCCAAACGGAATGAAACCTTCGGGAGAGTTATTTTTGGAATGGAAGCAATCCAGGAGACTTGGAGTAGACGTCAGGGAAGCTTTGAGGTGGCCACGAGGGTCAGGGGCACGCCCTACCCCCTAGGCACCCTCCAACCTCGTGGGCCCCTCGTGGCTCGCCTGACCGACTTCTTTGACATCCATGTACCCTAAAAACATCGATGAGGACAATATATCGGGAGTTCCACCGCTGCAAACCTCTGTAGCCACCAAAAACCTCTCTGGAGCCCGTTCCGGCACCCTGCCAGAAGGGGAATCCATCACCGGGGGCCATCTTCATCATCCCAGTGCTCTCCATGATGAGGAGGGAGTATTTCACCCTCGGGGCTGAGGGTATGTACCAGTAGCTATGTGTTTGATCTCTCTCTCTCTCTCTCTCGTGTTCTTGATTTGGCACGATCTTGATGTACCGCGAGCTTTGCTATTATAGTTGGATCTTATGATGTTTCTCCCCCTCTAGTCTCTTGTAATGGATTGAGTTTTCCCTTTGAAGTTATCTTATCGGATTGAGTCTTTAAGGATTTGAGAACACTTGATGTATGTCTTGCATGTGCTTATCTGCGGTGATAATGGGATATTCATGTGCTCTACTTGATGTACGTTTTGGTGATCAACTTGCGGGTTCAGTGACCTTGTGACTTATGCATAGGGGTTGGCACATGTTTTCGTCTTGACTCTCCGGTAGAAACTTTGGGGCACTCTTTGAAGTACTTTGTGTTGCTTGAATAGATGAATCTTAGATTGTGCGATGCATATCGTATAATCATGCCCACGGATACTTGAGGTGACATTGGAGTATCTAGGTGACATTAGGGTTTTGGTTGATTTGTGTCTTAAGGTGTTATTCTAGTACAAACTCTAGGATAGATTGAACGGAAAGAATAGCTTCGTGTTATTTTACTACGGACTCTTGAGTAGATCGATCAGAATGGATAACTTTGAGGTGGTTTCGTACCGTACTATAATCTCTTCGTTTGTTCTCTGCTATTAGTGATTTTGGAGTGACTCTTTGTTGCATGTTGAGGGATAGTTATATGATCCAGTTATGTTATTATTGTTGAGAGAACTTGCACTAGTGAAAGTATGAACCTTAGGCCTTGTTTCCTAGCATTGCAATACTGTTTACGCTCACTTTTACCACTTGTTACCTTGCTGTTTTTAAATATTCAGATTTCAAATACTCATATCTACCATCCATATTGCACTTGTATCACCATCTCTTTGCCAAACTAGTGCACCTATACAATTTACCATTGTATTGGGTGTGTTGGGGACACAAGAGACTCTTTGTTATTTGGTTGCAGTGTTGTTTGAGAGAGACCATCTTCATCCTACACCTCCAACGGATTGATAAACCCTAGGTCATCCACTTGAGGGAAATTTGCTACTGTCCTACAAACCTCTGCACTTGGAGGCCCAACAACGTCAACAAGGAGAAGGTTGCATAGTAGACATCAGGCGTCCAGGAAGCACAATGAGTAGTGCCCTGTGAGGGAGTCCCGGATTAGGTGGTATCCGGACAGCAGGACTATACACTTTGTCCAGACTATTGGAGCGTGAAGATACAAGACTCAAGACTTCGGCCCGTGTCCGGATGGGACTCTCCTTTGCATGGAAGACAAGCTTGGCGATCTGGATGATAGATTTCCTTCTTTGTAACCGACTCTTTGTAAACCCTAGCCCCCTCCGATGTCTATATAAACCGAAGGGTTTAGTCCTTAGAGGGACAATCACAATCATAATCATCATTGGCTAGCTTCTAGGGTTTAGCCTCTACGATCTTGTGGTACATCAACTCTTGTAATACCCATATCATAAATATCAATCAAGCAGGAAGTTGGGTTTTACCTCCATCGAGAGGGCCCGAACTTGGGAAAAACATCGTGTTCCTTGCCTCCTGTTACCATTAGCCTTAGACGCACAGATCGGGAGCCCCTACCCGAGATCCGCCGGTTTTGACACCTACATTGGTGCTTTCATTGAGAGATCCTCTGTGTCGTCGTTTCAAGGCTCTATGGCTCCTTCAATCATCAACAACAATGCGGTCCAAGGTGATACTTTTCTCCCCAGACAGATCTTTGTGTTCGGCGGCTTCGCACTGCGGCCAACTCGCTTGGCCATCTGGAGCAGATCGACAGCTACGCCCCTGGCCATCAGGTCAGATTCGGAAGCTTGAACTACACGACCGATGTCCACGGAGATTTGATCTCCAACGGATTCAGGTCTATGCCCGAAGCGCCGAACAGTCATGACGAGCATGGCATAGACCTGCTGTCTGACAATACTCGGGATATCGTGCCTGCAGGAGCTCCGGACCTAAATCCGGGGCAAATCGCGTCGTCCGAGGATGGGTGGATGGACCCCGCCCCGGAGGCCGCACACTCATCGACGATAGAGCCGAGCACTGGCTTCACCCCCAAGGAAGCCTATGACACCACACCCCCGAACTCATGTCCGGCTGTAGGTTCTAGTCTGCGACTCCCCGAGCCCGTCGAATCTGGCTGTGCTCCGGTAATGGAGTTCACCGCCACGAATATCTTCCAACACTCGCCCTTTGGTGACATGCTGAACTCGTTAAAGTCTCTCTCTTTGTCAGGAGACTCTTGGTCGAACTATGTCCGGCTTGAGTGGGAGGCAGGTGACGAGGGAATTCGTTGCCCACCCACCACCCACGTCATTGCCACGGTCGATGATTTGACTGACGTGCTTAATTACGACTTCGAAGACATCGACGGTATGGACGTCAGTGTAGGAGACGATTCATAACCACCACCCACGGGGCGCTGGACTGACACCTCATCATATGATATATACATGGTGGACACGCCTAAGGAGGACGATGGCGATAAAACGGAGGACAAAACCCCCGGACAAAAGCCAAAACGACAGCGCAGACGCCGCTCTAAGTCCAGCCACAGTAAAAACAGCGATAACAATGCGCGAATGATCGACACCCCAGACAATTCCAAAGGCAACAACGACCATATGGACCCAGCGATGGAGCAGGATGAGCTAGGTCACACCGAACACAGCCCGAAGCAGACGCCCAATCACAGCGATCCCGAGGGCCGAACCCATCAACCCGCCCCGGGAGAAGAGCAAAGCCCGGACGACGATGCATTCATCATCCCGAAAACACATTTGGAACGAGATAACCTCCACAGATAGCTCATGGCCACTGCGAGAAGTCTAAAGAAGTAGAAGCAAAGGCTTAAGGCCGCCCAGGAAATGCTCAATCGCAGATGGAATACAGTTCTAGACACTGAAGAAAAATACGGCGACGATCGCCGCACAAAGAGCTATCCAAAGCGCAAGCTGCTGCCAGAATTCAATGATGAGGCTATTCCACCGAAGAACAATACTTCCAGTCGGCCGGACAAACCACTCCGTAACCGCAACAAAACAGCCACTAACGCCGCACACGATTTACGCGAGCTACTGGACAAAAAGGCCGGCGCAACTAGGTCCATCTACAGATCTAGAGGACACGCTCCGGCAAAGGATTATGGTCACCAGAATGATCATACTAATCGAATAGTAGTTCGGAATCAACACCGGACACAACAACAGTCGACAGCATGCCACAACATGTCCAGATACATAGGAGCTGCTCACCCTCTGTGCTTCACCGAAGAGGTGCTAGACCACGAATTTCCACAGGGTTTCAAACCCATGAATATAGAGGCATACGACGGAATGACAGACCCCGGGGTCTGGATTGAGGATTTTATCCTGTATATCCACATGGCTCGTGGGGACGACCTCCACGCCATCAAATACCTTCCCCTCAAGTTGGAGGGACCAGCTCGACACTCGTTAAAAAGCCTCCCCGAAAATTCAATTGGAAATTGGGAGGGAACTCGAGGATGCTTTCAGGGCCAATTTTCAAGGGACCTATGTCCGACCTCCGGACGCGGACGTTTTAAGTCACATAATTCAACAGCCCGGAGAGTCCGCCTGCAAGCTTTGGAACAGATTCCTCACTAAGAAGAATCAAATTGTCGATTGTCTGCATGCCGAAGCCCTGGCGGCCTTCAAGCACAGCATCCGGGATGAGTGGCTCGCCAGACACCTCGGCCAAGAAAAGCCGAGGACAATGGCAGCCTTAACAAGCCTTATGACCCGCTTTTGCATGGGCGAAGACAGATGGTTGGCCCGTAGAGGCACCAGCGACCCAAGTACATCCGAAATAATGCATGGCAACGGGAAGCCACGGCGCAATAAAAACAAACGTCGAAACAAGGAAGAAAGTCCGGACAACACAACGGTCAACGCCAGATTCAGGGGCTCTCGACCCGGTCAACAAAAGAAGCCATTTAAAGGCAGCAAAGAAGGACCGTCCGGCCTAAAGAAAGTCCTGGACAGGCTGTGCCAAATTCATGGCACCCCCGAGAAACCTGCGAACCACACTCATAGAGAATGCTGGGTCTTTAAGCAGGCCGACAAACTAAATTCCGAACACAAGGGAAGGGAAACACCAAGTGAAGGCGAGGATGAGCCTCGCCAGCTGACAGAAAAAATTCCCACCAGAGGTAAAAACAGTAAACATGATCCACGCAACTCACATACCCACAAGAAGGCGCGAACGCGCGCTTAGAGACGCATACGCTACAGGGCCCGTCACCCCCAAACATAACCACTGGTCGGCCTGCCCGATCACCTTCGATCACAAGGACCACCCGACTAGTATGCGGCACGGAGGATCAGCTGCCTTGGTGCTCGACCCAATAATCAACGGATACCATCTCACTCGCGTCCTCATCGACGGTGGCAGTAGTCTTAACCTAATATACTAGGACACTGTTCGCGGGATGGGGATAGACCCATCCAGAATCATCCAAAATAACACCACCTTTGAAGGGGTGATACCAGGTGAGGGAGTCCTGGACTAGGGGGTGTCCGGACAGCCGGACTATCATCGTCCGCCGGACTCCAAGACTACGAAGATACAAGATTGAAGACTCCGTCCCGTGTCCGGATGGGAATTTCCTTGGCGTGGAAGGCAAGCTTGGCGATACGGATATGTAGATCTCCTACCATTGTAACCGACTCTGTGTAACCCTAGCCTCCTCCAGTGTCTATATAAACCGGAGGGCTTTAGTCCGTAGGACAACATACATTACAACAATCATACCATAGGCTAGCTTCTAGGGTTTTAGCCTCCTTGATCTCGTGGTAGATCCACTCTTGTACTACCCATATCATCAATATTAATCGAGCAGGACGTAGGGTTTTACCTCCATTGAGAGGGCCCGAACCTGGGTAAAAACATTGTGTCCCTCGTCTCCTATTACCATCCGCCTAGACGCACAGTTCGGGACCCCCTACCCGAGATCCGCCGGTTTTGACACCGACATTGGTGCTTTCATTGAGAGTTCCTCTGTGCTGTCACCGATAGGCCCGATGGCATCTTCAACCAACAACGCTGTCCAGGGTAAGACTCTTCTCCCCGGACAGATCTTCGTATTCGGCGGCTTCGCACCGCGGGCTAATTCACTTGGCCATCTGGAGCAGATCGAAAGCTACGCCCCTAGCCGTCAGGTCAGATTCGGAAGCCTAAACTTCATGGCCAATGTCCGCGGAGACTTGATCTTCGACGGACTCGAGCCACAGCCAAGCGCGCCGCACTGTGACGACGGGCATGATCTAGCTCTGCCACCGAACAGTGCCTTGGTGGCCGCACACGGATCCGCTTCGGCCATTAGTCCGGAGCCGATCGCCCAGATCGAGGGCCGGTGGATAGACGCCGCCCTGGGGGCTTCAACATCCACGGCGATGGAGCCGAACACTAATCTAGTCCCCTGCGAAACTCGTGATTCCGAGCCGCCGGACTCCCTGCCGGACTCCGAACCTCCCGCGCCCCTACCTATCGATTCGGATTGGGCGCCGGTCATGGAATTCACCGCCACGGACATCTTCCAATACTCGCCTTTTGGCGATATCCTGAATTCACTAAAGCATCTCTCGTTATCAGGAGAGTCCTGGCCGGACTATGGCCAGGATGGTTGGGTTATGGACGACGAAGAAATTCAGTGCCCACCCACCGCCCACTTTGTAGCCACTATCGACGATCTAACCGACATGCTAGACTACGACTCCGAAGACATCGACGCTATGGACGATGATGCCAGAGACGAACAGGAACCAGCGCCCACAGGGCACTGGAAAACCACCTCGTCATACGACATATATATGGTGGACACCCCAAAAGACGGGGATGGCGAAGAAGCAGCGGAGGCAGACTCTTTAAAGAAGCAGCCCAAACGCCGGCGTCAGCGGCGCCGCTCTAAATCCCGCCACAGCAAGAATGGAGATTCCGGCACAGGAGATAATAATACTCCAGAGAGTGCCGAAGACAATCCCCTCCAGCAAGACTCAGTGCAGGAGGATGCAGAAGCAAGCCCTCACGAGAGGGCGGCAGACGAAGAGGTTGAGGATCATAACTACATGCCTCCCTCCGAAGACGAAGCAAGCCTCAACGATGATGAATTAGTCGTACCTGAGGATCCCGTCGAACAAGAGCGCTTCAAGCGCAGGATTATCGCCACAGCAAACAGCCTAAAGAAAAAGCAGCAACAGCTTCAAGCTGATCAGGACCTGCTGGCTGATCGATGGACCGAGGTCCTAGCGGCCGAAGAGTATAAACTCGAACGCCCCTCCAAAAGTTACCCAAGACGCAAGCTGCTCCCCCGATTAGAGGAGGAAGCATACATACCTCCATCACCAGTGCACGATATGGCTGACCGACCACCCCGTGGTCGTGACAGAGAGGCATCCAGGCCCCCAGCCAAGACTGTACCCCGGCATCGCTCCAAAAGTACGAAGCCAAGAGGGAACGCGCCGGACTTGCGAGACATATTGGAGGACAAAGCAAGGCAATCCAGATCCATCTACGGATCACGTGGGCGCCCCACGACCCACGATGAATACTGTCGCGCCGGATACAATAACCCCGGCCGGGCCGAACACAGCAGATAGCGCTCTCTCGAGCTGCGTCGCGATATTGCTCAATACAGAGGCGCCGCACACCCGCTATGCTTCACTGACGAAGTAATGGATCATCAAATCCCCGAAGGGTTTAAACCCTTAAACATCGAATCTTACGATGGCACAACAGACCCCGCGGTTTGGATCGAAGACTATCTTCTCCACATCCATATGGCCCGCGGCGACGATCTCCATGCCATCAAGTATCTCCCACTCAAGCTTAAAGGACTAGCTCGGCATTGGCTTAACAGCTTGCCCGCAGAGTCAGTTGGGTGCTGGGAAGACCTGGAAGCTGCATTCCTCGACAACTTCCATGGCACGTATGTGCGACCACCAGACGCCGATGACCTAAGCCACATTATTCAGCAGCCAGACGAATCGGCCAGACAATTCTGGACACGGTTCTTGACAAAGAAAAACCAAATCGTCGACTGTCCGGATGCAGAGGCCCTTGCAGCCTTCAAACATAACATCCGGGACGAATGGCTAGCCCGGCACCTGGGGCAGGAAAAGCCGAAATCTATGGCAGCCCTCACATCGTTAATGACCCGCTTTTGCGCGGGAGAGGACAGCTGGCTAGCTCGCAACAACAGTCTCCTTAAAAATTCTGGCAGTCCAGATACTAAGGACAACAACGGTAGGTCACGTCGAAACAAAAACAAGCGCCGCATTAACGGCGACGATAAGGAGGATACGGCAGTCAACGCCGGATTCCGAGGCTCTAAACCCGGTCAGTGGAAGAAGCCATTTAAAAGAACCGCTCCGGGTCCATCCAATCTGGACTGAATACTCGACCGCTTATGCCAGATACATGGCACCTCTGAAAAGCCAGCTAACCACACTAATAGAGATTGCTGGGTGTTCAAGCAGGCCGGCAAGTTAATTGCCGAAAGCAATGACAAGGGGCTAAACAGCGACGACGAGGAAGAGACCCGACCGCCGAACAATAGAGGACAGAAGGGTTTTCCCCCACAAGTGCGGACGGTGAATATGATATACGCGACCCACATACCCAAGAGGGAGAGGAAACGCGCACTAAGGGACGTCTATGCGATGGAGCCAGTCGCCCCGAAGTTCAATCCATGGTCCTCTTGTCCGATCACTTTCGATCGAAGAGACCATCTGACCAGCATACGCCATGGCAGATTTGCCGCATTGGTTTTAGACCCAATGTCGATGGATTTCACCTCACAAGAGTCCCGATGGACGGCGTTAGTAGCCTGAACCTGCTTTATCAGGATACAGTGCGCAAAATGGGCATAGACCCATCAAGGATTAAACCTACAAAGACAATCTTTAAAGGTGTCATACCAGGAGTGGAAGCCAACTGTACAGGCTCAGTCACACTGGAAGTGGTCTTCGGATCCCCGGATAATTTCCGGAGCGAAGAGTTAATCTTCGACATAGTCCCGTTTCGCAGCGGCTATCACGCTCTGCTCGGACGAACCGCGTTTGCAAAATTCACGCGGTGCCGCATTATGCATACCTAAAGCTCAAGATGCCAGGACCTTGTGGAGTCATCACGGTCAATGGGAATACGGAACGCTCCCTCCGAACGGAGGAACATACAGCGGCTCTCGCGGCAGAAGTACAGAGTAGCCTCTTAAGGCAATTCTCCAGTCCGGCCATTAAACAGCCGGATACAGCAAAACACGCCCGAAGCAATACCAACCAAGACCACCTGGCGCGATCAGAGCATGCGTAGCAATGCGGCCCCAACCCTCGCCCGCGCATGATCGCAATAATAACACTCCGCGTACATCATTACGCTTTGGAGATACCATGGGCACAGGGGAGGGGGCATGATCGCAACGGACCCAGAGTGCGGTTCGACCACACCGGGTGCTCGCAAGTGTGCCCCCCTTTTTTTATATATATTTTTTATTTTCCTTCTTTTATGTACACAGGACTCTGTTAACCAGAAGCCCTGTCCGGTGGCGAACCTGCCGCACTCATGATGCAACAGTCAGGGACTAAAGAAGGCTGCGACGAACACTCAGGTGGTCTCAATTACGAGCATTAAATTCGATTATATACACCAAGTCCGCAGCTCATCCCTGGAGGGGGACATGTTTACTTAGTCCAAATCCCTTGCTTACTGCATTATTTGTATCAGTCCGCTCTACTAGCAGGCTTTCTTTCCTAAATAATGCAGCACCTTTTTGATCGCAATTGCATTACCTTTTATATATATGCTCATTATATGACATCTTGCACCCGTATATTTTGGTACGGCCGAATACGCCAGGGGCTTCTGTTCCCCAAATTATGGTGTGATAAAGTCCGAACACTTTCATAAGTGCGGCACCCCGAACTTATAGCATTATATGAATCGGCTCTGAATCATGTCTTGGGTCAATAGTTGGGTTTGCCCGGCTCCCACGTTTTGGTGCCTTACGTTCCGTTCTGTCGGCTAAGGTGGCACTGGGAGAACCACTGCGATTGCGCCCCGGTTGAGCCGGGTGAGCGCCTCAGTGGAGAAAGCTAAAACTGACTGGCATGATAAGGCGAGAGACTGGTCGCTGTTCGAGAGGTTTTTTCGGGTCCTTAAAGACTCACGCCACTTCGAGCGAAGTTCCGGACAATGTCCGACGAAGGCGTGGATAGCGCCCCGGATTCAGTCTTCCGAATACCAGGGGCTTCGCCGAAATTCAAAATTATAGAATTCTATGGCTAAGTGAGAGTGTTCAAGCATTATAAGTCCGGTTGCCTTGTTCGTTGTGTTGAGCGCCTCCCTAGATGGACCCAAAAATGGGAACAAGAGAGCTCAAGTTTATCCCAAACACCCCAGCACTCGTGGCTTGGGGGCTGAAGCCAACGACTTGCCATCTCTCAGATTTTATAAATGGCCGCACAGAAGGTAATATTTTAAATTAAAACAAGCGTTGCTTAAACGCGCACATGAACAAAGTTTTAGCGCGCAGGATAATACATAACGAGTTTACTCAAAGATTACACTTCGGGGGCACTCATCCGCAATATCGCGGGCTCCCTTCAGGACAGATTTATAATACATCTCGGGCGTGCGATACTCCTTGCCCGGTGGTGGTGGGTCCGTGAGAAGCTTCTCCGCATCCAACCTGCCCCATTGCACCTTTGTGCGGGCGAGGGCCTGGCGAGCGCCTTCAATACAGGCGGAGCACTTGATGACATCCACCCAGGGGCATGCATCCACCAGCCACCGCACGAGGCCAAAGTAGCTCCCAGGCATGGCCTGTCCAGGCCACAGCCGAACTATAAGGCCCTTCATGGCCTCTTCAGCTACCTTGTGGAGTTCGACCAGCTGCTTCAGCTGGTCGCTTGGGGGCACCGGGTGTCCGGCCTCAGCATACTGAGACCAGAAGACTTTTTCCGTCGAGCTCCCCTCCTCGCCATGATAGAATGCGGTGGCATCAGACACACTATGCAGCAGATCTGCAAACGCCCCTGGAGAGCTCCGAATGCAGGTAAGTGTCAGGTATTTTACATTAACATGTTTGCTTTGCATGAAAAATGCCTTACCCGCCGCTATCTTCTTTATATCCTCAACCTCCTGAAGGGCCTTATGGGCTTCGGCCTTGGCGGACTTGGCACTTTCGAGAGCCGAGGCAAGCTCGGACTCTCTAGTCTTGGAGTCACGCTCCAACCTCTCATGCTTCTCCATGAGAGCCTGGAGCTCTTGCCATACTTCCGCCACCCGTGCCTCCTGCTTTTATCTCTCTGACCATTCTGCGGCCGCACTGTGTTTGGCCGCGGACACAGCCTCCTTCAGGGTTGCCACCTCGTTAGTGGCCCCTGCAATACACATATTATCCTTATTAATTATATTGCAACTAAAATCCTTTTTTGTAAGGTAACCATTCAAAGTGGTGTTACTCACCTTCTTTGTCCTCGAGCTGCTTCTTCGCATGGCCGAGCTCTCGCTCGGACCGCTCGAGATCCTGCTTTAGCACATCGACCTCTGCCGTTAATGCGGCAGAGGTCAGCAGTGCAGCCTGCAAACCCATATTGACATATTTTAAGCAACCCTGCGTATATCTTGTTAGATCCTCAGTCCGCCTTTTTCTTTCTGAACACCGAACTGAGCATCAGGGGCTACTGTCTATGCGGTATTACATTACATAATTTTAAGTTCTTACCTCAAAGCCTGTTAGAAGGCTGCTGCAGGCTTCGGTCAGCCCGCTTTTGGCGAGCTGAACCTTTTGAATCACCGCACTCATGATAGTGCGGTGTTCTTCCTCGATGGAAGCGCCTTTAAGCGCCTCCAACAAGTTATCCGGCGCCTCCGGTTGGACGGAGGCCGCCGGTGTCACAGTCTTGCCCTTCTTTGGAAGGGGCCGTTTGCCGGACTCTAGAACCACTGCGGGTTCCGATGTAGAGTCCGGCGCAAAGTCCGGGAGGCTACCTGACGTCGCCTCCGGAGCCTCCTCCTGATGGGTCCCTCTCTGGGATCCCACATCGGCGTCCTCGTCGGCGCGTGGGGTAGAGGCAGTCAGAAGTGAATTCATATCCGACGAGGCCAACGACCCGCTCGATGAGTCGGGGAGATCGTCATCGGCCGGACTACGGACAGAACGCGGCGTTAGAAGGACACTACGCGACATAAAATATATTGCATATCAAGGATCCGGATACTTACGATCTCGCCGGACGCCTGGCCCTTGGAGGCCACTCATCCTCGCCAACGCTGGTGTTGGCGAAACTGTCCGGGGGGATAGTTCTCCCCCTTTTGGACCCTTCGGCCTCCCCTATTGGGGAGGCCTTCCTCTTCTTCTCTCCCCCCTCCGGGAGAGAGTACTCCTCCTCCTCCTCGTCTTCGGGGGAGGAGTCCGCGTCGTCGTCAGACGCTTGATTGCGGGAACTCTTTCGAGTCCCCGCGGCCACCTTCTTGGCCTTCTTCTCCGGCACCACGTGCGGTGCCGGAACCAGAAGCCCCGCTAAACGGGCATCCACTAGGTCTTCTGGCATGGGAGCCGGGCTGATAAGCTGCCTGGCCTTCTCCATCCATTCCCGTCAAAGGAAAGGAAGGGATGAAACCCTCTTATAATCAATTCGATTATTACAAAGTGTCCCGTAATGGGGTTGAATCACTTACCTCGTCAGTTGGATGCTGCGAGCTGAATCCGTGATCCTCCGTCGCGGATGCGGGGGCTTTGGCGCCCTTAAACAGCACCCTCCAGGCGCCTTCGTATGTCGTATCGAAGAGCCCGCTCAGCGCCTGGTGCTGTTCCGGATTGAACTCCCACAGATTGAATGCCCGTTCTTGGCATGGGAGAATCCGGCGGATGAGCATGACTTGGACCATGTTGATGAGCCTGAGCTTATTGCTCACCAGTTTCTGGATGCAGGCTCGGAGTCCAGTCACCTCCTTCGGATCGCCCCACAGCAAGCCCTTCTCTTTCCAGGAGGTGAGCTGCGTGGGGACGCCAGATCTAAACTCGGGGGCCGCAGCCCATGTAGGCTTGCGCGGCTCGGTGATGTAGAACCACCCCGATTGCCACCCCTTGACGGAGTCCACAAAGGCCCCTTCGAGCCAAAGGACGTTGGGTAATTTACCCAACATGGTGCCTCCGCATTCCTCTTGCGTGCCCTTCACAACCTTAGGCTTGACGTTGAAGGTCTTGAGCCACAGGCCGAAGTGGGCCCAGATGCAGAGGAAGGCCTCACACACGACGATGAACGCCGAGATGTTGAGGATGAAGTTCGGCGCCAGATCGTGGAAATCCAGGCCGTAATAGAACATGAGCCCCCGGACGAATGGATGGAGCGGAAAGCCCAGTCCGCGGAGGAAGTGGGGAAGGAAGACGACCCTCTCGTGAGGTCCAGGGGTGGGGATGAGCTACCCCTCGTTGGGCAGCCTATGCACGATATCGCCGGAGAGGTATCCGGCACTGCGCAGCTTGGTGATGTGCTCCTCCTTAACGGTGGAGGCCAACCACTTGCATCTCCCTCCGGACATGTTCGGAGAAGGTCGAGGCGAGATGCGCGAGCTTGGGCGTTGGAGCTTGAGTGCACGGAGATGTATAAGCAAAGGAGGAAGAAGGCGTAGGTGACAAGGTAAATCCTTATCCCTTATATATAGGCGAACGAAACTGTGCGTCCCCCAGTGGCCTGGTAAAACTCGCTTATCTCCCAAGCGCCACCATCACTGGCGCGGTTGGGTTACCCACGTCCGTATTGATGAGAATCCCGGAATAAGGGGAACACGATCTCTTCTTCGACAAGACGTGCCAAGGAAACCGCTTCACTAAACGTGCTGAGGTGGAATAGTAAAAAATGATTCAAACAGTGGCTTGGTAGCAGTGTGATGTCACGCCGCATAATACGTCAGCAGATTGAACTAAGTGTACATTTTATTCTCTCTACGGTGGAATGTGGAATTTATTTTGCAGAGTCGGACACTATCCTGGTGTTCACGATCTTCTCTGGATTATTCAAGGGAGGAACCCGCCTTGCAATGCTAAACATTATGCGCGCCGGACTAATCGTCATTGAAGCCTGGTTCAAGGGCTACTGAGGGAGTCCTGGACTAGGGGGTGTCCGGACAGCCGGACTATCATCGTCCGCCGGACTCCAAGACTACGAAGATACAAGATTGAAGACTCTGTCCCGTGTCCGGATGGGACTTTCCTTGGCGTGGAAGGCAAGCTTGGCGATACGGATATGTAGATCACCTACCATTGTAACCGACTCTGTGTAACCCTAGCCTCCTCCAGTGTCTATATAAACCAGAGGGCTTTAGTCCGTAGGACAACATACATTACAACAATCATACCATAGGCTAGCTTCTAGGGTTTTAGCCTCCTTGATCTCGTGGTAGATCCACTCTTGTACTACCCATATCATCAATATTAATCGAGCAGGACGTAGGGTTTTACCTCCATTGAGAGGGCCCGAACCTGGGTAAAAACATTGTGTCCCTCGTCTCCTGTTACCATCCGCCTAGACGCACAGTTCGGGACCCCCTACCCGAGATCCGCCGGTTTTGACACCGACACCAGGCGTTGAAGCCCGCTGCAGGGGCTCCCTCGTACTAGAGGTGACATTCGTCTCCCCAGGTAACTGCAGAAGCGAAGAACTACTCTTCACGATCGCCCCCCTCCAAAGTGGTTATCATGCCTTGCGCGGGAGAACGGCCTTCGCCCACTTCAACGCAGTACCGCACTATGCCTACCTTAAACTCAAGATGCCCGGTCCATGTGGAGTCATCACCGTTAACGGAAGAACAGATCGTTCTCTACGCGCCGAAGAGTATGAGACGGCTCTAGTAGCCGGACTCTAAGCGACCTCTAATACATGAACGCACGATCGGTCGTTAAGACCACAAACACGGTTAGACGAGTCCGACAGTCTAGATAAACCTGATCTAGGTGCCATACATGTAATCCTATAGAGGACACCAGGGGCTATGGATATTTAATAAAGCCCCACTATTGGCTTGACCTTATTAATAGGCCAATGTCTTACACTTTCACTATTCATCGCACGCTTACGTCATGCTCTTCTACATGAGTATTTCCTTTTACAGACACCATTCGTGTGATACCCTTCCAGGACACGGCACAACGGAGATAAAGGCGCAGACATGCAGCAAGGCCCTGCTCAAAGGTTTCTCTTTAGATTAAGCCCCTGTGTAAACCTTTTTATTGTCTCTTGTTGTTTACACATCCATGGGTTCTACAACCACAGAGGATACTGCCATTATTGGCATTTCGCCACGGCAGACTAATGCACGTACCTGGAAATACAGGGTTCATAGTGAAGGGCGTTATTCAGCCCAGTATATGTTACAAAGTCCGAATACCTTCGGGAGTGTTCGGCGTCGCGAGTTCAGCCTTATATGCATCAGCTCCGAATCATGTCTTTGGTCAAATGTTGGGTTTGCCTGGCTCCTGGGTTTGCCGCCTTATGTTCTGTTCTTATCGGCTAAGGCGGCCAAAGGAGAACTACTGCGATTGTGCCCTGGTTATTTCGGATGTGCACCTCAGTAGAGAAAGCCAAAAACTGACTGTCATGATATAGCGAGAGACTGTTCAACCACTCGAAGACTTAGCGGAACCTTTAGGATTCCTTCGCATTAACAAAGGACCGTTTCCTAGTCATGTACACATGCGCCCGTATTCGGATGCACGCGAAGGTACCATGGGCTACATAGTAGCCCCACTGTCAAACTCCTATGGCTATGTGAAAGTGTTAAAGCTATATAGTCTGGTTGCCTAGTTCGACGTGCGATCACCTCCTTAATGGACCAAGACGTTGATCAAGTGTGATTATGCATATTTTCGCGAACACCCCCGCATTACATGCGTGGGGGCTGAAGCCAACGACTACTAACTTTCAGATTACATATATACATAAAATGGCCACACAGGAGGCACAATAACACTTTCAGGCAAAAAGTATAAACATAGCCTTCATAATTAAAATAGCATTGTTTTTTACAATGAAACGATTTGTCACTCAAAAATGACATTCTTCGAGCACTGAGCCTCTATTAAGCGAGCACCTTTTGTTACCTGCTCCAAGTAGTGCTCGGCCTGATCCTGGCCTCCCACCGGATTCTGGGTCGCAATGATGGTGGCCTCCATATCTGTCCAATATGCTTTAACGCGGGCAAGAGCCATCCGTGCACCCTCTATGCACGCCGACCTCTTCATGGCATCAATCTGCGATACGGCACCAAGGAATTGTTGCACTATACCAAAATAACTGTCAGGCTTAGGCCCCTTCGGCCATAGATGGTCTATTATTGACCGCATTGCAAGACCGGACAGCCTATGAAGCTCAGCCATAGCAGCCATCCTCTCACTCAACGACACTGGGCGCGTGGGAGCACTGAATTGCGACCAGAATAGCTTCTCCACTTCCTTATCTTTTTGATCTTCGAAATACTTGGCTGCATCAGCCGTACTCTTCGCCAAGTCCGCATACGCGTCTGCAGGGCTCCAGCGTCGATCCAGGGGAACATACTTCGGATCTAAAAAATTCATCCACAGTAAAAAGGGGTTTCTAGCCGCAATTTATCCGGCCTGTCGAAGCTCCTCCCGCGCATCCCTGATTTCAGACGGCGTCTCATTGGCCACATCAAGTGCCTTCTTCAGGTCAGCTGAATTAGACTGATTCTCTTTTTCAAGGAGCTCATACCGGTCGGCGGTATTTTTCAGCTCCACAGCCATCTCGGCTATTTTGTCTTTGCTTCGGCGATGAGCAGCCTGTTCGGCTCTCAACTCTTCGGCCATCTTGAAGGCAGCCGTGTTGCTAGCCCGGGCTTCTTCCTTGGCCAGGGAAAGTTCCACCCTCAAGGTTTCCATGGCAGTAGCACTGTCTGCAGTCCAAGCATATCACATTAATATTATGCTGCTCTCAATCTTTCCTATAAAAAATAAGGAAAGCAGAGCACATACCTTGTGACTTGTTAAGCCGCTTGTTCACAAGTTTGATGTCAGCATCAATAACTCCAATCTGTCGCCCCAGTTCGGCAGCTTCAACTGACCGGTCGGCTGCCGGATCCTTAGAGACTTGCGCATAAATACATCGCGATCATTACTTAAAAATGTGATCCTCCGTTTGCCGCCTAAGGTTGGCAACCAGAGTCTCAGGGGCTATTATCCATATGGAGCACACCTAGCGGGTGCGTCACAGTCAAAAATTATGTATTTTCATTACATACCTCAAAGCCTCTGAGCAGGCTCGTAAAGGCTTCATTCAACCCACTTGTGGCGGATGAAATCTTCTCGAGCACCGTGCTTATTAATGAATGGTGCTGCTCCAAGAGAATAGCTCGCTCCAGAAGACCCATCATTGTGTCTGGCCGGACGCCGAACTATGCCGGACCCTTCTTATCTCCCCCCGTGGGAGCCGAGCGCTCTGGGCTCAGGGCGGCCGAAGTATTAGCATCTGACTTCGGCGAATCTGGACTCCTCCGTGACGACACCTCGGGGTCGCCCGCCATATGAGGCGGGGAGGTTGGTGGGTCTCACTCTCCATCATCTCCGGAAGGAGATCCCCCGAAGACGAACTCTGTTGAGAAGAGCTGCTAGCCGGACTGCAAAGAATGGATCCTGGTTATTGTTTGGAGAAGGAAGCAGTACCTTCGTATTTACGATTAACTTACAGCTCGGCTGAGGGCTGTCCCGTTGGTGGGCATGGCGCGGTGAGGATGCCCTTTGGGGCAGGGCCCCCTGGTGAAGCTCTCTTCCGTTGTCAGGGCACCTCCGTCTCCAAGTCTTCAGAGGCAGCCCTCTTCTTCCCGCAAGGGGAGGAGGCCTTAGATTCCCCTCCCCAACTATCCTCCTTTGGGTAGGTGGCAATTCCCCTAGTTTGGATGTACAATGTGTGAAGTTCTGCTTCTCTGTTCTTCCCTTCGCCTTTCCCCGAGGGCACCTTACTTAGCACACGACCAAGCATCTTCACTATGGAGGGACTAGGCGAGCTTTCGGGAAGTGGCGTCGGACACCTGATTCTCTCCGCCTTGCTGAGCCACTCCTGGCCATGGAGGATTTTCAGAATAATGTTCTAAAAATAAACAAAGTGTTCGGTTTCTGGGTCGCTTACTTGGGTATCTGAGCGGTTGCTGCTCAGGCACGCATCCTCGGTGCTGTCCGGACACTTTACTTGTGGTCCGAAGAAAACTTACACATTCCTTCGAGCGTCATGCCGAAGAAGTGCAGAATAGTCTGCGGACCTTCCGGATTGTGCTCCCACATCCGCAGAGGCCGGCGTTTGCACGGTAGGATCTGTCGGATTAGCATTACCTGAATTACGCTTACAAGGCTGATGTCCCTCTCAAGAAGCTCCCGTATGCGGCTCTGCAACGTTCGTACATCGTTAGCAGGCCCCCAATCCCGTCCTACGCTGGCCCATGACGCTAGTTGAGGTGGAGGGCTAGAGCAAAAGTCAGGGGCAGCTACCCACTTTGTGCCTCTGGGAACCGTGACGTAAAACCACCTTCGCTGCCATAGATCGGACACCTCCGGGAAGGAGCCCTCTGGCCATGGGGCGTCGGTGTTCCTACTTATTACAACACCTCCGCACTTCGCGTGTCACCCCTCAATCATCTTCGGCTTGACATTGAAGGTCTTGAGCCATAAGCCAAAGTGCGGGGTGATGTGGAGAAATGCTTCGCACACAACGATGAACGACGAGATATGAAGAATGGTGCGCGGAGCTAGATCGTGAAAATCTAGTCCATAGTATAACATGAGCCCTCTCACGAAGGGATCAAGATTAAGGCCTAAGCCGCAGAGGAAGTGAGAGAAAAAATACGACGCTCTCATTGGGCTTGGGAGTAGGGATGATCTGCCCTGGAGCAGGAAGCCTGTGCCGGATGTCGGTGGTCAGGTATCCGACCTCCCTAAGCATCGAATATCCTCCTCTGAGATGGAGGACGCCACCCACCGACCTTGAAGGTTGGGTTCGGACATGATTGAAGATCCGGAGGGCTTAACCTTGGGCTTCGGGTGTTGGAACTCGAGATACGAAAAGGCGCAAGCTTGGTAGAAAAGAGGGATAGGCCTCGGCCCCTCTATAAAGGGAGTGAATATCAAGCGTCCTCAGCGTAACTGCTTGAGACTTACCTAAAAACATGGATTCACACCAACAGTTGTCGTGGGGTGGCGCATGCCCGTATCGATGGAAGATCCCGCGATAAGGGGAACACGATCTCTGCTTTGGCAGGGCGTGCGAATAAAACCGCCTCGCAACGCGTACCAAGGCAGGCCAAGAAAAACCGGTTCGTGTTAGACCAGACTACGGCGTAAGAGCACACCATGCAAAAATTACCAGTAGATCAGATTTATGAAGTACTGTGCTCTCTATGGAGGTGTGCGGAAATTATCTCGCAAAGTTGGGCACGATCCGTAAATCTGCTTTGGAATATTCGGAGATGGAACCCGCCTTGCAATGCCGAAGACAATCTACGCGCCGGACTCATCGTCATTGAAGCCTGGTTTAGGGGCTACTAAGGGAGTCCTGGATTAGGGGGTATCCGTACAGCCGGACTATACACTTTGTCCTAACTATTGGAGCATGAAGGTACAAGACTCAAGACTTCGTCCCGTGTCCGGATGGGACTCTCCTTTGCGTGGAAGACAAGCTTGGCGATCTGGATGATAGATTTCCTTCTTTGTAACCGACTCTATGTAAACCCTAGCCCCCTCCGGTGTCTATATAAACCGGAGGGTTTAGTCCTTAGAGGGACAATCACAATCATAATCATCATAGGCTAGCTTCTAGGGTTTAGACTCTACGATCTCATGGTAGATCCACTCTTGTAATACCCATATCATCAATATCAATCAAGCAGGAAGTAGGGTTTTACCTCCATCGAGAGGGCCCGAACCTGGGTAAAACATCGTGTCCCCTGCCTCCTGTTACCATTAGCCTTAGACGCACAGATCGGGACCCCCTACCCGAGATCCGCCGGTTTTGACACCGACACCCTGTTGTGGCATCCACGATCTGGTAAGTACGTGGTAGGGGGAAAGGGTTTATGGGAGAAGCCTTTTTAAGGTCCTTAAAATTGACACAAAGGTGGCAGGACTTGTCCTTTTTGGATACCATAACCAGATTGGCTAGCCAGTCAAGGTGTTTAATATCCCTAATGAATTCAGCTTCAAGCAATTTAGCCAATTCTTAGCCCAAAGCTTGATGTTTGGGTTATGAGAACCACCGGAGCGCCTGTTTAAGAGGATTCGAGCCTTTGATGATATTTAGGTTGTGCTTGGCAAGGTTACATGGGATTGTTGGCATGTTTGAGGGGTGCCAGGCAATATATCCCAATTTTATCTGAGGTAATTGCGTAGGGCTTCATCAATTGCTGTCTCTAGTTGTGCCCCTATGGATGTTGGTTTATTCAGGTCTGTAGGTTCCACTAGAAATTTTATGATCTCATCGGCCGGTTAAATGAGGTTGACTAGGATCGTAGATCAAGGATGAAGTTGCCTATGTCAACCGTGGCCCGAAGTGCTGTCAACTCCTTGATTGCAAGGGCCTCGGATAGTGACTCGAGGGCACGTGACATCATTTTGTTTTCGACTCTAAGTGCTCTATTGGGTTTGGTTGAGATGGTGATTGTGACGCCCCCGAAAGTAATCATGCACTAAACATCCACGCAGCATGCATGATCAAGATCAGTGACTCATGGTATAATATCACAACACAACTCTACGACACAAAGGATAAACAAACAAACAACATATATTACAAGCCAGGGTCGCAAGACCCAAAATTACATCAAGAGTTAGGTCTAACTACTGACAAGTACTAAGGTGCCTTAAGAAGGCAAAAAAATGACTCTAGATCGAAAGGGTGCATGCCTCCTGCCTAGGGCCTCCTATCTACTCCTGGTCGTCAGTCTCCATGTAGTAGCCATCGGCGGGATCAACTGGCTGTGGGCTCCGTCATCTGATCACATTAATTGGGTAAAGGGGAAAAGGTAGCAAAGCAACTGTGAATAAACATCCAAAGTACTCACAAGACTTACATTAGATCTATGCTAAGTATGCATCCGTATCAAAGGGAAGGGGTTGTATATGTGGACTATAACACATAATGGACAGAATAGAGGGGAAGCCCTAGCCTATCGAAGAAGCATCTTGCAGCATCTTGCAGCAACGGACGGGAGTAGAGTAACATATCATGTAGTAATAAGTATATAATAGAACCCAGAGGTCCTTCCTCGTCTACCCTACGAGGAAGCGATTGATACGTCTCCAATGTGTCTATAATTTTTGATCATTCCATGTTGTTTTATTATCAATCTTGGATGTTTTATAATCATTTTATAGTCATTTTATATCATTTTTTGGTACTAACCTATTGACATAGTGCCAAGTGCCAGTTGCTGTTTTCTGCATGTTTTTTACATCACAGGAAATCAATATCAGATGGAGTCCAAATGCCACGCCAATTTACGATGATTTTTGTGGGCCAAAAGGAAAACAACGGGCCTTGGATGCACCTGGGGGGAGTCCCGAGGAGGGGACAACCCACCAGGGTGCGCCAGGAGGCCCAGGCATGCCCTGGTGGGTTGTGCCCACCTCAGGTGCCCCCTGGACCGAATCTTTGCTCTATGAATACCCCAATATTCCAGAAACCCTAGAGGAGTCGAAGAAATTTTAATCCAGCCGCCGCAGAGACCAGAACCACGAGATCCAATCTAGAAACCGTCACTGAGGGGTTCACCGGTTCCATTGGTGCCTCTCCGATGATGCATGTGTAGTTCTTTGTAGACTTTGGGTCCGTAGTTAGTAGCTAGATGGCTTCCTCTCTCTCTCTCTCTCTCTCTCTTGATTATCAATACAATGGTCTCGTGGAGATCCATATGATGTAAGTCTTTAGGCGGTGTATTTGTTGGGATCTGATGAACTTCAAGTTTATGATCAGTTATATCTTTTTATATCCATGGAAGTTATTTGAGTTCTTTGATCTCTAATATGCATGATCACTTATAGCCTCGTATTTCTTCTCCGATATTTGGGTTTTGTTTGGCCAACTTGATCTATTTATCTTGCAATGGGAAGAGGTGCCCGGTAGTGGGTTTGATCGTACGGTGCTTGATCCCAGTGACAGAAAGGGAACCAACATGTATGTATCGTTGCTACTAATGAAAAAAGAAGGGATCCATATTTGCCGCAATAGATAAACGGATCTTGTCTACATCATGTCATCGTTCTTATTGCATTACTCCATTTTTCCACGAACTTAATACACTAGATGTAAGTGCACTTAGTGCCCCTTAGTGATTTTGGTGTATTGAAGACTTATAGGTTAAGGGACTGATGCGTTTGTGAGTGTACACATGTCTATAAGTCTATGAGGAGTTTGATATTTATAGAGAAAGTCGACCCCTAAAAATGAAGTTCTTCGACTGAAGACTTTGGATTTCTGAAGACTTTGAAAGTGAAGAAATTGGTGTGACCTTGAAGACTTGACAATCATTCGAGGAACATGAAGCGTGAAGACTTTTGTTTTCATAGTTTCATTTTCTCTTTCTTGAGTCATAGGAAACACCGTACTGTTAAAGGGGGTCGAGGAAATACTAAGGAAAAATTTCCATGTGATGCTCAACTCAAAATCCTACACCTACCAATCCCTTCGAGCGAAGCCATTGGAAATCTCATACAGGTCAGTCATATTCTTCAGTGACAGAGACGAAGTTCTTATGGTCTCTGAGGAATTTGTTCTGACTGAGGAGTTAGGAATTCGCCAGTGAGGATTGCCTATACAGTGAGGAACATGATAGCTCTGAGCAATTTGAGAGTCAAATTTCCGACCGTTGCTGTGCTATGCGCCAGCTATCCCAAAATATCTACCCACCTAACGGCCATATCATTGAAGGGCATTTATGTCTTATCATGTCGGGCTGCTCCCTCGGCTATAAATAGGCGCCCCCTACAACCACTAGCTCGTTGGCTGCTGCTACGTCTTGAGCTTGCGTTGGTTTTCCTCGAAGAGGAGAGGGTTATGCAGCAAAGTGTAGCGTAAGTATTTCCCTCAGTTTTGAGAACCAAGGTATCAATCCAGTAGGAGGCTCCTCAAAAGTCCCACGCACCTACACAAACAAACTGAGAACTCGCAACCAACGCAATAAAGGGGTTGTCAATCCCTTCACGGCCACTTGCGAAAGTTAGATCTAATAAAGATAGTATGATAAGATAAATATATTTTTGGTATTTTTGATATAGATGCAAAAAGTAAAGATGCAAATAAAAGTAGATTGAAAGCAAATATGATAAGAGATAGACCCGGGGGCCATAGGTTTCACTAGAGGCTTCTCTCGAGATAGCATAAGTATTACGGTGGGTGAACAAATTACTGTCAAGCAATTAATAGAAAAGCGCATAGTTATGAGATTATCTAGGCATGATCATGTATATAGGCATGACGTCCAAAACAAGTAGACCGACTCCTGCCTGCATCTACTACTATTACTCCACACATCGACCGACTCCTGCCTGCATCTAGATTATTAAGTTCATAAGAACGGAGTAACGCATTAAGCAAGATGACATGATGTAGAGGGATAAACACATGCAATATGATGTAAACCCCATCTTGTTATCCTCGATGGCAACAATACAATACGTGTCTTGCAACCCTTTCTGTCACTTGGTAAGAACACCGCAAGATTGAACCCAAAGCTATGCACTTCTCCCATGGCAAGAAAGATCAATCCAGTAGGCCAAACCAAACTGATAATTCGAAGAGACTTGCAAAGATAACTCAATCATACATAAAAGAATTCAGAGAAGATTCAAATATTATTCATAGATAAACTTGATCATAAACCCACAATCCATCGGATCTCGACAAACACACCGCAAAAAGAAATTACATCGAATAGATCTCCACAAGAGAGGGGGAGAACATTGTATTGAGATCCAAAAAGAGAGAAGAAGCCATCTAGCTAATAACTATGGACCCGTAGGTCTGTGGTAAGCTACTCACAACTCATCGGAGGGGCAAGGATGTTGATGTTGAGGCCCTCCATGGTTGCTTCCCCCTCCGGCAGAGTGCCGGCAAGGGCTCCAAGATGGGATCTCGCGGGTACAGAAGGTTACGGCGGTGGAAATTATGTTTCGTGGTGCTCCTCGATGTTTTCGGGGTACGTAGGTATACATAGGAGGAAGAAGTACGTCGGTGGATGCCCGAGGGGCCCACGAGACAGGGGCGTGCCCTACAAGGGGGGGGGGGGCGCCCTCCTATCTCGTGGGGCCCTCGGAGCTTTCTCGACTTGCACTCCAGGCTCTCCGGATCAGATTTGTTCCAAAAATAATGGTCCCGAAGGTTTCATTCCGTTTGGACTCCGTTTGATATTCCTTTTCTTCGAAATACTGAAATAGGCAAAAACACAGCAATATGGGCTGGGCCTCCGGTTAGTAGGTTAGTCCCAAATATGATATAAATGTGAAAAATAAAGCCCATAAACATCCAAAAGAGGTAATATAATAGCATGGAACAATCAAAAATTATAGATATGTTGGAGACGTATCAAGCATCCCCAAGCTTAATTCCAGCTCGTCCTTGAGTAGGTAAATGATAAAAAAGAAATTTTTGATGTGGAATGCTACCTAGCATAATTCATAATGTAATTTTATTTATTGTGGCATTAATGTTCAGATCCAAATGAATACACAATAAAAGTTCATATTGACATAAGAAATAGTAATACTTCAAGCATACTAATCAAAGTAATCATGTCTTCTCAAAATAACATGGCTAAAGAAAGTTATCCCTACAAAATCATATAGTCTGGCTATGCTCTATCTTCATCACACAAAGTATTTAATCATGCACAACCCCGATGACAAGCCAAGCAATTGTTTCATACTTTAATAATCTCAAACTTTTTCAACTTTCACGCAATACATGAGCGTGAGCCATGGACATAGCAGTATATGTGGAATAGAAGGGTGGTTGTGGAGGAGACAAAAAAAGGAGAAGATAGTCTCACATCAACTAGGCGTATCAACGGGCTATGGAGATGCCCATTAATAGATATCAATGTGAGTGAGTAGGGATTGCCATGCAAAGGATGCACTAGAGCTATAAATATATGAAAGCTCAACAAAAGAAACTAAGTGGGGTGCACCCAACTTGCTTGCTCACGAAGACCTAGGGCACTTTTGAGGAGGCCCATCATTGGAATATACAATCCAAGTTCTATAATGAAAAATTCCCACTAGTTATATGAAAGTAACAACATATGAGACTCTCTATCATGAAGATCATGGTGCTATTTTGAAGCACAAGTGTGGAAAAAGAGATAGTAGCATTGTCCCTTCTCTCTTTTTCTCTCATTTTATTTTTTTTTCTTCTCTTTTTCCCTTTTTTCTTTATTTCTTTGGCCTTCTTTTTTTCTTTTTCTTTTTTTCTTTTTGGCCTTTCTCTTTTTTTTCTTTTTGTAAAGTCCGAAGTCTCATCCCGACTTGTGGGGGAATCATAGTCTTCATCATCCTTTCCTCACTAGGACAATGCTCTAATAATGAAGATCATCACACTTTTGGATTTACAACTCAAAGCTAGAACAAGATATGACTATATGAATGCCTCCGGCATTGTATCGGGATATGCAATGAATCAAGAGCGACATGTATGAAAATTATGAAGGTGGCCTTGCCACAAATACAATGTCAACTACATGATCATGCAAAAAGCAATATGACAAAAGTAATGCGTGTCATATGAACGGAATGGTGGAAAGTTGCATGGCAATATATCTTGGAACGGCTATGGAAATGCCATAATAGGTAGGTATGGTGGCTGTTTTGAGGAAGGAGTATGGTGGGTGTATGGTACCGGCGAAAATTGCACGGTACAAGAGAGGCTAGCAATGGTGGAAGGGTGAAAGAGTGCGTATAATCCATGGACTCAACATTAATCAAAAGAACTCATATACTTGTTGCAAAAATTTAGAAGTCATCAAAAACCAAAGTACTACACGCACGTTCCTAGGGGGATAGATTGGTAGGAAAAGACCGTCGCTCGTCCCCGACTACCACTCATAAGGAAGACAATCAATAAATAAAATTGTGCTCCAACTTCATCACAAAGCGGTTCACCATACGTGCATGCTACGGGTATCACAACCTTCAACACAAGCATTCTTTAAATTCATAATCACCCAACTAGCATGACTTTAATATCACTACCTCCATATCTCAAAACAATTATCAAGCATCAAATTGATCATAGCATCTAGCTCACTTTCTATGATAGTTTTTATTATACCCAACTTGGATGCTCATCATTCTAGGACCAACTTTATAATCATAGAAAATACCATGCTGTTCTAAAAGACTCTCAAAATGATATAAGTGAAGCACGAGAGACTAGCAATTTCTTCAAAATTAAGACACCACTGTGCTCTAAAAGATATAAGTGAAGCACTAGAGCAAAAACTATCAAGCTCAAAAGATATAAGTGAAACATATAGAGTATTCTATCAAATTATAATCAATTAGGCTTCTCCAAAAATGTGTGTACAGCAAGGATGATTGTGGTAAACTAAAAAGCAAAGACTAATATAAACACGACGCTCTAAGCAAAACACATATCATGTGACGAATAAAAATATAGCTCCAAGTAAAGTTACCAATGAACGAAGACGAAAGAGGGGATGCCTTCCCGGGGCATCCCCAAGCTTAGGCTTTTGGCTATTCTTGAATATCTTGGGGTTCCATGGGCATCCCCAAGCTTAGGCTCTTGCCACTCCTTATTCCATAGTCCATAAAAGCTTTACCCAAAACTTGAAAACTTCACAACACAAAACTCAACAGGAAATCTTATAAGCTCCGTTAGTGAAAGAAAACAAAACCACCCCATAAGGTACTGCAATGAACTCATTCTTTATTTATATTGGTGTTAAACATACTGTATTCCAACTTCCTTATGGTTTATAAACTATTTTACTAGCCATAGATGCATTGGAATAAGCAAACCATACACGAAAAACAGAATCTGTCAAAAACAGAACAGTCTGTAGCAATCTGTAACTAACGCAAACTTCAGGAACTCTAAAAACCTACCAAAATAGGAAGTCCTGGAAAATTTGTCTATTGAACAGCAGCAAAAAGAATCAACACAAAATCACGTTCCTGTGATTTAACAAAATTATATTCGTGCGTGCAAAGTTTCTGTTTTTCAGCAGAATCAAATCAACTATCATCGTAGGTCATCCTATAGGTTCTACTTGGCACAAACACTAATTAAAAGATAAAAACACATCTAACCAGAAGGTAGGTGCAAGATTTATTAAATAACAGCAAGGAAAATATTGGGTTGTCCCCCAACAAGCGCTTTTCTTTAAAGCCTTTTTTAGCTAGGCATTGAGATTTCAATGATGCTCACATGAAAGACAAGAATTGAAGCACAAAGAGAGCATCATGTAACATGTGACAAACACACTTAAGTCTAACATACTTCCTATGCATAGGCATCTTGTAAGCAAACAAATTATCAAGGCAAGCAAAAACTAGCATATGCAAGGAAGAACAAAGAGATGATAGCAGTCTCAACATGAAGAGAGGTAATTTAGTAACATGAAAATTTCTACAACCATATTTTCCTCTCTCATAATAATTACATGTAGGATCATAAGAAAATTCAACAAAATAGCTATCACAAAACATATTCTCAACATGATCCACATGCATGCAAAGTTGACACTCTTCCAAGATAGTGGGATTAACATTAGCTAAAGTCATGACCTTTCTGAACCCACTTTTATCAAAAATATCATAAGATTGAACATACTTCAAATATGTGAGATCTAAAGTTGACACTCTTCCAAACCCACTTTCAATATTGTTCAAAACATTATTATCAATCTCATGTTCATCATGGGGCTTAAATAGATTTTCAAGGTTATAAGAAGAATCACCCCAATCATGATCATTGAAACAAGTAGCAGACCTAGCAAAACTAGCATCCCCAAGCTTAGGGTTTTGCATATTATTAGCACAATTGACATCAAGAGAATTTATAGGAAAATCATTGCAATCATGCTTTTTATTCAAGGAGTTATCGTGAATCACTTCATAAAGTTCTTCATCATAATTTCCAGGTTCACGAATTTCAAGCAAAACTTCATAAAGGTAATCTAGTGCACAAAACTCACTAGCAATTGGTTCATCATAATTGGATCTCTTAAAAAGATTAGCGAGTGGATGAGGATCCATAGATATTAGGTTCTCTGTTTAGTAGTAAATAAGCATCTATACCAACCAAACGAGCAAACGAAAGGGCAAGCAAAAAGAGAGAGGAGATTGGGAAAGAGAGGGCGAATAAAACGGCAAGGGTGAAGTGGGGGAGAGGAAAACGAGAGGCAAATGGAAAATAATGTAAATGCGAGGGAGATGGGTTTGTGATGGGTAATTGGTATGTCTTGAGTTGAGCGAAGACCTCTCCGGCAACGGCGCCAGAAATCCTTCTTGCTACGTCTTGAGCTTGCGTTGGTTTTCCTCGAAGAGGAGAGGGTGATGCAGCAAAGTGTAGCGTAAGTATTTCCCTCAGTTTTGAGAACCAAGGTATCAATCCAGTAGGAGGCTCCTCAAAAGTCCCATGCACCTACACAAACAAACTGAGAACTCGCAACCAACGCAATAAAGGGGTTGTCAATCCCTTCACGGCCACTTGCGAAAGTGAGATCTAATAAAGATAGTATGATAAGATAAATATATTTATGGTATTTTTGATATAGATGCAAAAAGTAAAGATGCAAATAAAAGTAGATTGAAAGCAAATATGATAAGAGATAGACCCGAGGGCCATAGGTTTCACTAGAGGCTTCTCTCGAGATAGCATAAGTATTACGATGGGTGAACAAATTACTGCCAAGCAATTGATAGAAAAGTGCATAGTTATGAGATTATCTAGGCATGATCATGTATATAGGCATCACGTCCAAAACAAGTAGACCGACACCTGCCCGCATCTACTACTATTACTCCACACATCAACCGACTCATGCCTGCATCTAGAGTATTAAGTTCATAAGAACATAGTAACGCATTAAGCAAGATGACATGATGTACATGCAATATGATATAAACCCCATCTTGTTATCCTCGATGGAAACAATACAATATGTGTCTTGCAACCCTTTCTGTCACTGGGTAAGAACACTGCAAGATTTAACCCAAAGCTAAGCACTTCTCCCATGGCAAGAAAGATCAATCTAGTAGGCCAAACCAAACTGATAATTCGAAGAGACTTGCAAAGATAACTCAATCATACATAAAAGAATTCATAGAAGATTCAAATATTATTAATAGATAAACTTGATCATAAACCCACAATTTATCGGATCTCGACAAACACACTGTAAAAAGAGATTACATCGAATAGATCTCCACAAGAGAGGGGGAGAACATTGTATTGAGATCCAAAAAGAGAGAAGAAGCCATCTAGCTTATAACTATGGACCCGTAGGTCTGTGGTAAACTACTGAAAACTCATCGGAGGGGCAAGGATGTTGATGTAGAGGCCCTCCGTGGTTGCTTCCCCCTCCGGTAGAGTGTCGGCAAGGGCTCCAAGATGGGATCTCACGGGTACAAAAGGTTACGGCAGTGGAAATTGTGTTTCGTGCTGCTCCTCGATGTTTACGGGGTACGTAGGTATATATAGGTGGAAGAAGTACGTCGGTGGACACCCGAGGGGCCCACAAGATAGGGGGGCGCCCTAAAGGGGGGCGCCCTCCTATCTCGTGGGGACCTCGGAGCTTTCTTGACTTGCACTCCAGGCTCTCCGGATCAGATTTGTTCCAAAAATAACGCTCCCGAAGGTTTAATTCCGTTTGGACTCCGTTTGATATTCCTTTTCTTCAAAATACTGAAATAGGCAAAAAAACAGCAATATGGGCTGGGCCTCTGGTTAGTAGGTTAGTCCCAAAAATGATATAAATGTGTAAAATAAAGCCCATAAACATCCAAAAGAGGTAATATAATAGCATGGAACAATCAAAAATTATAGATACGTTGGATACGTATCAGCTGCTCCGAGAGAAACTGACACTTGTCATGTGAGAGCATCCCATCCTCCGAGGACTTTGAGCGAAAATCATCATGTGCGGAAAGCCCAAACCCAACACACCTACAACCCAAAGTGATTGAGCATCACTGAAGAGATTGATCCTGCGTGGATCCGACGCTTGTTACCTTTGAAGATTGTGCTTCTTCCAGACGGTTAGGCGTCATGGTCTAGAGCATCCAAGAGGAATTGTGGATCGCCGAATGACCTAGTCTGTGAAGGTTTGGAAGTCACCTGAAGACTTACCACGAGTGATTGGGCGAGGTCTGTGTGACCTTAGCTCAAGGAGAATACGGCGAGGACTGTGTGTCCGGGACTGTGTGTCCTCGAGTTTAAATACTCAGCCGCTCCAACCAGATGTACAACTGAGACAGCAGTTGGAACTGGTCTACCAAATCATTGTCTTCACCAAGCTTACTGGTTCTATTTCCTCAACTCTTTCATTTCCTCATTTCTGTTGTTATGTGGTTGTTCATATCGGTTTGAAGACTTTGATTGAAGACTTTCTCAATTTCCTCAGTTCAATTTCTTTAGTCTGTCCGTCTTCATCCTGTGTTGTCCCGTTAAGGGAGTCCTGGACTAGGGGGTGTCCGGATAGCCAGACTATCATCATCGGCCGGACTCCAAGACTATGAAGATACAAGATTGAAGACTTCGTCCCGTGTCCGGATGGGACTTCCCTTGGCGTGGAAGGCAAGCTTGGCGATACGGATATGTAGATCTCCTACCATTGTAACCGACTCTGTGTAACCCTAGCCCTCTCCGGTGTCTATATAAACCGGAGGGTTTTAGTCCATAGGACGAACAATCATTACAACAATCATACCATAGGCTAGCTTCTAGGGTTTAGCCTCCTTGATCTCGTGGTAGATCCACACTTGTACTACCCATATCATCAATATCAATCAAGCAGGAGTAGGGTTTTACCTCCATCGAGAGGGCCCGAACCTGGGTAAAAACATCGTGTCCCTTGTCTCCTATTACCATCCGCCTAGACGCACAGTTCGGGACCCCCTACCCGAGATCCGCCAATTTTGACACCGACATTGGTGCTTTCATTGAGAGTTCCTCTGTGCCGTCACCGATAGGAAGGATGCCTCTTCCCGTCTTTAAAGACGGTATCTTCGCCAAAGGAGCCTTGGCCGCCAGCCAAACTATCCGGCTGGGTGGTTTTCTCATGACCGCCTGTTCGGCCACCGCTTCAACAATGACCTCTCGAGTCATCGAAAGCAATCTTCACGTCAACTCGGAATTCGCCGAGCAGCTGGATCCAATAGAGCTCTCATCCGTAAACGAGCTCTTGGACCGCATCACCGCCCTGGGAGTCGCTACAGACTACAATCATATTGGGATTAAAACTGATCTGAGAGAGATTAACTCTCCCCAAGTTACCCACCACGTTGTGGTGGTAGAGGAGCAACGCGGCGACTTTTCTCCTGTATTGAAAACTAGTCATGTCCGGACTCCCGAACCCTCCATGTCGGATTCCCGTAGAGGGACGGACTTCGATCGAGCACTGAACCTAAAGTCAAGCATCGGACCGGACTCGTTGGATAACGTCCAACAATCCAAGCTTCCAAATTTGGAAACTTTTCGGCCCTTGAGCCTCGAGATGTGTAGGGTTCCGGACTTAATTCCACCCACCCACCCAGACATATGCGATCTATCTCAAATCCGGCAAGAGCCCGCTGAAACAGTACATCACTACTGGGCTAGATTCCTCCTGGTTATGGACAGGATAAAGGACTGCCGTGAGGAAAATGCAATTTCAATTTTCTGCAATAATTGCATGGACAAGGGAATCTTGAACGCCGTCAGTCGTCGTGAAATAACACGCTTCGCCGACCTGGCGTCCATAGTACGAAAGTACTATGCGATGGAGAGTTTCCGGAAAACCGAAACTAAGTTTTGGGACAATCCGGCCCCGAATACAACCCTAGTCCGAAACAAAAGGGTGCATCACACTCAGGCACCAGGTACAAAAACCAAAAAGCAAAAACCCCATAAAGGGCACGGAACCGTACTGGAGGGTTGGCTCAATGGACCCTGTAAAATTCATAGTACAGAAGGCGCCACTCCAACACATAGCCTTCGAGCATGTTGGATACTGCGGCAGGTGGCCAAAAGTGGCGAGGAGCTTCTAGCCCCGGAGAGCCACTCCAATAATACCAGTACGGTGTCAACAGTCTGCGAGACTTTCGCATCAAACAATATGCGAAAACGATCAGTCCGCAGCCTGGTCGAAGTCTACCAAGTAGCAACAACAAATCCATGGAGCGACACGGCCATCACCTTCAACGCCAGCGACGAACCTAAATTCCGAACAGCCCGAGCACCAGCCGCATTGGTCCTCAGTCCAATAGTGGACGACTTTCGTCTTACCAAGGTACTCATGGATGGCGGCAGTGGACTAAACCTCATCTACGAGGAAACTCTTCAAAAAATGGAAATAGACTGGAGCCGCATTGAGCGAAGCAGCACAACCTTTAGAGGAATAATCCCTAGCCGGGAAGCACGCTGCACAGGAAAAATCACACTTGATGTGGTGTTCGGCTGGCCGTACAATTACAGGTCCGAAGAGGTCACGTTCCAAGTGGCCCCGTTCAGCAGCGGATATCACGCTATATTAGGACGAGAGGCATTCACAATTTTTCAAGCCATACCCCATTACGGGTACATGAAGCTCAAGATGCCTGGGCCCGGCGGAATAATCACTCTCGTTAGTGATCCAGACATAGAACTCCGCGCCGAAAACAAGACAGCCGCATTAGCCCTGGAGGCACTATCCGAAGCCCTAGCGGCGGAGGAACTCACTGTGCTGCACTCTACAGTGAATAGGGACGATGTGATACTCGATAAGAGATCCAAGTCCACCTCCTTTAAACCAGCGGATGAAATAGTCAAATTCCAGGTCCATCCAACGGACCCAACAAAAACGGCCTCCATCGGGGCACAGTTGAACCCTGATGTAGATGCCGCACTGCGAGAATACCTTCGGGAAAACTGGGACATCTTTGCCTGGCACCCTTCAGATATGCCAGGAATCCCACGCAGATTGGCAGAACACAGCCTAAACATCCTAAAAGGATTCAAGCCAGTCAAACAGGCTCTTCGGCGATTTTCCGAACCCAAAAGATAGGCAATGGGAGAAGAGCTAGCCAAACTACTGGAAGCCGGATTCATCAGAGACATCAAACGTCCGGACTGGCTAGCAAACCTGGTAATGGTACCAAAGAAGGACAAATCCTGGCGCCTATGCGTCGATTTTAAAGACCTCAACAAGGCCTGCCCAAAGGATCCCTTCCCCCTTCCTCGCATCGACCAAATAATCGATGCTACTCCAGGGCACGATTCATTGTGCTTCCTTGACGCATACTCCGGCTACCATCAAATCAAGATGGCAGAAGCGGACCAAGCCGCAATGGCATTCATTACTCCATATGGACCATTCTGCTTCAACACGATGCCCTTTGGACTCAAAAATGCCGGCGCAACATATCAGCGCATGATTCAGACATGTCTGGCTACCCAGATCGGCAAAACAGTAGAGGCATACGTAGACGACGTAGTCGTCAAAACCAAACACGTCGAGACTCTAGTAGACGATTTGAGGCTCACATTCGACAACCTCTGAGCATATGACATTAAGCTGAATCCGGAAAAATGCTTTTTCGGCGTACCAGCCGGAAAGTTCCTGGGCTTCATTGTATCCGGTAGAGGAATTGAAGCAAACCTAGCCAAGATCCGAGCTCTGTCACAGCTGGATATTCCAAAAGACCTCAAACAAATACAAAAGCTGACCGGATGCGTGGCGGCTCTAAGCCGCTTTATCTCCCGTTTGGGAGAAAAGGCACTGCCCCTCTATCGCCTCCTCAGGCGCACCGAACACTTTGAGTGGACGGATGCTGCCACTGCCGGACTCGAAGAAATAAAAGCCATATTGGCAACAAATCTGGTCCTGGCTGCACCTAACCTGGGCGAACCAATGTTGTTATACATCACAGAAACAGAAGGGCATAAATTCCCTCTTCAAAAACCAGTGTACTACGTATCCACTGTCTTAACTCCCTGCAAGTCCCGTTACCCGCACTATCAAAAGATAGCGTATGCAGTGTTCATGGCATCCCGGAAGCTCCGACACTACTTTCAAGAGTGTTCGATAACAGTGGCCTCCGAAGTGCCCCTCAACGACATTATAAACAACCGCGAAGCGACGGGCAGGATTGCAAAATGGGCCATTGAGCTCTTACCATTTGATATAACTTACAGACCTAGGTGAGCTATAAAGTTGCAAGTCTTGGCTGACTTTGTCGCTGAATGGACTGAAGCCGAACTCCCTAAAGAGTACGGCGCATACTCCAATTGGATTATGCACTTCGACGGCTCCAAAATGTTGGCTGGCTTGGGCCTGGCATCGTATTGACGTCCCCAACCGGGGACACAGTCCAATACGTACTTCATATAATGTACATGGACTCCAACAATGCAGCCGAATACGAGGCCCTCCTACATGGCCTCCGGATGGCAATCTCCATGGGCATTCAATGCCTAGAGGTGCGCGGGGATTCAAACCTGGCAATATCCCAAGTAAATGGAGACTTTGACGGCAAGGATCCGAAAATGGCAGCCTATCGTAACGCTGTCCTAAAAATGTTAGCTCGGTTCGAAGGACTTGAATTCCACCACGTAGCCCGGGATAATAACCAAGCAGGCGATGTATTGGCACGCATTGGCACGAAACGCGACGCTGTCCGTCCAAACATCTTCCTGGAACGACTCTTTAAGCCATCTGTACTATGGGAAGAGGAGTCCGGAAATAACAACCCGGAAGCAGCCGCATCACCCAACACAGAACAATCTGACATAATCGGCGACTCAGCCGATGAAATAACACCTTCAGCCCACGAAATAATGGTAGTAATCGCCCCGTGGGAAGAGCCATTCCTAGCCTACTTACTTAGGCAGGAACTCCCCGAAGACCAAAATGAGGCCCGCTGCATAGTTCGGGGATCTAAAGCCTACAAGGTCCACGAGGGAGAACTCTACAAGAAAAGCACAACCCGAGTCCATCAAAGGTGTATCTCTGAAGAGGAAGGGCGAAACCTTGTGGCTGAAATTCATGCCGGACTAGGTGGACACCACGCCGCAGCTCGGGCCCTTGTAGGCAAGGCATTCCGTACAACATTTTATTGGCCGACGGCCCGGGCAGATGCTCAGGACTTGGTCCAAAGATGCGTCGGTTGTCAGCTCTTTGCTAATCAGAGCCATATGCCACCCACCGCCCTCAATACTATACCCATCACCTGGCCGTTCGTGGTCTAGGGGCTTGACATGGTTGGACCCCTTAAAGGGGGAACCCACAAGCAAAAGTACCTATTGGTCATGGTGGATAAATTCACCAAATGGATAGAGGCCAAGCCAGTTAAAACGGCAGAGTCCGGACCAGTGATAGACTTCATATCCGGGGTAATACACCGTTATGGCGTCCCCCATAGCATCATTACCGATAACGGCACGAACTTCACGGCTGACGAGGTTAAACCATGGTGCAAAAATATGTGCATTAAGCTCGACTATGCTTCAGTCTATCATCCTCAAACCAACGGTCAAGTGGAACGAGCAAATGGTCTAATAATGAGCGGCATCAAACCCAGACTAGTGCGGTCCCTTACGGAATCTAACATGCACTAGGTAGAGGAGCTTGACTCCGTACTCTGGGGGCTGCGGACAACGCCCAACCGTACTACCGGATTCACACCATTTTTTATGGTATATGGCGCAGAGGCAGTTTTGCCCTGCGACATCATTCATGACTCACCTCGAGTGCGCATGTACGAAGAAAGAGAAGCCGAGCTGGATCGGCAGGACAACTTGGACGCATTGGAGGAAGAACGCGACGTCGCCAAGGCTCGTTCCGCATTCTATCGGCAGCAGGCTCGAAGATATCAAAACAGAGAAGTACGGGCTAAGACTTACAATGTTGGCGAACTAGTTCTACGCCTGCCGGAGAAGAAAAAGGACAAGCTCAAGCCCAAATGGGAGGGCCCCTTCATTATCGATCAAGTCCTGACCGGCGGAGCGTACCGTCTATGAAATGCATCGGACAACCGACTCAAGCCGAACCCATGGAACGCAGCCCGCCTCCGAAGATTCTACGCCTAGCGCCGGACTAAGAGTTCGTCTCCTTCCCCCGTCCAAATTTTTACACTTCAGCTGTCTTTCGTTTCTCTCTTTTCTCTCACCCTTTTCATAAAAGCCCTTAAAGGCCTACTTGCGCATTATTCGCACACACTTGATGTGCTATCCGCTCTCGTTATACCTGGGGGCTTCTTTACCAGAAGCTTACTTATAAGGGCTTCATGCCCAGCACATGTGTCAAACTTCCACATGTACCTTTTATTCACCATTATATGCATCGATATGACTTAAGTTTTGGCCAAGCTGGGTTGCTTGGCTCCTGTGCTTACCCCTACGTTCCCGATTGTTCGGCTAGGAGGTAAAGGGAGCACCTCTGGATTGTTACTGCCGGGTCAGCCGGACGTGTACCTCAGACTGGGTGAAGCCGAAAGCTAGCGTTCTTAAGGGAATATTCGGTCGGTGACTTGAAAGATGATTTTTTACCTATTTATTTATCTGCCCCCAAATGTTTTCCTGCTCTTTTCGCAGTCTGGACATGCACTTTAGGGCATGCCTCCCAGGGAAAGGAACCCTTAACGGAACTATTCTCCCTGGAAGATGTTTCTTACTAACCATGTAATATAACATAACTAGTTGGGCACTTGTCTGATAAAGCACTAATGAGCCCTATGCCTGGTCTCCATGCATGCCCCGGTTGTTTCTTAACCGAGAAGGTATTCGGACACACTCCGGACTCTAGGGTCCCGAGGTTGAAGCGAAAAGGTCGGCAAAGACAAACGATCTACAATCCGGCTAGAAGGCATTTTACATGTCATTTTAAATACATTGTCAAATCGACTGACTGTACTCATCCTCAATCCCGTCTAACAGGCTGTCTAATTTACAGTCCCGTTGGGAATATTTAGTGGCCAACTCTACTTGGCCGTACACTAAGCTCACAGGGATCTCCTTCCCATCGGGCCCCACAGGTCCGACCTCGGCCATGTGGTTGGGATCCGCCTTCTTGTACCGCGTCTTCACCATGGCCCAGGCCTCCCTAACACCTTGGCGGCAGGCTGATACCTTCCATAAACGGAAGCGCTGCCGCGCTCCCTGAAGCTTCTCCGCAAGCTCTCCAAGGCCCTCGGGTAGGGAGAGGGACGGCCATAAAGCCTGGACGACGCCGCTCATCGCCTGCCGAACTCGTTCGAGCAGTTGCACCAGCTCAGGAAGTTGATCACCCGTTGATACGGGCATCTCCTCCGCAGGGCGACCTGTGAGCACACCTACAGACATATTTCTGTCAATTGACTTCCTCGCCGAACTCTTATATTCAAAGGAGTTCTCTCAAGCACTTACTATAGATGCCGCGACGAAGCCGCTGATTCTCCTTCACGGAGCCAGACAGCTCGGCCCGAACACCTTTCAGCTCCTCTCCAAGCTAGGCATGGGCATCCTGGAGTTTGTTCCTTTCCTGCTGCACCTTCGTCAACACCCTCTCGCCGGCCTTCAGCTGGCGCAGTAGTTGTTGCTTGTCCTGATCCAGTCCGGCAACATCTGCAATATCATTGTCAGACTTACACGCATGCCGCACACCGCTTATCTTTTTGAAAAAGTGTGTTACCAGGAGGGGTCTCTGTGTTTCCTCCTGCAGCAGCGAGTGCGGCCTCAAGTTGGGCCTTGCACTCTTGTAGCTCCTGGGACAATTGGGTATTCTTCTCTGTAAGATCCTGCATATCAAATGGTCCTTAAATCAGTTACTCTAACTACTTTATGTCTCGGGGGCTACTGGCATATACAACTATTAAAATATCTTACCCGTATGTCTTTTACATACTGCTCCGTGGCTCTGGTCAAACCATCTTGAGCAGCACGGAGGTGCGCGTCCCCCGCGTTAAAGGCATTCAACGCCTCAGGGGAGAAGCACGCATCATGAAAAACTGTCCGGCGGCGCCTATGGTTCATGGCGCTCTCCACCTCAGACTTGGTGGCGGACAGTCTGTCGGCATCCTCTGTTGGAGGAGTATCCGGCTCGCGCCTTGCGCTCGCCTCCCCCTCCAGACCAGGTGTTGGAGCCTGGCTGGCAGAGGCTTGGTTGTCAACCTCTCCGCCCGCAGTCCGGCGAGCACTCTTTCTCCTGCAAAAGCCATGAGCATTCAAACACCTCCTAGGAACTTTGTCCTAAATGATGGTCGCAAGCTATACCGTTGCGGTGACGTTTCGATTCGCGCTGCACCCCTCTTCTGCCTGCGGGGCCGGACTGACCCCTATGGGTCAGCCGCCGCGGGTTCGGCTTCCCGCCTTGAAGGTACCTCCTGCGAGACACCATTGTATACGGTGGTCAGAAATGCGCAAGGACGATATAATGGTGTCAGGACTTCGGTCGCAATCACCTGGGGAGCCGGAGATAGGCCGGGGTAGTCAGCCGTAATGGCGACTAGAGCATTATCCATGCTGAGCTGGTGAAACACCCGTCAATTAGCTCCACCTTTATGTCCGGATCCTCTTTGGAGGATGGATCAAGGGATCTTTCTGGATCCTCGGGCTGTGGGGCCGGACTATGTATGCTCTCCACAGTCTGGCGCAGTTCCTGCGTCAAAACCATAAAGTAAGGTACTTAACTTTGGAAGTGCGGGTCGGATAAATGAACATCCACTTACCGAGCTCCGAGGGTTGTTCATGGAGGACCCATTCAATGGGCTCGTCTGGAGGAAGTCCACCTTCTCCCCCTTGTACAGGCCGGACAGAATCTTCACTAGATCTTCGGCCGATCCCAGCCCTTGGCGGCCATGACGAGTGGCATCATTCTCCCCGTTGAAATCCCACATGGGGTGGCCCCTGTATTATAGCGGCTGCACCCCCCGCATAATGCACGCGGCCATGACTCCAATCATGGTCAGTCCGGAATGGGCCAGTAACCTTATCCGGCCCATCAAATAATGGACGCTCTTGTCTTTCTCCAGCTGAGGGCTCCACGGGCGCCAACTCAGGCGTTTCTTCAGAGGAGCATTGCTGAACTCCGGGAGGCCGATCCGAACATGGTCCGGTAGTGGAGCGTCTTCTACATAAAACCATACTGAAGGCCAGTCTTCGGACACCTTCTTAGGGGTTCCGGATGGATATCCGGTCCCGGCGATGCGCCATATTTCGGCACCGCCCACTTGATATATTGACCCCTCGTGAGAGCGGGGTACAAGGCAGAATAGCCTCTTCCACAGCGCAAAGTGGGGCTCGATGCCCAGGAATAGCTCGCAAAGAGCTACGAAACCCGCGATATGCAGAATAGAGGCAGGCATGAGGTGATGGAGCTGGAGTCCGTAGAACTCCAGAAGCCCGCGGAGGAACGGATGTACAGGAAATCCAAGCCCCCTTATCAGATAGGGGACGAAACATACCCGCTCCCCTTTGTTGGGACTAGGGGTGGCCTCCGCTTGCTTCCCACCTTTTTAGGTGGCCAGCCCGGCTGGAACCGGGACCATAAAGGCCGGAGGAAGGTATCCCTCCGCTTGGAGCGTCACCAGCTCGTTGTGTGGGACAGAACATCTCCTCCAATCTCCTGGCAAAGGGATGGGAGCGCGAGAAGAGGAGCTGCGTCGATCGTCCATGATGGAATGGATTTTTGGTCAGAAGCACTCCGATGAGTACTCGCGGAAGGAAGATGGTGTGATTTGGATCTGGATTCTTGCCTCTCTTGTAGGCAGATTGTTTGCGCAGCTAGGGGGTAAAACATAAAAGATACCCTGGCCTTTTGCATTCATGCGACGCGTGGAAGAAGGCCATTATTGGGCGTGGAAGCCAAGGAGCGCAACATTTACAAAAGAGCCAGACACTATCCGGCAAGCACATGGAATTTGGAGGAGAACCCGCCTTGCAACACCGAAGACTATATACGCGCTGGACTTATCGTCATTGAAGCCTGGTTCGGGGGCTACTGAGGGAGTCCTGGACTAGGGGCTGTCCGGATAGCTGGACTATCATCATCGGCCGAACTCCAAGACTATGAAGATACAAGATTGAAGACTTCGTCCCGTGTCCGGATGGGACTTTCCTTGGCGTGGAAGGCAAGCTTGGCGATACGGATATGTAGATCTCCTACCATTGTAACCGACTCTGTGTAACCCTAGCCCTCTCCGGTGTCTATATAAACCGGAGGGTTTTAGTCCGTAGGACGAACAACCATTACAACAATCATACCATAGGCTAGCTTCTAGGGTTTAGCCTCCTTGATCTCGTGGTAGATCCACTCTTGTACTACCCATATCATCAATATCAATCAAACAGGAGTAGGGTTTTACCTCCATCGAGAGGGCCCAAACCTGGGTAAAAACATCGTGTCCCTTGTCTCCTGTTACCATCCGCCTAGACGCACAGTTCGGGACCCCCTACCCGAGATCCGCCGGTTTTGACACCGACACCCGTGCTTACGCTTTCTGTACTCTGTGCTTTTCTTCATTTCATCATGATGACTATGCTTGTGTTCTGCTATGTTTCCTTTTGAGTACTTATTCCGCTGCAAGTAGTTCTTCATTTAGTTATTTCCTCACCAGCAAATTCCACAGTGAAGAATTCATAAAAATAGCCTATTCACCCCCCGTCTAGTCGATATAACGCACTATCAATTGGTATCAGAGCAAGGTACTCCCTTGTTCTGTGTGATTTTGGTTTAACCACCTGGAGTTTTAGTTATTTCGACCACAGGTATGATCAAGTTCTCTGCTGGGTATCCTACCTTCGATGGAACGGACTACCCCTACTGGAAGAATAAGATGCGAATGCATCTTGAGGCAATTGATAACAATCTCCGGTATGTTGTGGAAAATGGTGTTCCCTCAGTCACACCTTCTCTGAACGCTACTGTTGTGAAGAGATTCAAGCAACTCGATTCTCAAGCGAAGAATATCATATGTGGCCATCTAAGCAAAGGGCGGTATGGAAGAGTGAGTGCTTTGGAAACTACTAAGCTTATCTGGGATAGGCTGTCCAAAGTGAATGAAGGAGTCTCAACTCAACGTGACTCACGTATTGACGTTCTTCGCAATCTCTTCAACCGTTTGAAAAGACTCGACAATGAAAATGTTCAGCAAACCTTTGATCGCCTCACTGACATCTCAAATGAGCTTCAAGCGCTTGGCGCCACTAACATCACCGACCATGATCGCTCAATTCTTCATTTGATACTCTGGCACTGATGATTCAAGAATGTGCTGATTACAAGTCACTTGATCCCGCTGATATCCTCGAGAGGCTAAATACTCATGAGTTCCAGCTTGCTGAGAAGAGAGATCTCTATGGTTCGAGCTATGGCAGTTCACGTGCTCTGAAGGCCAAGGCGGTCTCTGAGTCTGAAGATGAGGACTCTGCTAGCAGCCTTGGTGATCCTAAAGAACTGAGCCAGGAACTAGCATTGCTCGTGAAGAAATTTCAGAAGTTCTCAAGACGTGGTCGCTTTGAAAAATCCTTGAGGAGCAATGATTCCTCATCCAGTGACTACAAGAAGAGGCTATGCCAAAATGCAAGAAACCTAGTCACTACATCCAAGATTCTCCTCAGTGGGATAAGGAATCAAAGAAGAAGAAATACAAGGACTACAGTTCTAATGACGCAAAGAAGAAGAAGAAATCTTCAAAGTCTTCATCACATAAGAAGAGCAGCTCCATGAAGGCTCGGGCATTCATTGGCAAGGAAATGGACTCTGAGGTTGAATTTGAGGAACATGAGGACGAGAAGGCATCTGAGGAGTCCGAGTCTGGTGTGGCGAGCCTAGCTCTCACTACTGCATTCGTCAGCAAGTCTATCTTCAACTCTGAAGAAAATGGCATCACCAACAAGGCTGATGAAGACAATGATGACTATGCTCCCACCTATTGCTTCATGGCAAAGGGTGCCAAAGTAACTAAATACGCCTCCCCTGAATCTAGTGAGGATGAATCTGATGAAAACCTCAAGCCCAGCTACTCTAAACTTGCTAAGATTGCTGTGAAACAACAAAAGGCTTTTGAAAAGGTTCAAAACATGCTAGATAAAAGTGATGATATGTTGGGTGAAGAAATGGATTGCACTAAAACCTTGACTGAAAATCTTCAGAGACTTCAGTCCAAGTTTGACAACCTTCAAGGTCATCATAACACTCTCTTATCTGATCACGAGAAGCTTTCTTATGAATTTCTTCAAACAAAGCAAGATCTTGAGAAGCTAAGAGTGAGTTATGAAGATCTTCAGAAGGAGCGCCATTCATTACTTGCTCAGCAATTCAGCACTACTCAGGAAGAATTTGTTCCTCCATGTTTGAAGTGCATTGAACGTGAATGTACTAATTCTTCACCTGAATATTCAAATGCTTCTAATGCTACAAATTCTTCATTTGTCTCTGCTATCACTAATTCCTCATCTGAGGACATTGCTAGTATCACTAATGATGCAGGTGTAAAGGAATTGTACATGACATGCATGTACAAAAGCCTCAAAGGGCATCAGACTCTTTGTGATGTGCTTAAAAAGCAGACCCTCAACAGGAACCCTAGGAAAGAGGGTATTGCCTTTTAGAGGAAACTCAATGCTGATGGAACATATTGGAAGCCTGAGCAGTACCCGAAAACCTCATGGGTTGCTGCAAAGGGACCTCAAGTTGATCCATCCAATTTATCTGGCTTTACATGTGAATCTCCTCATTCCTCTGATGAGTCATTTGACTCCACTATAAATTGTTCAAAAATCAGAATGGTGAAGTATTTGCTAGATATATTGGAACTAACTGCAGGAACGGTTCCCCTTTGAAGAAAATTTGGGTTCCCAAAAGTTGCCTTGAAAGTCTTCAGGTGAATGTCCTCATGACACCACCTGTGAAGAATAGGAACTCCAGATCAAATTCTTCATATGGACCAAATTCTTCATATCGATCCAAGTCCTCATACGGACCAAATTCCTCACGTGGATCAAATTCCTCAAAAGGATCAAAGTCCTCATATGATCATCATCGTGCTAACCCCTCTGTTTCGCAGGGTAGAGCTAAGGGCTATGAATATGAGCATTATTCCTCTAATCATTATGTTCATAAGTCCTCGAAGAATTTCTCTGCTTATTCATATGCTTACCCTAACCCCTATTATGTGAAACGAAGTGGACTGAATTCTATGCCACCTTTCCCATATGGTGCTCGCAGAGTGATGAATTCTTTGCCACCCCTTCAGATGTGGGTGGTGAAGAAAAAGAACTAATCTCTTATGCAGGGTCAAGTCTCCAGGCGTGCTCAAAACGTCTAAAGAATTTGCTGGAGACCTGAACATTTCCTAAAAGGACACAGGCTAATCATGAAGAAATGAACTTTCATTTCTCACGTCCTCATACTGCTTTATCTGTTCTATTGCTTGATGAAATTGATCTTATGGTATTGATGTCATATTCTTCACTGATGAAGTGTATGAGTTCGTAAGATGCACTAATTCATCTGCAGGATTATCAACCCAAAGCCAATGAGTGGGTCCTCGATAGTGGATGTATGAATCACATGACTGGTGACAAGAATCTATTGATTGATGCTCCTTTATCACCAACACATCTGAAGCATATCATCTTCGCTGACAAAGGCAAAAGTCAGGTATTGGGTCTAGGTAAGGTTGTGATCTCAAAGGACCGACACATGGACAAAGTCATGCTTGTCGAGTCCTTAGGATACAACCTCATGTCTGTCTCAATGCTTTGTGATCTTGGTATGGTTATAGTCTTTGGCAAATATCATTGTGTTGTGATCATGGAAGCTGACAATTCCAAAGTCTTCGAAGGCTTTAGGAGAGGAGACTTGTACATCGTTGATTTCTCTATAGGACCACAACCGGCCGTATGCCTACTTGCAAAAGCTTCAGAAGGCTGGCTATGGCATCGAAGACTTGGTCATGCTGGCATGAGGAATTTGCACACACTTGCGAAGAAGAAGCATGTCATTGGCATTGAGAATGTCAAATTCCTCAAGGATCACTTAGGCGGAGCCTGTGAAGCTGGAAAGATGACAAAGGAAAAGCATCCAGCGAAGACTATCATGACTACCACTCGACCATTTCAATTGCTTCACATGGATCTCTTTCATTCTAATCATTATTCTACCGTTACTAATGATGCATCTCTCTATGGTTTTGTTATTGTTGATGATTATTCTCGTTACACATGGGTGCACATTGTCACTTACAAACATGAGGTGCAGGAAGTCTTCAAACGATTTTCCTCGAGGGCTTCAACCAACTTTGGTGTGAAGATCAAGCACATCAGAAGTGACAATGGGATTGAGTTCAAGAATTCCGGTCTTGATGACTATCTTGATGAACTTGGTATTGCTCATGAGTTATCTGCTCCTTATACTCCTCAGCAGAATGGCGTCGTGGAGCGCAAGAACAGGACTCTTGTTGAGATGGCTTGCACTATACTTGATGAATACAATATGCCTCGTCGTTTCTGGATTGAGGCAATTTATTGCGTGCCACATCATCAATAGAGTATATCTTCACAAATTCTTCAAGAAGACTTCTTATGAACTCCTCACTGACAAGAAACCCAATGTGAGTTACTTCAAAGTCTTCGGTGCTAAATGTTGGATTAGAGATCCTCATCACAATTCTAAATTTGCACCGAAAGCACATGAGGGTTTTATGCTTGGTTACGGAAAGAACTCGCACACCTACAAAGTCTTCAACAACATTCTCCACAAGGTTGTTGAAACTGTAGATGTGCGGTTCGATGAAACTAATGGCTTGCAAACAGAGCACCTACCTTCTGTGTTAGATGAACCAGCACCTGAGGAATCTATCAAGTTCAAGGCTACTGAGGATGTCATTCCTAATGAAGAATCTGCTGAAGAATTCATTCCAGAACGTGATGAACGTCGAGCTGGCGCACCTAAAGAAAATGGTGCTGAGGAAAATGCTCCTGAAGAAAATGCGGATCAAATTCCTCGAAGACAACTTGCTCATCCTCGCATTGCAAACGAAGTGCAAATCGAAAGATCATCGATGACATTGAAGCACCAGGTCCTCTCACACGCTCAAAAGCTTCACATTTGTCTAACTTTTGTGGGAACTTTGCATTTGTCTCTATCACAGAGCCCACTAAAGTATATGAAGCATTTCTGGAGCCTGAGTGGATTCAAGCTATGCAAGAAGAACTACATCAGTTTGAGCTCAACAATGTCTGGGAACTGGTCAAACATCCAGATCCTCGCAAGCAAAACAATATTGGCACAAAGTGGATCTACCGCAACAAGCAAGATGAAAATGGCCTTATGGTGAGGAATAAGGCACGGCTTGTAGCTCAAGGCTACACACAAGTTGGAGGAATTGATTTCGATGAAACTTTTGCACCTATTGCTAGACTTGAGGCTATTCGCATATTACTTGCTTATGCTAACCATCATGATATTATCTTCCAACAAATGGATGTGAAAAGTGCATTCCTCAATGGTAAGCTTGAGGAAGAAGTATATGTTGCTCAACCACTAGGTTTTGAAGATCCAAAGCATCCTGACAAAGTCTTCAGACTCAATAAGGCCCTGTATGGCCTCAAGCAGGCCCCTCAGGCGTGGTATGATACTTTGAAGGAATTCCTCATGAAGAAAGGCTTCAAACCCGGTTCACTCGACCCAACTCTTTCACTAAATCTTATGATGGTGAATTGTTTGTGTGCCAAATTTATGTTGATGATATCATTTTTGGCTGTACTGACCAACGTTACAGTGATGAATTTGCCTATATGATGAGTGAAGAATATCAAATGTCTATGATGGGAGAATTGAAATTCTTTTTAGGTCTTCAAATTCGTCAACAGCGCAATGGAATATTCATATCTCAGGAGAAATACCTCAAAGATGTATTGAGGAAACTCGGCATGCAAGATTGCAAAGGGGTCAAATTCCAATGCCCACAAATGGCCATCTATGCACTGATGAAAATGGTAAAGACTTCGATCAAAAGGTATATCGCTCCATGATTGGCTCTTTATTGTATGTATGTGCATCTAGGCCGGATATTATGCTTAGTGTTTGCATGTGTGCCCGATTTCAAGTTACACCGAAGGAATCACACCATAAGGCTGCGAAGCATATTCTTCGATATCTAGCTTACACACCAACACTTGGACTATGGTATCCCAAGGGCTCCTCGTTTGATCTTATTGGATATTCATACTCAGGCACATGCCATTTCCTCGGACGATCTTTGGTCTGACGGTCCTCGAAGAAACAGAACTGCATATCACTCTCCACTGCAGAAGCTGAGTACATTGCTGCTGGACCGTGTTGTGCTCAATTACTATGGATTAAGCAAACACTCAAGGACTATGGCATCAACGTGAATAATGTGCCTCTCTACTGCGACAATGAGAGTGCTATCAAGATTGCTCATAACCCAGTTCAGCACTCGAAGACCAAGCACATCCAAATTCGTCATCATTTTCTTCGAGATCATGTGTTGAAGGACACAATGAAGATTTTGAAGCCACAGAAGGGTGGAAAGAGGCCTGAGGTCAATACTGCTTTCGAAATCCCTGAGGACATATACAAGGATTACTGCACTCCTGATGAGGCCAAATTTGGCAAGGAGGACAAAAATCAGTGCAAGGTGCGCATACAAAGGATAGAGAGGAGATGGGCACGGGAATGGAGGGAGTACAGGTATGTTACTCCCAAGTATATGAAGAAATTTGCACTCAACCGTCCATGCCCAAGACCTCCATTGGCACCAGGCCAATTGGCAGATCCCACGAGCCTCAAGCGCTCTGAGGATTATCCTGATGAATGGGCAAAGCACCAGGCCAAACTGGCCAAACAAGCAAATGAAGTAGTGAGGAAATTTAATGAAGACTCTGCTGCTGCTACCACCGCTGAGGCCTCTACTAGTAAGCCGAAGAAGGCGATGCCTAAGAAGCCTGGACATAAGCCAAGTGCTTCTCCCTCAATGCCCTCACGGCCAAGTTCCTCAGCAATGCCCTCAAGGCCAGATTCTTCAAAGCCCTCACGGCCAATTCCTCAATTTGCTCCTCCTTCAAAGTCTTCAGCTCCTCCGACAAAATCCTCTGCACCTGTGCATCTCGCCAGGTGCCAAAGGACTGCGGGCATCTCAATTGCCTCAAGAGCATCTGCAAGTTCCTCAGCTGCACCAAATTCCTCAGTTGGCCCCTCTCTGCTAAAGAAAAAGGCCACTGCTAGACGAGGCCTTCGACCAAGTCCTCACAAGAAGCAGGTCACCTTTCAAGTGCCCTCTCATGACGATGAGGCTGATGATGAAGAACTTGCCGAAATCATCAGAGACAGGCAGGCCAGGGACGCTAGAGCCAAAGGCAGCAATGTGCCACTGCTATTGAATCGAAAGTTGATCCTCGACTTCATTGACCTATGGCACAAGGACCCAAACATGCCTTTGCCAGAGATGAACCTCACTCCTAGTCAAAGTCATGTGTTGACTTCCTTCATTGAAGAAGAGAAGTGGAAATTTGAAGAAGGAGGAAGATTGAAGAAAGCGCAGTACAAGAAGGAGCGCTACCTAAAGGACAATGTCCTCACTCTTACCCCTAATCAACTCGTTGCCTTGCAAGCTGAAATCAAGCAACTGAGTGATGAATTCAATCACTACTATGCTGATTGGAAGGGCACCAAGGTCCGGTTCGTCAAGCTGACGAAGATTTTCACTTCAAGTGCTACTGCTCCTGTGCACATTAAAGTTACTCCGGCTGAAGCATCTGCTCAGCCTACTGAAGAACATGCCAGCATCGCTGATGACAATCAGGCTGCTGAGTAAAATGAAAGTACCAGGGCTGATGACTGCATTCCAGCTGCTGAAATAATTGCCAGGGCATCCACTAGTGGTGCACCTGAAGAAAGTGAAGAAGTCAGGGAAACTACATCAGTCGCGCCTGAAGAAACTAAACCAAATTCCTCTGCTCCTCCTGCTCCTACACAAACTCCGATCCTTCCATCTGCAACAGATGCAAAGAAGACCAAGGCTGTAGAGTGAGCAACTATGAAGAAAAGGAAGTCATCAATTTCATCAAATTCTTCAGCTCCGAAGAAGATGAAGCCCTTGACAAGCTCAATTCACAACCCAACTGATGCCGTTCCTGTCTCACTCATGCCATCAAAGGACCTTGTTCCTTTTGGTGAAGATTATGTGATTCCAAGTGAATCCGATGAAGCGAATCCTTCTGCTCCTTCGTCAAAGCAGTTGGATGAAGAAATTGAAGTGGATGAAATCCCTTCAACTCCAGTTGTCTCCTCGCCTATGCCTCAGTTCACTGCTGAAGAGGCCGGCGTTGAAGAAATGGAAGATGAGGATGTGGATATAGGATGTACCACACCTGTGCTGAATGATGACTTTTGGGAAAGTCAGCACCCCAACTCTCCGATGTTCACTCCACTTCAAGCAATTCCTCAGTCCCCTGCTACTACTAAAGTACAGATGGGTTCTGAAGAACCTCGTGCAACCCCATTTGTCCATGAAGAAATTCCAGCCACTAGTGCTGAATAAAATATAAATGAAGAATTGAAGACCCAGGCTGCAGCTGAAGAAGAGCCTGAAATTCCTCAGTCTGTGGATCCTAAGATTGTGATTCCTGAGGTGGTGATGCAATTGACTGACACTCCTCATCCCAAACCAAAGGATCCCTTCTCAAAGAAGCAGAAATTCAAGGCTAATGATTTCTTCGGCGAGCATGTTTTCTTCACTGAATTCAATCCTTATGACAATGCTCATCTTAGAAATAAGCATTTCTGGACTACCAGCCAGGCCAACTTCTATTCTTCACCGCTTTTCAACAAGGACAAAGTCTTCGACCACGAGCATATTCCTCACGTGGACATGGAATCAATGCCTTGCTTCTCTCAAGTCCTTAGTATGCTTCATGATGCAGGCTTGCTCAACTTCTGCTCAGACATTGTTGATTGCAATGAAGAGCTTATTCTTCAGTTCTATGCAACGCTGCACATCACAGGTGATGTTGATGATATCAACACTTGGGTGTTGGACTGGATGACCGAAAACACTCACTACAAGGCACCGTCCTCTGAATTGCTTCATGCCCTGCCAATGTCCTCCACCTGAAGGTGCTCGTTGTCTGTACGAAGAGCCTGAACTCACTGCTCATTACATGCAAGTGCTCATGAAGCCTCTGAAGCCTGGTCAAGCCCCAAGGACCAAATTCCTCATGAAGGAATTGTTGTATGTGCCAAGAACCATCTATCGCATTCTAACGAAGACTATGAGTCCCATCAAAGGCCACGACTCTTCTGATGAAGAAATTGTTGGCATCATGAAGAATATGCTATTCAACATCATGCATGGCATCCCTATAAATTATCATGATTTCTTCATGAGGACTCTGGCAAATATTGCACTTTCTCCGTTTGAGTTGAAGCCTTATGCTCCTTGGATCACGAGATTCCTCAGAACAAGGTCTTCACTCAACTACAAAGCCGACTTTCAGAATCATCTCAGCTACTTGCCCCTGATTGAAGTCCTCAAGCAGACATATGCCTCAGCTGATGAGAAGGGCAAGGCACCAGTTGTTATCGATGAAGGTATTCGTCCATAGGATGGTGAGTTCCACAAAGCTGCATCTTATTCCACCAATGATGACTCTGCCACACATGATTGTGCTGCCAATGCATCCAAACCAAATCGTCAAGCCACTGCTCCTCGTGTGATGACTGACCGTGAGATGCTTCTTAGTCTTCACTAGAAGGTGGATCGAAACCACAAATGGGTTAAGCGTCAGTTTGGCTCTATTCTTCACAACATGACTTCTACACATAATGCAATGAAGAAAAACCATTACTACCTCCATGAAGTCTTCGATCGCACTTGGGCTATTCTGTCACATCTCTATGGTGACGAAGATCTGAAGCAAATGGGTTTCAAGGAAGATTTTGACTGGTCTTCTCCTCCACCGAAGAGATTCAAGAAGGTCAAGGATCCTTCCTTGGTCGCCAGTTCATATTCTTCATCACGCGACACAGACGAGTATGAAGACTTGGACGACACTGCGGCAGGCCCTACAACGACTCAAGACCCCAACAACACTAGCGCTCCTCCATCATCATGATATTCTTCAGGGGCGTTAGTCCTCATTTTCAACCCTTTTGGTCATTCGATGACAAAGGGGGAGAAATTTGAGTTAGTCTTCAAGCGGGTCTATCTTATATGGGAATTTTTTGTAAGTTACACCTCTCGTTTTTTGATGACTTTGCGGGATCGAGTTGTAATCTTAAACTCTATGGTGGCCTGATACTTTTGCTAAGTTCTTCTACATGCTTATTCCTCATTAATGTTAATGCACGCATGCTAAATTACATCAGTCACCATATTTCATCATGCATTTCAAATTCTGCATATTATATGTCAAAAGCGTGTATGTATTACAAGATATAGGGGGAGATCTCCATGATTATACTCTTCAAGTGTGGATTGCTTCAAAAGCAAATTCCTCACTATGCACATCTTCAGGGGGAGTTCTTTTATATCTTGCAATCAAATTCCTCAATATTAGTATTTAGACTTCATATGTTTATCCCCGTTGAAACTTAACCTATATTATCATCAATCAGCGAAAAGGGGGAGATTGTAAGTGCATCTAGTTCCCTTTAGTGATTTTGGTGTATTGAGGACTTATAGGTTAAGGGACTGATGCGTTTGTGAGTGTACACAGGTCTATAAGTCTATGAGGAGTTTGATACTTACAGAGAAAGTTGACCCCTAAAAATGAAGCTCTTCGACTGAAGACTTTGGATTTCTGAAGACTTCCTGAAGACTTTGAAAGTGAAGAAATTGGTGTGACCTTGAAGACTTGACAATCATTCGAGGAACATGAAGCGTGAAGAATTTTGTTTTCGTAGTTTCATTTTCTCTTTCCTGAGTTATAGGAAACACCGTACTATTAAAGGGGGTCGAGGAAATACTAAGGAAAAATTTCCATGTGATGCTCAACTCAAAATCCTACACCTACCAATCCCTTCGAGTGAAGCCATTGGAAATCTCATACAGTTCAGTCATATTCTTCAGCGACAGAGACGAAGTTCTTCTGGTCTTTGAGGAATTTGTTCTGACTGAGGAGTTAGGAATTCGCCAGTGCGGATTGCCTACACAGTGAGGAACATGATAGCCCTGAGGAATTTGAGAGTCAAATTTCCGACCGTTGCTGTGCTATGCGCCAGCTGTCCCAAAATATCTACCCACCTAGCGATCATATCATTGAAGGGCATTTATGTCTTATCATGTCGGGCTGCTCCCTAGGCTATAAATAGCCACCCCCTACAACCAATAGCTGGTTGGCTACTCCGAGAGAAACTGACACTTGTCATTTGAGAGCATCCCATCCTCCGAGGACTTTGAGCGAAAATCATCAAGTGAGGAAAACCCAAACACAACACACCTACAACCCAAAGTGATTGAGCATCACTGAGAGATTGATCATGCGTGGATCCGACGCTTGTTACCTTTGAAGATTGTGCTTCTTCCAGTCGGTTAGGCATCATGGTCTAGAGCATCCAAGAGGAATTGTGGATCGCCGAGTGACCTAGTCTGTGAAGGTTTGGAAGTCACCTGAAGACTTAACACGAGTGATTGGGCGAGGTCTGTGTGACCTTAGCTCAAGGAGAATACGGTGAGGACTGTGTGTCCGGGACTGTGTGTCCTCAAGTTTAAATACTCAGCCGCTCCAACCAGATGTACAATTGAGACAGCAGTTGGAACTGGTCTACCAAATCATTGTCTTCACCAAGCTTACTGGTTCTATTTCCTCAACTCTTTCACTTCCTCATTGCTGTTGTTGTGTGCTTGTTCATATCTATTTGAAGACTTTCTCAATTTCCTCAGTTCAATTTCTGCAGTCTATTCGTCTTCATCCTGTGTTGTCATGTGCTTACGCTTTCTGTACTCTATGCTTGTTTCATTTCATCATGATGACTATGCTTGTGTTCTGCTATGTTTCCTTTTGAGTACTTATTCCACTGCAAGTAGTTCTTCATTTAGGAATTTCCTCACCAGCAAATTCCTCAGTGAAGAGTTCATAAAAATCGCCTATTCACCCCCCCCCCTCTAGTAGATATAACGCACTTTCACTAGATGCATGCTGGATAGCGGTCGATGTGTGGAGTAATAGTAGTAGATGCAGGCAGGAGTCGGTCTACTAATCTTGGACGTGATTCCTATGTAATGATCATTGCTTGGATATCGTCATGATTATTTGAAGTTCTATGAATTGCCCAATAGTAATTTGTTCACCCACCGTTTGCTATTTTTCTTGAGAGAAGCCATTAGTGAAACCTACGCCCTCCGGGTCTTCTTTCTCATATATTTGCCTTGCGATCTACTTTTTCCTTCTGTTTATTTTCAGATCTATTAAACTAAAAAATACAAAAATACGTTGCTGCAATTTATTTGTTCCGCGATCTATTTATCCTATCTACAAATTTACCTCGTCCTTTGCCTATCTTGAGGCGCCATACCCCGGAAGGGATTGACAACCCCTTTAACACGTCGGGTTGCGAAGTGTTGTTATTTGTGTGCAGGGGCTGTTTACATTGTGTTGCTTGGTCTCCTACTGGTTCGATAACCTTGGTTTCATATCTGAGGGAAATACCTACCACCGCTGTGCTGCATCACCCCTTCCTCTTTGGGGAAATACCGACGTAGCTTCAAGCGACATCAAAAGGAATTTCTGGTGCCGTTGTCGGGGAGGATCTTCAACATAACCAGGTTCCTAATCACAAATATCATCTCCTTGCAATTTACATTATTTGCCTCTCGTTTTCCTCTCCCCCACTTCACAAAAAAAATCATTTTATTCGCCCCTCTTTTTCACCGATCTCTCGTCTCTAGTCCCGATGGCTAGCGTCCCTACTCCTCCTTTGTCACCAGATTTTGAAGTCCTTTACTGCAAGCAAAGACAAGGAGAAAATTTGAAAGACGCCTAGTATAGGCTCATGGAATCGTATCGTGTTTCCAACCTAAAGGGGGATGCTAAGGTTTTTCTTCGTAATTTTTACATAGGATTATCTTTGCATCATAGACAACTTCTTGATTTTGCCGCTAAAGGAAATTTTATTGAGCTTGATGCAAATGCTGCCTATGAAATCTTGGATGGAATTTTGGGAATTCCTCCTCAAAAGAAGGGTTTTTCCTTTACCCCTGACGGAGTTCAAATGTTGGACAAACTTGGTGATTTACATAAACATATGGTCGAAATAAATAAATATAATGAACCCCTCAAGCACCTCAATGGTAGTATCAATCACATGAATACCTTGATTACTCTTTGCAACAATCGATTGGATATTTTGGATCTTATGATGGTTTCATTTCGGGAAAATTTAGGGAAGCGTAAAGAACCTCCTGGGTTTGAGAAAACCCTTACAAAAGTTGCCAAAACTTCGGAAGACAAAACTTAGATCATTCCTTTATGCCTAGCTAAGGGGGTAAAACGATAATGCTTGTTGGGAGGCAACCCAATGAATAAAATTTATTTTTGATTTTTGCTTTCTATTCTTGAGTGTTAGCACAATTATGCTACTATTATGATTGTGTTTTCATGTTTTAATTAGTGTTTGTGCCAAGTAAATCCTTTAGGAACTTCCGGGGTGATAGTTGTTTGATCTTGCTGAAAAAGACAGAAACTTTATGCTCACAAAAATAATTATCATAACTCACAGAAAAGAGATTTTGCCCTGATTATTTTTGAAGAATATTAATATACAAATTATGCTGGTCTTCCTAATTTTGTAGAATTTTATGAGTTACAAAAGTATTCAAAAGTTCCAGATTACTACAGACTGTTCTGTTTTGACAGATTCTATTTTCTTTGTGTTGCGTGCTTATTTTGATGGCTCTATGGTTTTCTTTGATGAGTTTTTGCCATAGAAAAGTTGGAATACAGTAGATAAAATACAAAAAAAAATAATTGGTTTGACATAGCACTTATAGTAGTGGTTTGCTATCTTTTACTAACAGCTCTCACAAGGGTTTTGTTCAGTTTTGTGTGATTGATGTTTTTAAGTTTTGGGTTATCTTACGATGGATGAAAGTAGGATAGAAGAGCCTAAGCTTGGATATGCCCCAGCATCCTAAGCTATTATCCAAGAATGAGAAACCAAATAAGCTTGGGGATGCCCCCGAGTGGCATCCCCTCTTTCTTCTAAAGACCATCGGTATTTTACTCGAGACTATTTTTATTCGTCACATGATATGTGTTTTGCTTGGAGCGTCTTGTATGATATGTGTCTTTGCTTGTTTTATTTTGTGTTTTAAGTCATCAATCCTTGCTGGACACACCTATTTGAGAGAGCCAATATTATGTCATGACTTGTTAGAATTGCTCTCTATGCTTCACTTAAATTTTTATGAGCAATGGACTTGCTCTAGTGCTTCACTTATATCTTTTTGAGCACGGCATGCTTAGTATTTTTGAAGAAATTCTCTATGGATTCACTTAGATTTATTTGAGAGTTAGTAAAATTTTGAAAAAAAATTCTCTTGCTTCACTTAAATTATTTTGAGAGAAATAAAATATGTTATGCTCATGATCTTCACTTATATTTGTTTGAGCTTATGAAAAGCAACACATGAAAATTAGTCCCAAGGTGATAGATATCCAAGAAGGATAAAGAAAGAAAGAAAAATATGTCATGAAGATCATTGGACAAAATAAACTTGATTATTAGTAATAGTTTTGAGATATGATGATGTGATATGTGAGTTATGTAGGTGAGTAATTGTGCTCTCGTAAGAATATTGGTGTTAAGGTTTGTGATTCCCTATGCATGCACGAAAGTCAATAATCATGCAATGAAAATTATATGATACTTGTGGTGCATTATTTGGTGTTAATTATGCTTAATGCTTGCTTATGATATCATTCGTTTCTTGGTTGGTCGCTTCTCAATCTTTTTTCTAGCCTTCATTTTGCACCAAGTATGACCTCTACTTGTGCATCCAAAATCCTTTAAAAAGTTTCTCCACATGAGTCAACTATATCTACCTATATGCGGTATTCTTTTCCCGTTCTAAGAAAATTAGCATGTGCCATCTCTAATTTTCAAAATGAACTTCTCTTTTGTGTGTTTGTTTCGCTCGCGGAACGGTAACACGTAGATAATATTTTCCATGCTAGATGTGTTATTCTCATGATGAGTGTTTATTCACTTGTCATTGCACGAGAGTAAGTGTAACACCCCGGATGTAACTTTCCATAATTGTAACTCCAACTCTTGCCATTTCCAGCTATGTGTTGTGATATTTCCTTCGTGGTTGGGTTTTTGTCTTTTGTTTTGCATTTTTTTCATGTTATGCATCTCATCTTATAGCATCATGAGCACTGCATCCGCATGTTTTCATAAACTCAACTAAATAAATTGCATGGATCTTCGATCCATTTAAATCGAGGGAATTCACATTATGATTTCTCTTTATAACATATCCTCTCGATATTTTAGGGAGCTATATTGAAATATTCCATTAGTTTGGAACCACCCTCAAACACACTTGCAATTTAAATTATATGCCTTTCATAATTTCCTTTCCAACCTTCTCCAAACCCTATGCCTAATTCTTTCCCTAAACTTTGCTCTTCTCTCTTTTTCTCCTTCCTTTTTTGTGTAAGAGAAGAGAAGTAAGGAGAGGGGAGGTCGAGCAGCTGCACTAGTTGGCCCAAGGCCCAGCCGCAACCTACCTAACCCAACCCTAGCGGTCTCCTCCTCATCCCTTGATCTCTCCCTTGTTCCCCTCCCTGCGCTGCTGTCGGTGGAAATGACACCTATGGGATCACTGGAATCCCTACTACGGTCGGCGAGCGCGAGGTTGTGGAAAGAGCGGGTCTAGGAGCCAGCACAAGGATCATTTACCCAGGTTCAGGCCGAGAGGATGCATAAAAATACCCTAGTCTTGCCTTGGTGTATATTTGAGTGTTCTTGTGTTCTTGAACTAGCTATGGCACGTGCGTAGTCCAAAAGATCTGAATCCCCCTCCAGTATGCCTTGGGCCTCCTTTTATAGAAAAAGGGGACGCCAAGTGGCACACAGGAGGTGGAAAGGTGTACAGTGGCTGAGCTTATCGCCTGTCATTACGGGACAAAACACATTCAATGCTCTACTTAGGTGTCCCCTTGCTTTATTGGGGACGGTAACAAGGCCCGTCCCGTCCGTCGCCGCCTCGCCTTGCTTCGACACGCGTCTAAGCCAACGAGGCGTGCAACTCCATGTAGGCTGGCAGGCTCCTGAGCTGGTGCGGTGGCAGTGTCTTCACGAAGATCTGCATGCCAGCACGCAGGTGCTTGCTGAGTTGGTCTAGAGGCCGCACGTCGCCACGCAGGTGCTCGCCTAGCTAGCTAGGCTGGCAGCTGCATGGGAACGGCGGTGGAGTCTTGGCAGATGCGGGCCTCGCCGCAGCCCCGTTGATGTGCTCAGCAAGGGTCTTGCCGGGGTCCTGGCAAGGTTATTGCCGTGACATCGTAGTCGTCCCTAGCAAGGATCTTGCCGGAGGTCTCGTGCATTTCCTCGGCAAGGGTTTTGCCGAGGATCATCGCCTTCTGGTCTTCATCTAATCTTGTATGCTTATGATCTTCACAAAGATCTGCATACCACCATGGAGGTGCCTCCCGAGCCTTGGTCCCAATGTGGTTGATGGCGTTGGAACCCTTGGGCTCATGGGTGGCGTGCTCCACTAGTGCTGGGCAAGTTGCCCCGGCATGGGTCTTGAAGGGGGAGCCTACCTCGCTCCCTTGCCTTTTGTGTCTCTGGTCTTGGCGATGCTCTGGACGTCTTGCGCCTTTGGCTTCCCTTCTCTGCCTGCTAAGTGTGGCCACGAGCGCGGCTCTGACTGCCCGTGCACATGTAAAGGGGTACAAAAAGAGAGCCCCTACTTTTGTAAACCGACAGGAGCCCCAGGGCGTGGGCCACACATAAGCGTGACACGTTGTTCGGCTAGGCCCAGAACGGTGCGCGGGCTGGCGGGATAGATTTTTACCGCGGTAACTTCTTCGTCTGCTACGCTTCCCCATGACCTATGTTGAATGTGCAACGTGGAGCGTCGTGCGCTACGGGGGGGGGGGGGGGGGGGAGGGGTCATGCGTGGGGCGCGTGCTGCACGCATGCATCATATCGAAGTGAATGGTAAAGAGGTGGCCCGCGCCTTCCCCATAAAAAGGAAATAACCGAAGGCGCGCTGCTCATTTACTCCCTGCGTCTCTCCCAATCTCAGGACCATCGTTCCTCTCTTCTTCCTCAGGCGAAAGATTCAAAGCTCTTGCTTCTGCTTGCTGCCACTGTGCCCCTATTGCTCTTGATCCTTCGCCTCCTTCCAGCCGCCACTGTGCTGGGGAGAGGGAGGCGTCAGAGAGCGAGGCGGTGGTGCGGCGGATGCAGTTCGCCTACTTCCCGTCGACGGTCGATGCGGTCCACCTCAAGGACTTCTTCTTGCCCCTGTCGGGGAGGAAGACGACAGGGCACCCTGCCACGCGCGTCGTCCCCGCCGATTGCGCCACGGCCGGCCAAAATCGGTACCCCTTTTCGTTGATTTCTTCTCCTGTGGGCTCTGCCCCCCTTTCTCTAACTTCTTCAACGACGTCATGCACACCTACGGCTAGCATCTTTTGGATCTCACGCCGAACGCCGTGTCATGCATGGCTCTCTTTGCTCACCTCTGTGAGGGCTTTGCCGGGGTGCTCCCCAGCACGGCGCTCTTCCGCCACTACTTCTCCCCTCGCATCCAACCAGGGGGCGCCATCTCCGGGAGCATCTCCTGGATCCCAAGGTCCCAGGAGAAAGGCACATATCCAGAGGGTGCCCAGAAGGAGAGGTGGGAGGAGTAGCGGGGCCGGTGGTGCAGGATCGAGGAGAAGGACACGTCGGAGTTCTGCCGGGTTCGTCAAAGCCCGCCGACCCGTCGCGGGGACTGGAGCGACCTTGACGCCAACGACGAGAAGCTCTCGATCGCCACCACTAGCATCCATCGCCTCACCATGGCCGAGCTCACCCTTGAGATGATTGGGGAGGACTTCATCTGCCGCCGAATCGCCCCGCTGCATAACAAGGGGAGGCTGGCCTGGGACTTCAGGAATGCGGCCGATGTCATGAGGCTCCGCCCTGGCCTGAAGCATAACTACACGGTGATGGGACACGCCCATTTCTGCCCAAGGCTCTTTCAGCTCAACGTGTACAACGACGGCAGAGTGGAGAGGACCGCTAGGGCCGCGAAGGCCGGCAAGGCCATCAAGGGGCCCCTGTTTGGGTTGCCAGCGGGTGTGTTCCCGCTGAGCAACAACTCTTGCCAGTCCGCCATTATTGCCATGATGCCAGACTTCAACGCACACGGCCTCAACCCATCCTGGGACGAGCCCCCGACATGCGAAGTGCAGGAGTTCTTCGACAACTTGTCAGAGGGTATGACCACGACGAGCCGCTGCTCATCCAGGACACCACCGAAGCGGAGCTGGACTACATCACCGCCAGGGTGGCGGAGGTGGAGCTTGCCAGGGAGGCCGGCAGCGCTGGCTTCATGGAGGACGAGGCTGATGCGGTCGCGGAGGAGAGGGAGCTCGCCCAGTGGGCGGGGTCTGCCTGGGAGGCCAGCGACATCAACACCGAGGCCCCCCTTGTTGAGGATGTGGTCGAGGAGTCGACCGAGGAAGAGGCCGAGGCTAACAACCCTCTGACCACGGGAAAAAAGAGTTCCTGCAGCGGGCCAGCTCTGGCGAGCCGGTCCGGCCCGGCAGGACCGAACTGCGGCAAGAGGTCCAGGGGAGTCCGTGTGCCTGACGAGGGCCGTGGCAGCGAAGAAGGTGGTGAAGGCCACGGTGGCAAAGAGGAAAGCGTCCGCCTCTTCTTCGTCTAACCGATGCTGGACTCCATCCCCTTCCCCTCCTCCCGTAGATGTCGACATGGAGGTCGTCTTTGATTTTGGGTCTCTCAGCCCAAGGAGGAAAAGGAAAGCAGCGGAAGAGCAGGTGGAGGACGAGTAAGTATCTTGCCCTTCGTCATCTTCGTCCTTTCAGACCACACCGCTTTCCTTGACTTCTTTTCATCTTCGCAAGGACATGGAGACGCTGGCCCAGAGGGTGGTGAAGAGGGCCAGGGCTTCAACGGGCGACCAGCCCCCGGCCGGCGCTTCACACACGCCGGTGGTGGAGATCAACCCGGATAGCAGGCCCCAGCACAGCCCCCATCTCAGCGCCAGCGTGCGTTCACCACTCACTCCTCATCAACGTGTGTTGGGGTACGATCCCTTGGCACTGACCTTGCCGTGGCTGTAGGAGGAGGGCGGCAGCAGGAGGAGCCACCGAGGGCCACCCCCAACACGCCACCCCCATCAACCACGCCGCCCCGAGGGGCGTCCCAGACAAGGGCGCCAAGAACCGAGCCCATGCGCACGGAGGAGGAGGAGACTAACTTGGGCGCTGGTGGCTCCGTCTCGGCAATGGATGTTGGCGGGGAGGGGGCCACTTCTTCCCAGCCCGGCACGGGTAGGTTATTTGGTTTCTGTCCCAGTTCTTTCTTCTTCTTTTTGAACCTTGGTCTTGGCTTCGCCTCATTCCCCTTCTCGGTATCAAGATCCTCCCTCGGCGGACCGGGAGGGCATCGACGCCGTCATCGAGGAGGTCGCCAGGGATGCTGAGGCCGAGGCCGACAAGATTGCCGCCGAGGAGGCCGCCAAGATCGCTGCTAAGGATGGCGCCAATGGGCCTGCCGGAGAGACCGGTAAGGCTGCTGCCGAGGAGGCCGGCAAGGGCACCATCGAGGAGGCCGACAATGCTGTTGCCGAGAAGGAGGTGGTCGACGATCAACCCTCCTCCTCCGTCGCCTCTGGCTCGGGCAGGTACTTGAAGGTGGGAGACGACCTGTTCGTCCACCTTCCAGGGACGGCGGGAACCAGGGCGTCCGCCGAGGGCGAGGTGTTTGACGACGAGGCGCTCGCTGCCGCCAGGCTCTAGGTTGTTGATGAACTGAGCTCCGGTGGTGGCGGTTCTCAAGGGGAGCGGCTTCTTTGGGCCATGAGCACCGACTACCATAAGCTCCAGGCACTCCACCGCGCCCGTCTGGACAAGGTGAAGCCCAGGGTGGCAGCGGCGGACAAGGCGGAGGCGGACTTTGAGGAACACGTCACTGAGACGCAGGCCTGGTTCTGCCAGGCCCACGAAGAGCTCAAGGCTGCCCAAGATTTGCTGGCCGAGCGCAAGCAAGAGCTCATCTTGAAGCAGGCCGACATCGAGAAGGTCTAGGAGGCGGCGAGGGAATAGGTTGCCAGGGCCGAGGCAACCCGGCACCAGCACCAGGCCGAGCTGAACTCCTAGGAGGAAGACCTCGCCACTCGTGAGGAGGCGCTCGTTTCCGCACTCCAAGGCAAGGATGAGGAGGTTGAGAAGCTCATCGCGTAGCGAACCCAGGAGATGGAGCAGAGGCACAAGGAGGCACTCGATGCTCAAGCCCTAGTCCACGACGACAAGGTGAAGGAGCTGGAGGTGGAGCGGGACGACCTGAAGAACAAGGCCCTGGAGCTAGCGAAGGAGAAGGACACGACCAGCTACGCCTTGATGGAGGCACAGGCCGCAGTCCTTGACAAGGACGAGATACTCTCCCAAGCCAATGGCTCCATCAAAGACCTGAAGCTGAAGCTGGAGGGCCTTGAGGGGACGCTTTCAGAGGTCAGGGCCCGGGAGGAGACCCTGACCAAGAATCTGGAGAAGGAGAGGCAGTTGCGGAGAAATGACGCCGCCAACCACGAGGATTACGTGAAGGGCGAAAACCTCTAGATCAGCCGCCTCGCTGACGTCGCTGGCAGGATCACCACAAAGCTGGCTGCCATGGGGATGCGGAACGTGAGGTATGCCCCGAAGCCAAACGTGAGTCCCAACGCCAAGCTGACCCTGTTCTTCGAGGGTGTTCTTGGAGCCTTGGAGCAATTTCGCTCTAATAGAGCAAGCTGTCTAGCCAATGAGGTCCGGCAGCTTTGCCGGGGCACCCTGACCAAGGTCCTCACCAAGGTGGCGTATTGGAACCCCAACCTCGACTTCGACGCTGCGCTGGAGAGCTTGCCGGAGGGTATGGACTTTGCGACGCTCGAGGAGCGTATCCAGCCCATCATCAGCCACATCGACGGAATTCAGAGGGTTGAAGGCTAGCGCCGGGACTAGGTAGCCTGTTTCTCATCGCTGCTGCAGGTTCACGACCAAGACAATTTTTATCTTTAGTTAGAACTGCAGCAACAACTGATGTAATATAACTCTGCAGTACTTTGAAACGATGCATGTTGTTTTCCAGTTTGACCTCTCTTTGCATGTCCACCCTACTTTTAAATTGGGTAGGCTTGCCGGCGCATAAACCCAAGCCACGGTGCCTTAAGGACGGATCCCCAATAGCCTGCCGGGTGTGCTTGCTGCCAGGCGAAGCACCTTACCATTCTCAGTGCAGCCGCTCAAACTATTGTGCGGACTCGAAACAGAACGAGAGCGTTGCCAATAGCGGAAGGCTACCCTGCCATTCTCGACGCAGCCGCTCGAACTGTTGAGCGGACTCGAAATAGAACAAGGGCATTGCCAATAGTGGAAGGGCCCCGTTGCATGCAAGTTTATCATATAGAGGGAAAGATCTCCAAGGAGAATAATCGTATATAAAAATAATTGCGTGACTTAGCTTTTCTGTCGTTGCATGAGCGTTCACTGCATCCATAAATGATGCCGCTCGTTCGGTCGCCTTCTTCCTTGGAAGCCATGGCGATGAAGAACTGCTAGACTAACTGCTAGACCGGATTGTCAGAACTGCGCCCCCTACCTAGCGCGCCAAAGATGTCGGTGGAAACGACACCTATGGGATCACTGGAATCCCTACTACAGTCGGCGGGCGCAAGGTTGTGGACAGAGCGGGTCTAGGAGCCAGCACAAGGATAGTTTACCCAGGTTCGGGCCGCGAAGATGCGTAATACCCAAGTCCTGCTCTAGTGTATATTTGAGTATTCTTGTGTTCTTGAACTAGCTACGGCGCGTGCGTAGTCCAAAAGATCCGAATCCCCCTCTATGCCCTGGGCCTTCTTTTATAGAAAAAGGGACGCCACAGTTGCACACAGGAGGTGGAAAGGTGTACAGTGGCTGAGCTTATCTCCTGTCATTATGGGACAAAACGCATTCAATGCACTCCTTAGGTGTCCCCTTGATTTATTGGGGACGGTAACGAGTCCTGTCCCGTCCGTCGCCGCCTCACCTTGCTTTGACACGCGTCCAGGCCGACGAGGTGTGCAGCACCATATAGGCTGGCAGGCTACTGAGTTGGTGCGCTGGCAGGGTCTTCACGAAGATCTGCATGCCACCACGCAGGTGCTTGCTGAGTTGGTCTAGAGGCCACACATCGTCACGCAGGTGCTCTCCTAGCTGGCTGGGCTGGCTGCTGCATGGGAACGTTAGTGGAGTCTTGGCAGATGTGCGCCTGGCCGCGGTCCCGCTGATGTCCTCGGCAAGGGTCTTGCCGGGGTCCTGGCAAGGGTCTTTCCGTGACATCGCGGTCATCCCTAGCAAGGATCTTGCCAGAGGTCTTGTGGATTTCCTTGGCAAGGATCTTGCTGAGGATCGTCGTCCTCTGGTCTTCATCTGATCTTGTATGCTTATGATCTTCACAAAGATCTGCATACCACCATGGAGGTGCCTCCCGAGCCTTGGTCCCAATGTGGTTGATGGCATTGGAACCCTTGGGCTCAAGGGTGGAGCGCTCCGCTGGCGCTGGGCAAGTTTCCTCGGCAAGGCTCTTGCCGGGGCTGCCCCCCAAGGGTCTTGCCGGGGGAGCCTACCTCGCTCCCTTGCCTTTTGTGTCTCTGGTCTTGGCGATGGTCTGGTCGTCTTGCGCCTTTGGCTTCCCTGTTGGGGAACGTAGTAATTTCAAAAAATTTCCTACGCACACGCAAGATCATGGTGATGGCATAGCAACGAGAGGGGAGAGTGTTCGTCCATGTACCCTCGTAGACCGTAAGCGGAAGCGTTAGCACAACGCGGTTGATGTAGTCTTACGTCTTCACGATCCGACCGATCCATGCACCGAACGTACGGGGCCTCCGAGTTCAGCACACATTCAGCTCGATGACGATCTCCGTGCTCCGATCCAGCAAAGCTCCGGAGATGAGTTCCGTCAACACGACGGTGTGGTGACGATGATGATGCTCTACCGGCGCAGGGCTTCGCCTAAACTCCGCGACGATATGACTGAGGTGTAATATGGTGGAGAGGGGCACCGCACACGGCTAAGGAACGATCCGTAGAATAACTTTGTGTTTATGGGGTGCCCCCCGCCCCCGTATATAAAGGAGTCAGGGGGAGGAGGCGGCTGGCCAAGGAGGGCGCGCCAAGGGGGGAGTCCTACTCCCACCGGGAGTAGGACTCCCTTCTTTCCAAGTAGGAGTAGGAGAAGGGGGGAAAGAGGAGGAAGAGGAGAAGGAAGGGGGGGGGGGCGCCCCCCTTCCCTTGTCCTATTCGGACTAGGAAGGGGAGGGGCGCGCGGCCCCCTCCTGGCTCCTTCCCTCTTCTCCCTCGAGGCCCATGTAGGCCCAATAACCCCCCGGGGGGTTCCGGTAACCTCCCGGTACTCCGGTAAAATGCCGATTTCACCCGGAACGATTCCGATGTCCAAATATAGGCTTCCAATATATCGATCTTTATGTCTCGACCATTTCGAGACTCCTCGTCATGTCCGTGATCATATCCGTGACTCCGAACAAACTTCGGTACATCAGAACTTATAAACTCATAATAAAACTGTCATCGTAACGTTAAGCGTGCGGACCCTACGGGTTCGAGAACTATGTAGACTTGACCTAGAACTATTCTCGGTCAATAACCAATAGGGGGACCTGGATGCCCATATTGGTTCCTACATATTCTACGAAGATCTTTTATCGGTCAAACCGCATAACAACATACGTTGTTCCCTTTGTCATCGGTATGTTACTTACCCGAGATTTGATCGCCGGCATCCAATACCTAGTTCAATCTCGTTACCGGCAGGTCTCTTTACTCGTTCTGTAATGCATCATCTCATAACCAACTCATTGGTTACATTGCTTGCAAGGCTTATAATGATGTGCATTACCGAGAGGGCCCAGAGATACCTCTCCGACGATCGGAGTGACAAAACCTAATCTCGAAATACGCACCTTCGGAGACACCTGTAGTACTCCTTTACAATCACCCAGTTACGTTGTGACGTTTGGTAGTACCCAAAGTGTTCCTCTGGTAAACGGGAGTTGCATAATTCTCATAGTTACAGGAACTATATAAGTCATGAAGAAAGCAATAGCAGTATACTAAACGATCAAGTGCTAGGCTAACGGAATGGGTCATGTCAGTCACATCATTCTTCTAATGATGTGATCCCACTAATCAAATGACAACACATGTCTATGGTTAGGAAACATAACCATCTTTGATTAATGAGCAAGTCAAGTAGAGGCATACTAGTGACTATAGGTTTGTCTATGTATTCACACATGTATCATGTTTCCGGTTAATACAATTCTAGCATGAATAATAAACATTTATCATGATATGAGGAAATAAATAATAACTTTATTATTGCCTCTAGGGCATATTTCCTTCAGTCTCCCACTTGCACTAGAGTCAATAATCTAGATTACATAGTAATGATTCTAACACCCATGGAGTCTTGGTGCTGATCATGTTTTGCTCGTGAGAGAGGCTTAGTCAACGGGTCTGCAACATTCAGATCCGTAAGTATCTTGCAAATATCTATGTCTCCCACTTGGACTTGGTCCCGAATGGAATTGAAGCGTCTCTTGATGTGCTTGGTCCTCTTGTGAAATATGGATTCCTTTGCCAAGGCAATTGCACCAGTATTGTCACAGAAGATCTTCATTGGTCCCGATGCACTAGGTATGACACCTAGATCGGAAATGAACTCCTTCATCCAGACTCCTTCATTTGCTGCTTCAGAAGCAGCTATATACTCCGCATCACATGTAGATCCAGCCACGATGCTTTGTTTAGAACTTCACCAACTTACAGCTCCACCACTTAATAAAAACATGTATCCAGTTTGCGATTTATAATTTTCCGGATCAGTGTCAAAGCTTGCATCGACGTAACCATTTACAACTAGCTCTTTTTCACGTCCATATACGAGAAACATATCCTTAGTACTTTTTCAGGTATTTCAGGATGTTCTTGACCGTTGTCCAGTGATCCACTCCTGGATTACTTTGGTACCTTCCTGCCAAGCTTATTGCTAAGCATACGTCAGGTCTGGTATGCAGCATTACATACATGATAGAGCCTATGGCTGAAGCATAGGGAACATCTTTCATTTTCTCTCTATCTTCTGCTGTGGTCGGGCATTGAGTTTGACTCAACTTTGGACCTTGTAGCACAGGCAAGAATCCTTTCTTTGCCTGATCCATTTTGAACTTTTTCAAAATTTTGTCAAGGTATGTGCTTTGTGAAACTCCTATTAAGCGTCTTGATCTATCTCTATAGATCTTGATGCCCAATATGTAAGCAGCTTCACCGAGGTCTTTCATTGAAAAACTTTTATTCAAGTATCCCTTTATGCTATCCAGAAATTCTATATCATTTCCAATTAATAATATGTCATCTACATATAATATCAGAAATGCTACAGAGCTCCCACTCACTTTCTTGTAAATACAGGCTTCTCCAAAAGTCTGTATAAAACCATATGCTTTGATCACACTATCAAAGCGTTTATTCCAACTCCGAGATGCTTGCACCAGTCCATATATGGAACACTGGATCTTGCACACTTTGTTAGCACCTTTTGGATCAACAAAACCATCTGGCTGCATCATATACAACTCTTCTTCCAGAAATCCATTCAAGAATGCAGTTTTGACATCCATTTGCCATATTTCATAATCATGAAATGCAGCAATAGCTAACATGATTCGGATAGACTTAAGCATCGCTACGGTGAGAAAGTCTCATCGTAGTCAACTCCTTGAACTTTTCGAAAACCTTTCGCAACAAGTCGAGCTTTATAGACAGTTACATTACCATCAGCGTCAGTCTTCTTCTTAAAGATCCATTTATTCTCAATGGCTTGCCGATCATCGGGCAAGTCAACCAAAGTCCATACTTTGTTTTCATACATGGATCCCATCTCAGATTTCATGGCCTCTAGCCATTTTGCGGAATCTGGGCTCATCATCGCTTCCTCATAGTTCGTAGGTTCATCATGGTCAAGTAACATGACTTCCAGAATTGGATTACCGTACCACTCTGGTGCGGATCTTACTCTGGTAGACCTACGAGGTTCAGTAGAAACTTGATCTGAAGTTTCATGATCAATATCATTAGCTTACTCACTGATTGATGTAGTTGTCACAGGAACCAGTTCTTGTGATGAACTACTTTCCAATAAGGGAGTAGATACAGTTATCTCATCAAGTTCTACTTTCCTCCCACTCACTTCTTTCGAGAGAAACTCCTTCTCTAGAAAGGATGCGATTTTAGCAAGGAAAATCTTGCCCTCAGATCCGTGATAGAAGGTGTACCCAATAGTCTCTTTTGGATATCCTATGAAGACACATTTCTCCGATTTGGGTTCGAGCTTATCTGGTTGAAGTTTCTTCACATAAGCATCGCAGCCCCAAACTTTAAGAAACGGCAAATTTGGTTTCTTGCCAAACCACAGTTCATAAGGCGTTGTCTTAACGGATTTTGATGGTGCCCTATTTAACGTGAATGCGACCGTCTCTAAAGCATATCCCCAAAATGATAGCGGTAAATCAGTAAGAGACATCATAGATCGCACCATATCTAGTAAAGTACGATTACGACGTTCGGACACACCATTTCGTTGTGGTGTTCCAGGTGGCGTGAGTTGTGAAACTATTCCGCATTGTTTCAAGTGCAGACCAAACTCGTAACTCAAATATTCTCCTCCACGATCAGATCATAGAAATTTTATTTTCTTGTTACGATGATTTTCCACTTCACTCTGAAATTCTTTGAACTTTTCAAATGTTTCAGACTTGTGTTTCATTAAATAGATATACCCATATCTGCTCAAATCATCTGTGAAGGTGAGAAAATAACGATACCCGCCGCGAGCCTCAACATTCATTGGACCACAAGCATCAGTATGTATGATTTCCAACAAATCAGTTCCTCGCTCCATAGTTCCGGAGAACGGCGTTTTAGTCATCTTGCCCATGAGGCACGGTTCGCAAGTACCAAGTGATTCATAATCAAGTGATTCCAAAAGCCCATCAGTATGGAGTTTCTTCATGCGCTTTACACCGATATGACCTAAATGGTAGTGCCACAAATAAGTTGCACTATCGTTATCAAATCTGCATCTTATGGTTTCAACACTATGAACATGTGTATCACTACTATCGAGATTCAATAAGAATAGACCACTATTCAAGGGTGCATGACCGTAAAAGATATTACTCATATAAATAGAACAACCATTATTCTCTGATTTAAATGAATAACCGTCTCGCATCAAAAAAGATCCAGATATAATGTTCATGCTCAACGCTGGCACCAAATAACAATTATTTAGGTCTAAAACTAATCCCAATGGTAGATGTAGAGGTAGTGTGCCGACCGCGATCACATCGACTTTGGAACCATTTCCCACGCGCATCGTCACCTCGTCCTTAGCCAATCTTCGCTTAATCCGTAGTCCCTGTTTTGAGTTGCAAATATTAGCAACAGAACCAGTATCAAATACCCAGGTGCTACTGCGAGCATTAGTAAGGTACACATCAATAACATGTATATCACATATACCTTTGTTCACTTTGCCATCCTTCTTATCCGCCAAATACTTGGGGCAGTTCCGCTTCCAGTGTCCAGTCTGCTTGCAGTAGAAGCACTCAGTTTCAGGCTTAGGTCCAGACTTGGGTTTCTTCTCTTGAGCAGTAACTTGCTTGCCGTTCTTTTTGAAGTTCCCCTTCTTCTTCCCTTTGCCCTTTTTCTTGAAACTGGTGGTCTTGTTAACCATCAACACTTGATGCTCCTTCTTGATGCTCCTTCTTGTTCATCCCTTGCATATTATAGTTCATCACGAAGCTCTTGTAGCTTGGTGGCAGTGATTCGAGAATTCTATCAATGACACTATCATCAGGAAGATTAACTCACAGTTGAATCAAGTGATTATTATACCCAGACATTTTGAGTATGTGTTCACTGACAGAACTATTCTCCTCCATCTTGCAGCTATAGAACTTATTAGAGACTTCATATCTCTCAATCCGGGCATTTGCTTGAAATATTAACTTCAAGTCCCGGAACATCTCATATGCTCCATGACGTTCAAAACGTTGTTGAAGACCCGGTTCTAAGTCGTAAAGCATGGCACACTGAACTATCGAGTAGTCATCAGCTTTGCTCTGCCAGACGTTCTTAACATCGTCAGTTGCATCAGCAGCAGGCCTGGCACCCAGCGGTGCTTCCAGGATGTAACTTTTCTGTGCGGCAATGAGGATAATCCTTAGGTTACGGACCCAGTCCGTGTAATTGCTACCATCATCTTTCAACTTTGCTTTCTCAAGGAATGCATTAAAATTCAACGGAACAACAACACGAGCCATCTATCTACAAACAAACATAGACAAGCAAAATACTATCAGGTACTAAGTTCATGATAAATTTAAGTTCAATTAATCATATTACTTAAGAACTCCCACTTAGACAGACATCTCTCTAGTCATCTAAGTGATCACGTGATCCAAATCAACTAAACCATGTCCGATCATCACGTGAGATGGAGTAGTTTCAATGGTGAACATCACTATGTTGATCATATCTACTATATGATTCACGCTCGACCTTTTGGTCTCTGTGTTCCGAGGCCATATCTGTATATGCTAGGCTCGTCAAGTATGACCTGAGTATTCCGCGTGTGCAACTGTTTTGCACCCGTTGTATTTGAACGTAGAGCCTATCACACCTGATCATCACGTGGTGTCTCAGCACGAAGAACTTTCGCAACGGTGCATACTCAGGGAGAACACTTCTTGATTATTTAGTGAGAGATCATCTTAAAATGCTACCGTCAATCAAAGCAAGATAAGATGCATAAAGGATAAACATCACATGCAATCAATATAAGTGATATGATATGGTCATCATCATCTTGTGCTTGTGATCTCCATCTTCGAAGCACCGTCGTTATCACCATCGTCACCGGCACGACACCTTGATCTCCATCGTAGCATCGTTGTCGTTTACGCCATCTATTGCTTCTATGACTATCGCTACTGCTTAGTGATAAAGTAAAGCAATTACAGGGCGTTTGCATTTCATACAATAAAGCGACAACCATATGGCTCCTGCCAGTTGCCGATAACTTCGGTTACAAAACATGATCATCTCATACAATAAAATATAGCATCACATCTTGACCATATCACATCACAACATGCCCTGCAAAAACAAGTTAGACGTCCTCTACTTTGTTGTTGCAAATTTTACGTGGCTGCTACGGGCTTTAGCAAGAACCGTTCTTACCTACGCATCAAAAACCACAACGATAGTTCGTCAAGTAGGTGCTGTTTTAACCTTCGCAAGGACCGGGCGTAGCCACACTCGATTCAGCTAAAGTGAGAGAGACAGACACCCGCCAGCCACCTTTAAGCACGAGTGCTCGTAACGGTGAAACCAGTCTCGCGTAAGCGTACGCGTAATGTCGGTCCGGGCCGCTTCATCTCACAATACCGCCGAACCAAAGTATGACATGCTGGTAAGCAGTATGACTTGTATCGCCCACAACTCACTTGTGTTCTACTCGTGCATATAACATCAACGCATAAAACCTAGGCTCTGATACCACTGTTGGGGAACGTAATAATTTCAAAAAATTTCCTACGCACACGCAAGATCATGGTGATGGCATAGCAACGAGAGGGGAGAGTGTTCGTCCACGTACCCTCGTAGACCATAAGCGGAAGCGTTAGCACAACGCGGTTGATGTAGTCGTACGTCTTCACGATCTGACCGATCCAAGCACCGAACGTACGGGGCCTCCGTGTTCAGCACACGTTCAGTCAGCACGACGGCGTGATGACGATGATGATGCTCTATCGGCGCAGGGCTTCCCCTAAACTCCGCGACGATATGACCGAGGTGGAATATGGTGGAGGGGGGCACCGCACACGGCTAAGGAACGATTCATAGATCAACTTGTGTGTTTATGGGGTGCCCCCAGCCCGCCCCGTATATAAAGGAGCCAGGAGGAGGAGGCGGCCGGCCAAGGAGGGCGTGCCAAGGGGGGAGTCCTACTCCCACCAGGAGTAGGACTCCCTTCTTTCCAAGTAGGAGTAGGAGAAGGGGGAAAGAGGAGGAAGAGGAGAAGGAAAGGGGGGGCGCCGCCCCCCTTCCCTTGTCCTATTTGGACTAGGAAGGGGAGGGGCGCACGGCCTCCTCCTGGCTCCTTCCCTCTACTCCCTCGAGGCCCATGTAGGCCCAATAACCCCCCGGGGGGTTCCGGTAATCTCCCGGTACTCCGGTAAAATGCCGATTTCACCCGGAACGATTCCAATGTCCAAATATAGGCTTCAAATATATCGATCTTTATGTCTCAACCATTTCGAGACTCCTCGTCATGTCCGTGATCACATCCAGGACTCCGAACAAACTTCGGTACATCAAAACTTATAAACTCATAATAAAATTGTCATTGTAACGTTAAGCGTGCGGACCCTATGGGTTCGAGAACTATGTAGACATGACCTAGAACTATTCTCTGTCAATAACCAATAGCGGGACCTGGATGCCCATATTGGTTCCTACATATTCTACGAAGATCTTTTATCGGTCAAACAGCATAACATCATACGTTGTTCCCTTTGTCATCGGTATGTTACCTGCCCGAGATTTGATCGTCGGTATCCAATACCTAGTTCAATCTCATTACCGGCAAGTCTCTTTACTCGTTCTGTAATGCATCATCTCGTAACCAACTCATTGGTCACATTGCTTGCAAGGCTTATAATGATGTGCATTACCGAGAGGGCCCAGAGATACCTCTTCGACGATCGGAGTGACAAAACCTAATCTCGAAATACGCCAACTCAACATGTACCTTCGGAGACACCTGTAGTACTCCTTTATAATCACCCAGTTACGTAGTGACGTTTGGTAGTACCCAAAGTGTTCCTCCGGTAAACGGGAGTTGCATAATTCTCATAGTTACAGGAACATGTATAAGTCATGAAGAAAGCAATAGCAGTATACTAAACGATCAAGTGCTAGGCTAACGGAATGGGTCATGTCAATCACATCATTCTTCTAATGATGTGATCCCACTAATCATATGACAACACATGTCTATGGTTAGGAAACATAACCATCTTTGATTAATGAGCTAGTCAAGTAGAGGCATACTAGTGACTATAGGTTTGTCTATGTATTCACACATGTATCATGTTTCCGGTTAATAAAATTCTAGCATGAATAATAAACATTTATCATGATATGAGGAAATAAATAATAACTTTATTATTGCCTCTAGGGCATATTTCCTTCATTCCCTCCTCTGCCCTGCTAAATGTGGCCACAGGCGTGGCTCTGACTGCCTATGCACAAGTAAAGGGGTACAAAAAGAGAGCCCCTACTTTTGTCCACCGACAGCCACCACACGCACGGGAACAGCTCCCGGTCCCCTCCTCATCGCCCTCGCACCCCTCGCCCGTGGTGTCTCGCCTCCTCTACTCACAGCCACCTCGGCTACAAGCACCAGCAGTCGCACCGCCCGTGTGGCTTCGCCTCTCCGACCCTTCTCTGCGTTGCCGCCTCGCCATGGAGCCGCGCCCGTTCGCCTCCTCCCTTGGCCGCGCCGGCCACCGGAGCCGTTTTCGGCTGTCACCCCGTCGCCTCTCCATTCCCAGCCATCCCCCTCTTCATCAACTGCCAGGAGCACCACTGCCCCTCTTCCTCGCCTCTCCAGCCTCATCGACCCGTGACATGGCCCCGACCTCCTCTGCTCGCTTGTACCCCTACACCGCATGCGCCACCTTGCCCGCTTGCCATGGCCGCAGTCGCGGAGTCTGGCCAATCCTTTGCTCTAGCCCTCGAGTCACACCTCCTGAAAGTCGCCGCCTCGACTGCTTCTCCAAGCTTCGCTGTTCGTTGTCGTTATCACCATGGGCCCCGTGTTGCCGCTGTCCACCACCATCGCCTCCTTGCTGCTGCCCACCCGAGGTCACCTCAGGCCCTTGTGTTGCTTCGTTTTGGATCATCAAGACCGGCAAGTTTGACCATGTACCTCTATAGCCATCTTCAAATCACCAAGAGCACCTCCGTCGGTTATGTCCCTGGACTAGTCACTTGCACCAAGTACACCTTCGTCAAGATGCATGCCCGAACAAGCACCGTTTCTGTGGATTGCTTAAAGTACCTCTATTATCGTCCGTAGACCCGTGTACCATGAGCCGGAAGTTTGTCTACCGTCGCGTGAGCCACTAGTTCCACTACGGCATGAGTACAACTACTTCCACTATGACCCGTGAGTACCACTACTTCCCTCGACGAGATCAAACCGCTCTGAAATGCACGCTTCGAAGGTATAACACCGAGATGATCACCCATGGACCGAATGCATGTGTGTTTATGATATGCTCGTGTTTGCACGAGTTGTCATTGCAAGTTCCTCTTTGTTTGCCATGCCGTCGACCCGTGGGGCTCCTGGTAGCGGGATCTCTCCCCATCATATTTTGCATGACATGCTCACGCCCACACTTTCTTTTGCACCGGTAACTGAACGAGTTGCCGGATCATCAGAATGTTGCCGTGGCACCATTTCTCTTGTCATTGCCGTGGCACCCCTTTTGTTCCGCCATGGTGACCAAATGCTTCATAACATGCTCATGTCAACATTTTCATAAAATTGCATATAACTTGCATATGTCATCCGCATCATGATATCAACATTTAAAATGATTAAATTTGTGTTTGCATTGAATTGCTAAATGACATATGAGGATTTTCCAGAATTGTTGTTTGTTGTTTCCGGCCTCATTTAAACTTGCCTAAATAGTTAGTTTACTTATGTTTCACCTCTTTCCATGTTTAACAACATTTAATATTGTTGTGTACCTAAATGAGAGCGAACTAAATAACTCGAATGTGGTGTTTTCATCAATATGCAACTTGTTGCATATTGAGCTCCACTTAACTTGTGGTATTGTTTGTTGCACTTTCCCATGCCATGCCTCTTTAAACCAGACATGCATCATACTTGGTTGTTTATCGTGCCTTGTTTATGTGATGGTTGTTTACCATATTGTTTGCTTCTTTCCGGTTGTGCTTTTTCTCGATAGTTCCCGTTTCATTGCGATCGTGAGGATTCGTTCGACTATGTTGGTTTGACTACTTCATGGACTCGTTCTTCTTCCTATCGGTATTTCAGGAAAGATGACCATTACCCTCGATATCACTTCTATCTTTGCTTGCTAGTTGTTCGTTCTATTGCTATTTCGTGCTTCCCACCACTTGTTTATCATGCCTCCCATATTGCCATGTCAAGCCTCTAACCCACCTTCCTAGCAAACTGTTGTTTGGCTATGTTACCGCTTTTGCTCCATGTTGCGTTGTTAGTTGCAGGTGAAGTTGAAGATTGCTCCATGTTGGAACATGCACATGTTGGGATGTCACAATATCTCTTATTTTTAATTAATGCATCTGTATACTTGGTAAAGGGTGGAAGGCTCGGCCTTATGTCTGGTGTTTTGTTCCACTCTTTCTGCCCTAGTTTCCGTCATACGGTGTTATGTTCCTTGATTTTGCGTTCCTTACGCGGTTGGGGTTATGGGACCCCCTTGACAGTTCGCCTTGAATAAAACTCCTCCAGCAAGGCCCAACCTTGGTTTTAACATTTGCCTACCTACCACCTATACGTTTCCCTTGGGTTCTGCAGACTCAAGGGTCATCTCTATTTTGAACCCCCCCCCCCCCCCCCCGGGCCAGTGCTCCTCTGAGTGTTGTCCCGAACCGGGCAACCTGCGGGGCCACCTCGGGGAAACTTGAGGGCTGGTTTTACTCGTTGCTTGACCTATCTGGTGTGCCCTAAGAACGAGATATGTGCAGCTCCTATCCGGATTTGTCGGCACATTCGGGCGGTCTTGGTGGTCTTGTTTTACCATTGTCGAAATGTCTTGTAACCGGGATTCCGAGTCTGACCGGGTTGTTTTGAGAGAAGGAATATCCTTAAATGGTCGTGAGAGCTTGTGATGGGCTAAGTTGGGACACCCCTGCAGGGTATAAACTTTCGAGAGTCATGCCCGCGGTTATGTGGCAGATGGGAATTTGTTAATATCCGGTTGTAGAGAACTTGACACTTGACTTAATTAAAATGCACCAACCGCGTCTGTAGTCGTGATGGTCTCTTTTCGGCGGAGTTCGGGAAGTGAACACGGTTTGGGTTATGTTTGAACGTAAGTAGTTTCAAGATCACTTCTTGATCACTTCTAGCTTCACGACCGTTGCGTAGCTTCTCATCTTACTCTTATTTGCATATGTTAGCCACCATATTTGCCTAGCGCTCGATGCAACTCCACCTCATCACCTTATCTTACCCATAAGCTTAAATAGTCATGATCTCATGGGTTTTGAGATTGCTGAGTCCTCGTGATTCACATATACTACCAAAACAGTTGCAGGTGCCGATGGTACCAGTGTAGGTGATGCTAACAAACTCAAGTGGAAGTTCGACGAGGACCTTGGTCGTTACTATGTTTCGTTTCCTGATGATCAGTAGTGGAGAGCAGTTGGGACGATCGAGGATCTAGCATTTCGGGTTATCTTCTTTTCATTTGGATTTGTCCGTATTCGGACTAGGCGTGTACTCTGAATGATGTATGAATTATTTTTTCATTGTGTGAAGTGGCGATTGTAAGCCAACTATTTATCTATCCTTGTTTTTGTACATGGGATTGTGTGAAGATGACCCTTCTTGCGACAAAACCACAATGCGGTTATGCCTCTAAGTCGTGACTCGACACGTGGGAGATATAGCCGCATCTTGGGTGTTACAAGTTGGTATCGGAGCCATCCCCGACTTGGGAGCCCCCTGCTTGATCGAATCGCTCACGTTGTTGAGTCTTGAACAAAAAAAATTTGAGTCTTAGGATTATATATATCGGAGAGTAGGATTCTTTTTACTTCTCAGCCCCTTCGTCGCTCTGGTAAGGTCTCCTGACATAGATGTTTTGACTTTCCTCTCCTCATTTTCACTAAAAAAAGTTTTAGGATCACGCGGGTATCTTGGGATCGTTCCAATATTCTTGTGACAAGAACATTGTACTTGGTGCCTCCTGACATTTAGGGCTTGTGGTAGTGTCCCGGGGAGTTGAGCTCCAAGGTGTTGTCGTCACAATTTTATCATTGCAGTTCTAGAATACCTGAGTTTCCCCGACATCGAAAATCTCTTTTATGCAGATAGTGGTGAGATAACCTCGACGCCACCCAGTACTGGGGCGGGAGTTTGGGAGTATTGCCATGGCTCGTACAAAGGATGCTTTTCGAAGGTTGAGGTACACGATTTCCGAAGTTTTCTTGGTTATGTGTTGACGGATGGATACAGCTGGATGTAGGGATTGTTTTGTTGGGTGAGATATATTGCTTCCCCTGTATCCCCAACACTAGATTGCATAACCAGAATGTTTCGGGAGTTTATAGGTGGGAATTCAAGTAGCCCCTAGAATATCTTTCCGACAGATGCATGATATGGGACTGGGTAAATCTCTATCATATGTATTTGTTCCGGCTTATCCTGCAAGCTAAATCCTTTGTTTTGTTTTGTGTTGTGGTATTCGAGTTGCTTCGATGTCAAGTGTTGATCCATACCTTCCCTAAATGGTGTTCTCATATTTCTATGGGAGTGCTAATCCTTCTTGATCATTGAGGTTGTCATGTTAACTCTTTTCCAACCGGCGTGCTTCTCTTCAAGTGGATCCAATCATTTCAACATCCGCAAGATCAATTCTAAGTTTTCTCAATGGTATCCATCCCATCTGCCCCAAGTTTCCTTTGTTTTCCCTCCCTCCCACCCTTTTCTTCAAGGACTCAGATTTCTTAATCATGTATCCTTTTATTTGTGAGATGTCTCTTCATTCTTTTCTTTCAATGTTCTAATCCGGTGATTTCCCATGAAGATGCTCAACAGTTTGAAGTTCATCAACCTTCGTTGTTGTTTCTTCTCCGGTGGATCCAATTCAAGCTTTTGGTGTTGATCATATTCCTTTCATTGTTGCAAATGATTTCTCATGCCGATGCACCTCTTAATCATTCACTTCTCGCTATTCATTGGTTCTGGAGTGGTGAAGATATCTCAGAAGGCTCATCTTTTCATTCAAGATCCGTTCAAGCTATTTGGAGATTATTATCTCATTCAAGTCATTTAATTCAACCGGTGCAATTTCTCTTTAAAATCATTTCAACATTGTTTCTCTTGAGTGGGCCCTAACCCACAAGTCTTTTCCCAGGATCTTACCTGACTCTTTTATTTTTTGGAGCTATTCTCAAATATATTAAAGTTTGACATAAGAATCATTTTTCATCAGTGTTATGCCTTCTCTAAGACCGCTTTTAAATTATCTTCATCTTTGGCTCAACCTTTTATCTTTTCATTCATCCGGAGTGTCTCAACAATTTGGTGGTGTTTCCCCTCGTCATTCTCAGCATTTGAAGACCGAAGAAGGATTTCTGCTAAATCTTGGTCCACTCTCTTCAATATTCATGGTTCTAGCTTGATACCATCCTCTCATAATTGTTTTCGATTATGAGAATTCTTTTCAACCATCCGACGCATTTCAGGAGTTACTTCCTTTCTCGATCATCCCAAGGCCATCATTTCAAAATATTACTCATTCTTATCCTTCAGCTCTTCTTCTCCAAATCTTACCAGTGGATCGTTCAAGTATACACTTTAGTCAGCTCATGATCTCTTCATTTTGATGTATCTAAATCCCCTCAAGTATCTTCATTCGTTTTCCAATTCTTCCCGGTGAATTGTTCCTTTGTTACTCTCATTTCCAATTCTTACGGTGGTTTGTTCAAGATTCCTCTTCCTATGTTCTCATATTAATTTATTCTTTGTTTCAATCCTACTGGTGGACCTTCTCAAGTTTACGACATATCTCGCTTAATCCTTTATACGAGAATAAGTAGTATGCCAAATCCATTGCTTGTCATCAATTTAAATTGGTGAAGGATACGTATAACATAATTCTTATTCTTGTTTCATCCAAGTGATTAGTTTTTTCCTTCGGAGTTTGTTCATGAGGAATAAATTCTCGGTTCTAATATGTTCATCTTTTCTTTCCGGAGTTCCAAGTTATCTCGGTTATATCATCGTGAAGCTCCATCTAAATCATTGCAAGGCTCACCTTGTTCTTTCAACTTCTCTTTCTTTCTATCATTTTTTTTATTACCGGAGTTCTTCACGGAGGTCCTACATGGTGGTTCATCAAATATTTCATTCTTTCGTGAAGCTGTTGACGCTGGAACGCGTCACACGAACACATCGATGTGTACCCGCAGTGCCGAGGGAGATGCTCTGCAACTCACACCGCGGGAGGCCGACTTCCAGCGCGATACACAAGACAGCAAGCCGGCGCTTTTGGGACCCGAAACCCCACACGCCCGGGAGGGACCCCATCTGGGCGCGCAGCGGCTATGGGCTGCCCTAGGTCGACCTGATCGCCCCTAGGGCCTCGAGGTTCGCCGCCCTGCAATGAAGAAGAACGAACGAAGAACGAGGAAGAACAAGAACTAGGGTTAAGGAGAAAAGATAAAAGATAAAAAGTGGTAGATTGATTGATCGATTGTGTGTTGTTCAATTGGCCGTCACCCCTTAGGTATATAAGAGGCGGATGGACTTCCCGTGCAAGGAAAAGTCTTGGATTCACGTCCAAAACCCTAGTCAAATACGGATTGGTTTTGTCCGAACTTTCCAAAACTGTTCGGTTTAAACTGGCTGCACCTTGCGGGTCTTTTTTGTGGTGGTAAACTATCTAAGATGGAAACAAGCCCAAAAGCAATCTTGACCATTTCGATGAGACGAACAACTTTTATGTTGAACGTTTTTTGATCAGAAGTCATCTTGAGGGTCAAATCGGTCGCGCAAAACAGGCTATCCCTCGCGCTACCCATCAGACAGGGTGTGTGGTGGGGCGCGCCAGTTTTTGCCTCCTGATAGGGCTGTATTCTGATGGCTCTAACTTTTGCATAAGAACTCGGATTGGAACGATTTTATATCAAAATTGATCGTTTTGACAAGACGAAGACAAACCGTGTAGATAATCTTTCCATTTGAGGTCGTCTTGGGGGCTTAATCAGCCAAACTGTACTCTGAATATAAGATCTTACTACTTTGAGCATAGTTTCGGCCTTCGAGATGAAATTGGACTGCGATGACCCAAACTTCAAAGATGTTCATATCGACAATACAGAACTCTTTCATGAATATCACTTCTCCATTTGAGGCCATCTTAAATAAGTTATTGACCGTGCCAAAATCTGGTGTCAACACATGCCCCCCTGTTTTTCGGCAAAGTTTGTGTGCCGAAAAATAACTTCCGCATAGCTTGTTATAAGGACGATGTCAACACTCCATCGGCCATTTTTCATGTTCTCAGGAAGACAAGTATATATCGGCCATTGCTTGTTTGAACCTCTTGATGCAAACATGGGTGAAAACTTCTCAGCTTCTATAACAATCCGGTGATAAGGTTCCATAGATCAAAACCATCCTCCGAACCATGTTGTTCACCCTTTCGCTAGGATTTTGCAGATAATCAAGAATGAACTTCCTTCAATCCTTACTTCGCCTGCATAAAAGTTTCATTAGTGGCCGAAGCGGTGGGCTTCGATTCAGCCTTACCTATGTTGACAAGACCTAGCATCGGCTATTGATAGAAATGCAATACACCATGGTTAACATAGTAGCCGGATGCTTGCTGTGCTAACTCTTTCGAATTGTCATGCCTAGATATATGAAAATTTTCAAAGCAACCCAAGGTAAATCTTGCATCTAGACATACCATATTGATAACCCTTTCATATTTGTTGCACTACTAATAATGAATCACCGGAAGCCTCAATATGTATAGCACCTATATCAAGGTGAAGCTCCAATCCGAATGACAATGCATATTCGGCTTTGATGATTGTGCAAAAATATTATAAGCGGCCTGAGGCTTCACAAAATAGCTCCATATGAAGACAAATAAGCAACACCAACACCTTGGCCATTGCCATAAATTTACCGTCAAAAATAATCTCCATATAGTACTAGAAAGACAAGGGCAATATCAATGAATATGTACCTCGTTTTGGCCTCTAATTGAACTAAGGATGATGTTAGGATACTACATCAACCATGCTTTGACATAGTCTTAGGGCGATAGATAAATACCAGCCATCAACATAATGCCCATGTAGAATTCATTCACCAAATCATGTATAGCCGAAATAAACAAATGAAATTGCAATCAAATATTTCGGCCCTTTGGATTAGCAAGAAAAAATGTAGCTAATAAAATGTATAGAGATTTGGTAATACCCACTCATGATGCAGAAAATTATGTTGCTTCCATGGATTAAAATAAATCCAGGGAGGGTAATTTATCATACCTGATGATGAATTCCATGGCAAAGGCATCAATGGTATGGTTGAAGAATATGGATGATGTGCTAACCGAAGATTTTGATGGGGTGATGCAAACCTTCGGCTTAACTGTTTTTGGCTTCCATCCTTCTCTTTCTTCACTTTTGTAACACTTGTTGCAATAGAAGGTTTCACATCACTTTCATTTTGACTGCTCCTCTTCGGAACCCATGCCATGTTCTTCTTTTTCAGCTCTTGTGCACTAAGTTTTTGTAATTCCTTCTTTCGCCAATACGATAAACCGAGTGGGCATCTCGGCTGTGATTTTGTTTCAACAAATGGCAACTCTTTTTGGGCCTTGTGCACCCTCAACTTCTTTTCTTCAGATTTGGCACTCTGATTTTTATCAATTGATTGTTTTGTCTCATTGCCTTTAGTAGCCAACGTCAACACTTTAATTGGCTCTTTTTCATTTGAGATCAAATCTGAAATTGCACTCTTACGACCATCTCTTTTAATGCAGTAAACCTCCTTGACCACCTCTTTCTTCTTCCTTGAGCTCTAGACCGATTCCTTATGATTGAAACGGTCTTTGACGCGTGATTGTTCAAATGTTGATCTTCTTTGAGCTGCATAGTATTGGTGAGATGGTCTAGAATAAGATGTAGAATGTGCCCTTGTATCATACCTGTCCCATGATGTATATGTATCTATATGAGCATAGGTAGGCATCCACGGCATTGGCATTGACGGCCCAAAATAAGGATATGAATATGTTGCATTAAAATTATCACTTTGCCAATACCAGTCCTCATATTTGCACCTTGGGGGTGATCTTGGTTTCTTTGCATGATTTGGCCGATAAGCATTCTTCTCTTCACTCTTCTTTTGATATTTTTCCAATAGTTGTGCGAAAGTGACTTTCGGCTTTTTACCTTTGTCCTTATGTCGGCCTTTGTTTTCTTTGGTTGTGCTTGCACCGATCTGTGGATTTGCTTGCTGCCCCCCAGTACTTGGTATCTCCATTGTAGCTTCGATGGAATTGTCACCCTCAAGACTATGTTCATTATGCTCTTCAACAACTTCTTTACTTGAAAGCTTGATCCCATCACCTGTAGTTTTTACCTTCTCTTTAAATGTATCAGCTTGAAGCAGCTATGCAAAAACTTTTTGCCATCAGGACCAATCGGAATAGACTGGTCATCTCTTGGTGTTTCAACAAACTTCAATCGTCCTTTTTCAATGGCCGATTTAACTATTTGACGGAACATGTTGCAGTCCTCAAAATTATGCTTGAACAAATCATGCAACTTACAATACATTTGTCCTTGGATAGATGGCTCAACATGGTGACCAAGAATTCTTATGTAATTATTTTTTAGCAATAAATCAAATATTTGGTCACACATGCTTGAATTGAAGGTAAACTTCTTGTTTTCTAGCCGATCTTGCTGTGTGAACGGCTTTGGAGATAAGAAAATGAATGGTTCAGATTTGGAATCTCCCGATTCGGCTATACATTGTGTTTTCCACTCTATCTCCGGTGTCTTTGAATAAGATATTATATTAGCATTGGATTTCTCAAAAGAAATTAACCTTGGCTTTAAACTTCTGAAACAAAAATATTTAGAACACACATGTCTCAATTGAGACCAAGTGCAAGCCAAGTACGAAATAAGCAAAGCTACCCAACTAGATACGAACTTTAGATAAAGCAACGGGAAAAGCTTTGGCTGTAACAATAAGTCATTATCGGTCTTTATAAATGGCGCGATGTGTTGACCGATATGTTCCATAACAAGTTTATTGCTAACATGTAAATTACCCTTCTTCATTGGTCTTTCAAAATTACTTATGAGAATATTTCTTATAGATGCATCAATAATGAAGTTGCGACCAAATCTGAAAATAGGCAAATTACTCTCTATGCATACCTCTTCAAATATGTCGGGAGAGCATGATGGTGGTGCCACTTGAAGAACATCTTGCTCCGTCTTTGGATGGCTCCCCAACACCTTGTCATCATCTTTTTCTTGATTCCGTGCATCATTGCTTTGAAGATCCATGTCAGCCGAACTTTGTTCGGCTACTTGTTCTTGTCCTTGAGGCTTGTCAATTTCTATGGCACGAAACTCATAGGGCAGGAAGTAGGTTCCATTGACTTCGGAAAAATCAAGTATGGTTGTTTTGCTATGCTTTCCATGCCCTTTCTCAATAATGCTTGCCTCTTTGGATTTGATGGTCTCAGAATATATACTACTTGATTCGGCTTTTCTAATAACCGAATTTTCTTTGTTACCTGAATCAACAACTTTATCTTTTTGAATTTGCAAGGCTTCTCGCTCTCGTCTAATTTTAGCCCACATCTTAGCTTGGCGAGCTTTAATCTTTTTCATCTCAATTTTCATCCACTCGTCATGAGATTGCCCCCTAATACTTTGAGACTCTTTCGGCAATGAGGTGCCGAAACTTTGCGATTTTTTAGGTGGTACACTGGATGATACAGCACTGTGCGACTGCATCATTTGCACAATTCTAGGTTTTACAGCAGCAAAATCATGAGGCTTCCCGCCTTCTATTAGTTCCTGGCGAATAGAGTTGCAGAAATCCCAAGAGATTATAAGCTTGTTCTCAATTACCCAGTCTGGATATGGTTGCCCCCCAATGCTTTTAGACTCTTTTGGCAATGAGATGGTGCCGAAATTCTGTAATTGTGTAGGGGGGACATGATATGCCACGGTAGTAGGTGAAGGCATTTGTGCTCCTGCAGAAGTTTCACTTATTCGGCCATGACCATGAAGGTGCTGAGCCGAATTATGGACATCAACAGTTGCGTATGGTGCCAAAAAATTAGTAGCGTTAGGCGTAGCATATGATGTTTGAGAGTAATTGGCCAAATAACTACTAGTAACTTGGCCAATTCCCCTCTCCACTGGCACGTTTGGATTAGCGTATTGCAAGTTATTTGCCGATGAATAAAAACTTGAAACACTTTGTTGCATACCATTTGATGTTCCTACATAGGGTGTCTCAACTTGATTAACCGAACTCATCATGTTATTCATTGGCATATAAATTTGTGGGGTTGCCGATGCATGGGAGTTGGGATACATATGTTGCATGTTGCTAAAATTATATGAAGTAGAATCATGGAGATATTGTTGCATCGGCCCTTGCACATAATTAGATGCATGATTGATAAAGCTAGGGCTAGCCGATACATTATACTCTTTAGATGATCTAGCAACAACATATGCATTATTTGCATCTACATATGTGAATTGGGTATTCATATTACCTTTGTAGATTGCAAACCCTAGATGACGATCTCTTTGTAGCAAGAACGGGCCGGAGACCATTCAAAGCTTTGTCCCTAGCGGAGTCGCCAAAAAGTGTGTTGATGCTGGAACGCGTCACACGAACACGTCGATGTGTACCCGCAGTGCCGAGGAAGATGCTCCGCAACTCACACCGCGGGAGGCCGACTTCCAGCGTGATACGCAAGACAGCAACCGGCGCTTTTGGGACCCGAAACCCCACACGCCCCGGAGGGACCCTGTCTGGGCGCGCGGCGGCTATGGGCTGCCCTAGGTCGACCTGATCGCCCCTAGGGCCTCGAGGTTCGCCGCCCTGCAATGAAGAAGAACGAGGTTCGCCGCCCTGCCCTAGGTTGACCTGAACGAATGAACGAAGATCGCCCCTAGGGTTAAGGAGAAAAGATAAAAGATAAAAAGTGGTAGATTGATTGATCGATTGTGTGTTGTTCAATCGGCCGTCACCCCTTAGGTATATAAGAGGCGGCTGGACTTCCCGTGCAAGGAAAAGGCTTGGATTCACGTCCAAAACCCTAGTCAAATTCGGACTGGTTTTGTCCGAACTTTCCAAAACTGTTCGGTTTAAACTGGCTGCACCTTGCGGGTCTTTTTTGTGGTGGTAAACGATCTCAGATGGAAACGAGCCCAAAAGCAATCTTGACCGTTTCGATGAGACGAACAACTTTTATGTTGAACATTTTTTGATCAGAAGTCATCTTGAGGGTCAAATCGGTCGCACAAAACAGGCTATCCCTCGCGCTACCCATCAGACAGGGTGTCTGGTGGGGCGCGCCAGTTTTTGCCTCCTGATAGGACTATATTCCGATGGCTCTAACTTTTGCATACGAACTCGGATTGGAACGATTTTTATATCAAAATTGATCATTTCGACGAAACGAAGACAATCCGTGTAGATAATCTTTCCATTTGAGGTCGTCTTGGGGGCTTAATCAGCCAAACTGTACTCTGAATATAAGATCTTAGTACTTTGAGCGTAGTTTCGGCCTTTGAGATGAAATCGGACTGCCATGACCCAAACTTCAAAGATCTTCATATCGACAATACGGAACTCTTTCATGAAGATCACTTCTCCATTTGAGGCCATCTTAAATAAGTTATTGACCGTGCCAAAATCTGGTGTCAACAGAAGCATTCTTCAAGATTTTGTTGGAAGAGCTCAAGTATTCTTCGTCTTCCATTCCAAAGTGCAATTCTTTCTATCTTGTCTTTTGAGATGGTTTTATATCATTCTTGATAATTTTCATTCATGCTTCGTGATTCACATGTTGTCAAGAATGAGGTATTTTAAATCCATCAATCTCTTCGTTGGAGTTATCTTGGTATAGATTTCACTTAAAGCCTTCCCTAAGGAATGTTGCTAATTGTGGTGTCTATCGATTATCCAAGTTTCCACCTATTCTCACGGTGAAAGAAGTTTTTCATCTCTTTGGTGCTCTCAATCAAATCCGTGGTTTCCATTAGTGGCCGGTTGTCACCTCATAGTCTTGAGATGTTTTCCATAAGCCCACAACAAGCTTGTGCTTTCGTTGTTGATTTTCTAACAACTCCGTTCAACCCTTCTCCGTAAGGATGTTTTTTCAAATTCTTCTATGGTAGAAGTTGTTGTTCTCTTCTCCGTTCTTTTCATTCCACTCTTTTGTTCCGGAGGTATTGTGATGTTGCTCTCTTCACCTGTCACCTTGTTTTGGCAACATCATGTTATTTTCCTTGCTTATCTTTTAACCGGAGTGTTGTGTCATCTCTTCAAGTTCTTTCCACCTTATCAAGTCTTGCATCTCTTTTCAACCAGAGTGCTGCCCGAATTCGTTCTTCCTTGTTCCTTGTTCATCTTGTTTCAACCAGAGTGGTTTCAATTCCTTCTTGTCCATTGTACTCGTCATTCGTAGTTGTGCAACCTCCAAGGTTCACATGGTGTTCCTTGTTTCTATTTTCTACCAAAGTGCTCTCAATTGTGTTCAACTCTGTTGTGTTCTTTCTTTCAACTTTTCAACCTCTCAAGGTTCTTTGGTTTCACTCATTTTTCAAAGAAGCAACTTAGTTTTACCTCTTCTCTTCTTCTTCCATTTCTCTCTGGTGCCATCCTAGATCTCGGGACGAGATCCTCTTGTAGTGGTGGAGTGTTGTAACACCCCGGATGTAACTTTCCATAATTGTAACTCCAACTCTTGCCATTTCTGGCTATGTGTTGTGATATTTCCTTCATGGTTGGGTTTTTGTCTTTTGTTTTGCATTTTGTTCATGTCATGCATCTCATCTCATAGCATCATGACCATTGCATCCGCATGTTTTCATAAAACTTAACTAAATAAATTGCATGGGTCTTCGATCCATTTAAATCAAGGGAATTCACATGATGATTTCTCTTTATAACGTATCCTCTTGATATTTTAGGGAGCTATATTGAAATAATCCATTAGTTTGGAACCACCCTCAAACACACTTGAAGTTTAAATTATATGCCTTTCATAATTTCCTTTCCAACCTTCTCCAAACCCTATGCCCAATTCGTTCCCTAACATTTGCCCTTCTCTCTTTTTCTCCTTCCTTTTTTTGTGTAAGAGAAGAGAAGGAAGGAGAGAGGGAGCCCAGCAGCTACACCAATTGCCCCAAGGCCCACCCGCAGCCTACCTAACCCAACCCTAGAGCTCGCCTCCTCATCCCTCGCTCTCTCCCTCGTTCCCCTTCCTGCGCCGCCACACGCACGGGAACAGCTCCCGGTCTCCTCCTCATCGCCCTCGCACCCCTTGCCCGTGGCATCTCGCCTCCTCTACTCACGGCCACCTCGGCCGCAAGCACTAGCAGTCGCACCACCCGTGTGGCTTCGCCTCTCCGACCCTTCTCTGTTTCAACGCCTCGCCATGGAGCCACGCCCGTTCGCCTCCTCCCTCGATTGCGCCGACCACCGGAGCCGTTGCCGGCTATCGCCCCGTCGCCACTCCATTCCCTGCCATCCCCCTCTTTGTCAACTGCCAGGAGTGCCGCCGCCTCTCTTCATCGCCTCTCCAGCCGCATCGACCCGCGCCATGGCCCCGACCTCCTCTGCTCGCCCGTACCCCTACCCCGTGTGAGCCGCCTTGCCCGCTTGCCATGGCCACAGCCGCGAAGTTCGGCTGCTCCTTTTCTCTAGCCCTCGAGCCGCACCTCCTGCTAGTCACCACCTCGGCTGCTTCTCCGAGGGCCGCTGTTCGTCATCGTTATCTCCACGGGCCCCGTGCTGCCGCTGACCACCACCATTGCCTCCTTGCTGCTTCCCACCTGAGGTCACCCGAGGCCCTTGTGTTGCTAAGTTTCGGATCATCAAGACCGGCAAGTTCGACCATGTACTTCTACATCCATCTTCAAATCACCAAGAGCACCTCCGTCGGTTACGTCCCTGAACTAGTACCACTTGCATCAAGTACGCCTTCATCAAGATGCATGCCCGAACAAGCACCGTTTCCGTGGATTGCGCAAAGTACCTCTATCGTTGTCCGAAGACCTGTGTACCACGAGCGGAAAGTTCGTCTACCGTCGCGTGAACCACTACTTCCACTACGGCACGAGTACAACTACTTCCACTATGACCCGCGAGTACCACTAATTCCCTTGACGAGATCGAACCACTCCGAAATGTACGCCTCGAAGGTATAATGCCGAGACGATCACCCGTGGACCGAATGCATGTTTGTTGTACGAGATGCTCGTGTTTTCACAAGTTGTCATTGCAAGTTCCTCCTCATTTGCCATGCCGTTGACCCGTGGGGCACCCGGTAGCGGGATCTCTCCCCATCATATTTTGCATGACATGCTCACGCCCACACTTTCTTTTGCACCGGTACCTGAACGAGCTGCCGGATCATCAAAATGTTGCTGTGGCACCATTTCCGTTGTCATTGTCGTGGCACCCCTTTTGTTCCGCCATGGTGACCAAATGCTTCATAACATGCTCATGTCAACATTTTCATAAAATTGCATATAACTTGCATATGTCATCCGCATCACGATATCAACATTTAAAATGCTTAAATTTGTGTTTGCATTGAATTGCTAAATGACATATGAGGATTTTCCATAATTGCTGTTTGTTGCTTCCGGCCTCATTTAAACTTGCCTAAATAGTTAGTTTACTTATGTTTCACTTCTTGCCATGTTTAACAACATTTAATATTGTTGTGTACCTAAACAAGAGCGAACTAAATAACTCGAATGTCGTGTTTTCGTCAATATGCAACTCGTTGCATATTGAGCTCCACTTAACTTGTAGTATTGTTTGTTGCACTTTCCCATGCCATGCCTCTTTAAATCGGACATGCATCATACTTGGTTGTGCATCGTGCCTTGTTTATGTGATGGTTGTTTACCATGTTGTTTGCTTCTTTCCGGTTGTGCTTCTTCTCGATAGTTCCCATTTTGTTGGGATCGTGACGATTCGTTCGACTACGTTGGTTCGTGTTAGGAGCTAGGGTTCTGCCCGGTCTTGGCCGTAGGCAGTAGGGGAAGGAGGGGGCTGGCCGTGGCGATGAATGGCCACGCCGGCGGCTGGGCGCCGTCGAGGGAGAGGAAGATGGCGGCGACAGCGCAAGAGGCAGGGGGCGGCTAGGGTTCCGGCTCCTCTGGGAGCCGGGCAATAGAGATAATCCTCTTATTGCTTAATTCCAGAAAGAGTCTTACAGCCCATATTTATAACCTAGATAATTTGCATAAGAATTAACCTAAGATAACCTGCATAAGAATTAACCTAAGATAACTTGTGGGCTAAGATTGCCCGGTGGGCCTCTACGGCCGTAACAGTTCGACTACTTCATGGACTCGTTCTTCTTCCTATTGGGATTTCAGGCAAGATGACCATTACCCTTGATATCACTTCTATCTTTGCTTGCTAGTTGTTTGTTCTATCGCTATGTCATGCTTCCTACCACTTGTTTATCATGCCTCCCATATTGCCATGTCAAGCCTCGAACCCACCTTCCTAGCAAACCGTTGGTTGGCTATGTTACCACTTTTGCTCAGCCCCCTCTTATAGCATTGTTAGTTGCAGGTGAAGTTGAAGATTTGATGCAGAGCATCCCTCGACCATCACCATGGACTCCACACCACCACCTCAAGGACAGAGAGGACCGTGGACAAGAGCTCGCGCATGCGTCATCGAGAACAAGGTGAACTCCTTCCTCTTCGAGCTCCACTCAAATTCATTCGAGAGTCGGACTCTACCTCAAATGGAAAGGTTATGCATTCTTAGGTACTTCGGAGATCGTCACGAGAAAGCACGAAGGGATCACCAAGTTCACCAGAGACCTACGGAGGAGGATAAGGAAGATGGACGCGCGACAAGAGAGAAGAAGGAGGAGTCCTGGACACCCTGGGTTCCCGGGCACTTTGGCCCCGGAGGCCCGGCCCTTCCCCTGGCGCCGCTCCCAGCCGGCCCCGGGTGCCCGGCCATGGAGGGCCGGGTGCCCGCACCACCCCCGTGCTGCCCCCAGCCGCCCCCCGGTGCCCGGCCTTGGCCCCCGGGTGCCCGGCCGCCTGCGCCTAGCCGCCCTCCGGGTGCCCGGCCCCCTCCCGCTGGTGCTGCCGCCACCTGCCCGGGTACCCGGGTCATCACCCCCGGGTGCCTGGCCCCTCTCCAGCCAGCCCCGGGTGCCCGGCCTCGACCGCCCAAGCTCCTGCATCTGCCCCGGGTACCCGGGCCCAGGACCCCCGGGTGCCCGGACCACTCCGAGGGCCTGCATGCCTTTTTGGGCTTTTGCCCTTGTATCCCTCTCCCCCTCTTATTTCGTCCCTAGACTATAAGTACCTCCCACCTAGCTCATTTAGAGGATAGGATAGCTAAGAATAGACACAAATCATAGAGCTTAGCTCATGTACCTCCTTTTGTGGGATTCCTCTTGAGAGAGAAGACTCCATTGGAGTACAAGACCTCCATTGGAGAAGATCCCTAGGGATTCAAGCCCCCCTTGAGGGAATGATCTACCTAGATCATCAAGCCCTCATCTCCTTCATAGGATTTGGGATGAACTCTACCATGTATCTTGTTTCCCTTTGATTGTTCATGTACCTTGTGGATCTTGTGTGTTTGTTGGTTTAGTGGATGTGTGATTGGACTTGTTCTTGAGTGTTCCTCTTGTTTTCTCTCTTGTGTTCATCTTGTTCTTGGGGATTCCCCTTGAAATATCTTCCCTTAGGGTTCCACCCTACAACATCTTGGTATGATGAGCCACATTGATCACGAAATTGGAGCCTCCCCTCTTTGTTTTCTAGCCTAATTTTGCTTGTTCTTGCCCAATTTCGAAAATTCCCCACCAAAAATAACCCCAATTTTTTTTTGTGATTTGTTAGTTTGATGAGGTATTGTTGGATTTGATCCATGGATTTGCTTGGTTTCAAGTGGATCTAGCATTCCCCCCATCCATCTCCACCATTCCCTCCACGAAATCCACCACTTTCTTCCATTTTCCCATGAATTTCCGCCCAAATCCGTCAACCCCGGGCACCCGGACCTCAAACCCCGGGCACCCGGACCCCCCCCCCCCCCCCCCCCGTGCAACCTCGCTGACCCCCCTGGGTGCCCGCACCCCGAGCCCCGGGCACCCGCACCGCCGGGCTGCCACCCCCGGGTGCCCGCACCCCCCCCCCCGAAACAGCCCAACACCGCTCACCGTTTCGGCCATAACTTTCGCTCCCGGAGTCCGATTTTGACGTTCTTTAGCTCGTTGAGTAGCTATTGACATCTCCCATCCATCTAGATAGGTTCCAACATCATTTGAATCCATCAAAAAGTTGGCATTTTGGCATCTTTGCATAGGCCATCCACCATATCATCCGCAAAACCACCATAGGTTTCCGCAACCTAACCCATTTTCGATTCATATAGCATTTGTGGTTGCTTGAGTGGTGACTTGAGTCTCCTAAGGTGTTTCGGCTACTTAGGGATGGTTGGTTCGTCATCAACCACCACCACCACTTCCGCATTGCTAAATCCGGAACCACCAACGTATTCCGCTACCACCATTTGACATTTTCCTTGAGATATTGAGTTCGCGGTTTTTTACCGTTTCCTAAGGTGTTTCGGTTACTTAGGGATGGGTCTACATAATATTGGTATATACATCAAGAACACCGCCACTCATCATCGCCACGAGGTCGTCATCGACATCGACCACTTCACCATTTTGACAGCCTAACCGTAAGCAAGAACGGTAACCTCTATATCATCTCGGTATCGTGGTATTCCTTCATTGTACATTCTTGCCATTACATTGTTAACCCCTTAGCCCATTTTGCGTCACTTGCCTATCAATACTAGCCATTTGAGTATTGCCGGCAACGTTACTTGTGCACATTAGTGATCCATACCTTCCATTGCATACATACCATATCATATTGGTATCATCTTGCTATCATCATATCATCCCTTGTGTCACAAGATCGTTCCTGCATATACACAATTGCTATCTTGGTTTGTGCATTTTGCATAAGTGGCCATATAAAAAAAAGCTTTTAAGCAAAAAGAGAGCAAAGAGCTTGTGAGCAAGAGCCATAGCAGCATACCATTGTACATAAGATTGTCATATCCTATCATCTTGGATCATCTTGAGAAGAACTTCGGGAACATCATACACATAGCATACTTGGGATCGAAGGCTCATACATTTTGCATCTTATAGGTTGTGCACGAGTGTCGTATCCTCCTATTGAGCAATCGTGCTAGCGTCTCTCTTGAGTTGTGCAACACGAGCATTTTTCGTGGATTCCACATTTTGTGCTCATTCCTGGGTTGCACGACCCCATTAATCTATCTGTGTGTGTTTCCGCGTGCCACATATTTCTATTGGTCTACTTGTTTCACTTGCCAATTTGTGAATCTTTTCTAACATTATTGACTCTTGCTAACATTTTGCATCAAATTTTTGTGCCACTATCCTCACCGAGCTCCACCATAAGCTTTACTTGATAGGTGTAAGTGAACAAGTCCGGTACCAATTCCACTATTCTTTCATCTCACATTGAGTGAAACGAGATACATCCTCAACTTTGGGAAAAGGTAACTTGGTATTGTTTATCTCATTTCCTACTCACCTCTACTCGAGTCTTGTGATGGATAGGCAAGGCATTTCATCTCCGGTCTTCCTTGACAACGACAACGCGAACAACTACATCACGAAAACGTCCATCTTCGGACTACAACGAGCAATGCAAGGCATTGAGCGACTCGCCATCGACATTCGCCAAAACAAAGCAAGGATAAGGGACTACCTCGACACCAAGTTGGCCAAACAAAGGGATCAAGTACGAGACATGATGGCCAACTACAAGTCTTCTTCCCCTTCGTCATCTTCAAGGCGGCGACGCTCAAGTGGCCAATCTTCGGAACGTCATCGAGCTCAAGCACTACAACACCATCAAGATGAAGATGCTCGCGATGCGTACACCTACAAGTCCCAAAAAGCTCTGCATCAAGCTACGGCCAAACTTCATGAGCTAAAGAGAAGACCACGAGACAAGCACCACCAAGATGGAGCTACGACTACTACGACCACTTCGGCATATTCGCCACGTGTTCTCAAGGCATCTTCGCCTTTGGACGTATGGCATCTTCGCCTACTTACGACGAGTATGCCTACATACACCTTCATCCATGACGAGAGAGATGTTGTGCCATCTTCGGCCTTCATCCACGACGAGAGCGATGATGTGCCATCTTCGGCCTTCATCCACGGCAACGACGACGAGATGGTTAAGCATGGGATTTTCCCTTCGACCACGGCGACGTGTGATGACTTGAGTGACTTGTGCCACAATATTGAGAGTGAGAGTGACTTCACCACTAGCCCCATATATGATGAGTTGCCACAATTCCCATGAGAGGAGAGCCACCACCACCACTTGAGTGATTTGAGTGACTCCACCATATGTGACATTGAGTGCACCTACCTTGAGGGAGGGAGTGAGCCACCACCACATAGAGAGAGTGAGGTAGTTGATACAGCATGTGAGGCCATTTCGATTTCTAACAACTTAACATCTACCTCTATTGTGTCTTCTCATTTTGTGCTAGGTCCCATTTATGATGACACGCCGATCCTCGACGACTTCATCCTTCCTTTGGACAAGACGATGGCCATGGTGGAATATGATGCACCCCCCACATGGTTCCATGAAGATGAAGATGATGACCACCATTTGGTATTTTCCACCTCACCTACACCACTTGAGTGGAATGAACAAGGTAAAATAGGTGAAGGTGATGCTCTAGTCCCACTAGTGGACATTCTTGACATTGATTGCTTGCATGATGTAGATCCACCTATTTCCATGCTTCATGCTAGTGCGATTTCCCCATGCGATGATTTGCCCATTTTTGATGATTATGATGATTCTCATGTGGAGTCTATTAGTTGTGATGCCATGTTACATAGGATTTCTTGTGACAATTCTCTAGGTCACATCATGTTTGATAATCCGCTTGACTTGTCATATGCTATGCATGAGATCAATCATATGTCTTATTTGCAATCTCATCATAGTGACTATGCATATGCCATCAACATAAACCCAATTTGCACATATGGCATAGATGACAAGCCCATGGTTATTGGCATTTGTTTTTCTTGTGATAATATGGATAGGTTCCCTTTGCATCATTTATCTACTATGCCATGCAATGATCACATTGTTGCAAATATGCATTGTTTTGGATGTTCTCCATTTTCTCCCTATCATGTTTCCAGTATTGCTCATGAGGACACCCCCATAGTTTCCTCATACATTTTAGGAGACTTTGATTCATCCTATCCATTGCATGATCTCACTACGTGTGTGCACCATATGCTCCCCATGAATAAACATGCTATTGATATGCCATATACTTCTATGTTAAATTTGCATCCCCGTCGCGTCATACACAATAACTATTCTTTCATGATGGATGACAGGTTCTTATACCATGCATCAAATTTCTTTGAGTGTTGCTTATCTTGTGCTAACTCACATATGCACATACACATCATGATGGATGATGTGTACATTTACCACGCGCACAATTTCTTTGTCTTGTGTATCTTTTGTGTAGGTATCCATGAATACTTGTCAACCTCACAATCCCATGAGTTGACAAAACGAGCTCTAGAGAGCAACGATGACTTGGGATTACATGGATTGTCTTTCCGACCGCTCTCTTTGCGCAAGGACTTCGCGCATTTCTTCTACATGGCTCTCACATGGTTATGGGTTATCTTCCATTACATCTTATATGCCCATCTTGCCATGTTCACTTTGCATGATATACTCATTCCTATGCCTTTTCCATGCATTTGTGACCCATGCTTTGCATTACACATGATGATTGATTCTACTACTTTTATGTGTATTTGCAAGCTTGGTGGAGATATTGCTTGTTATTGCCATGTTTGCTATGTGCCCCATGCCTACGATGATAATATGATCTTGCTTTGTGTTCGTGCTCACGATATGTCATGTGCATTGCCTATATCTCTTATTTACTCACATGACATGATTGCCATGATTTCCTCTAGTGTGTTTCATCTTCGCTCCACTAGTTTACACGACTTGATTTCTATGCTTTCTCATGTTGCATCCAATTCTTGGATTACTTGCTCCTATCACATGTTTGGTTGCAACCATGTCATTCCTTCACATATGCCATGTCCCATTGATTGCTACATGCTTGCCTTGATTGCCTCACACATGATGAACATTTTCTCTCTCTATTGTGTTGAGTGCCACTCGTTTTTCACTACACCCTATGCACATTATGCTTGGATTGTCTTGCACTTGCATGTGTTTAGTCATATCATCTTCTTGGGTGTTGTGAATGACTCTTATGCCTACCATAGACCGTTCATTGAGAGTCTTATGCATGCTTGCTATGACCTTGAGGTAGATGCTTATTCTCTTGTCACACATATGTGCATCTCTACCTCACGTTTACATGCTTATTGCCATGATGTCCTTGATTATGCTAAATTTATGTGCTTACATGCTATGCCACACTCCCTTGACAAACCATATGCTATGCTTGATGACGATACTAGTTTGGTGAATCACCTCTTGAATGCTTGGTTTTTCTTTAATGCCAACCACATTTGTATTTCCAAGTGCTTGTTATCTTTGCTCCTTTTGAAGGAATTACAAGATGGTGCGACATTGGAGAGTGACCATTTCGAGCTTCAACATGATACGTGCTTGGTGGTTATCTACTTCTACACGGCGACGCCATCTCTTTCCCATGGTGATGAAGATCACGATCCGTGGACGGATCTCTCCCAAGGGAGGGGAGATGATGCGGAGCATCCCTCGACCATCACCATGGACGCCACACCACCACCGCAAGGACGGAGATGACCGTGGACAAGAGCTCGCGCATGCGCCATCGAGAACGAGGTGAACTCCTTCCTCTTCGAGCTCCACTCATATTCATTCGAGAGTCGGACTCTACCTCAAATGGAAACTTATGCATTCTTAGGTACTACGGAGATCGTCACGAGAAAGCATGGAGGGATCACCAAGTTCACCGGAGACCTACGGAGTAGGAGAAGGAAGATGGACGCGTGACAAGAGAGAAGAAGGAGGAGTCCTGGACAGCCCGGGTGCCCGGGCACTTTGGCCCCGGAGGCCCGGCCCCTCCCCTAGCTCCGCTCCTAGTCGGCCCCAGGTGCCCGGCCATGGAGGGCCCGGGTGCCCGCACCACCCCGGCGCTGCCCCCAGCCACCCCCGGGTCCCCGGCCTTGGCCCCCTGGTGCCCGGCCGCCTGCGCCCAGCCGCCCTCCGGGTGCCCGGCCTTGAGGCCCCGGGTGCCCGGCCACCTCCCGCTGGTGCTGCAGCCACCTGCCCGGGTGCCCGGGCCATCACCCCCGGGTGGCCGGCCCCTCTCCAGCCAGCCCCGGGTTCCCGGCCTCGACCGCCCAGGCTCCTGCGTCTACCCCGGGTGCCCGGGCCCAGGACCCCCGGGTGCCCGGACCACTCCGAGGGCCTGCGTGCCTTTTTGGGCTTTTGCCCTTGTATCCCTCTCCCCCTCTTATTTCGTCCCTAGACTATAAGTACCTCCCACCTAGCTCATTTAGAGAATATGATAGCTAAGAATAGATATAAATCATAGAGCTTAGCTCATGTACCTCCCCTTGTGGGATTCCTCTTGAGAGAGAAGACTCCATTGGAGTACAAGACCTCCATTGGAGAAGATCCCTAGGGATTCAAGCCCCCCTTGAGGGAAGGATCTACCTAGATCATCAAGCCCTCATCTCCTTCATAGGATTTGGGATGAACTCTACCATGCATCTTGTTTCCCTTTGACTGTTCATGTACCTTGTGGATCTTGTGTGTTTGTTGGTTTAGTGGATGTGTGATTGGACTTGTTCTTGAGTGTTCCTCTTGTTTTCTCTCTTGTGTTCATCTTGTTCTTGGGGATTCCCCCTCCAATTCGTGAAAGATCTTCCCTTAGGGTTACACCCTACAACAAGATTGCTCCATGTTGGAACATGCACATGTGGGGATATCACATTATCTCTTAGTTTTAATTAATGCATCTATATACTTGGTAAAGGGTGGAAGGCTCGTCCTTCTGTCTGGTGTTTTGTTCCACTCTTGCCGCCCTAGTTTCCGTCATACCGGTGTTATGTTCCTTGATTTTGCGTTCCTTACGCGGTTGGGGTTATGGGACCCCCTTGATAGTTTGCCTTGAATAAAACTCCTCCAGCAAGGCATAACCTTGGTTTTAACATTTTCCTACCTACCATCTATACCTTTCCCTTGGGTTCTACAGACTCAAGGGTCATCTTTATTTGAAACCCCCCGGGCGAGTGCTCCTCTGAGTGTTGGTCCGAACCGGGCAACCTGCGGGGCCACCTCGGGGAAACTTGAGGGCTGGTTTTACTCGTAGCTTGACCTATCTAGTGTGCCCTGAGAACGAGATATGTGCAGCTCCTATCGGGATTTGTCGGCACATTCAAACGGTCTTGCTGGTCTTGTTTTACTATTGTCGAAATGTCTTGTAACCGGGATTCCGAGTTTGATAGGCTTGTTCCGCGAGAAGGAATATCCTTCGTTGATCGTGAGAGCTTGTGATGGGCTAAGTTGGGACACCCCTGCAGGCTATAAACTTTCTAGAGCCGTGCCCACGGTTATGTGGCAGATGGGAATTTGTTAATATCCGGTTGTAGAGAACTTGACACTTGACTTAATTAAAATGCATCAACTACGTGTGTAGCCATGATGGTCTATTTTCGGCGGAGTCCGGGATGTGAACACGGTTTGGGTTATGTTTGAACGTAAGTAGTTTCTGTCGGTGTTCTGGGAACGGGGGTCCCCCAGACTTGCCTGCCTGCGGCCTGCGACATGGCTCAAGTGGGAGCCCAGCGCAGCCCAGCTTCATCAGCTCAAGCTCAAGACCCTCGCGAGGGGCCAAGCCTCGCGGGGGGGGGGGGGGGGGGGGATGACAGGAAGCTTCCTCAGGAGCAGCCTCCTCAGGCAGGCTCGCGAGGAGGCAGACAGATCAAGGCAGGGTACCTCCTAAGGGGCCCGTGACGCAAGCCATGACAATTGAAGACCAGGCGGGCGCCAGGTGGGCGCCGGCCCGTGCAGTGTCCTTGTTTCCCTTTCGGTGCAAAGGGGGCAAGCACAGGCCAAGGCATCAAGCAAAGGTTACCATTTTGGTGCAATAAGACCAAGACCAGCAGAACGGGAGGACGGAGGTCATCGTGGAGACCAGGACGGCGTCATCGTCAGAGCCTTTGGCAGCCGAAGACCAACATTAGTCAGGATAAGTGTACTAGATGTTCCCCTTCAAAATGGCCAATTGTTGGGGCCCTTCCCGCTCATTATTTAGGAAGAGGCCTAGGGCCTCCATCTATAAATAGGACTAGCCACCCACAGGGTAGAGACATCTGGAGATCGACCAGAGAGAGAGAGAAAGGCGACTGAACTCACCCTAGTAGTTCATCACACCAGCCCAAGAACAGCCCCTCGCGAGGCTGTTCTCCCTTTGTACTGGTCATCATTAGCCCCTGAGGCAATCCACCACACCACACACTGGAGTAGGGTATTAAACCACAATGGTGGCCTGAACTAGTATAAATCTCGTGTCCCTTGTGTGTTCTTCTTTCTAGCTTAGATTCTTGTGAGACTTCGACGCGTGAGCCGGTAGGGGAAAGATCTTCATGCGCACCCCAGTGTTCGAACCTCAAGGGTCTGCCAGAACCCGAAATCTGACATTTGGTACACCAGGTAGGGGGTGCACTGGAATCTTTCTTCCGCTAGTCGCGCGAGATCTTCCGCCATGTCCATGGCTAACGCTCGCCGGGCTCACGCCGAGCGTCGGGCTGCTCTCGCCACCCGCGTCGCCCAGACGGCGCCCGTCGGCGGTCGCCCCCATCGTTCCTCGGCGCCTGCCGCCAACGCTGCCACCGTCCCAGCGGGGAACGAGCAACAGGCCTCATCCCTGCATCCTTCGGTGTGGCACGATGGCCGCACCGCCACCCCGTCGCCGACTCCAGCCGGTTCGTCGTCCCACACCCGTCGCGCCCCCGTGGACGCGCCGCCCGCTCCTACAGCCGATGCCGGCACTAGGCCAGGCGGCTCCGAGCCTTGGCCCCCGCCTTGCGGCAGGTGCAGTGGCCGCTCAAGTTTAGGCCCGAGATGCCGCCGCGCTACAATGGCGCGACGGATCTGCTGGTTTTCCTGCTGGCGTCGAGGAGGCTGTCCTCAAGGCCGGAGGCGACGACAGGGTGATGGCCAACTGGTTTCCCATGGCCCTCACTGGCGTTCCATGCATCTGGCTGCTCCACCTTCCAGCGGCTTCTGTGACCTCCTGGGGGGGGGGGGGGGCTGCGCGGCCTCTTCCTCGCCCAATACGCCGCGCCAGCGCACCCGGTCGTCGCAGCTCTCCTGGGCGGCTCACAAGCGCCACCTTCGAGCCACCACGTCAAGCCATTCACCCACCAGATCGGTGCCGCCTCCAAGTGCCAAGAAGCTCCCCCGGGCTGGGTGGCGCCCGAAGCCGATCTAACCTTCAACTCGGACGATCACACCTCCAACCATGCCGGTTCAGGTGCACTCCCGATGCTGTGTACCCCCACCATCTGCCAAGTGGCCGTCACCAGGACCCTCATCAATGGCGGAGCGGGCCTTAACATGCTCTCTGCGGAGGCCTTTAGCCTCCTCCATGTGCCACTAGAGCGTCTTCAGCCCAGCAGGCCTTTCTCAGGTGTCGGGCTCAGTTCCACCGCCTCCTTGGGGCAGATCCGCCTCCCGATGACCTTCGGCACCTACGACAACTTCCACACTGAGCTGATCGACTTCGACATCGCCCCCATAGGCCTCCCTTACAACGCCATCCTTGGCTACCCGGCCTTGGCCCGGTTCATGGCAGCGACTCACCCGGCGTACAACCTCATGAAGATGCCCGGGAGCAGCGGCGTCCTCACCGTGTCAGGAGACACCAAAGATGCGCTGCAGGCGCTCAAGCTTTCCTTTAAGACAGCCGCGGTGGCGCAGCCCGCCGGCACTGATGCCCTCGAGCCCAAGGGGGCTGCACCGGATAAGAAGAAGCAGCTATTCACCCAAGATAAGGCGGAAACCAAGCAGATACCAATCAACAAGGACGGGTCCACTAACGCCACCTTCACCATAGGCGCCAACCTCGAACCCAAGCAGGAGAAGGCCCTGGTGAAGTTCTTGCGCGCGAACAAGAAGGTGTTCGTGTGGGAACCTGATCAGCTAGCAGGGGTCCCGAGGGGCATGATTGAGCATCACCTCAATGGGTGTCCCAACGTACGCCCCGTGAAGTAGAAGGCGAGGAGGCAGTCCACTGAGAAGCAAGCTTTGATCGTCCAAGAGACCCGCAAGCTAGAGGCGGCAGGGGTTATTCGCGAGGTTCGCTACCCAGATTGGTTGGCTAACCCGGTTGTCATGCCGAAAAAGGGAGGAAAGGAACGCATGTGTGTCGACTTCACCAACCTCAATAAGGCCTGCCCGTAGGATCCATTTCCACCTCCTCGCATCGACCAGATCGTCGACTCCACCACTGAGTGTGACTTGCTATGCTTCCTGGATGCTTTCTCGGGCTATCACTAGATCAAGATGGCGGTAGAAGACGTAGAAAAAACGGCTTTCCTGACCCCGTGTGGAGTGTACTGCTACACATGCATGCCATTTGGGTTGCGCAATGCGGGCGCGACCTTTCAGCGACTGATGCACATAGCCTTGGGCCGGCAGCGCGGGAGGAATGTTGAAGCTTATGTCGATGACATTGTGGTGAAGTCTCGGGAGGAAAAAACCCTGATACAGGACTTGGAAGAAACCTTCGCGAGCCTCAATGAGGTGGACCTGTGGCTTCACCCGAAGAAGTGTGTGTTTGGGGTCCCCTCAGGCAAGCTCCTGGGCTTCCTCGTATCCCACAGGGGCATCGAGGCCAACCCGTAGAAGGTCAAAGCAGTTGAGGACATGAGCCCGCCGAAGACCCTCAGAGAGATGCAGAATTTCACCAGGCGTGTGACCGCGCTAGGACGTTTCATCTCTAAGCTGGGGGAGCGAGCGCTGCCCTTCTTCAAACTGATGAAGAAGAAGGGCCCCTTTGAATGGACCGAAGAGGCCGACAAGGCGTTCCAGGATCTCAAGAGGTACCTAACCAGCCCTCCGGTTACTACAAAAAAAAGACACATCCGTGACATTTTGGGCCGAACGAAAAAATTTTCTGTCATACATATGACACTTCTATGAAGATAATTGTGACAAAACCTTGTATCATCATAGATGTGGTGGGCTCCTACTTCTATGACAAAAAATCATGACAGAAAATGGGCTTTTCGTCCTGGGCGGGCTGGAGACGCAGCTGCATGACATTCTTTGGGCCGTCCATGACGGAAAAAACCATGGTAGAAGCAAGGGGGAGGAAAATTTCGGGGAGTTGTCAGTTACGGTGGGAGAGCGATGCATGTTTCTCTTGTACAGGTACGCGCGTGTGTGCGAGGCATGGCTCTAACTGAACCCGAGCGAGGCGTTGGGCTCTAACTGAACCCGAGCGATTACACTGCAGGCTACGTGTTACTGAACCCGAGCGATCGATCGATGGCTGTTAACTGAACCCGATGGAGCGATTCCTTCTCTACTGCTGCTAACTGAAGCCGATCGATGGATGAACAATGAGCTTGTGGGGGGGGGGGGGGGGTTTGGATGAACAGTGAGCGGTGGCGTTGCCTCTGGATGAACAGGAACCCATGGTGTGGAGGGCTGGATGAACAGTAGACGGTGGAGGGGTGGCCGTGGAGGGGTCGTTGAACAGGACCCCGTGGTGTGGAGTGCTGGATGAACAGTAGACTGTGGAGGGCTAGATGAACAGTAGACGGTGGAGGGGTGGTTGAACAGTAGCCAGTGGAGTAGCGCGCGGTGGAGGCTGGATGAACAGGAGCCGGTGGAGGCTGGATGAGGTCGACGGTAGCCCGTGGAGGCTGGAGGAGGTCGACGGTGGAGATGAACAGTATCCCGTGGAGTCCCGTTTTGCGGTACGCCACACCCCTCCCGATGAACAGGACCCCCGTTTTGACCGTAGCACTCCAACACAAGTCCGTTTCATCCGTTTTGCGGTACGCCACACCCCTCCCGATCAACAGGACCCCTGTTTCGACTGTAGGAGGTCTGTTTCCTCCGTTTTGCGGTACTCCACACCCCTCCCGATCAACAAGACCCCCGTTTCGACCGTAGGAGGTCCGTTTCCTCCGTTTTGCGGTACGCCAGACCCCTCCCGATGAACAGGATCCCGTTTCGAACATGGCCGGTCGAACACAAGGCCGTTTCCTCCATTGTGCGGTACGCCAGGCCTCGTTTCCATCGCTTGTTCCGTCCAAGCCCTCCCAATGAACACGACCACGCATTCCATTCCGACCCAGCCGGTTGGCTCCCCATGAACATGACGACGATGCTTTTTCTCCGTTCTGACCCAGCCATGTACGTGTGCACGACTAGGCGTTCGAGACCCGGCCCGTATGTACACATATGTGGCCGTATTTTCTTTCTTGCACCCTGGCCGCTGTACGTACGTGTACATGCTACGTGCGTGCCTCTACTATGACACGTGCGCGCCTCTACAACGACTAGTATGTACATACACATTCATGAACAGAATGACAACACTACGTACGCTTCGACCAGGTGGGTCCCGACTGTCAGGCACTTCCTTGCCTGCGAAGGTGTAGCTGGTGGGTCCCAGCTGTCAGGGGGGTGAATCATTTTGGTTTTTTTTGCCTGGACACACTTCCTTGCGTGCGAAGGTGTAGCTGGTGGGTCCCAGCAGTCAGGGGGGCGAATCATTTTTTTTCGGACGCACTTCCTTGCCTGCGAAGATGTAGCTGGTGGGTCCCAGCAGACAAGGGGCAACGTTTTTTTTTGCGAAATACGGTGGCCCGTCCGGTGGGTCCCTGCTGTCAGGTGGAGGAATAATTATTTTGCGCGTAATAAGGAGGCACTTCCTTGTTGCGGCCATGGACTTAGCTGTCAGCCTCTCCACATACAGTCCATGTCCGATGGAAGCCATTCCTTGACCACATTGACCATGCCGCGCCGAGAGCACCAGGGCGATGGACGACGGCAAGGCCTAGGAAGGGCACGACGCGGAGCCAGGGAAGACGCGGTAGTGGATGCCCATGCGTAGAGGAGTATGAGGGTTCACTGGTTCGCTGCGGTGTGAGGCTGCTGTCGCCGCAGAATAACAAGGGGTGTGGGTGAGTAGAGGGATGGCCTGGCCAGCGGTGGGAGTAGTAGGGGGCGGTGAGGCCTCCGCGGCATCACAGCCGGCCACGGGAGGCAGGAGCAGGCGGCACGACCGACGCTGCTTTGGGCGGCTATAGCAAGAAAACCAGAGGTTGAAGAAGCACTACGGCCATTGGATGGACATCGTATGGTCACTAGAGCTAGAATCGTTCATATATTGACTAAAGTTGACAAAGGCCTCTGTCCCAGTCAACTTAGTAGGCCCACAAGTCAGCCTCCCACCAAGGTTGGTCCCAGCTAGCAGGGGGTATTCATTTTTTTGTGCGTAATAAGGAGGCACTTCCGGTGGGTCCGAGCTGATAGCGGGGGGAACGTTTTTTCGCGAAATAAGGTGGCCTGACCTGTGGGTCCCAGCAGTCAGGGGTAAATGTTTTTTTCACGAAATACTGGTGGCCCGTCCAGTAGGTCCCAGCTGTCAGGTGGAGGAATAATTATTTTCCGTGTAAAAAGGAGGCACTTCCTTGCGGCTGCCGTGGACCCAGCTGTCAGCCTCTCCATGTACAGTACTCTTCTGATGGAAGTCGATTGTTGACCACATTGACCACGTCGCGCCGAGAGCACCACGGCGGTGGACGACGGCGAGGCCTAGGAAGGGGACAACACAGAGCCGGGGAAGACGCGGCAGTGGAAGCCCGCGCAGAGAGGAGTACGAGGGTTCACCGGTTCGGCTGCGGCGTGAGGCTGCCATCGCCGCAGAATAACAGGGGTTGTGGGTGAGTAGAGGGATGCCCTGGCCAGCGGTGGGAGTAGTAGGGGTGCTGAGGCCTGCGTGGCAGCACAACCGGCCACGGGAGGCGGGAGCAGGCGGTCCCGCCGGCGCTGCTTTGGCGGCTGGAGCAAGAAGATCAGAGATTGAAGAAACACGACGGCCGTTGGATTGACATCCAATGGTTACGTCTGCTAGAATTGTTTGTTGACGTAGTGTATAATAACTAAAAAAATCTTGCATACGCGTCAACTAAATAGGCCCACAAGTCAGACCACTCCCTCTTTTTTTAGTAATTTATATATAGCTCATGGCAACTTCTTATGCAATTTATTGTAGTCGTTTTTTTGGTTGGCTAGGGCCAATTTCACATATTTCTGTGGGTTCCAAACTATTTTTAATACTGAAATGTCGAGCCAGATTTAAAGTACTTTGAAGATATATTTGAATTAGGTTAATGCCCAGTGAAATAGGAATCTGAAAATGTGAAAAAAATAGAAATTATAAAGTAATTGCCAATTTGTCATCTGTTTTTATATTTACAACCCATTTCATATTACTTCCAAGATTTGCAGGCGTCTTGAAAGAGTTGCAGCCCATCAGGGCATAGAAAAATAAGTAGGCCTGGATTGGGTATTCTTCAGAAAAAATAAACTGGGCTCATTTTCACAAAGAAAAAATAGCTGGGCTGGTCACATGGTGAACATAAAATATAAGCCTGGGCTAGACGGGCCACAGCCCAGTTCAAACCCTACTCCGTCTCAACAATACCAAACAAAAAAAATACTGCTCGAGTAGCTACGTCCCAGGTGTCAGCCGATCTTGTGCTGTTCTCTTGTCTATTGACTACATACGCTCACAATGTCGTGGGTCCCAGATGTCAGGAAAACACTAGGAGGAAGCATTTTATTTTTCCATACGCTGACGTGGTGGGCCCCTACTGTCATCCTCTCCACGTACTTCTACCGATTCCTGTTGTTTGTTGACCATGTTGACAACGCGAGAGGGCGGCGCCGCAGCGAGCGCACCAAAGCGCGCGGAGGACGTCGGCGTTAACGATTTAGGAGACGGTGTGGCGGCGATGCGTGCACTGAGGCGCAGCCAGCCATGTGAGGCGGAAGCAGGCGGCCCCACCGGCGCTAGTTTGGTTTTGGCGGCTGGAGGAAGAAAGGACTGAAGAAACACGACAGACTGTAAAAGCATCAGGAGTACTTAACAACCTTAACTGAAACCAGTAGGGGCACTTAACAACCAAAGCTGAAAGCAGTATGAGTACTTATACAGGTTCAACCGTACAAAGCACGCCTCGAACAGTGCTACTTTGCCTACAGTTAACCAAGGGTGAGGCCGCCAAGCCCCAGGACAAGGCCCAGGCGCCACCCCGCGCATCCACAACCTTCTGAAAGCGGCTTCATCTCACAATGTGGTCAACAAACAGGATATTCGCTTTAGAGCCATGGAAAAGCATGAACATAATCTTCTGTCCTATTCTCCAAGATGGACGAGCCTTCATTATCTGAGACCACCCACGAATAAGTATCTTTTCACCTCCAAGGGGAATTGAGTAGGTCGACATAAACATCATGTTGTGACCAAGCGCAAGTCTGACCCGACCATGGTCAGGCATCTGTATAGGAACAATAGAACTCGGCAGTTCCTGTTTCAAGAAGATCACAACTGTAAAACTGTGTATAAGCAATAGTTTATGAACATAATATATATAACAGAAAATAGCTCGTACCATAAGTTTCTCGACACAATTGGAACTGTTCAACGAGTGCAGCAGTGTCCCACATATCCCACGTGGCCTTCCACCATTGAAACACCCCACAAGGACCTCAAGACGATCAATAAAGTGTAGGAACTTGTGGATGTCGATCCGGTCAACTTCAGTGCCATTAGTAACAGCTGAGTTATTACAGAGTAACAAACGAGCAGACTGCTTAACTCTGAAAAAACATACACGTGCCACAAATTATAAGACAAAATTAGTTAGAAGTAGCATCTTCGTGAGAGATTCGTTGCTACTTCTAAAGTTAAATTGTAATTAGTTAGACAGAATAGGTGGATTAAGAAGTAATCGAGGCAACAAGCAAGAACCAGATACAAAACTAACATGGATGAACAATTGGAACGACGTCAGGGTGGAAGATCATAGTGAAGATGAGACCAGGTTCTACTATTTCCATCAACATTTGTGCGCCAACTTTCAGTCCGTAACACTTGAGAAAGTTTATCCAAGTTCGACCATAAAAAAAGCAGCGATCTTCTTGGTTCATGAACCCAACTCGAAACCAATATCCATGGATTGTCTTCACTGTGACCATTAAACTAGTGTATTCAGTTATGGCAAGGCCGAGCATCTTGAGTACAAGTGTTCTGGCAGAGCAAATAATACACTGCAGGAAAAATAATATGAGAACACAGTATGTTCAAAAAAACCCCACCCTCCTGGATAGAGAAGAGGATTCTAGGAACATACTGTGCGCGTTTCAAAATGCTGTGGTAGGATGAGAAGGAACAAGTGTGGCGTCTCGCCGTGGGCGTAGAAATCTGTAAGGTACTCGCACTTTGGGCACTGCAACTGAAACACACTGGATTTAGTATGAAGAAAAATGCATCAACGGCGGCGGCTGCCATCCTAGGATTACCTGCGACCAAGGGACTTGGATTTATCGGGGATGGCTGAAGAATTCGTACATGGTTCTCCATGAGAAAACCCTATGCAATCGCCGAGCGGGGGTTTTCTCTGAACAAGCAGACGATGGAGAAGGGGATTCAGGCCCAGTGAAATATTGCCGCTTCGTTCGTCCAGCTTACTGCTAAAGCTAGAAAGGGGGGTTTGTGATTTGACGGCTCATTGGGCATTACTACGGCGCTACGACTGGGGTGTGTCTACCGTGAAGTTATGCACTCTAATTTGTGCATATGGCACGTGGACCCCGTTGTCGGTTGCCCCACATATCAGCGAAAGGAAGTAGAAAGACAGGAGTAACTAGTTACACATAAATATATTTTTGACAGAGAGATACTCCCTCTGTAAAGAAATATACAAATCTTTTATATCATAGGCTCACCTTGCCGAGAAATATACTCCCTCTGCAACGCACGGGCATTATGGGGGTTCAGCTGAGAATATAATACTCAGATAGGCTCACGGTTCTGGACATTGGGCCACAGGCCGACCCTGCATGTTTGGGGGCCCATGTGTTCTACCTCTGCGCTTTTCATATTGCAAGCGATCGGTATTGCACTGGTTTTAGATGCTGTCGCAAGGCGAATACACAAAATTGAATAAAGCACGGCAGCTGTTGGAATGAAATCGAACGACAGATCCTAACCAGCAATCAGAGTTGCAATTCTATCAACGATATACCATGTGATAAATAATACTGTCGTACTACTTATACACACAGGACACTTGTTTCACCTTGCTAGATTATTACATCAAAATCTCTCGGAGGATAGATCTGTTCGGCAGTTGCGTGCTGCTACTAAAGAATTTCGAAGTTAATTTGGACCAGCTCTCCTTGCCGAGAAAGTTCGATTTTGACATCATCCCCTACCGCAAGATATGATTTAGATTTGAACCTTGACCATCCTTTAGCATCAATCATCATGCGACCATCCTTTGTACTTACGGTATATTGAGCAGGTTCATTCACACCAAGGCTGCGCATGGTAAGAGAAACTTGGCCACGGCCGCCCGGATTGTTGAACGACTCCCTCGTTGCTCTAGGAATTCTCTGTTTGAAAACAAGAAGACATACGCAAACAGTTAGATCAACACAGTGAATCATGTGAAACAACATGGAAAGAGAAAAGACCGAAGCAATTGGGCGGCCAATGCTTACCAAGAAGGTGGACATGTCAGTTTTTGTAAGGACTTTGGTATATGAAGGGCGAATTGCAGCCCAGTCTGTTGCCGGTGCAACTGCACGGGCCGGACCAAATGCAAGTGCAAGTGTTGGTGCAGGTGCTGAAGCCGCTGCTGCTGCCGGAGATGGTGCTCCTTGTAGAGCTGGTGCCGGTGTCGATGCCCGATCCTCCGGTAGATCAGACTAATCCGCTGACGCGGTCGGTGCCCAATCCTCAGCTGGATCAGACTGAGCTGCTGCCGATGTCAGTGCTAGAGCACCTGACGGTGCTCGATCTATGCGAGACATCGGCGATCGTGTCTGGTCTGCTATGATCAGCTTTCTAACTTGACTAGGATCCGTGACCGTGATCCAGTTTTTTTCTTCATTTCTTTTAAACGTGAGAAGGACTAATTGTGGCGTTTTTGTCAAACCAAACTGCAGTCATAGGGATTCAGCCTTTACTCAGACAACAGACTGATCCAATTTTTTCCAGTAATATAAGTGATGGACAGTGCCTTCATTACTGACACGACATAAGAAGTGAAACCTGCAAAAATAGCCATCGTAGAGCAAACCAAACGGTTTATTCAGTGATGAATGTCACATGGCAAAACCTGCATCGTAAAATTGCAGGAAAAGAAAGAAAACATGACATTAAATCATTAAGATTTAGATAGTAAATCAATAAGATTTACTTGATGTGACACGAGTGAATCCTTACCAGGAAATCACTATGTTGAAGTACTAACCAGGAGATTGATCGTCCAACTACGCGTGGCATGCAGGGGCCCTGCCTACTCCCACAAGCAGGACAGTCCAAAGGTCGTGACAAATCGTATGGACCGAACATCCATGGGACTGGAAATCCTGGTGGGTGCGATAAACCCTGCAATGCATACAAATATTGGAGTGTAAGCATAATTGACAAACCGTCCTCACAAAAAATATGATCTGGATACTTCAAAATGTACAGACTGAATTGAGTGGACAAACATTAACATAGACCATTCTCAGGACTGACCACACACCAAAAGCGACAGTACTAATAAACAATACAGGGTTCACAAACACAAATCAAGTACTGAACAATTGTACTTACTACAGACAAGCAAAGTTGCACTAACTAAACTCTGCAGATATTTCTTGCCACCGACCTACGGGATGAACCCCGCATAACTGACTAGGCCATGGACTTCTTGTGAGATGTCTACATGCACATCACCATCTTGTCAACCTTGGAGAACCTAACAGAGTGGTCTTTCCACTCATAAACATGATGATGAAGACAAGCTGCATCAGATTTGTTGGGAAGCTTTACAAGAACCACATCCTTCGTAATCGAAGGCATAGCCAGGAAATTGTTGTGGTCAAGTACAGCCTCGAGAACACGCCTGACAACAATGCTACAGGAAAACACTAGTTCAGGACACGTGGCGACAAGGACACAACAGCTGGATAGTTCAACAGTAGAACTCATCATCAGGTCTTCTAGTTCACACGGCATGACTTTGAGAACTTCATCTCCACCGCGGACCTGGTTCTAATTCAAACAGAAACCATATTTCATTACTACCTCCGTTCAGAAATATAAGATGATTTTCAATATTATACTCCATATATGACTACATATACGCACAGAAATGAGTGAACAAAGACACTAGAACATGTCTTCAAAGGCATGAGAGCAGAAGGATTACATGCAATATCCATAACACAAGTTACTGAGGCAAATATACCCTCTTAAAAGGTAGCATTGATGTTCATAAAGTACTCCCTCCGTCCCAAAATTCTTGTCTTAGATTTGTCTAGATACGGATGTATCAAGTCACATTTTAGTATTAGATATATCCGTATGTAGACAAATCTAAGACAAGAAATTTGGGACAGAGGGAGTAGTTGAAAGTAATCTATAAGAAATCAATGTCAACCTCTCGCATGTTTTGGTCAAAAGAGGAATTTAGAAACGTCATTTGGCACACTAAAATCACATGCAAGATCACCCAGAAGTTGTACTACCAGTACTAGTACTGCGTGTTAGATGAAAAAACATGATCAAGATCGAGAAAAAGATCATCAACAAGAGACATTACCTGGACTTGCTTAATGAGGGATCCCAGAGAGGGGGGCTTGGACATGGCGATGGCTTTGAGCTTGTCTGCGGTAGTCTCTGCGGGGTGCTTGCGCTTCTTCGTACTATGAGCCTCGACGGTTTTGGCCAGAGCCATAGACATCACGTCGGCCGGTGCTCCGGCGTCCATCCAAGAGAGGAAGCTGAGGGAGAAGAGTGAAAAGAGGAACAAGATGAGGGAGAAGCGAAGCGAGTGGGGAGCTTCTTCAAGAGAGGAAGCTGAGAGAGAAGAGTGAAATGATGGTTGCTTCGTCTGTCCAACTTACTGCTGGAAAGGAGGGGGTTTTGTGATTTGACGGCTCATTGGGCATTACTGTGGCGGTTCGATTGGGGTAGTCTACCGTCACTCTACTATGGAGTAATTTAGTGCATGGCTGGTGGACCCAGGTGCTGGCTGTCCCACACGTCGGCGAAAGTGAGTAATTTAGTGCATGGCTGGAGGAGGATCCGCACGGTAGAGCGTGTCCACTGTTTTTCATTCTGAAGAAAAAAATGATTACAACAAGCGTTTCCACTCGTACGACGGAGGAGTGCGAAACACGGCAGCCACTTGAACATATACAATGCTCCTACTACTAGGCATGTGCAGTGGTTCATACATCAGTACTACACAATCTTGTTGCTAGTGTAGTACAGTAAGATATGACGATAACAAATGATGTTGTGCGCATGTCAACTACTCATATATGTAACATAGTACCGCTTTTTCGACTGTCCGGTCGAGAATGAATGATGAGATCAATGATAACAGGACTAGGTCCACAGCGCACGGAGAGTACGGTGGTACAGTACTCCACGAAACATGAACCATATGAAGCACATCCTATAGTGTTAGACAGGGTGTGTGAAGGGTGCACGGGATGGGAGCAAAAGTTCCCTTCTCGACCCACTTTTGGGTGTTTGGCAGAGTGCATGAAGGGTGCATGAGTCCACACTAGTAGGTTGACAAAAATACACGAAGAGGAAACAACTATATTGAGATGAGAATGCAACCAAACACACCCACACGCTTTGTGCTATAGTGACTGATCTGCACCGTCTGAGTTTGATCCAACGATCATGTTGCTCCGAGACATCGACATGCCCATGCAGAGGGTGCCTAAACACCACCGAAGTCCCTCTGCTTCTCGAGGCGCATGACGTTGGTGATGCAGGGTGCAACCGCCCGTAGAGCCCGCTCCCAGTCGACGGGAGCCAGCTCGTCAATGACGGCATCCAATGGCACGAATGGATTCCGATGACGGAGCCCTGAAAGGAGTTGCCCGGCAACGGCGATGGCAGCGTGCAACCCCTCCTTGTCCAGCTCAGCCCCCACCATCGCGCGGAGACGGCTCAGCTCCTCGGAGATATAGGTGAAGAAGGAGACCAGGTCAGGAAGCCGCAGCTCGTTGAAGTCGACCGAGTGGTCGAACGGGTTTAGCCCGACGGCCGGCATCGTCGCGCTGGAACGACAGTAGGCATCGCGCAGCCGCAACACGTGCGTGGCAACTTGGTTCACCAAGTGGGTGAGGCGATCCTGGACCTTGTCACGATCGGCCCGCTCGCGCTCCAGCCGGCTCCCCTGACGGCCTATCGTATCTCCCGCTTTCTGCAGCAACGCCGCCGACGCCTCGAGCATCTTTGTGGTGGACGCCTGCCGCTTTTGAAGCTCCGTGAACTCCCGCAAATAACGGAGGAGCATAGCACTCCTCTCCTCCTTGAGCTCACGGAGCTCCACGTCCTTGGCCCTGAGCTCCGCATCCTTGGCATGGAGCTCCTGTGTCAGGCGCCTCACCTCGGACTCCGTGATCTGCTGCACCGCCATGGCACCAGGTAGAAGCACTGGGGATAGGAAGCAAAGGGGGCGAAACGGCTGAAAGGCAATGCAATCTATGGGAAGGCGGAGGGAGCCAGCCGAGGAGCGGGGAATCTTTTGGTTTTCACCACGGTAAAACACCAGTCGACGACTTCTCACATCAGGGAGCAGTGGGTTTTACAGGCGGAGTCATCGTGACTCATTGCTACCGTGCCTGCTCCCGTCAATCAAAAAATTAAAAATCCCGCCGCACCTGCTCCCGTCAATCAAAAAATTAAAAATCCTGCCGCACCCAAACACCAGAGCAATGCCGCGGTGGATATTTAAATTTACCTGTCGGCAAGTAGATAAAAAAAGGGGTGAAAAACAAATGTGGAGGCGTCCTAGCTAATCGTTCGAACTAGCCCAACTAGCTAGCCACCGTGCTTCACTGATGTACGCGGAGGGAAAGGTGGTCTTTCGTGATTTGACGACTCATTTACTTGCTTCGGCGCTACGACCGAGGAGGTCCCAGAAAACGCGCGGTAGGGCGTCCCACGTCAGGAAGAATATATGCGTGCACCACCCAGGAGGACCCCGTAACCACGCGGTAGGGTGTGCCACGTCTCGGCACGGAGGAAAAATGTGCGTGTAAAAATATACTGTATCAGACGTAGTACCTATGGTTCGACCTCCGGACCTAGCCAGTCGGTCGAAAACACCCCACTTGCCACACAGCTTCATCATGCAAACATGGCACGGTTAGCTCCGTCCCGACCAGCCACAACGTCTCTTGTTCTAGGCGATTCTTCTATTTTCCAAGCTTTTTTAGTTGTAATAACACCACGGAAAGCTAGCGCCGCTCTTCGTGTGTGTTCGTGCAAAGGTTAGACGATGGAGAGAAGAGAGATTGAGATCGCAGACCTGGGACCCACCCGTAAGTGAGACAACGGTCATGCACGTGTTGGCGAGGCACTCTCTCTACTCCAATCAACGCAAGTACTGTATAAAATCAAGTTATGGGACAAAGCCAACAACCGTTTGTTTTTTCATGCTATCAACTTACGCTTTGTAGTCCAGGTTGCCAGTTCGAATCTCGTCTTTTAGATTTGTTAGTTTTAGGTCCAAATTTGATTAATGACAAGTGGGATCCCCGTGTGTTGTTCCGATATTTCAGTGTAGCATGGTTTTTTTGAACAAACACTTTGCGCGGTTAGACAAGTAACGGCACGAGTTACACGTATTTTGCAAGTTTACGAAAAAAATGACAACGGCATAGAATATCACATCCACCCCGCAGCTTAGATACTATGGTGATACGAGTTTTTACACCGTTGGAAGTGAGATCCAATGGCTTGGGAGTAGTCTTTGTAATTATGCGCAATTTCCAAACTCTTCAAAGTTTTTTTTGCAAATAAAACATTCAGGCCTCGTGTGTGCCGCTGCATCTTCGATCCAACGGCTCCCCGGTGCTAATATTAGGTGCTGCCCGTAGCTTAATTACCCGCTACGGTGATATGAGCATCTAGGTCGTATGATCAGTGATCAAATGGCACACGCTGTAACATCCCAAATTTTCAATTTGGAATGTTATACATTAGATCATCATGCATTACATATTTTCTTGCCTTTTTGTCAATCCTAGAAATTTCACGCAACTCAAGGACCCTCGGAGAGAGTTGGAGATTTCGAAATTTTCATATTTGAGTTCTCTCGAATTATGAAAAGAGGATCATTTGATTTTATTTATTTCATCTTCAAATAATTTTTCCAATATCAAAAATATGAGAGGGAATAATATGACTTTCCCAAAATTTAGGAGAAATGAAGATTTAATAAATAAATCAAATTTTGGATTTTCTCGGAGTTTATTTGCCTTAGGGAAAAATGCGTGTTTTGAAAAATTGCATTTTAGGCCCCGAGTAAAAGTTCATTTTGTTCGACTCATTTTAGGAGTCGGGGAAAATTTACTTTGTAATTTTTGGAGTTCGTTTAGATTTTATTTTCTTTGTTTTTCTGCGCACGTTATTTATATAAAAAAACAAACGCAGCGCCCGACTGGGCCAAGGGCCCAGCCAAGCCGGCCCAAGCCGCGCCGCCGCCGCCGGCCGAATCCAAGGAGGATTCCTCCTCATCCTCCCCTTGCTTGCCCCCTCCCCCAAGCCACCCTCCCCCCTTTAAATACCCAAGTCCCCCCCTCTCCTCCTCACACCGCCCGCCGCCCCGCAGCCGCAGCAGCAGCAGCAGCGCCGCCGCCGCCCACCGCCAGCGCCGCCGCCCGCGCCGCACGCCGCCGCCGCCACCGCGTCGCCGTCGCCCCGCGCCAAGCCGCCGCCCCGCCGGAGCCCCTCGTCGAGGTAGCCACCGCGCCGCGCCGCCCCTCGCCCAGTTCGGTTTTCTAATAAACCATTCCGGTTTATTTTTTTTCGATGTTTCGTTTTTTTTCGAAAAAACCCTAGATCGGTTTTTATTTCTGGTTTTGTTGTTTAGCGAGCGTTCGCCGGACTGTTCGTCTTAACGAACGTGATCACCGGTTATTTCCAGTTAACGAACGTCCGTTCGTTTAACCGTTCGTCGTTTTCTTTTAATCGGATTTATTCCACGATTTTCTGATCGCGATTTCAGATTCGATCTTCGTTCTAGTTTATCTTCTCGCTCGTTTATCGGAATCAGGTGATTCAAGCGCCTGGAGTTTCGTTTCGAAACCGCCGTTCCGACTAATGAACTTAAACAAAGTTTTTCTACTGTAAAATTTGGCCTAGTTTCAACTTGCTAGAACCGAGTTGTTTTCTTCCGTTGTTTGTTTTCCGTTGTTTTGTTCGGTTCGTTTTCTTTTGCAACCAAGGTTCTTAATTGAACTTCCTGGTTAGATCTTTTATTCGAGATTTACCCGTGCATTAGATGAGTACTTATTGTATGCTTGTTGTTTGTCTGCGATAGATCACCTGGAGTGCGCCGCTTGTTACTTCGAATCTCTAGGTTTCGCGGATCATCAGCAAGGCAAGTAACACTTGATCATACCTTTTTTCTACTACCCAGTTTTATTGCATTAGATCAATCCTCAAACATTGCATGATTAGGATCTAATTAAATTGTGGGATGGGAAGTAGATGAGGTAGTACCTATTACCTGTTTTACTTATGAAACCTTTGGGAGTTACTTCTGCGTTTGCATATTATGCCATGCTATGCTAGTAGACGTGGATTGGGTGAGTGATATCCATGACAGATGTGAGTTTGTTAATTAATGGTTTATCTAAGGTGGCAACTTAAATACACATCTGGGTGGATTGAGGCACCTAGGGTTTCCAGGACTTGCCTGTTTTTCTCTGGACCGCCACCCAGGCTCAAAGGGATCATAAGATAATTCATGCTAGTAACTTCCGTGTGCAGCCACAAGCCATTATGGGCTCTGGAATAGTTGACTAAGTCGTGCAAACTCTTATAGTGGTAGACTAGCAGATGTAGGGGATGTAGGTGTACGGGTCTACCCATCGTAAGGTGCTAGCGCTTCTGAAGTACTATGTCTCGGTCATCCGTTTCTCAAACACCATGAAGTACGAGAAACTAAATGGAGGCGATTGAGTCTTGTGGGGAAAAGTGTGCAAACCTCTGCAGAGTGTACAAACTAATCATGATTATCCGTGTCCCTGGTTATGGACATCTTGAGTATCTAGTACTTGAATATCATGTGAATCTCAACATGTTACTCTAATTTAATATTGTTGGGTTTGTTAATGATTATTTTTAATTGGGATTGAGGATGCTGTCAACCATTCTCAATGTTTAACAACCACCATGATAGTTAAATAAATTTATTCCTTTGCAGTAGGGAAAAATTGGCTTTATGCAAAAACTGTAACCATAGAGCTTTTCCACCAGCCATATATGCATATAGTATAGGCTTATCATTCATTATTCTCTATGTGTTACATTGCCAGCATATTCCATGTGCTGACCCGTTTTCGGGCTGCAACTTTCATGTTGCAGACTTTTTAGACGACGAGTAAGGTGCTTTTAGGTCGTGGTTCTATACTCAGTGATGCCGTTGGAGTTGATGGACTCACTTATCTTCCAAGTCTTCCGCTGTTATCGTTATTAGATGGCCTTAAGACATATTTATTGTAATAAGTCCTCTTTTCGGACAACGATGTAATAAGTGTGTGATTGCTACTCTGTTATAAATCCTTTGAAGTACTGTGTGGTGTCAGCATTACTGATCCAGGGATGACACCTGAGCACAGAGACTTGACCATCTGAGGTCGGGTCGCTACAGAGATGGTATCAGAGCACACGCTGACTGTAGGACACGGCCACTAAGTTAAAGCCATAGATCACTATTCTCTTCTCATTTTCTAACTCCTCATCTTTTCTACTCTTTTAGGATGACGGACGCAAAGATCAAGTACGCTCAACCAGATGAAGGCACACCTTTTGGATTCCACTTGAAGGAAGTCACCAAGTACCTGAACATTGGACTACCAAGCTTCACCGGGACTTTCAACGCCACTCTGCCTAAAGAGGAGCGCTGGAAGATTCAAGCTCACGTTCCGGGAAGGACATTCACCCCAATCACCAAGCCCATAGATAGTGTTTTCAGTGCACCAACCTGGAGTCTGGGAAAGAGCATGGCAGCTCATATCACCATGGGACGCATTGGAGAAGTTTATCAAGAAGACCTCAAGGACACTATCTACCAGATTTGCAGACGCCGAGATGAACAATGGGAGATAGTCAGCACCAAGAATGATAGATCCATTGCAGCTTTCATCCAGGAGTTAAACCAGCACATTCGACGCCAGGAGAACCAGATGTGCAATGATATGTTAGAGTTGAAGAATGCAAAGGGAAGGATCATTGAACTTGAAGGAGAGCTGAAGTCTACACGCAAGGACTACATGGACGAGATCGTAGCTGTAGTAAGGCACAATAGCTATCTTAAGCATGAGATTGAAGAACTCAAGAAGAAATTAGCACTCAAGAATGAAGACAAGTACGTCGACTGTCCGAGCAACTACATCATCATCGACGACACCGATTCGGATCCAAGTGAACCCGACTTTGAAGACGAAGCTGGAGCAGACATCATGGAGTCTTCCACCGGTTCAAATTAATAGATGACCCCCACATATTAGTAGTATTCCCTCCATGTAAACATTATAGTACAAGCACTTTTGCGATAGTTAGACCGTTGTATGCCCTTTGTTTGAAATGAATGAAGTGATTTTGTGTGCATTTGTCTCATGTGCATTTGGTTTGTGTTTTCTCTTTAGACCTCACTCTATTCTAAATTTCTCGTCTTTTCTAAACCCTTCAGATGCCTCCAAGACGCGACCCCGAGTTTGTTTTCCCGCCAGAGATCACTCAATTGATTCAGCAGCAGAATACCTTGATTCAAACATTGGTCCAGAACCAAGGCAACAACAACAACAACCCACCACCACCACCTGCGGATCACTTGACTCGTTTCCTTAGGCTGAATCCGCCGGTGTATTCCAGTAGTACCGAGCTGATTGTAGCAGATCATTGGCTCCGCAAGATAGGAAGGGAGTTGACCACTGCAGGATGTACAGATGGTGAGAAGGTGAAGTTTGCTGCACATCAGCTTGACGGACCCGCAACAGCATGGTGGGAGAATTTCACAGCCACTTACCCTGTAGACACTGTCACATGGGATCAATTTCAGCAAGCTTTCCGCACTGCCCATGTTTCAGCAGGAGCTATGGCCATGAAGAAGCGTGAGTTTCGCAACTTACACCAAGGAGGAAGGACTGTTGGCCAGTATGTGGATGATTTTAGTAAGTTAGCACGTTATGCCCCAGATGACGTTGCTACAGACGCAACTAAGAAGGAGAAGTTTCTGGAAGGACTGAATGATGAGTTAAGCATGCAGTTGATGGTAGCAAGATTCAATAACTACCAGGAGTTGGTAGACCGCGCCATCATGATTGAAGGGAAGCAGCAGCAGATTGAGAATCGCAAGAGGAAGTATGGGTAGGGGAAGTATAACTCTGGAGCCCATCAGAAACCCCGTTATACCCCTAAACAGGGAGTTCAGTTTCAGCATACCCATGGAGGAGGTAGTTCGCACAACCATAATGGCCAAAAGAATGGTAATGGGAATGGAGGAAGCAACGGCCAGAACCGGACCACACCATCAACCCCAGCCAAGAAAGACCTGAGCCATGTCACCTGTTACACGTGTTCCAAGACCGGACATTATGCGAATGAATGTCCCGAAGGCCAAGGTGGAAATGGAAGCTCTGGAAAGAAGCCAAACCCTTTCAACAGGGGAGAGGTGAACCACATTGATGTGGAGGAGGTTGAAGCTCAGCCCGATGCAGTAATCGGTAAGTTTTTGGTTAAGTCATTTACTGCACTTGTTCTTTTCGATACTGGTGCATCGCATTCATACATATCAAGGGGATTTGTAGAAAAGTATAGCCTGCCCACTAAGATTCTTATAACCCCTATGCTAGTAAGCTCACCAGGAGCAGAGTACATGGCCAGACAAGGATGTTTTCAAGTGCCATTGAGTATAGGAAGGCATGTATTCCCGACGGATTTGATCATTCTGGAATCCCAAGGTTTGGATGTGATTCTCGGTATGGATTGGCTATCGATGTATGGAGGAAACATCGATTACGCAAGTAAGACGATTTTGCTCACGACGCCAGAAGGAAGAAGGATCAAGTATGTATCATGACATGGACCAAATAGGAATCAAGTAAATTCCTTATCAGGAGTTGTGCAGGAAGAGGTACTAGTGGTGAAGGATTACCCTGATGTATTTCCTGAGGAATTGCCAGGAATGCCACCGGATAGAGACATTGAGTTTTGATTGAGCTTTTGCCAGGTACAAGTCCAATATCAAAGCGACCATACAGGATGCCCGCACAGGATTTGGCAGAAATCAAGAAGCAGATTAAGGAGCTATTGGATAAAGGTTATATACGCCCAAGTTCTTCGCCTTGGGGATCACCCGTACTTTTAGTAGAGAAGAAGGATGGATCGTTAAGGATGGTTGTTGATTATCATGGATTGAATGAAGTAACAATCAAGAACAAGTACCCACTACCAATGATAAATGATCTGTTTGATCGTTTGCAAGGAGCTAAGTGTTTTCCAAGATCGATTTGCGATTAGGGTACCATCAGTTGAAGATTCGAGAGCAGGACATACCTAAGGCAGCATTCACCACAAGATATGGACTATATGAGTATACCGTTATGTCATTTGGACTGACTAACGCACCTGCCTATTTCATGAACCTGATGAACAAAGTGTTCATGGAGTTTTTGGATAAGTTCATTGTGGTCTATTTTGGTTTACTCGAAGAATGAAGAGGAACATAAGGAACATTTGCGATTGGTTTTGGAGAAACTAAGGGAACATCAGTTATATGCCAAGTTCAGCAAATGTGAGTTTTGGCTAAAGGAAGTTGGATTTCTTGGACATGTTATATCCGGAGAAGGGATAGCAGTTGACCCTAAAAAGGTTGAGACCATAACCGAATGGGAAGCACCAACGACAGTTGGAGAGATCCAGAGTTTTCTTGGACTCGCAGGATACTACCGGAGATTCATTGAGAATTTCTCAAGGATTGCAAAGCCTATGACGGAGTTGCTGAAAAAGGATACCAAGTTCATATGGACTGAGGATTGTGAGGCAAGTTTTCAGGAGTTGAAGAAAAGATTGGTTACCTCACCAGTGTTAATTTTGCCAGATCAGACCAAGGATTATGAGGTGTATTGTGACGCTTCACGTCGAGGACTTGGAGCAGTGCTTATGCAGGAAGGGAGAGTTGTTTCGTATGCTTCCCGACAACTGAAACCTCACGAATTAAATTATGCCACACATGATTTGGAGTTAGCAGCCGTAGTGCATGCATTGAAGACATGGAGACATTTCCTCATTGGAAATCATTGTGAGGTGTACACGGATCACAAGAGTTTGAAGTACATTTTCACGCAGAAAGAGTTAAACCTTAGACAAAGGAGATGGTTGGAACTCATCAAGGATTATGATATGAGATTGCATTATCATCCCGGAAAGGCTAATGTAGTAGCTGACGCATTGAGCCGCAAGAGCCATGTCAATACGCTGATGACGGGAGAGATACCAAAGGAGTTAGCAAAAGATCTTCGTGAGCTATGTTTGGAAATAGTTCCGAGAGGCTATGTAGCAGCATTGGAGATTCAGTCTACCTTGATGGATAAAATCAGAGAAGCTCAGAAAAATGACAAAGAGATCGCGGATATAAAGAAGAAAATGAGTGAAGGAAAAGCAAAGGGATTTCGTGAGGATGAGCACGATACCCTATGGTTTGAGGACCGTGTTTATGTGCCAAATGACCCGGAGATGAGGAAGTTGATTCTGCAAGAGGCACATGATTCACCCTATTCGATTCACCCAGGAAATACCAAGATGTATTTGGATTTGAAGGAAACGTTCTGGTGGACCGGAATGAAGAAGGATATTGCGGAGTATGTAGCAGTTTGTGATGTATGTCAGAGAGTGAAGGCAGAACATCAGAAGCCAGCAGGATTGTTGCAACAATTGCCGATACCCAAATGGAAGTGGCATAAACTAGGCATGGATTTCATCACGGGTTTGCCAAAGACTCGTTCAGGCTATGACTCGATTTGGGTTATAGTCGACCGCTTGACGAAGGTAGCTCATTTCATTCTGGTCAAGACTACCTATAGCAGTGCTAAGTTGGCAAAGATATACATGACCAGAATTGTGTGTTTGCATGGAGTTCCGAGGAGTATCGTATCAGATAGAGGAACCCAATTTACCTCAAAGTTTTGGAATCAGTTGCAAGAAACATTGGGAACCAGGCTGGAATTTAGTACAGCTTTTCACTCACAGACAGATGGACAGACTGAGAGAGTCAATCAGATTTTGGAGGATATGCTGAGAGCTTGTGCACTAGACACTACTAGAAAAAGGGCTATAGATGGGATTGACACTAATGGCGCACCAGACAAGTGCTGTGCCATTAGTATATACTAATGGCGCACCACCTTCTGATGCGCCATTAGTGTTGAAACTACTAATGGCGCACCTGGCCCATGGTGCGCCATTAGTATCAATTTTTTTTTGAACTAGTGCGCCTGTCCAAACATACTAATGGCGCATCCATAGGAAGTGCGCCATTACTAGTTGTAACTAGTAATGGCGCTCCTGTCAGAAAGTGCGCCACTAATGTTGTTTTTTTATTATTTTTTTATTCCTTTTTTTGCAAAACTACTAATGGCGCACTCACCTGCGGTGCGCCATTACTAGTTTAAACTAGTAATGGCGCACCGTGGGGGAGTGCTCCATTAGTATGTTTTTTTTGCAAAACTACTAATGGCGCACCACCAGGGGGTGCGCCATTAGTAACCTGGATTACTAATGGCGCATTTGTGGTTGGTGCACCATTAGTAAGTGGGAAGCAACAAGATATTTTGGACAACCTCTCCTCCCACAATCACTTTCTCCCCACTTCATTCTCTCCACCGCCTCCTCCTTGTCTCGGGTGCCTCCTCTTTTTCACCTCATTTCCACCATAAATTCATTCAAATTAAGTGGTTAAGTTACCTTGTTTTGATAGGTAAGTAAGGGGGGAAGCTATATTTATGTTGTTCTCCCTACAACAATGTGCACATGCACTTTTTATGGCCTAGCTAGATCTATGTATGTTCGTGGTGTTGCATATGTTTGTGGTGTTGCATATGTGTTTGTGTTTGGAGGTGTACCGGTATTTGAAATGTGATAGTTGCCAATATTTTGCCGGAATGTTGATTCATTTCCGTTTCGGCGAGAATTTTGGCATTAAGCATTCTTTTTGGTCCTATTTTTAGGGAAAGTCATGCCAAATTTTTTCTTGGTTCTAAAATATTGTTTTGCCCTACCCCGCAGGCGACCATGGTCCGCAGGATGACCGAAGGCATCGTGAATAGGTTTTTGAGGTCCGTGAAGGCCGAGATGCTTCAAAAGAACGAAACAGAGATAAGATGTCCGTGTCAAAGATGCAAGATGAAGAGCCTTATTGCGGACCCGGATTCCGGGCAGGTGCGGGACCACCTGCTCTTGCGTGGTTTCATGGATGGCTATCAGTGGCAAGGTGATGAAGATGACTACAAAGTCGTCCATGGGGGTCGGGCAAGAAATGAGGAAGGGCAGCAAGACAACCACCGCGGCTCGGGCGGGCGAGAAGACGAAGAATCCCCAGGAGATGATCACGACGGTTATGCTGTACACAGTCATCATGTAGAAGATGCAGGACATGATGATGATGCCGGCGGAGCAGACGACGCTGGACCATCGATGGGCTGGGTGCAGGACCCTCATATTCAAGAGCTGCTTCTCAAGCAGATGGATAACTCAAGAGCTACCGCCCGAGAGAAAGCCAAGATGGATCAACTTGAGTTAGACGCGGTTACTCCATTGTATGAAGGATGCAGGCCCGAGGATATCCGCCTGAAAGTAACGCTCATGGCTCTGGAGATGAAGGTAAAACACAAAATGACCGACGCATGCTTCGACCAGAACATGTCATTCTGGCACGAACGTCTTCCCAAGGGGAACAAGTGCCCGACCAGTTTGGAGGAGGTGAAGAAAATCGTTTGTCCTCTAGATTTACCGCACATGAAATACCATGTGTGCATGAACAATTGCATCATTTATTGGGATGAGCACGCGGAGTCTACCATATGTCCGGTGTGCGGTGTCACTCGATACAAGAAGAGGAAGAAAGCTCCTCGAAAAGTGGTGTGGTACTTTCCGATCGCTCCTCGTCTGCAGCGGTATTTCGCGGACCCTAAGGTAGCAAAGCTCCTGCGTTGGCACGCGGATAGGGAGGAGAAGAAGCGAGAAGATGACGCAAATGATCCGGAGATAGATAAAAAGACAAGATGCTGAGTCACCCTAAGGATGCGAGCCAGTGGCAAGCGTTGAACTTCGAATACCCAGAATTTGGGAACGATCCAAGGAACATCGTGCTGGGCGCGAGCACCGATGGAGTCAATCCGTTTGGCAGCCAGAGAAGCACACATAGCACCTGGCCTGTGTTTGTGTGGATGTACAACCTTCCCCCCTGGTTGTGCATGAAGAGGAAGTACATTCACATGAGTATGCTAATTGAAGGGCCGAAACAACCAGGGAACGACATCAATCTATATCTGGGGCTGCTGAAAGAGGAGCTTGACATGCTGTGGAAAACGCCAGCCAATACGTGGGACGCCGCAGAGAAAGAATATTTCCCTATGAGAGCCGCACTGCTCACAACGGTGCACGACCATCTCGGTTACGGATATCTTGCGGGGCAGGTAGTCCACGGATTTTCTGGATGCGTAAGGTGCATGGATGACACAACGTATCACCAGCTAGATAGAGATCCCGGGTCTTCGAAAACTGTGTTCATGGGACATCGAAGGTGGCTTTGCGACAACGACCCGTGGAGGAAACGCAAGGATCTGTTCGATGGTGAAACGGAACCCCGAAAACGCCCGTGTACGAGGAGCAACGAGGAAATAGACAAGTTGTTGAAAAATTGGAAAGACTGCCCACTGCCGGGAAAGAAGCAAAAGGTGCCAGAGCCGGGAAAGAAGCGAAAGGCGCCAGAGCCGCTGCTGAAGGTATGGAAAACGAGGTCTGTTTTCTGGGACTTGCCGTACTGGAAGATCCACCGTGTGCCTCACAGCCTTGATGTCATGCATATCATGAAGAACGTGTGCGAGAGTCTGCTTGGTACCCTGCTCAACATGCCAGAGAGGACCAAAGATGGGCCGAAAGCAAGGGCAGACTTGAAATCAATGGGCATCAGGCAGGAGCTTCATGCTATATATGATGATGATGATGATGATGATGATGATGATGATGATGATGATGATGATGATGATGATGATGATGATGATGAGGCGAAGCAGGACACAGAAAGTCGCCGCAAAGGCAAAAAGGCCAAGAAGACCGGAAATGACTACCCTCCCGCGTGCTTCACTCTAAGTCAGGAGGAGATCGAGCAGTTTTTCACCTGCGTCCTAGGAGTAAAACTTCCTTACGGTTACGCGGGGAAGATAAGCAGATACCTAGACCCAGCCAAGCAAAAGTTCAGCGGGATGAAGTCTCACGACTGTCGCGTGCTGATGATGCAGATACTTCCAGTTGCAATCCGTGGGATCATGGACGCACACGTCCGTGAAACGCTATTTGACCTATGCAACTTCTTCGACGTCATCTCTCGGAAGTCGATTGGCGTGAGGCAACTCAGAAGGCTACAGGAAGAGATCATGGTGATACTATGCGAGCTTGAGATGTACTTCCCGCCCGCATTCTTCGACGTTATGGTGCATCTGCTGGTCCATATAGTGGAGGATATCATCCAACTCGGGCCGACGTTCCTGCACAGCATGATGCCATTCGAAAGGATGAATGGTGTCATCAAAGGATACGTTCGCAACATGTCACGTCTAGAGGGAAGCATAGCCAGGGGCTTTCTGACCGAAGAGTGCATCTCCTACTGCACGAATTATCTAGGCATCGAGAACCCCGTTGGTCTGCCCGTCAACAGGCACCTCGGCAGGCTTGGTGGATGGGGTCACCGTGAGGGTCACCGCGAAATGCATGTCGACTTCGAGGGTCGACTCGCCGACTTTGAAAGAGCAAACCTAGTCGTGCTACAACACATGGACGTGGTCGATCCTTGGGTGGTAGAGCACAAAACCTTTATTAAGAAGACGTACAATGACCGAGGCCAACAGAGGACAGGACAGAGATATACTCAAAGAGCACAACTCATGTTTCACGCGTTGGTTCAAGCAGAAGCTTCTGTCGTACCCTTTACATGAGGATTCTTCCGTGGAAGAACAACTCATATTCGCCTTGTCACAGGGCGCCGAGCACAACCTGATGACCTATGAGGCGTACGACATCAACGGCTACACATTCTACACCGAGGCCAAGGACATGAAGAATGATGGTTATCAGAACTCCGGGGTAACGATGGAATCCTACACCGGTAACGACAAGGACAGATACTACGGAAGGATCGAGGAGATCTGGGAGCTGAGCTACGCTGGAGAGAAGGTCCCGATGTTCCGTGTCAGATGGGCCAAGAGCGTCCTAAAAGAAGACCGGTATTTCACCACCATGGTCATACCCGAAGCCAAATCCAAGACCGCGGGCGCAAACGTCACCGCGAAAAATGAGCCATGGGTACTGGCTTCCCAAGTGGACCAATGCTTCTTCATTACCGACCCATCAAAGCCCAGTCGTGTTGTCGTGAGGAGAGGCAAAAGGAAGATCATCGGAATGGATGGAGTAGCCAATGAGCAAGACTTCGACAAGTACGGCGACCCAAGGATCGAACATGACGACGATGATGAAGTAGCAGCATACACCACAAGAAGAAGCAGGACCACCCTACCTAAAGGACGTCCGTTCCACAGAAGAACTCCATTTGCGAAAAAGAAGGGCAAGAAGATTGTATTTAATTAAATCGTAGCCTTCATTTCTCGATTGTATTTCATGGGCACTTTTTGAACTATCATGAATATTTTTAAATTTCATGGACACTCGATCTCGATCCCCCTCCATCTCGATCGCTATCCCACCTCGCCAGATCCGGTCCCACTCACCGCCGAGCACCCCCCCGGTCCACCGGCCGCCGCCGCTGACCCCCCGCACCCCTCCCCTACTCAACCGCCGCCGCCGACCCCCCGCACCCCTCCCCTACTCAACCGCCGCCGCTGACCCCCCGCACCCCTCCCCTACTCAACCGCCGCCGCCGACCCCCCGCACCCCCCGCACCCTGCCCCGCTCCACCGGCATTACTGTTTGATGATATTTTTTAAAAAAATATTACTATCTTATAAAAAATATTACTGTTATGATTTAAACAAGTTTGAACATATTTAAACACAAGTAAGTATCAAACAGCATTTTTAATGCATAAAAAAAATTTGTGGAGCCTGGGAATCGAACCCAGGACCTCCTGGTGTGAGAACTGGCTGCTGACCAGTCGAGCTAGTAGAGGGAACTTGATGTGGATCAGGTTAGGTGGGAGATCACCTGTTGGCTCGAGCAGAAATCAAAAAAAAATACTAATGGCGCACCAGGGTGAGGTGCGCCATTAGTATGGATGTACTTATGGCGCACGAGGTGTGGTGCGCCATTAGTATTGTGCCGCCCCCCATCCATACTTCCTCCTGGGCCCACACCTATCCCCTCTCCCTCGCCCTCGCCCTCGCCCTCGATCCCCTTCCCCTCTCCTCTCCCGACGCCGCTGCCCCGCCGCCTCGACGCCGCCCCACCGCCTCGACGCCGCCCCGCCGCCTTGCCCCTGCGCCCATCGCCGGCGCCCCATCGTCCCTGTCACCCGTCTCCAACCACCGCCGCCTGAGGCCCCGACGTCGGCGCCGCTCTCCCCGTCGCCCCACCTCGTTGGATGCCATCGCCCCGTCGCCCTCGTCGCCGGCGGCCCGGACGCCGCCCCGTCCACACCACCGTCGCCGGAGCACCACCACCACCCGGACCTCGTCGCCTCCTTCCCCGCGTCGTCGTCGTCCCCGACATCCTCCCCGCGCCCCACTGCCCCCGTGAGCTCCCCCTCCTCCTCTCCCCCTCTCCCCCTCCTCCTGCCCCCGTGAGCATTGTTTTGTCAGTGCCTTTGAACTGTTGTGCCATGGTGATTTGTGAATAGCGAAAAAAGTTCAGAATAACTCAAGTTAGTATTTTGGTGTTATTTCTGTTCTTCAGTGACGGTTGGTGCTCCGATTTTTTGCTATATGCAGTCAATTTGTCCACATATTAAGATCAGAGATAATGTGCCATGGTGTTTTGTGTATAACTGAAATTCAGAATGAACTCAATCTACCATGTGAGTGCCTGCGATACACTCAGTTTGCAGTTTCTCAAATACTGAATGTTTAGTCCCTTGAGACTCCAGATTTTGGCTCAACTTGCAGTTTTCTGAACTCTACTTCAGAATGTTATAGTTATACCTGCGATGCTTTTTCTTTCTGAATGGCATGTGCAATTTCTGCAAGGGAAGATCCTAGAACACACGAAACTTGGTTCTATCTGAAACAAAGAAACTATACACTAGATAAAATGGTTAGTATCTGAAGGGTTAAGCTTATTTTTGGTTAATCTACTGCTTCAAGTTTGCTTCATCAAATGATGCCTTTTTTGGCCATTTTAATATTTATTGAAATGGTTAGTATCTGGTACTTTAATCTTCCATAGTTCACCAAGAATCACTAGGAGTACTGTGCAATACACCACAAATAAAATAAATAAATAACTATGCAACAATAGAAGGCTGCGTGCATCAATCGATATTAAGTTCGGGGGTGCTATCAGTTTAGTTTATACAGGGGCTGTGCTGCTGTATTATGCCTATAAAAACACTTTTTTGGTCAATTAAACAGGGCATTGAAAATTGACAGGGCATTTTTGTTTTCTGTTGAACCTAAGCAATTTCATACGCTTGACAAAGTTGATGCTTTATTCTTTTGCTCTGCTCTGCTCTTGCTCTGCATGTGCTTCTCAGTTTGGTAGCTATATCTCTAGGTTCTTGATTGGCTTCACTAGTTGATTGGTTGTTTGCATTGTCTGTTTGTGCTACCTTCCCCCGAGCACCCATGATCTATAGTTCTTGTTACAGACAGAGTAACCAGGTCAGATGTATACCAACTTATCAGATTTATTGTGCTTCTTTGCCACATTTACAGCTACCATGTTGTTTTGATACAGAAACAGTTTGGTAGCTGTCCGTGAACAATGTGGTAGCTGGTACAGTTACCAGGTCTTTTTTTAATTGAACCAAACTGGTACAGTTACCAGGTCAGATGATGCTTAGACTAGGAAGATTGCTGCTAGATGTTAATTTGCTGGTACTAGCTACAATTTGGCACTGAAAAGCAAAAGCAAAAGCCCTTGAGTTTGCTGATATATATTTTTCCATGTTGTGATGGAGGCCTTTTTTGCCTTGTCCACCCGAGAGGCCCTTGAGTTTGCTGGAATGTCGATTAACTTCCATTCCGGCAAATTCGGGTACTCCATATGTCCTATTTTCAGCAAAGGTCATGCTGAAATTTTCCGTGAATTTTAGCATGACTTTGCTAAAAATAGGACATATGGGGTACTTGTGACTAATGCATGGGCCGGGGTATCTTAGTAGTTAATTAAGTAGGATCAAGTGCCCCTTTATTCTAGCTGCATTAAACCATAGGCGTGCCTCGGCGTCGAAAAACCCTCAATGATAAAAGCTTAGATTTTAGGATGCCTCGGTGTCGACAAACCCTAAATGATGAGACCATGATCTTGTTCCTTGACAATAACCAACTTTTTGACCAAACTTTGTTTCTATTTAGAGAGAAACATGGCCCACAATGATGAGGCCGGGGGTTCGGGTGGCAAGGCATTCTGGGAGCTGTCCCAGGAGATGGAGGAACAACCTCACTTGTATGAGGCCGCCGCCTTCCCCACCGATCCTGAGACCACTGATGGTGCTGCCAAGGATGACCACACTGATGCCACCACTGATGGTGCCGCCGAGGATGCCACCACTGATGATGGCAGCGCACGCACAGATGGCAGCCAACCGAAGAGGCAACGGAAGGACCGGCGCCCGATCGTGCTCCTCACCCTCAAGGAGGAAGTTACTGAAGTGGACTCCAACGGGAATCCAACGGCGCCCGAACGAATAGTCAAGGGGTACTCGCTTCAGCTCGGGTGCATTGTCAGGAGCACCTTCTCAATCAACACCGAGAACTTGAGGCATCCTGACCGAGGGAATTTGCGCAACCTCCTCTTCACGAAGCTGCACGAACGATACAAGTTCCCCGCTGAATTTGCAAACACAAGCCTCAAAGGGAATAAAGTGAACAATGCTGCCCTCACGAAGATGAGCAAGGCCCTGTCTACTTGGAAAAGTAATGTGAAGAGAATGATTGAGAAAGGTGAGAGTTATCAGAAGATCAAGGAGAAAAATCCTTCGATCACCGAAGATGACTACAATGACTTCAAGATCAATTGCTCGAGCACCGCAAACTCCCAATCAAGTGAGTGGGGGAAACAAATGCGGGAGCTGAACATAGGGGAACACACACTCGGTCCCGGCGGTTACAGAGTGGCGGAGCCTATATGGGACAAGGAGGAGGCGGACCGTGCCGAGCAAGGCCTACCGCCCCTCTTCGATAAATACGGTGACAAGCAGACCAGGAACTTTGTCAGGGCCCGGTACAAGAAGGACCCAAAAACAAAGGAGCTTACCACGGATCCGAAGACCAGGCAGCTTGAGCTTGTTCTGGTAAGGAATACACCCCCGCATAATTAGCTCCATATGGTTGCATTCTAATTAATGAAGCCAAATTTCTAAATGGTTCACATTCCTTCCGCAGGCGACTGAAAGCAGTAGCGCGGGGTCGACTAAGAGCAACCCTTGGGACACCACTCAAAATAGGGCGTTGAATGTAATGAAGAACAAGGATAAGCTCAGTAAGCCGACGTCAGCTGATCGTGTGGCCGGCAAAGGCTTGTCGACAAAATGGGGGTCATACTATACCGCTGGTGTGCGGAAGGAGAAAAAGACCAGATCGGAAAGCCAGGCGCAAGAGGTTCAAGAACTCAAGGCACAGGTGGCGCGGATTCCGGAGATTTTCCAAGAGCAAGTGGAACAACGACTCGGAGCGACGATCACCGCCATTGTGCCTACCTTGATCTCGGGGTTGAGTGCGTGGATTGCGGGCGGCCAACAGGGGCCGCCCCAGATTCCTAGCTTCACGGCCAGCAACTCGCATAATGCGATGGCGGGGCCATTGGTGCCTCCGGCGGAGGCGGCATTGGTGTCTCCGACGCCGGCACGGGAGCTTAATGCACCCGGGTGTACGCCGGCCGGCACCTCTTCAGCAAGCGGCCGCTCCATCAACTGCACGCCCGCCGTTGGCGGTGCCTCGACATTAGCCGAGCTCGACGCCATCATCATGGTAACTAATTAAGCCTCTGTCGGCCGAGGACTTCATCTCCTTGCCTTTGACTGGGCATCCCTGACGCCCTACATGTTTTCGCAGGGCGCCGCCGACGTTCCGTGCACTCTCCTCCACTTCGTGAACAACGAGTTGGTCGATGTCGCCAGGGGCAAAATAGTTCAACCGGGCAACCCCTTGTTCCACGGTACCCAGATGCCACCCAACTTGTTTAGGGTTCAACTGGTTCGGGTGCTGCCAGGCTGCGACGAGTTTTTACCTCCGATTCGACCCGTCGGGGCCGACGATGATGACATGATGACCCTCAGCGCCTGCCTGAGCTGGCCCCTCCTTTGGCCGGAGAGCCAGATTCGTTTGGGGGCGGGGGACACCACCCCAAAGACAACTCCGCCAGTCGTGCCGGCGCCAAGTCGGCCCCATGGCAAGACCACCACAACGGTGCCGGACATCCCTATGCCACTGGATCCAAACATGCATATGGCACAGGATCAGAACGACGACGACGACGATGATGATACATTTGGCAACGTCAATCAGTACTTTGCCGATCATGTGTACGATGGTGACTTCATGGGGCCTCCTTCTCAAGAACCAAACCCAACAAAAGACGTGTGCGATCTAGCTGGTACCGCGGAGAAGCCAAGTTGCAACAGGCGCCGTCTGGAGTTCAGCTCTCAGGAGACGCCTCTAGCTGCCGACTTCACCGAGCCTCAGATAGGCGAGGTGCGAAATATTATCAGCCCCAACACACTCAAGAAGGCGGTCTGTGAGCAGAACTCGGTCCCATTATAGGAGAAGAAGAAGGCACGCAAAAGAAAGACTAAGAAGGGTGCGAGCCAGCCGGCACCGAGTATGATCCGTGCTCAGGACGGGCCACCTTCACTGCAGGATATCTCGAGGAGGGTGCATGTGGCGGGTAGCGCTGGGGACCGGCAAGTCGCGAGTTCTTACCTCGAAGGCGTCATTCTGGCAAACCAAGATAAGGATAACTTCCTCGTGCCTTACTTTCCAGAGTAAGTCCTCCCCTCAACAGGCCCGTAACATATGAATTCTTACATTTCGATCGTTTTTATTTTAACATTCCGTGTTTTCTGTAGTGACACATGTTGCACGCTCATCCTCCTAAGCCCCAAATATTCCATGGCCACGTATTTCGACCCGGACCGTCAGTCGAACGTAGACTACACAAATGTCAAGAAGGTTCTTGATGATGTTCTCCCCGGCTACGCCAAATCTGGAGGCACCTTCACCAAGCCTATTCGTAAGTACGGCAAGCACGTGTTGTCCCACAATACAACATTCTGCTGCGTCAAGCAGCCGCCTGGCGGTCAGAAGGGTGCCTACTATGCCATCCATCACATGCGGGCGATCGTACGGGACCATCATCAACTTCTTCTACCGAGTAAACTCAAAGATTGGGCAAAGAGCGTGTAGGCAATCCAGGACGCGGACCTCCGACAAGAATTCTTTCGCATCCAGTCGGAGTTTGCAGAAATCATCCATCAAGATGTCTTTCGTACCTCGGGGCAGTTCTACCCCAACAATCAACCGTCCAACAGTGACATCGACACAATGCTACAAATGCAGGCTGACAACGACCGTTATTTCATGACTCCCACGATAGACGGCGGCTTCATCCACGCTCCGGTCCCTTGAGTCGAGTCGAAAGCAGTGATGCTATGTCTAGTTCTGAAACATCGATTGGCTCATGTTGTAACTAAACTTTAATGAACTTGTAGTATGTCTCTTTGGTTTCGAGAGTCGTTCAACTTAGATGTAATCGATGCTATTAATGTCTTGCTTTTCTCTTCTGATCGTTCTATTGCATACTTATATATTGCTTATGCATTTTCTGTGAATTGGTACTAACGTTTCGTTTGGCTAGTGCATAGCGATGCCGACGTATGTCGTGTACAAGGGTAAGGTTCCCGGAGTCTACGATGACTGGGAGGAGTGTCGGAGACAGGTTCACCGATTCAGCGGTAACAGTTACAAAGGGTACACCACTAGGGCCGAGGCCGAATCTAGATACGCCTGCTATCTAGCGGGAGAGGGGAGGGAGCATTGGAGGAACCGGATGAAGACGAGTTTCATTGTGATGATGCTCATCGTGATGACCGCAGCTCTCTTCTATGTGATGGTAGTTTAGATGATCGATATCGACTTGTAATGTGAAGACAAACTCGCTACTCGCGGTCTCGAGACTTGTAATATAATGTTCTATCTTTGTTCGGTCTTTTCAATTCAGAGACTAATATGATGAATTGTATTCGGAGACTAATATGATGAATTGTATTCAAAGACTAATCTTCTATTGTATTCGATGAATCTGTTGTTGATGTGTGCTGTCTATATTTTGTCGAATTATACATTTTGTAACCTGTGCAAAAAACAGAAAATAAAAAATAAAAAAACCCTAATATTCATACTAATGGCGCATCACATGACAGTGCGCCATTAGTATGACAAAGCATACTAATGGCGCATCACTGGACAGTGCGCCATTAGTATGCCGCGGTTACTAATGGCGCATCCCGTTGTCGTGCGCCATTAGTATGCCAAAGCACCTGGGTATACATGGCCCCTGGGAGGCATACTAATGGCGCACCGTGGCCTATACTAATGGCGCACCAGTGGTGCGCCATTAGTAAAAAATACTAATGGCGTGTAGTAATGGCGCACCAGTGATGCGCCATTAATGGCCAAATTAGGTGCGCCATTAGTAGCGGTTTTTCTAGTAGTGAGATTATGGATCTAGTTGGGACGATAACTTGCTGTATGCAGAGTTTTCTTATAACAACAGTTACCAAACCAGCTTGAAGATGGCACCTTTCGAAGCTTTATACAGAAGGAGGTGCAGGACACCATTGTCATGGGATGAAGTTGGAGACCGTCAGTTGTTTGGACCAGATTTGATTAAGGAGTCTGAACAGAAAGTTAAGTTGATTCGCGATAGGCTCAAGGTAGCCCAGTCCAGACAAAAGAGCTATGCGGATTCACAACGCAAGGAGATAGAATATGAACTTGGAGACAGAGTTTATCTTAGAGTATCCCCACTTCGAGGAGTGAAACGCTTTGGAGTTAAAGGAAAATTAGCACCATGTTTCGTTGGACCGTATAGAATCTTGCAACGCATGGGAGAAGTCGCTTATAAGTTGGAATTACCTGAGGGACTGTCAGGAGTTCACGACGTATTCCATGTTTCTCAGCTGAAGAAATGTCACGCCGAGATGGCGGGGGTACCGCTAAGAGATACAGTGCCACTGGAAGCAATTCAGTTGAAGGATGATTTAACATATGAGGAAAAACCCATCAAGATTCTCGAACACACCAGCAGGGTTACTCGCAGCAAGGTTATCAAGTTTTGCAAAGTTCAGTGGAACCACCACACGGAGGATGAAGCCACCTGGGAGAGAGAAGAAGATTTGCTCAAGGACCACCCTCACCTATTTTCTAGCCAACCCGAATCTCGAGGGCGAGATTCATCTTAAGGGGGGTAGGTTTGTAACATCCCAAATTTTCAATTTGGAATGTTATACATTAGATCATCATGCATTACATATTTTCTTGCCTTTTTGTCAATCCTAGAAATTTCACGCAACTCAAGGACCCTCGGAGAGAGTTGGAGATTTCGAAATTTTCATATTTGAGTTCTCTCGAATTATGAAAAGAGGATCATTTGATTTTATTTATTTCATCTTCAAATAATTTTTCCAATATCAAAAATATGAGAGGGAATAATATGACTTTCCCAAAATTTAGGAAAAATGAAGATTCAATAAATAAATCAAATTTTGGATTTTCTCGGAGTTTATTTGCCTTAGGGAAAAATGCGTGTTTTCAAAAATTGCATTTTAGGCCCCGAGTAAAAGTTCATTTTGTTCGACTCATTTTAGGAGTCGGGGAAAATTTACTTTGTAATTTTTGGAGTTCATTTAGATTTTATTTTCTTAGTTTTTCTGCTCGCGTTATTTATAAAAAAAACGCAGCACCCGACTGGGCCAAGGGCCCAGCCGAGCCGCCGCCGCCGGCCGCACCAACAACCTGTCTCCCCTTGCTTGCCCCCTCCCCCAAGCCACCCTCCCCCCTTTAAATACCCAAGCCCCCCCTCTCCTCCTCACACCGCCCGCCGCCCTGCAGCAGCGCCGCCGCCGCTTGCGCCGCCGCCGCCCACCGCCAGCGCCGCCGCCCGCGCCGCACGCCACCGCCGCCACCGCGTCGCCGTCGCCCCGCGCGAAGCCGCCGCCCTGCCGCCGCCCCTCGTCGAGGTAGCCACCGCGCCGCGCCGCCCCTCGCCCGGTTCGGTTTTCTAATAAACCGTTCTGGTTTATTTTTTTCGATGTTTCGGTTTTTTTTTCGAAAAAACCCTAGATTGGTTTTTATTTCTGGTTTTGTTGCTTATCAAGCGTTCGCCGGACCGTTCGTCTTAACGAACATGATCACCAGTTATTTCCGGTTAACGAGCGTCCGTTCGTTTAACCGTTCATCTTTTTCTTTTAATCGGATTTATTCCGCGATTTTGTGATCGTGATTTCAGATTCGATCTTCGTTCTAGTTTATCTTCTCGCTCGTTTATCGGAATCAGGTGATTCAAGTGCCTGGAGTTTCGTTTCGAAACCGCTGTTCCGACTAATCAACTTAAACAAAGTTTTGCTACTGTAAAATTTGACCTAGTTTCAACTTGCTAGAACCAAGTTGTTTTCTTCCGTCGTTTGTTTTCCGTTGTTTTGTTCGGTTCGTTTTCTTTTGCAACCAAGGTTCTTAAGTGAACTTCCTGGTTAGATCTTTTATTTGAGATTTACCCGTGCATTAGATGATTACTTATTGTATGCTTGTTGTTTGTCTGCGATAGATCACCCGGAGTGTGCCGCTTGTTACTTCGAATCTCTAGGTTTCGTGGATCATCAGCAAGGCAAGTAACACTTGATCATACCTTTTGTCTACCACCCAGTTTTATTGCTTTAGATCAATCCTCAAACATTGCATGATTAGGATATAATTAAATTGTGGGATGGGAAGTAGATGAGGTAGTACCTATTACCTGTCTTACTTATGAAACCTTTGGGAGTTACTTCTGCGTTTGCATATTATGCCATGCTATGCTAGTAGACGTGGATTGGGTGAGTGATATCCATGACAGATGTGAGTTTGTTAATTAATGGTTTATCTAAGGTGGCAACTTAAATACACATCTGGGTGGATTGAGGCACCTGGGGTTTCCAGGACTTGCCTGTTTTTCTTTGGACCGCCACCCAGGCTCAAAGGGATCATAAGATAATTCATGCTAGTAACTTCCGTGTGCAGCCACAAGCCATTATGGGCTCTGGCATAGTTGACTAAGTCGTGCGAACTCTTATAGTGGTAGACTAGCAGATGTAGGGGATGTAGGTGTACGGGTCTACCCATCGTAAGGTGCTAGCGCTTCTGAAAGACTATGTCTCGGTCATCCGTTTCTCAAACACCATGAAGTGCGAGAAACTAAACGGAGGCGATCGAGTCTTGTGGGGAAAAGTGCGCAAACCTCTGCAGAGTGTACAAACTAATCATGATTAGCCGTGTCCCCGGTTATGGACATCTTGAGTATCTAGTACTTGAATATAACGTGAATCTCAACATGTTACTCTAATTTAATATTGTTGGGTTTGTTAATGATTATTTTTAATTGGGATTGAGGATGCTGTCAACCATTCTCAATGTTTAACAACCATCATGATAGTTAAATAAATTTATTCCTTTGTAGTAGGGAAAAATTGGCTTTATGCAAAAACTGTAACCATAGAGCTTTTCCACCAGCCATATATGCATATAGTATAGGCTTATCATTCATTATTCTCTATGTGTTACATTGCCAGCATATTCCATGTGCTGACCCGTTTTCGGGCTGCAACTTTCATGTTGCAGACTTTTCAGACAACGAGTAAGGTGCTTTTAGGTCGTGGTTCTATACTCAGTGATGCCGTTGGAGTTGATAGACTCACTTATCTTCCAAGTCTTCCGTTGTTATCGTTATTAGATGGCCTTAAGCCATATTTATTGTAATAAGTCCTCTTTTCGGACAACGATGTAATAAGTGTGTGATTGCTACTCTGTTATAAATCCTTTGAAGTACTGTGTGGTGTCAGCATTACTGATCCAGGGATGACACTTGAGCACAGAGACTTGACCATCTGAGGTCGGGTCGCTACACACGCATAGTACTTGTACTTTCTGCGCATTTCCCATACTCTATCAGCCGTATATTGCAAAAACATTCAAACCTCCTACTGTGGGCTGTTACATCTCAGATGCTACAGTGATACGAGCATGGAGGTCGTTTGATCTGAGGTCCAATGGCATCTGAGCAGTCTTTGTGCTTGTAAGCAGTGGCCGAACTCTTTTGGGGCTTTTCTGCAAAAAAACATTTGAACCACCGAGGAGGTGTTGGGTCACAAATCCAACGCCTCCGAAGATCTTGTATCACCAAAGCATCTAAGGTGTGGTGGCACATGATATTCTTACATACAGGAGAATATGATGTCCTCCTTCATCTTAGATGCTACGGTGATACGAGCTTCGAGGTTGTTGGATATGGGATCAAAGGGCATCTAAGTAGTTTTTGTACAAATTGTGTGCAATTCTCAACTCATCAACATTTCCTACCAAAAACTAAGACACATCATGTGAGCTGCTATATCTCAGATCTACAAGCTCCAAGCAACTCGTATTGGCATATAGCATGTAAGGTATGGGGGCACATCATATTCTCCCGGGGAGGAGGGGTGGGGGTGCACAACCAATCGGTGGTTGGGAGGGTGGGGACAAATATAATCTAAACAACCCTAAACAGAGCTCCACAATTTTATCTAAGGTCGAGGGGTTGACCCCCCCCCCCCCCCCCCACTACTAGGGAAAAGCCTATACACAGAATCTTATCAGCAGCGCGCTTCAAAATAACTCGCTGCTGCTAACTAGCAGTAGTGCGTACAGACGAAACTCGCTGCTGAGACAAATATAGCAGTAGCGCGTCACCCGAAAGACGCGTTGCTGCTATAATTCATACGAGGCCGCCGCGAGGCTAGTTATAGCAGCAACGCGTTAGAGTGATGCGCGCTACTGCTACGTGGCATAGTAGCAGCGCATTTCTCAGATAAGCGCTACTGCTAAGTTTCCTACAAAAATTTAGTCCCACCTTGCTCCGTGAAGAGAGTTTCTACCACCTTAAATATGTTACTTCTCAAACTTTGACAAGCACTTGATCTTCATTGAACTCTATGTGTAGAATTTGTGGCTGCAATATGAGTCTTCACCTGTTCCTAAACCGGTGAGGACTCATATTGTCAAATCAGATTGTACACAAAAAGATCGTTGATGATCAATGTGTTTTTGATATATTGAACAAAGTCTATTTTTGCATGCTGACACATAGCAGTAGCGCTTTACTATGAAAGGCGCTGCTGCTAGATAGCTTAGCAGTAGCGTCTTTTCCTGAAGAGCGCTACTGCTAAGCCATTCATCTCCCTCATCTCCTCCCATCGGATCCACTCACACACACAGCCACTCAAAATCCTCTCCGGCCGATCCGTCTGTGCCGCACGCCCCCGTCGCCCCTCCTCCGTCTGCGCCGCGCGCTGTCACCTCCTCCTCCTTGCTGGACTCGGTACCGGCCTCCTCCTCCGTCCTCCCTCTCCACTCGCTGCTGGCCGGCCCCTCCTCGCTCCGCCTTCCTCCTCCGTCCTCCCTCAATTGGCCGCGCCGGCCGGCCCCTCCTCGCTCCGCCTTCCTCCTCCATCCTCCCTCAACTGGCCGCGCCAGCCGGCCCCTCCTCGCTCCACCTTCCTCCACCATCCTACTCTCTTCTCCCTCCTCGAGTCGCCCTCCTTCTCCCTCCTGCTCATATGCAACATTTTGATTTAGTTGATATAATTTAGTTGACTTAGTAGGCTAGTTGATTTAGTTGACTTAGAATATTTTGATTTAGTTGATTTAGTAGGCTAGTTGATTTAGTTGACTTAGAACATTTTGATTTAGTTGATTTAGTAGGCTAATTCATTTAGTTAATTTAGTTGACTTAGAACATTTTGAATTAGTTCATTTAGTAGGCTAGTTGATTTAGTTGACTTAGAACATTTTGATTTAGTTGATTTAGTTGACTTAGAAAATTTTGATTTAGTTGATTTAGTAGGCTAATTCATTTAGTTAATTTAGCTGACTTAGAACATTTTGATTTAGTTGATTTAGTAGGCTAGTTGATTTAGTTGACTTAGAACATTTTGATTTAGTTGATTTAGTAGGCTAGTTGATTTAGTTGACTTAGAACATTTTGATTTAGTTGATTTAGTAATCCTTTGCTCGTATTGCTTTAGGAAGAATGGAGCCACCACCACCACCACTATGCCAACTGTGCAAGTCAAGATGTGCCAGCAGCCTTGCAACTGGCAAGCTGTTCGACATCTACTTCCAGCCGAGTTTTCGTCATGCGGTGGTAAGAAATTAGATGAAATGTAATAACTATTTTATTTTTAGTGTTGGCATTACTGCATTGTGTCATTTTGCTTATTTTACACAGATCGTCCCATGGAACGTGAGGTTGAAATTCAACAAGCTGACAGGAGACACTGTGACATTTGGGGCTCCTGGGAGGCCGTACACTATGGAGGTCGAGAAAGGACGCAATATGTCGCAGATTGGAGGAGATGGATGGGCCTGTTTCGTCGCTCGCATGCATCTTACTGGTGGTGAGTTGATCAGCTTCAACTTCCGAGCAGAAAGACCCAAGCTAGCTGTCATTTATCTCAACCTGGTGGAAGATGATGAAGATGACGAAGATGATGAAGATGATGAAGATAATGAGGACCCACTCGATGAAGATGATGAGGACCCACTTCATGAAGCCATCGTAGCTCAAAGAACAAGGCTGAGTGAGGAGGAGGTGTCCAACCTGTGGGACATAATTCCACCACGTGCTGACTTTGTCGGGGTGCCATTCGTGACCCGCTTGACAAATACCATGGTTGATCGACATGATATGGTATGTTATACTTACAAATGCAAATTAATAGTGTGAATTACTTAGTGTACAGTCCAATGATATGGTATGTTGTGTGGAATCTAGTCGATGATATATATGTTTTAGTGTAGAGTTCGATCACATGCTTATTAATTGATATGTTTTTCTTATTCAGAAATTGGCAAAGAGCATATCTGTGAGTTATGGTATTGAGCCTGATGAAGAAGGCTCAGCTGGACTACGCCTTACTGCAAGGGGCTCCGTCACAACCTGTACTTACTGCGTGGTCACGGACGGTCGCACACACTTAAACTCGGTTGGGTGGAAGAAATTCCTCGATGGCCAGAATCTTTGTGTTGGACAGGCCATCCTAATTACTATCAGGAACACCAACCGCCCAGGCTTGAGGATGATGATTATCTTCGATATCATCTAGAACTACATATGTGTGTGTGGCTATATCATCTAGAACTACATATGTGTTTGTGGCTATATCATCTAGAACTACATATGTGTGTGTGGCTGTATCATCTAGAACTACATATGATGATCGTCGTCGATATCATCTAGAACTACATATGATGATGGCCGTTGATATGACCTTGTACTTCTTGAGGATGCATGTTGGCTATGCATGAAATTTTTATCTAGTACTCCCTTCGTTCCAAATTACTCGTCGTGGTTTGAACTAAAACCACGACGAGTAATTTGGAACGAAGGGAGTACTACCGTACCTAGTAATGGTTTATGAATTTGATATCTACTAGCAGTACCTAGTATCTAGTATCTGAAAGGAGAACTGAAAGGGAATGGGGGGCAGTGGGAAAATGATGAAAGATATAGCAGTAGCGAGGGATGGAGGAATCGCTACAGCTAGTTAATAGTAGCGCGTTCACAAAAAGCGTTGCTGATATCGTCAACAGTAGTAGCGTGGGTTGGGGCCGCGCTACTACTATGAGTTAGCTGTAGCGCCTTATTAGTAGCGCGGCCACCCACGCTGCTGCTAGCCTTTTCCCTAGTAGTGCCCGACAATCATCGCTCCGCCTAAACACAACATTTGCATGTACTGTAGTACTAGACTTAATATTCATGTTTCAGTTTCATGTTCATTTTAAATATTGAACTAAGGACCATGGATGTCTTACATTTTACTCCCTTCGTTCCTAAATATTAGTCTTTTTAGAGGCTTCAAATGGACTGGCACATACGGATGTATATAGACATATTTTAGAGTCTAGATTCACTCATTTTGCTCCGTATGTAGTCACTTGTTGAACTCTCTAAAAGACTAATATTTAGGAATAGGAGTATTTTTGAACTCGTGTCATACATGCATGGGTTGGAAAAATATATGCATTATACTTATTGGATTGTTGTTGTGTTCGTGCGTGTGTGTCTCTATGTGTGTGTGTGAGTGTGTGGTCATATGCTTGATACATACATAGTTTTCTCACCTCCATATTGTTCATCTTTTAAATTTTAATTTGCATTGGAAAACTTACTAGGGATACCATGAAATGTGAAATCCATGTTGAGATCACTATATCACAAATTCACTCTAATTCAACAACTCGTCATAAATCAATTACCACGTTGAGATTAGTATTTGCAAGGACAATACGGGTATTGTAATACACATAGATTCGTTCGGCAATTTAAAATGTTCCTTTCGTATTTTCAAATTGTAGGACCCAACGGCGTACCAGCCAGACCTTGGCTCGTGTTGATCCTAAAAAAATGGGCTCATGTCCTTCAGTGGCATGCATGGTATGCACATTAGGCAATCCCAACCAGTCGAGCCTCAGCGTTTCAAGTCGAAATATCTAGCGGCCAGAATTCCAGCCCTAGGAAATTCCCCTCATGTCCCCGGTCCATAATGACTACCGATGAACAACGGAGGGATGCTTTAGTAACTAGACAACGTTACCTACCGTGCCGAGCATAGTTCAATTCCCTCGGTCGCCACTCGTCAAGGTCACCTGTCAACTGCATTGCCTAGTACTACTACTACTACACCAGGATGAGCACAGAATTGAGCCCGTTTGTTCGTGCCTGGTACTTGAGTTAATATATCAGGCAATACACTGGTACGGAGGGATTATCCTTTTACTCCCTCCTTTCTGGTTTATAGGGCTTATCTCAAAATTTTAGTTTTCCCATTTTATAAGTCTCAATTTGGTTGTTCCCCATCACATGTTCAGATTTCAAGGTGCAATAAATCATTACATGCAAGTATTAAGAGAAAATTGACCAATGCACGTACTTTATGCATGAATGCATTGCAACTAATGCATTCGTAAACACAATTTTTGAGGAAAACAAGAGCATTAATTGAGTGGTTTTGCAAACTACAACAATTGTTCCACCACTCACCATCTATCTTGGTTGGTGAGATTTTTGAATTGAGCCCTATAAACCGGAAAGGAGGTTTAACTAAGCAAAATGTTTGACCAAATCCTTTCTTAAGAAATACAACAGGACAGATTTACTGCTTGAAAATTTATTGCATGATGCAGGTTATGATATTGTTTCGAATCCTGGATCTTAAATTTCAGAAAATCAAAAAGTGAGCATAAATTATTGAAACAGAGCATGGTCATGTGATATGGCACAAATATTACGTCGTAAGTTTTTTCTTTAATTCGAGACAAGCTGCTTATGACAAGTTGCACAAATGAAGAGCCAAGGTACTTTGGAACAAAGACCTCTCAAGTTAAGGCGAACGCTTTCACTATTGAAACCATGGGAGTTTACGTGCCACCACGAGTCCCCGCTTCTCATCTGCAAGCGTGTGAGTCGACGGGAGGTGTGCGAGCAGACCGCTGCGCCGGCTGTCAGGGAGGCGTGCGAGCAGACCACTGTGCAGCTTCACCGGGAGGCAAGCCCTTTGACCAGGCTCCGCCGCCCACCGTCGTCCCAACTGCTCCCACTTTTAAAGTCGCCGGTGCTGCAGTTTAAAATCAACCCCGCACTACCCGGTATCGCTACAATCCTCTCTCTTCCTCTCCGATTCTCCTGTCGTCTACCTCCAACTAGCCTGACCTAAATGTACGCCATGCCGCATCACGATGGTCTGCCCTTAGTGTTCCAGTTTCATGAGGAAGACACCCAGCCGGAGTCTCAAGAACATAAGGCGCTTTGGGACGAGCTTGAACTGGCCTTGCGGGAAGACGTCGCGCCTGTCCCCGCTCCTGTTCCGGCTCCCGTCGCCCCGACTGTGCCAGCGCCCATCCCCGTGGCATTGATGGGCTGGGAGCCGCACATTGTCCCCGAGCTTGATGCCACGGGGTTCCACGAGGTCCCAGCCGACTTTCACGCGCCCCTGCACCTGCCAGCGCATGCGCTTGCGCGTGCACTGATGCGCACGCCCGTTCCGGTGCCCGTGCACCTGCCAGCGCATGCGCCTGCGCATGCACTGCCGTGCGCGCCCGTGCCGGTGCCAGTGCACACGAATGTCTCCGCCGTGCCGTTGACAACGCCTGTCCCCGCGCAGGTGCCAATGCCCCCCTCAGCGGCATGGATGGCCGCCGTCGACTGCTTCCTTGCACCAACGCCAGTCGCCTCCTCCCGCTAGTTGACTCGCTCCGAAGTCCAGAACATTTTGGCCTTCCTTGAAGCTAGGCCAACGTCCAGGAGTACGCCAACAACGGCGCAAGACGCCGCCGTCGCCGTCAGTCAGTGGCCCGACGACACACAGAGCACGGCAGAGGAGCCCCTTCGCACCGCAAGATGCCCCCGCCACCGCCGCATAATCTAAATTTGCCATGAAAAACGTTCGGATTGCCATGCTTAAAATCCGAATATTTATCATTTCCGTTTATTTTATATCGACCGTCGTATAATTTAAAGTCGGAGTCAGACTGAACGAAATGTATGGTTTGATCGATTGAATGTTCTGCTAGAGCCGAATCAAATTAAATATAAAACGTCATCAAGCTACATGTATTCCTTGTCATCCAACAACCTAGATTGCTTCAATGTCGAGCGCACAACACGTTTAGCGTGCAGTTAATTTCATGCCAAAAATAGTGCTAATCACATGACAACACGCAAATAATATCCTAGTAGTTAATATCCGCATGCACTTAATATACTTCCAAATTAACGTGCATTGCACGTACACACTGACTAGTGCTGCTAGTACGTGAAACTAGTGCCGTGACTTGTGAACGCGTCCAGATATGGTCAACGGCAACATCGCCCGCGAGTTCTTCCTGTTTGCCCGTGCGTCTAAACGCAGAAGGGGCGGAGAGAGAGACAGCACACATAGAACCCACCAATAAGTGAAGGCAAATAGTACTAAAAATAATATTACATGTTATCCATTAATTAGGCTGTGGTAATATAAAAACATTATGTGAACGAAGAGGGTACAACAAACATTGCTATTCTACGTATGTTGCCTATTGACGTGCGGCTTGAAGGCCCGGTCGCATGTTCGATCCTCGTCCTTTATTGTTTAATTTGTATATGGGTCCGAATTTGTTTCATGACATGTGGGCCCCTCGGTGTGTAGTTTGTAGCACTTTAATTTGTGGGTCGAAATTTGTTTCATTCCAAGTGGACTATCGGTGTGTAGTTTTGTAGCTTATTTCTAATAATTAAAGAGAACAACATAGTTTTTTCAATAATACCATGGTGCGACATTGAAGGCGAGCAAGGATGTGCGAGAGAGCGATGACCGAGCCAGAGGGAAATCAACTAGGGGAGTTGCGTGGGTTGGAACGGTGTTTGGAGTAGTTGTGGGCTGAATGCTATGAAAATATAATCTAAACCGACCGGAATAAATGCCTACACAAATTAATCCAAGGTTGGAGTGCCCCTCGCAATGTAAATAGCTCCGACTTTGCGAGGGATGGAGAGGTAGTAGCTTCAACGCGTGGAAGATACGGTGTGAGAAAGCGAGGTCAATCGAGAGACATATAGATAGAGAGACAAAGTGAGTGTGGTCTGACATTCATTGAACAAATATATATGATCCAGAGAGATATTGTCCGATTGAGCTTTTGGTAAGGGTGAGGGCTGTAAGATAGAGCTTGAGAGATGATCCAGTCACAGACGTGTAGATATATTTTGTGCGTGGGAGGAAGCAAGGTCAACCGATCACATAGGGTCATCGTGCGATCGAAAGAGTGAGACGGGTTGGAGAGAGTGACCTAGATAGGCGATGTGCGTGAGAGAGTATACAATGTGAATAGGTCGAATTGGGATCAAACATGGTGATATATCGTTTTTGTCCGAGAAAGAGCAAGGTAAATCGAGACATACAGAGGGAGATATATATATATATATATATATATATATATATATATATATATATATATATATATATATATATATATAGAGAGAGAGAGAGAGAGAGAGAGAGAGAGATTGAGTGAGTGTGGCCCACCATGAGGTCTAAAGAGTGGCGGCGGTTGGATGGACTAGCCTAGATAGACAATCTGCGTGAGAGAGTATAGAGTGTGTCGATCGAGGCCCGAACAGGGAGATATATCATTTGTGTGTGAAAGAAAACGAGGTTAAATGAGACTCAGATAAAGAGAGCAAGATTGAGTGAGTGTGGCCCGCCATGTGGAAGAAAGAGTGAGACAGTCTCGAGGGAGTGACCTAGATATACAACGTGCGTTCATGCGCACGAGAGATTGGGGGGTCTAGATAGGCAATGCATGTATTTAGCGCAAGAGGGTGAGAGGGAGAGGGGGCGGAGAGAGAGAGCTCGGCATGGGGTGCAATGGTGGGTGTGTGAGCTAAATACATTTGGTAACAGGAGTGGAAAAAGGGGTTGTGTATTTAAGAGACTTAGAGATCGAAACATGGAGAGAAAGAATGAACGTGTGTTGGAAACCGATAGCTTGCTAAGGTGGTTAGGAGAGGAAGATTGACCGATACAGGAAGTATGTAGCGTTTGTGCGCGGGGGGGGGGGGGGGGGGGGGGCGGGGGGCTAAAAACAACATTTGAATGTACATAGTACGAGACATAATATTGATGTTTCAATTCGGTGTACATTGTAAGATTTGAACCGAGGACCAGGCATACGGGTAATTATTTCGAATTCGTGCCATACTAAGTTTCGAAAAGTTGACATTGGCCCAATTTGTTGTGCTATTTTGTAGGTCATATGTTTGAATCCATCCAAAAGTTTTCTCACTACCATGGTGTTCATCATATACATATGAATTTGTATTAAAAAAGTAGCATGGATACAGTGAAATGCGAAATAAACGTTAGAATTGGAGATCGCTACGTGACACACACTCTAATTCGAATAACTAACTACGTGACACACACTCTAATTCAAATAACTAATTATGTGACACACTCTAATCCACGTTAGCGTGGGTACCGTTTCGATTTTTTCAAATAACTCCTCATTAATTAATTTATAGTACTCCCTCTGTTCACTTTTATAAGACCTTGAAGACATTTCAGACAATGTGCAAAACAGTTCATTTTAAGTTGTCTGAAACGACTTACAAAACTGAATGGATGGAGTATCTCATTTCGAATGACTAATTATTGCAAGGAAAACAGGGGTATGGTAATACATACAGATTTGTTTGCAAATTAAAGAAGATTCATTTGCATTCGCGAATGTAGGCGCACCAGGCAGACTAGGGTCGTGTCGGGGTGGACACTGCATCGGTGCCTTAAAGGCAACAGCCCTTGGGTGACTGACATGTGGGCCAGCCACCTGTTGGGCCCACATGTCATGGACACAAAGGCAGGTGCCTTAAGGCACCAAAGCATAGTCCTGTCGGGGTGGTCGCGTGTGTCGGACGGACGCGTAGCACCCATCCACCCACCCCCCCTCCCCCCAAAAAAGGACGACGACAATATAAGTTCGCGCTTCCACGTTTCGTATTGAAATATCTGGCGGCCCCAATTCCAGCCCTGCAAAATCTCTCTTCTCCACCATCCCCTTCCGCACCCAGATTGCTCAAATCCCTAATTCGCCGCCATCCCTCGAATCGCCCCTTGTCTCGTCTCTTTCCCCATCGTTCCCCACCTCTGTGCCGGACGACGACTACGAAGACGACGGTCGCGCTTCACCACCGCACCGGAGCTACCTCATCTACGCCCTCGTCCACTGCACCGGGTGGTCCACTGATAACGTTGGCCGCCGCAACCGACGTGCCTCACAGACATCGAGTTCCACCGCATTAGGTGCGCTTCACTAACGCCGTCTCCCACCTCACCGGGCCTACTTCACCGAGCACATCGTCGCACCTCCGCCCCCCGAGGCCGTTGGGGCTTCACCAACGGTCTCGTCCACCGCATCATAGCGCTCCACTGCCGCTCAAGATCTGCATCCGTGTGCAGCCAGCCAACGCCAGCGCATCACCCTCAACAGCTCTGAAGTGACCCGCACTCTAGCTAGGCGAGCATGCTCAAACGCCGGCCCGAACTAGGTATCCACACATCACTCCCTTGTGCACTGTTCCGACGATGTTTGGAAATCCTTTCACTGCTCTCTTAGCTTACACGCCTGTGCAACTCTGACTTTAACTCTTATTTCTTCTGGAGATATCATCTGAAACAAGCAAATCCATTTTTTAGCGAAGCATGACGGGGCTACGGGATCTGGTGCACATCCTACACACCCGTATAACCTTGTAAGTATCCGTCCTCCGGTACAACATCAAGGTCGATTCCTCTTATTTGATCAACCATTCGCCGTGTCAAAAATGCAGAGGGGGATGCAAGGAGCACAAGGCCTGCACATCCAAGCAAGTGGTAACATGGACTTGTACCTGCATTGAGCTGCATTGAGCCTGTACAACAAGCTAGCGTAAGTGCCTGCATTTCATTTAATTCGAACTGGCATTCGTGTATGATTTGTGTGCAGTGGCTGATCCACGAATTCAAGTTACTAGGGGCAAACACTTAACTTAAAAAATACGAAGGCACTTGCACTCCGGAAATCAACATAACTTGAGAAATGTCAAGCTACATGCACTTTGAAAACCAGCTAATGATCCAAAGTAGTTCAGATTATAAACACTAAATAATGCAAGCACCAAAAAACACAAAATGCAACATGGTGTACAAGGACTACAAGCATGGTCTGTACCTGCTTGAATTATTCGTTCTCTGGCTGAAAATATCGAAGTGTAATTGCACGTATAACCAGTGCACAAACTGCATATCAATATATCTATCCTGCACAAGTATGCCAATAGTTTCAAACAACAGATTAGAAAAGTATTTATGCTATGTTGTCATGATACGGTGACTTTCTGGTAGATGGCCTTGACGTTTCCTCAATCTATGAAAATGCACTATAATTTGCTTGTCATCAATGCCTGCAAATCTCTGTCTCTCTCAACATAGTAGATCATCATTAGATACTAAATCTTTCAATGAGCTTGCAAAATGCTTGCATTAGATCCCTCATTAGACACTATATGTTCATCACCAGGAGCATGTAAAATGTTTGCATCAAATCCTTCATTAGTAGTCTGTTCATTAGACACTTCAGGCTCAAGAACAACATGAGCTTGTATGCTTGCACCGGAAACTTGATTAGATACATTAGATTCAGTCAGTTCAGTATTGATTGGGGGAGTTATAAAATAAGTAGAAATTGGTTTCATTTTCTCATAGATTCCCTACATACAAGCAGTTTTACAACACCGTCAGGTTTAACTATTGGCTAGAAATTGAAGAGTTGAATTAGATCTAATTAGGGATGTGATGTACGTGCTCGTTGCGCATGCTAGTCTTGCAAGCTGCGACTGTACGTTTGCGCAAGCTCGATGCCATGCCCGTGCTGCCGCCGCTGCCTCCCACACAGGCTACACCCAGGGTTGGATCTTCATCTTCTTGTCCTTCCGTTCGCTTGAAGCCCGGCGACCGCCCTCCAGCGAGGGCGCGAGGAAGTGCTGTGTCGGTCTGTCCAGCGGCAGCTAGGTTAGGAGTGAACCAGACTGGAGGCTGGAGAGAATGAATTGGGGATTTTCCTGCTGTCGATTGATATGGGAGGCGCTCGTTTGGGCTGCGAGCCTGCTGTACGGCCTGCCTTGCACTTATGTTATTGGCCCATCCAAATTGAAACATTTTTCTTCATTTTTTACATTGCCTGCTCGTGCGTTGGGATGAACAAAACTAGCGTGGGCCAACCTAGATGACTCAAACTAGGTGCACACTTTCCAGCCACCTGCGTGTATGATTGGATAGTGAAAAATATTCCAGTGGCGCTTTTGATTTACCCACAGAATGGTTGAATTGCTTGTTTCTATGAACTGAGTTCGCCAATAATGTGAAGGATGCCAGTCTTTTCATCCTATTGTAGATTGCTTAGATCACGCATGAAATATACAGTAAAAGCCAGTGTGATGTGTTTGGCTACAACTAGTCTGACTACACGTCCTCATATAAAATATCAAGGACACACCATCTTACCAGATTAACCATTCGACTTACCCATGCAGTGTGGGAAGAAAGAAGTATTGGGACTGTGTATCCAAGCAATTGATGCCATGGACTCCTTTGAACAACCTTGTAAGCGGAAAAGAAGTTGCAGTGTGCCTGTACAAAGAACTAGCGTAAGTTCAGTTACCTGCTTCTCGGAATTTTAGTTAGCCACTTATTGCAAAATTGTTCAATTACGTTTGCTTGGCTTAATTTAGTTTGCTACTGATTACATAATGGCACAGCCTGTTAATCATATTGTAGACTGCGCCTATCTATGTGTTTGATACTTACTGTTAAGAATTACCTGTTTGCCTTAACTTAAATATCTACTTGTTTGTTTAACTGCTTTGCTGCTGCAACAGTGGGTTATAGTGATGTTAATAACTACTCTACTTTTCAGCATCCAATTGAAACTCTTTAATTCCTTGTTTGTTTAACTGGTTTGCTGTTATAACTCCCAATTGAGATGTTTTGCTAACTTTAACTTTTCGGAATCCAGTCGGAACTTTAATGGCAAAACAGGTTAGCCCAAGATCAAAGAGCGAGGTCCCCATGGACGTTGCATCATCCCACAGCAGTGGCACCGGCACAATCGTGCATTATGAATTGCCAACTGCTAATGCTCTAGAGGCTAAACTAGTGGTAGAAAGAGATTCTTCTTCTGCACTTAGAGATGAAGTTGACATGTTGAGGAAGCAAACAACACAATCACAAGCAGTACTCAAGATAACCATTAAATATTTGATGGATTTCACAACAAACAAGCTGAGACTGACCAGATTGTTAAGGTCCTGAAGGAAAAAAGGAAATTAAATTCCTACTTGGTAAATCATAGGTGAAATGTTCTTTCCATAGTTGAATAACCTTTGTGTTGTCTGTTCATGTAATCAATCAAACCATTTGTTTTAGAGATCATGTAATAATTGTTTTTTTTGTTTTTTGGTTTGTAATTTTATTTGAGCACAAGTCTGTATTAATTGATAAGACTCAGAAATAGTAGTAGTATAGATGGACCATAAGTGGCACGCATCGGAAAGGGCCAAGATGCTGGCTAAAAAAAGATGCTGTTGTAGCCAAAAAAAGTACAACGGCCTAGCTTATGTATGTTAGTTGATATTATTGATCCATACACTCTATAAGTGTGTATATGTCTGTTAGTTCTATACATTCTTGGTTGATTGACTCGGTATTTGAATCTTGATACATCTCTTGTGTACATAAATAAATGGGAGTACACATTATGATGCGTGTGACATTTGAGTTGGACATGAAGTGTTCCAAATATTCGAATTCACCTTAAACTGGATACTAGTTTCTGAATTTGAGTATCGGCATTTGTAAACCATATTCATATATGACAGTGGAATACATCTTTGTCGTCCTTTTGAAGATATATAAAAACACATAAAATGACTTATAAAGATTCATATAGGAATACAAAATGGATTCGAATTTAGTTGCCAGGGTAAACGTGGATGCTTATTGTCCCAAAATTTGAAAGAACCAGCAAAATGTCCACTCCCACATCGGCTGCCCGAAGCCAAGTGCTTTGGAGATGGAAATTGCTATCTACCCATTACAGGGACAATCCATCGGCCCGATTTCCACTGCTCTAAATAGGGGTAGGTTAGTAACTTCAATTAGACGTGACACGACCGCCTCTGAGCCCATTCCGACACGGTGGGCGTCAAACATGGGCGGCAAAACACATTTGATTCAAGCTCGTCCGAAAGACCTCCGTTTCCCCCTCCATTCCCCATTCATACACGGTGGGCGGCAAAACAAACTCGACTCGGCCGAAATCGATGTAGGCAAATATTTTCAATAGGGGCAGGTTTGTAACTTCACTCAGACGTCACACAACCGCCCTACCTGTCAGCCCCGTTCATACACCGTGGGCGCCAACCATGGGCGCCAACCACCCTCTCCTCGCCCGAAATCGCTTTGGGAAAATATTGGCGAGATGCAAGATTACCGTCCTACCCCAACCGACAAGACGTCCAAATTTTAAACGGGGGCTAAGTTCATAACTTTCCCATATTTCAGACAGGCGCGTCCCAAAAACATGGTTCCCCGTACCTCTCCCTCCATTTTCCCTTTCATACACCGTCCACGCTAGAACACCCCATCCCCACACCAGCCTCCGTCCGCCACCCCATACATCGCCGCCATCCTCCACCACATCCATCGCCACCGTCCTCCACCATGCCGGAGCGCCTACCAAGACCGCGTCGTCCACTGCTAGAGATGGACGTTTCTCATCCACGGCGACGGACCAATAGCCTTGCATCGCGTCCTCTCGCTTCATCGGCACCGTCGTCCTCTTTGCCGGGGCCACTCACACGACCTTCTCTTCCACCGCAACGGGACTTATCCCCCGATGCACCCATCTACCATCGCAGATCTGCTTCAACGCCACCGATAGCCATTGCACCCCCGATGCCTACACGGCGCCGCAAGAGCGGTGGTACTTCATATCTCCTCAACTTTTTGATCTCAACCAGAAAATAGATCTTAACTTGGTTACTCTACTTTCTTTTTAGCTCTTAGAATTTAGTTCTTAGTTTGAAGCAAACGATGGATGCTAAATATCATTTCTCCGGTCTGCAACTTCAAATCTGCCATGGCATATCCATAATATAGTTTAATTGATCATGCTTAGGGTTTAATTGATCATGTTGGTTCCATGGTGGTTTCTTTAATAGAAATCGGAGGGGAAACCCTCTTTTGCTAAAAAAATATGCTTAGAGTTTCCCCCTTTTATGATCACTATACGATCAAAATATGTGCTTCGTGTCATAATAACACTGCTCCACGCATCAAGCTAAACAAGCTTAGATGTTCAAATACGAATCTGATATTATTAAAAACAGAGTTGTTTAATTGGTCAGCTAAATGTTCCTAAATTAGTTTCGAAAATGCATGTTCGCCGCTCAGGTGTGTATCTACAGGGTGCGCATGGTGGGCCAGCCCACCCTGGGATTTTGGGTCGTCCCAGGCCCCGATTCCCCTCTGTTCTGCTGCGCACTTTCGATCTCTACTCGCCCCCAGCCGCCTACCTCGTCGGTGACTTGCCGTACCCGGACGATATGACTATAGGAGGAGACACCGGACTAACAGGAGGCCAGGAGCCGCTCGCCCAACAGCGTCACCGCTGCCCGGGTGCGCCGCCGTGCCTACCTTTCCAGTCCGTTCAGGGCTCAGGCGTGCAGCACCCACCAAGCCAACCCGATTTATCCTGAGATATGTCCTCAACACTCAGCAGCCACTCCTCATCACCCATTTTCTAATTGATTCATTACTCATTAGGCAGGACTGTCATTAGGGTTTGTTGTGTGCCAAGTGCTACCTACACTTAATGGTTCAGATGTATTTCAGTAATCTTTAGTACCTCTAAAGTTCACAGGGTTTTCAAAATTCCGGCCCTCAGAACAGAAACTAGTCATTTTGGATTGTTGGTCGTAGTGACATTGACCCACATTACTACTGCAAGCCAGGTTTGTTGACAATTTTACTTGTGTTTCTTAGTCATTCGATATAATATCCAATTATTCACGTCGATTACTTGCAAACAATAAGTGCTAGACAAACTTTTTCATTCAGATTTTGGACGGTCTCTTACTGCAGTTACAATTTTGCATACTTGTCCTAATAAGCTCACAAGTAAATGATTGATTCACTACATCTATGCTTGCCTTTTCATATTTGTTGTCAATATTCTTTTAGGGTGGACCACCCTGTTTCTAAATACTGGAACCGTAGACCTGAGTGAATAGTATTTCTCTATGTGATCTCTTCCATCATGTGTGGGTAACGAACACTGCATTGTATAGAAAGAAAGTGTCATTTCCAGCTTTTACATAGGTTTCGATCTTTTACATGGAATACAATCTGCCTACTTGCTTTGTGTCGCACTACCAACACTCCACCCTTGAAGCTAAACATTACGCCACTCATAATTTCTTAGTTTATTTGTTCAAATACTTCAGTTTTGAAATGTGTGCCTTCCTGTTATAGAGACATAAGGGGTTTGTATTTCTGTGTGTGGTCTGGTCAGCACGGTTGGGGAGGTGAACTTTGCATATGCAGGGGTTTATAGGGAGACACTCTCCGAGTTGAATCCGCAATGCATTCCATAGATAATCTGACTACTTTTTATGTTTTCATGAATCTCAGATTCTGAACAGCATCATAATGATTATGAGCTTGCGCGCATGAAAAGAATAAAGCAGAACAATGCCATGGCTGTCAAACTTGGCATTAAGGGACTGAAATCAAGTCTGCATGCAATGCAATGCAAACGCTCTCCACCTACAGATTCATGCTCAGAATATGATCCTAACAGTGATTCTGAGCTAGAGGGAGACCTAAGTCAATGTAGCTCCCTAGTGGAGGAGTCAGAGGAAGATGCCCTATCTTATTCACCCATCAAGGTATTTGCACTAACTTTCCAAGGTTACATTGCTCGCACATATTTTGCAACTGATGCTTTGCATTGCTTCTACTTTGTTGAACTGCCATTAGCTTAGTTTACACATCGTGTATGTGAATATGCCCTGCCTATCCATTTTCAGTACATATTCCATCTGCCGTCATACCATATTTATCCATTAAAATGATGTTCATGTGTATCACACATTCAAAAGGAAGAGGGCGATTGCTGATCGTGGAGGAGCACAAGCAAAGTATTTGGAAAAGGTAGTGGCACCTGATAAATCAAGTAGCCCATTAGGTGTAGTTGCAATATCACCTGACCCACAAAATACCCCAACTCTAGCAGACTCTAGCCCTACTACACTGGTCATTTCTGATGCCCCTACTCAGCAGACCCCAACTGCAGCAAACAGTATGATTATGCCAGTTGACATAGCACCAGCTATACGATGCAAAACCCCCATTCCAGCAAAGAGTACACCAAATCCAGTTGCCAAATCCCTTTTCGAACCAGAGAGAGCCCCAATTGCAGCAAATAGGACCCCTGTTCCATTTCTTCCCAGTTTAGAAGACGAAGCTTATGTTGTTGTCAGGAACTTTGTGCGCATCTTTCCTTCATGGAAAGATTATACCGCAGACACAGAACAATTTCCAGTCTTCCTCCGCAACTTACACCTAAGTAATGTACTAATGTTATTTATGGTCATTACTGCATATGTTTCTGCTGATGGAAGACACAAGATTTCATTCTTTTAAATAGGCGAGGAGCAAACTGGATTGTGATTACGAGCAAGAGTTGGTTGCACTTTTCAAGCACTCGTTTATGAAGTATCATTCTTACCTGAGGCAAGCGTACTTCGATGGCAAGCCTCTGAACGAAATTTCTGTAAAGTCTCCGGTGCTACATTTATCCGACAGTGACTGGAATAATCTTGTTACACATTGGTCTCGGCTGCAGCGTAAGGTACTTTCTATGATATCACATCACAATTTGAACTACATTTCTACATTTGCCTTAATGTCTCACTTGTACGAAAACTGTTAGCAGAAGAACATTCGTTCTCAAGGGACCACAAAATCTCGCAACTGTACTGCACTCTGCATTGCTCTCGTGAGTACCTCTTGCCCTTTATGACCATACTTACTTTCATAGCTGTTTGATTATGTAGCATCACTGCACATGTTAGCCTCATAATCGTCCATTTGGTGGATATTATAAGATCCGTATGGACTCTTACACAAATTTAGAATCAACCCAATGCTTTTTCAAGACGTTTAGCTCTGCAGTCCTCTTGTAAGGACTGAACATGGTCTATCACTGTACTTACATTAATAGCTACTCCCTCCGTCCCATAATATAAGAACATTTTGTACAGTACACCAGTATTCAAAACACTCTTGTATTGTGGGAAGAGGGATTGGTTCATTTTGTAGCATTCTGCATCTTATCTCCCTTGCCCACCATTTACTAAAAAAGATCAGATCTATATTTAATCTTACCAACAAGTAGAATACACAGACAATGCCAGTGCAGAAGTGTAGCACATTGCTCTTGTCAGTACATTTTGTCCTGTAATGCTTGTACTTCCAGGGATTGGTAGTTGATTATGTAGCATCAATCTGCATCTTATCTTCATTATCCTCTGTCCCTTCCAGTATTATCATATCTATAATTACTCTCTACAAAATGTAGAGTACAGGCAATGCTTATGAAGAAGATTCTGTGCTGAAATTCTTGAGTTATCCTTCCCTTGACATGGAGAAGGGCATTATAAAGCCAGTGTTAACTATTAATGTAAGTCAGTCCTTCTAAAGCCTTTATCCTCAACTGCTATTTAATTTGCTCATACTCCCTATCGTTTACTGCTATTTAGTTTGCTGTTTCTACCAAAATGCATGCTCGTAAGAACCGTAAGTTCTAAGTTTTACTTGTAAAACCAAATTTTTTATTCATACCATGCACATTACTTAATACTCCCTATATGTATGCTTGGTTTTGTGGATCTATAATCTAGTGTGGTGTGAAGTAGCCCACATTTGCACCTTATCATCTCCTGTTTTATCTTGCTGATGTGGCTGATGATATGAACAACATGCCATGCACAGTATCTAGTAGTGTGGTGAACCTCCCCGCATTATGAACAATGCCAAATTATGCTATTGATATTTTGAACTTACTCTTTATTTTGTAATTTGACATTGGATAGAATTGACAGAACAGTAATCATCTTTGTTTATACACATGCAAAACATGTCATCTCTCTGCTTTGTTTCAGGGTGATATGCCTGATGGCATGCACAAGTCTGCTGAAGGCTGTGAGACGAACCCAACATATAATGCAGCAAAGAAGGCAAAACATCTTGAAGATAGCGAGAAAACCCCAAAGTCTTGTCTTGATGCAGTGTTCAAGTTACTTGAGACTAATAGTCAGACAAGCTCACAAAATTCGTTATCTGAATCAGTTCGACTTCTTCAATCCCAAGTTCTAGCAGAAAGGCATTCTGCAACTCAACTTCGACTTGAAGTCCTATCTCTAAGAAAGATTGCGGAGAACACCAATGAGAACCTCATCGCTAAACAGCAACACCTGGAAGCTATGACCGACATGCTAGGCCGGTCTCACAGCCTTGCTCAGCAGTTCCCCCGCAAGGCTAACCTTTCTTCAACTGTCTTGGAAGTGGTCTCGGTTCAGTATTATTTTTGTTACGCTGCAATGGTGCCCACTTTTTGTAATCTGCTTCTTCGTTGCGCTTTATGATCACTGGTGGCAAACTTCGATGCCCTGTGGATGTAATATACCTTAAATCCTTTATTGTATAGTGTAGGTTTATTCTTAGTTAATATGTCGTAATTTCTTTATTGTATAGAGTAGGTTTGTTCTTAATTCCTACTAGTTACTGCCATCATTCGCTATCTGAAAAAAATCAGATGTAGTCGACCGGGCCGAAACATTCGATAACGGGCTAGGTTTTTAGCGGACCAAAATTGGGCCAGCCTTCATCTTTCTTGGGCCTGAATGATTGGGGCCTTCACACATTGCGCCAGGCCCAAACTTACACCGGCCTATATTTTAGTTGGGCCATTTGTCGACCCAGCACTTAGTTTGGTCCAGGTAGCGTTGGGCCATTAACAGGCTGAATATTGTACTGGTCTGTTACGGCCGATATGAAACCACAGGCCTTTAGCAGGCCAAAATGCATATTGGGCCTCAATTTTCACTAGTCGTCGACGGGCCTTCAGCAGGCCGAAATGTAGACCGGGCCGTTATGGGCCCAGTTAGCTCACGGTCCGTTACCAGGCCGAAACATATCTCGGGCCTTAGTTGGCCCACTGATATCATGGGCCTTTAAGAGGCCGAAAGCTTAGTACAGGCATCAACGGGCTGAATTACACGACAGGCCTTTAAAAGGCCCAAAGTCATGTTGGGCTTAACTGTTGCCACCTTTAGCATGGGCCATTAGTGGGCCCGATGTCCCGTTGGACCATATATGGCACATGGGAAGCACGGGCCATTCCCAGGCTGGAAGTCACACCGGGCTGAAATCGGCCCATATCTACATCAGGCCTTTAATAGGCCAAAAGTCACTGGGCTGTAGTTGGGCCCGAATATTCGGCGAACAATTAACAGGCCAGATCTGGCTTCGGGCCGCAAATGGGCCCAAATATTGGGCGAACAATTAACGGGCCAGATCTGGCTTCGGGCCATAAATGGGCTCAAATATTGGGCGAACAATTAACGGGCCAGATCTGGTTTCGGGCTATAAACGGGCCTTTATTAAGCAGGTCGTTATTGGGCTGGTCCACTAGTACCTGATTAAGTTCTACGGGCCTTTGACTGGGTCGTCCTTTTTAACCTATATGGGCCTTTGTTGGGCCCAGCCACGTGTCAATGTATCGTAGGCATGTCTCCTCCAATGGACGGGCGACATCTGGCCCACTGACGAGCTGACAGGTGTTCCCTTCGGCCAATCAGAATTTTACACGTGGAAATTTCCCATTGGTCGGGGCTGTTAACGGGTTATCGGATCCAAAATCCGACCCGATAGCTTAACGGCGTTCCATTATGGTGGATGCCACGTGTCGGTCACCCTTGATGAAAGCACTTCTGTGACGCGTGATTTATCGTCATGGAGGTGGACACTTCCGTGATGTTAATTTTGGTAATGTCATGGAACACTTCTACGACAGCACATGTATGACTATCTTGATTCTGTCATAAATTTGTCATGGATGTACATGCATGACAAAAAACGCGACCTACTGTGACAAACACGTATCATCACGGAAGTGTATTTTTTTTAGTGGGTGATGGTAGCTCTGCGTCCTCGGGAGCCCCTGGTACTCTACCTCGCAGCCAGCCCCTACTCCGCCAGCGCAGCTCTGGTGGCGGTTAGGGAAGAGCGTCGGACCAAGACCGCAGCAACCGTCCGGGCCGAAGCCAAGCGAAGCCAGGAAGGCCTCGCAGAGACCGTGACCGCAGCCGAAAAGGATCAGCCGCAGCAGGGGAGCACCCCGGGAGGAGAAGAGACCCCTCCAAGCGACCAAATGCTGAGGGCTCCGTCGCCTCAGGAGGTGCCCCAACCTCCAGAGGACACAAGCAGCGCCAGCACTCTCAACCTCGTCGAGCACCCTGTGTACTTCGTCAACACGGTGCTACGGGACGCAAGGGCGCGGTACCCCATGCCTCAAAAACTCCTCCTCGCGCTATTGGTAGCCTCACGCAAGCTACAGCACTACTTCCAAGGTCATCCCATCAAGGTCGTCTCAGCATACCCCTTGGAAAGGGTACTCAGGAGCCCCAACTCGGCTGGAAGGGTCGCTGAGTGGAACATCGAACTGCAAGCATTTTGGGTAGAATTCAGCACAACCAGAGTCATCAAGGGGGCCGCACTTGCAGATTTCGTGGCAGAATGGGCAGAAGCGCCAGGCCTCGAGGCTGGCGAGGACCGATCACTTTCCCCGGGAAGCGAGGCACCAGACGGCTGGGTCATGTACTTCGACGGGGCGTTCTCCCGACATGGCGCGGGGGCCGGCGCAGTGCTCATATCCCCCACACAAGACAAGCTCTATTACGCCATGCAACTCTGTTTCCGGCATGGAGAAAAGGTCTCCAACAACATAGCAGAGTACGAAGCGGGCCTGAAAGCCGCAATCGCCTTGGGGGTAAAGCGCCTCACCATCAAGGACGATTCACAGCTCCTCATCAACTTCTCCAACACATGGAAGCCTACCTTGCGGAGGTTCGCAGGATGGAGAAACAATTCTAGGGGCTGGAGCTGCAGCATGTTCTTCGCGGCACCAATCAAGAGGCTGATGACATTGCAAAGAGGGCATCCAGGCAGCTACCTCAAGAGCCTGGCGTCTTCGAGGAGCGACTCTTCAAGCCCTTGGCGACACCGTCACTATCGAGCACAGCGCAACCTCGGGAAGAGCTCCCTCAGCCGCCTACCTCAGGAGCCCCGGCCTGCGACTCGGCCTCAGGGGCACGCTTGCTCCTGGAGCTCGAGCCTCAGGGAGGATGCTGGATCGCAGAGCTCAAGAACTACTTGACGCAAGGGACTCTGCCGAAGATGGAAGAGGAACAGAGCGTGTGGCGCGGCAGGCCTCAGCCTACTGCATCAAGGATGGAGAGCTCTACCGGAGGCGACCAAATGACGTGTCCCTACGTTGCATTTCTAGAGAGCAAGGGAAGGAGCTGCTGGCGGACATACACGATGGAGACTGTGGGCATCACTCATCATCACGGACCCTCGTTGGCAAGGCGTTCCGCAGCGGGTTCTATTGGCCCACAGCACTCAGTGACGCCGTTGAGCTGGTGAAGGCTTGTGAGGCCTGCCAATTCCACGCCAGGCAGATCCATCATCCTGCGGGGGGTTTGTAGACTATACCCCTCTCATGGCCATTCGCAGTTTGGGGACTGGACATTCTGGGCCCGTTCCATCGGGCGCTAGGGGGCTACCGCTACCTCTACATTGCCGTGGACAAGTTCACCAAGTGGGCTGAGGTGGAGGCTGTCCGCACCATCCCAGCGGGCTCCACAGTCAAGTTCATGAAGGGCCTCGTGAGCCTATTTGGAGTGCCCAACCGCATCATCACCGACAACGGTTCGCAATTCACCAGTAATCTCTTCAAAATGTACTGTGCTAAACTTGGAACGTAGATATGCTACGCTTCGGTAGCACACCCCCGAAGCAACGGCCAAGCTGAGCGAGCCAACGCGGAGGTCCCGAGGGGCCTCAAGACCAGGACCTTCAAGAAGAAGCTAGAGTCATGTGGTAGGGGCTGGTATGACGAGCTCCAGTCCGTGCTGTGGTCTATCCGCACAACCGCGGCCAAGCCGACTGGCGAGACCCCGCTCTTCCTCGTCTACAGAGCTGATGCCGTCCTCCCTCACGAGGTTAGACATTGTTCCGCACGAGTCCTGGCATTCGACGAGGCGCAGCAGGACGCCATGTGGGGGACGGATCTCGTGCTGGGGTAGGAACGACGTCGAGAGGCCGCGCTCCGAGCGGCAAGGTATCAACAGGCGCTGCGATGATACCACTGCCGCGACATCCGCCCCTGGACTCTTGAGGTAGGGGACCTCAAGCTCCGACGGGTCCCCTCCAAGGAGGGGTTGCACAAGCTCTCTCTGATGTGGGAGGGCCCGTTCAAGGTTGTTCAAGTTTCCAGGCCCGGCTGCGCGCGCTTGGAGACCCAGGAGGGAGAATCCATCCAGAACGCATGGAACATTCAGCATCTCCGAAGATTCTACCCCTGAGCGAGGCCCAGTGCCTATGGGAAAGGCCCGGTGCCTGTGAAGAAGGCCAATGCCTGTGAAACTACCGCATTTTGGGAAAGGCCCGGTGCCTATGAAGAAGGCCAATGCCCGTGAAGCTACCGCATTTTGGGAAAGGCCCGGTGCCTATGAAGAAGGCCAACGCCTGTGAAGCTACCGCGTTTTGGAAAAGGCCTGGTGCCTGTGAAGAAGGCCAATGCCTGTGAAGCTCGCCGCCCGTGACACTCTCACGTAATAATGAGTGGGGCTGTACACGCCCCGGAGTCTCCGGAGTGCCGCTCTTGGGCCTCGGGGGCTCCCGCCCACGCCCAGTGGCAGCACTTAGCTCCGCGCTGGTGAGAAGGCGTCGAAGACTAGATTAGGTGCCGGACGCGGCCTTTTCATTTGCTTTCTGCAGTTGGCTTGTTCTTTCCTATTTGAAGTTTTATCGAAGCTGTTGCCATCTCTGGCTTGTGACCCTTTGTCTTTTTCACTCACTTGCCTCGGTTTTTCCTCACATAAGTTTCGCGAGGGAGGTACGCGGGCACCCTCGCGAGTGTTTTATGCCCCGGTCGCTGGAGCTTTCCTATCTGAGTCCGCTGAGGGAGCACCCCTCCCAGTCCTTGCCCCACGGGCATCGCGACGCAAGCACAGGACCTGGGTCGGTCGCCCCCATAACCGAAACCAAAGGCTACCCCTCTTGACTAATTCTTCAGAACAAGAAGCGCACAACAAGGCCTCGGCCTCAGGAGGCGAAGATCACGACCAACCCCCCTGAGCTAAGTAACTCCCGCACACGGGCACAGGGCACGAAAACGCGGCACAGAAATAGCGGAAACAGCACGATGATTAACGGTAACAGTTCAACACGCCCCCGCGAGGCCCTACACTACCTTCTCCTTTTTGTGCAGGAAAGGAAGAAAAGCAATACAAGCATGACTCACTCGGCACCAGCTCGCGACAAGGGCTCGTGCTGCCTCCGGAGCTCAGTAAGATTCCCGCCTCTCGCTTGACCGAGGCACGCTGACGGACTGACCTGCTGCCTTCTCCCAGGCGGGCGCGACGACGAAGGGGCTGGTCGCGACCCCCACTGGAGGAGCTGCTGCCTGAAGGAGAGTCTCCGAAGCTTGGCGAGCTCCGAATGCCGCTGCACATGTGCCTGCCGCCGTCTTTGTCCTGACCAATGCCGGGGCTGAGCACCCGGCCGCGATCATCGTCTTCGGGGCAACATCCAGCACGGCGACCGTATTTCCAGAACACCCTCACATAGAGGGTGGCGTCGCCATCGAACCTGAAGTGCAGGGTGCAACACCGGCCGAGGCCATGCGCGCGGGCAAAAGTTTGCCAGCCACGGGTCAGGGCCAAACCCCCAGCAGTGGAGACCTCCAGCGAAGCCCAAGAGGCCCTGCTGCAGCAACCGTCCGCCTGAAGCCAGAGGCCGCCCGGAGCGCGAGCCGGAAGTTCACCTATATAGAAGCGAGGAAGCTGGAGCCAGGAGTTGGTCGGGTCCGCCAACCGCACGACGAACTCCGGCATCACCTCCGCCGAGTGGAAGCGCGGCCGGGGGGGTCGCGCAGCCACGGCGGGCCTCCTATCGATGACCAGGCGCTCATCGCCGCGCTGGGAGCCGCCTCCACGACCACGTGAAGCCGCCGCGGGGGACACGGGATGCTTGCGGGGGCGGCCCCGGCCGCGCTTGGTCAGAGGGGAGTCAGGCCCTTCCTGACGAGCCTTTCCCTTCTCCACTACCGAAAACCTCTTTGGTGGAGCCATGGGGATGGCGAGCAGCAGGGATGAAGAAGAAGAGGAGTAGCAGGGAGGGATGGACTGGAAGGGCTCACGCCATTCCGTACTTAAATCCGAAGGAGGCTAACCGACAGCCTCCACGATCGCAGGTAATCATGACCCGTTTTTGCGTGCAGGGACTTGTCAAGTCGTGCGGTTGCCGAGGCATCATGGGGAAGGAGGGACGCCCACATCCAATCAATCGCCACACGGTGCCCAGGGCCGAAGGCTGTTGGGGCCCATGGCGCTTCGCACTTGCCCCTTCGCTTCTTTGCTAAGCCATGTCCGGGCGAGCCTTGGGCCCGGGGGATGCTGTCGGCGTTCTGGGAACAGGGGTCCCAGACTTGCCTGCCTACGACCTGTGATGTGGCTCAAGTGGGGGCCTAGCACAGCCCATCTTCATTAGCTCAAGCTCAAGACCCTCGCGAGGGGCCAAGCCTCGTGGGGGGGACGACAGGAAGCTTCCTCAGGAGTAGCCTCCTCAGGCAGGCTCGCGAGGAGGCGGAGAGATCAAGGCAGGGAACCTCCCGAGGGGCCCGTGACGCAAGCCATGACGATTGAAGACCAGGCGGGCGCCGGCCCGCGCCGGCCCGCGCAGTGTCCTTGTTTCCCTTTCGGTGCAAAGGAGGCAAGCACAGGCCAAGGCATCAGGCAAAGGTTACCGTTTCGGTGCAATAAGACCAAGACCAGCAGAATGACAGGACGGAGGTCATCGTGGAGCCCAGGACGGCGTCATTGTCAGAGCCTTTGGCAGCCGAAGACCAATTTTAGTCAGGATAAGTGTACTAGATGTTCCCCTTCAAAATGGCCAATTGTTGGCTCCTTCCCGCTCATTATTTGGGAAGAGTCCCAGGGCCTCCATCTATAAATAGGACTAGCCATCCATAGGGTAGAGACATCTGGAGATCGACTAGAGAGAGAGAGGCGACTGAACTCACCCTTGCAGTTCATCGCACGAGCTCAAGAACAGCCCCTCACGAGGCTGTTCTCCCTTTGTACTGTTCATCATCAGCCCCTGAGGCAATCCACCACACCACACACTTGAGTAGGGTATTACACCACAATGGTGGCCTGAACCAGTATAAATCTCGTGTCCCTTGTGTGTTCTTCTTTCTAGCTTAGATCCTTGGGAGACTTTGATGCGTGAGCTGGTAGGGGAAAGATCTTCGTGCACACCCAAGTGTTCGAACCTCAAGGGTCTGTTGGAACCCGAAATCCGACAGTTTCAGAATCACTTCTTGATCACTTCTAGCTTCACGACCATTGCGTAGCTTCTCATCTTATGCTTATTTGTGTATGTTAGCCACCATATTTGCTTAGCACTTGCTGCAACTCCACCTCATCACCTTATCCTACCCATAAGCTTAAATAGTCTTGATCTCATGGGTTTTGAGATTGCTGAGTCCTCCTAACTCACAGATACTACCAAAACAGTTGCAGGTGCTGATGATACTAGTGCAGGTGATGCTACCAAACTCAAGTGGGAGTTCGACGAGGACCTTGGTCGTTACTATGTTTCGTTTCCTGATGATCAGTAGTGGAGCCCAGTTGGGACGATCACGGATCTAGCATTTGGGGTTATCTTCTTTTCATTTGGATTCGTCCATAGTCGGACTATGTGTGTACTCTGAATGATGTATGAATTATTTGTTCATTGTGTGAACTGGCGATTGTAAGCCAACTATTTATCTATCCTTGTTCTTGTACATGGGATTGTGTGAAGATGACCCTTCTTGCGACAAAACCACAATGCGGTTATGCCTCTAAGTCGTGCCTCGACACGTGGGAGATATAGCCGCATCGTGGGCGTCACAGTAAGGCAGAGGTTTTAGGGATGCCCAGTCCCTAAATGCAAAAATGAATTTACTTTCTGTTGTCAAATAATAAATTCCTTTGAAAGTGTTGGTATGGAGGGCACCCGTGGATACGGCTAGCCATGGAAATTGAAAGTTATGGTGGAAAAAGGAATAAACTTTATTTTCTATTTGGGAACCGCCTATGATATATCTAGCATGAGAAGTGTTGGGATGCTCCAAGTAATTTTGTTGGTGGGATGGATACACCTCCCAAAATGTTTTAATCACTAATTTTTTGCTTTGAGCTCTGGCACCTCTACAAATCCCAACTTCCCTCCATGAAGGTGTAGCGACCACGATCCCAATGGACCGAAGTCTGTGTGCTTAAGTGTCATCCCTGAATCAGTAATGCTAACACACACAGTACTCGAGGAATTATAACAGAGTTCAATCACACACTTATTACACCGAGTCCTCATAAAGAGTATGATTACACAAAAATAATATGGCTGAACGCCATCTAAACTAAACAACTGTGGAAGCTTCAAAGGCAAACAAGTCCATCAACTCCAACGGCATAGCTGAGTGCACGACAACGACCTATCGCACCTTATTCGTCGTCTGAGTAGTCTGCAACATGAGACGTTGCAGCCGTCTAGGTCAGCACACTGAATATGCTGGCAGAGTTACACTGTAAAACAATGAATGCAAGAACTATATCTACATGCAGTATTTGGCTGGTGGAGGCTCTAAGTTTAAGATATTGTGTAAAGCTAGTTTTTCCCTACAACAAAGGAATAAATTTTATTTACTACTCCCAAGTTGTACCAATATTTGGGAAGGTTCCTCCAACTCAAACCCAATTAAACAAGTATCATCATTAAACCCAATTCATTTAATTTAAAGAGTGATGAGATTAACAATAATATCCAATTCCAAATACTCAAGATGACCATAACCGGGGACATGGCTAACCATGATTAGTTTATACACTCTGTAGAGGTTGCGCACTTTTCCCCTACATCTGCTAGTCCACCTCTTCGAGAGCTCATACAACTTACTCAACTATGCTAGAGCCCATAATGGCTTGTGGCTGCACACAGAAGTTTCTAGTCATGAAATATCATATGATCCCTTTGAGCCTGGGTGGCGAACCGAGGAAAAATCACACGGGTACTCCGGGATTTCCCAAATGGACAAACACTGGATTCTCTAGGTACCCCAACCAATCCACCCAGATGTGTATTAAAGTTGCCACCTTAATGTTATCCAAGATTAATAACTCTCATAACTTCCATGTGTATCACGATCCAATCCCCGTCTACGAGCATGGCTAAGCAATAGTAGAGCATAACGTATATTCCCGTGGTGATCAAAAGGTATTAGGTTCCTACCTCAAGTACTAGAACCAAACCACATGTTCCCAATCCTACTCATGCAAATATTTGAGGGGCAATACTAATGCATAGTAAAAATTGGGTATAGAAGAGTATGATCAAAGTGTAACTTGCCTTGCTGACGATCTACAAACTCTAGAGATTCGTAGTAACAAGCTTCGCACTCCGGATAATCAAGCGTAGGCAAAAAATAGCATACATAAGCAATCACTCAAACGAAATAAAGAGAAAATCGGGAAAAGATCCAAATCAAACTTGAAACAATAAAATGACTAAACTAAACAGAACACAAAACCTAACGACATTATTTTCATGTGGATTAGATCTTATCAGTAGGTACATGTGATTAGCTACGATTTGCAAAAAGAAACAACTCAACCGGAGTTACGAAACTCAAGATACAAACGAAACAAGATCGATTACTAATCTGAACTAAACTCAAATTTTAAATTGTTAAAATCATGTTCAAGTTGTTTTACTCGAAAGAAGAGATCGTTACGAAGATTTAGGCGTTGGTTTCATCTAATTTAAATAAATGAGCTAAAAGTTACGCTAGTTTTAAGATCATGGGCTAAATGGCGATAAAACTATTTGTGGATAGGTCCCTGGCCGAATAAAAAAATAAAAAGAAAAATCTACAGAACGAACGTTCGCGAACAGAACTAAACGAATGAATTCGTTCGTTAAAACAATCTAACAGGTGAACATTCACTAAGTAACTAAAAATAAAAACGAAAAACCGGCCTAACCTAATAAACCGAACTAAACCGAGAAAACCTGAGAAAACCAAACGATTTATACCGATCAAAACGGCGGCGAGGTCAAAGGCGGGGTCGATGGCGACGGCGACATCCAGCGAGGCGGGCAAGGCGACGGCGGCAGCAGCAGTAGAGTGCGGCGGCGGCGGCTGGCGGCGATGCGGCGCGGGCAGCGGTGGAGCTGTGGTGGTGGTGGCTTAGGCGTGGGGCGGCGGCGGCTGACGAGGTGGAGGAGGCACCAGCGTTGCTCCTTATAAAGGGGGCCGGGGGGAGTTTTCTTGGGGAGGGGGCGGCGTCGGTGATGCGGAGTCCGGGCGGGACTCCGTCGGCGGCTCGGGGTCGGACTCCGCCTGTGGAGGAAGGCGGCGGTGGCGACAGGGCAGACCCATAAGTTTTTTTAAAACGATTTTCGAGAGAAAATACCTAAATAAGAAAAATAAAAATCTAAAAATTCCAGAAACAATTCTCACCGTCCCTACCTAATATTTGGGACATTATGAACATTTTTCTGGACTAAATGCAATTTAAAAAATGCATGTTTTTCTATAATTCAATTAAAACTGCAAATAAAATACAAATAAATAATTTGATTTTTAATTTTCTTCTCCAATATTTCTCTTCTGTTTTGAAGAAGTCATATTATCTTCTCTCATTTATTTTTTTATCATTGGAAATAATTGGAGAGAAAATTATTGAAAATCAAATTGATCCTCTTTTCAAATTTGAAATACATTCAAATATGAAAATTTTGTGAAACCTCCAACTCTCTCCTTGGGGTCCTTGAGTTGCTTAAGATTTCTAGGATCACAACCAAAATGCAAAAAAAATGATATGCATATGATGATCTATGTATAACATCCAAATTGAAAATTGGGATGTTACAGAAGGGCCTTTCTTTTACTTTGTGCAAAAAAAATCGAAATTGAGTCTCCATCATCTCTTACAAAAGCACCAACTAGGGGACAATATGATCGTACTTAAGTATTGGGTGTAGCTAATATTCGAATGTGTTTCATGAATGGATCAATGTTTGAGCATGATGGGCTAGGGATAACTTGCTTTAGCATTGATATTTTGAAAGACATCGTTGCTTGTTGATATGCTTGAGTATCTAAATTATTATGTCAAAACAAGACTATTGCTTTGAATCACATAGAAGTCCAAATGTCCATGCTACGAAGAAAAGAATATGATATGACATGATAAACAACACTCCACATCAAAAATTCTGTATTATCACTTACCTACTCGAGGACGAGCAGGAGTTAAGCTTGGGGATGCTGATACGTCTCCAACGTATCTATAATTTTTCATCATTCCATGTTGTTTTATTATCAATCTTGGATGTTTTATAATCATTTTATGTCATTTTTTGGTACTAACCTATTAACACAGTGCCAAGTGCCGTTGATGTTTTCTGCATTCTTTTTATATAGCAGGAAATCAATATCAGATGGAGTCCAAATGCCACGCCAATTTACAATGAATTTTTATGGACCCGAAGGAAAACAACGGGCCCTGGTTGCACCTAGGGGGAGTCCCAAGGAGGGGACAACCCACCAGGGCGCGCTAGGAGGCCCAGGCACGCCCTGGTGGGTTGTGCCCACCTCGGGTGCCCCTTGGACCAACTCTTTGCTCTATAAATACCCCAATATTATAGAAACCCTAGAGGAGTCGAGGAAATTTTCGTCCAGCCACCACAGAGTCCAGAACCACAAGATCCATTCCAGACACCATCATGGAGGGGTTCACCACTTCCATTGGTGCCTCTCCGATGATGCGTGAGTAGTTCTTTGTATACCTTTGGGTCCGTAGTTAGTAGCTAGATGGCTTCCTCTCTCTCTCTTGATTATCAATACAATGGTCTATTGGAGGTCCATATGATGTAAGTCTTTTGGCGGTGTGTTTGTTTGGATCTGATGAACTTCGAGTTTATGATCAGTTATATCTTTTTATATCCATTAAAGTTATTTGAGTTCTTTGATCTCTTATATGCATGATCTCTTATAGCCTCGTATTTTTTCTCTGATATTTGGGTTTTGTTATGCCAACTTGATCTATTTATCTTGCAATGGGAAGAGGTGCCCGGTAGTGGGCTTAATCTTACGGTGCTTGATCCCAGTGATAGAAAGGGAACCGACACATATGTATCGTTGCTACTAAGGATAAAAATACGGGATCCATATCTTCCGCAATAGATAAACGGATCTTGTCTACATCATGTCATCGTTCTTATTGCATTACTCCGTTTTTCCATGAACTTAATACACTAGATGCATGCTGGATAGCGGTCGATGTGTGGGGTAATAGTAGTAGATGCAGGCAGGAGTGCGTCTTCTAATCTTGGATGTGATGCCTATGTAATGATCATTGCCTGGATATCGTCATGATTATTTGAAGTTCTATCAATTGCCCAATAGTAATTTGTTCACCCATCGTTTGCTATTTTTCTCGAGAGAAGCCACTAGTGAAACCTAAGGCCCCCGGGTCTTATTTCTCATATATTTGCCTTGTGATCTATTTTTTCCTTGCATTTATTTTCAAATCTATTAAACTAAAAAATACAAAAATACCTTGCTGCAACTTATTTGTCCCGCGATCGATTTATCCTATCTAGAAATTTACCTCACGTCCTTTGCCTATGTTGAGGCGCCATACCCCATAAGGGATTGACAACCCCTTTAACACGTCGGGTTGTGAGGTGTTATTATTTGTGTGCATGGGCTGTTTACGTTGTGTTGCTTGGTTCTCCTACTAGTTCAATAACCTTGGTTTCATATCTGAGGGAAGTACCTACCACCGTTGTGCTGCATCATCCCTTCCTCTTTGGGGAAATACCGACGTAGCTTCAAGCGACATCAGCGACCCTGGAGCCATCATATCAGTTTAATGTAACAAGTCTCCAGTTCTAGTTATAGCAGATTGGGATACAACTCTGAGCATCGGTTACCATGGACATGGCTAATCGAATAGATTACTTGTCGGCAGGTGTGAACCAAGTTACCCATCACGCTTGATTAACTCCGGCTACACACACGTTTCTAGGTCATGCCCGGCCTCGGCTGATCGACACGTCGTAGTCCTAGCTAGACTCCGTAGAGAGGCCCCTGTCGGTCTGCATTCTAAGCGCGAGGGGTTGTTCGGCCGCTCACCCCTAAGCACTCTGGGTCATTGCGAGGGTGACCAGGACCAAATGGAACTCTTCCAGGATCCACTTGCCCAACCATGCCGCAATGCTGAACTGGACATCTGACAAAGCTTTCGGGAGAATTGTATGATGCCAAGTGCCCATACTTATTCCCACGTGTGCTTAGTGCAAAAAGGCCAGAGGCCTACTCAGATTGCATATCCAAATCCGTTTGTGTATAGGGAGCTCGTGACAACGACCAGTGATTGTGTCACTCGTCTCGCGGACTTACAACTAGGGCCAGGCACATCCCTCTCTATGGCGGTCTCTACCTGCCCGTATCATGCCGCGTCATTATCTCGTGGGTACCCTCATGGTCAACCCGACTTCAATAACTCTCTTGGGTACCCCTTGGATCGACACGACTTCAACAAAGGACTGAGGTGAAGGTCAATGTATCCGTGTTTCCATAACATCAACGGGAACCTGAGGAATCACCCTCGATGGATTCCTACTCGATATAACCATGAAGGTGACCTTGGATGAATCACCCTAGAAGGGTTCACACTTGAGGTGTTGCACGATATAGTCATCAGCGGGAGTGGTGAATGAAGAATCACCCTCAGTAATCCACGACCGATAAGCTACACTACAAAGATATCATCAGGAGTAAGGTTCGAGGTATCACCCTCATCACCCGATAATAACTCTACAGAGTGGTACAACTAAAGGGGTTGTTGGTGATGCGTCGGTCTCTGCACCTCGATAACCTTGATCGAGTCATCCGGAAGCAAAGCATGGCAACACGGGCAAGGGCATGCGGCCACTGATGGATCACTAACCAACCAATGCTAAGCATATAGGATAACAGGTAAAGTCATAACAGCAGGTTACAAAAGCATGCTATGCATCAGAATAGGAACTATCGAACAATAGTAGCAAAATCTAATGCAAGCATGAAAGAGAAAGATTGGGCGATATAGGAATGCTCAAGGGGGTTTTTCTTGCTTGGAAGCTCTACTGCAAGTGGCCAAACTTCTGCAACGTAGTCGCACTCAGCGATGTCAGCGTCGGTCTCAGGGTCTACCGAAGAGAAGAGGGGGGACAATAAATATAAAACAAAAAATGCGTAACAATGCATCACATATTGTGCCAGGTGTGACCTAATGCAGTGCTACGATTATAGGCGGAGCGAGAAAATATATGTGCATATTTTCCCAGCTTTAGGCAGTTATCGGACATATGATGCGGAGGGGAAGGTTCCAGGTTTGTAGTCTTAGAGGAATGTGACAGGTATCTGGATGGCATATTCAAATTTGTCTTATTCTTCTGAGGACCTTTCATATATAAATTATTTCATTCCGAGCTAAGGTTTATTTTCTATGAATTCCTAAAGTTTAACAATATTTTGGAATTATTCTTAATTTGAGTTGAAAGAAAATTACTAGGTGCACACAACATCAGCTTAGCTACAGTGGCTTACAAGTGGGGTACAATTGTTGGGTTGGCTCAGTCAAGGGTTGACCAGTAAACATGGTGTGTGGCCCACATGTCATAGGCTTAGATGTTTTAATCCAATTAATCTTTTTAACTACCATTAGGGTCCACATGTCATAGGCTATACCTAAACAAATAAATAAATCTAACTTATTTAATGGGCTCCTACATGTCATCTCTACTAGATTAACTTTGCACTAATCTAATCCCAAGCCAAGCTAACCTAAGTACTATTTAACGACACACACACCTACGCACACACAGCTCCCTCGGCCATGGCCACGGCCAGCCGCAAGCAGCAGCAAGGCAGAGAAGCAACAAAGTAGCAGCTAGTGGCAACTATCAGCAACTAAGCAGCAAACAACAAAGCATGGCTTGGCAGCAGCATTAGCCAATAGCAACGCAGCTATGCAGTAGAGGAGAGCAGTGGCAGACGAGCAGCGGCAGCGGTGTGGAAGCGGATCTCCGAGCGCGCAGTGGCAGCGGCAGTGAGCGAGCGCTGGCGCTGTTATAGGGGAGAGAGGGATTGGTGGAATCATTCATTGTATTGCTTGAGCCTTGTGGGCATATATATATCGTGAGTACATGACCTGCTTGGAGTACAAGAGAAGGTAGGGATAAATCCTATACTTCCTAATAGTCACGATACTCAACATCCCCCCACAGTCACAACAGTAGCGACGCTGACGTGAGACCGAAGAAGAATCTGAATGCAAGCCGACGGACACCCCCCAGTCATAACGTTCGACACATCGCGGAAGGTGTGGCTGGCGTGAAAACCGACGAGGTTGCTCAAGCAAGGCGGTAGCCGAGAGCAGAGAATGGTGTAGCCGTAGTCGAGGTAGCTGTACGAGGGACACCGTGGTCGATGTCAAGTCGAGGTGGCTGGTATCAAGGTAGTCACTGTGGACCGAGAAGAAGAGCTGCAGCGTTGGCCTAAGGAGGCGACGGCGGCTAGGTCAGAAGCGCGGCGATGTTGCTCGAAGTAGGTGAGGAAGAACCCGATAGCGTGACGAAGACTGGCGCGGACGATGGCGTTCTCGTGCCTAGGAGGATGGGGCGGCACATACCACACAGAGGTAAATGCACGTGGACGGCGAAGTGGACCGCGTGCCGCGGCGCTACGACCCGAAGGGGCGATGCAGCGGCAGCTCGCAGGTCGGGGCGACTACGGGAAGACTTCAGGGCGGCGGCATGGACTGCATGCCACGCTCGCTATGACCCGATGGGTGATGCAGCAGTAGTGCGAGGGTCAGTGCAGCCACGTGGACGGCCTGGAGCAGACGACCTCGGGGTAGCGGTCAACCGCAGGCCATGGCACTACGGCCCGAAGGGTGACGCAGTGGCAGTGCGCGGGTCGATGCAGCCACGAAAGAACCACATGACAGTGGCAGACACTGTGTGCCACACTCGCTACGGCCCGACGGGGTGACGAAGCGGTGGCACGAGGGTCGATGCAACCACTTGGACGACCTGAAACGGATGACCTCAGGACGGTGGTGGACCGCGGGCCATGGTACTATGGCCCGAAGGGACGACACGGTGACAGTGCGCGGGTTGATGCAGTCGCAGAGAAAACCTTGGGGCGGCGATGCCGCGGTCCGAACCAGCGACACAGCTGCAGCAAATTGATCGATCGGTGGAGGGATGTGTAAACTTGACGTTGATCTTCACTAAATCCTGCGGAGGGGCGCATCGGATGATCAGACCGGACGAGATGCATCTGGCGGACAACAGGCCACGAGAGCAACCGGACAAGGGCACGTGATTTGCAAGAAGGTTGAGCTGATGCATGACAACAGGGGAAGCCTTCACCTGCACATATGCATCACGTACGAGCTGCCAACATAGATAATGCGCAAGTACATAGCGCGCCTGGGACGCGGCCATGCAAGCAGTATGATCGATCTGAACCGGGCGCTCGAGCAATCCCACACTCTGTGGCACGGTACTGGCTGCCAACCAGATGGCGTACACTCGAGTCAGCATAGGACCGGCCAGGCATCCGCCACGCACTTGTGCACATGTGTGAAGCCAGAGGCATCATCCAACCAGAGACGATGAATATGTCGATCAAGTAGACACGTGCTTTAGGCAATGAACGGTGATGCGTGACGCAAACTGATCTATGGATCGGAAAACCAAAAAGTAAATGCTAATCAAAGTGACTGGCGAGAGAGAAAAACCCGGATTCAAGGATCGGGAAAAAGACTCTCTAGGCCAGCCGGTTAACACGACTAGCGGACGAACCCTAGGTACGGGTGGCGCAGCCCCCTGTGGCGGCCATGGAGGCCGACCGCCCTGGTGGCGGCGCGCGAGCACGGAAGCGGCAGAGGCCAGGGTTTAGGATCGAGGTAAAGCTGATACCATGTTAGAAGGGAGAGAAAGGGATTGGTAGAATCGTTCATTCTATTGCTTGAGCCTTGTGAGTGTATATTTAGTGACTACATGACATGCTTGGAGTACAAGACTAGGTAGGGATAAATCCTATACTTCCTAATAGTCACGATACTCAACAGGCGTGGGCGGTAGCGGGTGAGCAGGGGGCGCGGCTGGAGCGAGCACCGGTAGTGCCGCAACAAGTAGTGGCTGTGCGGACGCACATTGGAGTGAAGCTTTCGTCCATGGCGGGCTCAGGTGGGAACGGGACTATGATGACGGATCGACAGTGGGGCGAGGAGGATACAGAGGAGGCGCTCACTGTGATGCCAATGGTGAGGTCAGGGAGGCCGGAGGCGAACCGGAGCAGCGGGAAACGATGACGAACGATGATGATGTACGCGATAGTAATGAGCTCGATGGCGAGCGTACGGGGTGGCCCCTCACGATTTGATACACGGGATGGAAGAAGTCAGTGATGGCAGTCCTCCTCGACATCTTCTCAAGCGACCAGGAGCGCATTGGATGCGGGATCAACAACGGCGGGGCTACGGTGGCGCGGGTCTATAACGGGAGAGTGAGAGTGAGGGAAGGAGGGAAAGCGGCTAGGGTTCAGGAGGAAGGCCACGACATCGCTCTTAAGAGCGCCAGGGAGGTGTCCGATCACCGACACATAGCCAGGTGCAGCGACGCTATGGGATGCCTTCCACGGCTCCCCTGCCTCCTCGTAGGAGGAGGATGAAGGCGAGGTGCAGGTGGGCTGAGGCCTTGGCACTGCTGCACATAGAGCCCACTAGTACTTTGATGTAAGGCAAACACAAGATTCCAGGATGGAATATGTACGAAAAACAGGACGGCATGGCATGTTCACAACTGTTTGTGTAAACTAAGCAGAAACCATTCCAGCAAATAAGAAGCAATGCAAGCTAGACACCACATGAAAGATGCAACCAATATGACTGGCAAGTTAAAAGCGTCCAATCATAAATGAAATTTCAACAAATTAGAAGCAGTGCATGCTATAAATCATATGAAAGATGCAACTAATATCACACTGCATATACTAAAGGTGTCTCATCATATTGATTGATGCGGGATACAAAAAAACAATAGTTTTATGTAAGGACATGCTTAATAGACAGATGTACTATGTACTAAATACAGGAAGGCATGTCACATTAACAGGTATAATGTCACATTTACAGGAGTATAAGCTAAGCAGACAAGCACATGCAGTTTAACCAGATTGGAAGAATTACAATCTAGACACCATATGCAACATGCAACCACATATCACGCTGCCAAGTTAGAGCAAGCACCTGTAATGCTAGTGTAGGGCAAATGCTGTAATCAACTACAAAGCTACATTCACTATCTTCATCTAGCATTTCTGTTTCTTGAGAATCATGTCGGGAGGCTGACGCTGCATTCTTTAAATGAGGAGTAGTCCCCTTGCCTGCCTGCCTCGTCATAAGTGATTGATGAGGGATACACAAGAACATTAGTTTGATGTAAGAACATGGTTAATACACAGATGTACTAGTATGTACCAAAAACATAAAGGCATGTCATATTCAAAGGTATAATGTGTAAGCTAAGCAGATGCAATTTAACCAAATTGGAAGCAATACAAGCTAGACATCCGACTGGAGTGGTGAACATGATCATCTAGGACCTGAGAGCCTGGTGGGAGGCGGGCTGCTCGCCACCATCGCGGCTTTTTAGTTGGCTTCCAGGTGATGCCTGTCTTTGCTGGGCTTGTCACTGGCTCGGCTAGTGCCCTGACTAGCTATTTGTCTTCTAGTGCTCACGGGATGGTGGTTCATGTAAAAAATATCTTTCCCTATCTTAATAAATACCGACTTCAGCCTTTCGAATACAAGCTAGACACCATATGGAACATGCAACCACACATGACACCGCGAAGTTAAAGCAAGCACTTGGGATAGTGGTTCATTGCGAGCGAGGTCATCAACTCCAGAGCAACGTTTACCGTCTCCATCTACTGACACTACACCCTTTAAAGCGCTATTACGTGCCGCGCCTAGCCGCGTAGAAAGCTGGCACGACTTGTCTCTTTTCTTTTTTGCTTCGCTTTTGGCAGACTCTGAAATACCCTTGCATAAAAACACAATAGTGAGAGTATGGGTGAAGTGTGTGCAGAACTAGTGCACTGTAAAAGTAGCAGATAGCAGGTGGCTGAAAAATAAATGACAGGAGACAAGTGATAGCTCTACAACATTGCGTGGCAAACAAAATTAGATTCTACTCCATATGATTTTGTAATATATGAGCACAGGAAATGCAGGTACCTCTTCAGCACGCCACCACATGTGGTCATATCTAAGATAACAGTCGACTGAAAATAAATAGGTCAGTCGATTTTTTAATGAACCGTCTGATCTATAAGGAATGGGCAGATGGCGTTCGTCTACCTCCCGCCAGTCACTGTTGACGATCTTTCTCGAACCGCCAGCGACCACCGGCCCAGACCCGTGCCTCTGCCGCCCCGCCCTCCCATCGACCTCACACCACCGCCGTGCTTGGCAGCGCCCCCAAGCCATCCCTTTAATCCCGGCAGACCTCCACATCGGGCGCCAGTAGCTCTAGGCCGTAGACGCCCCTAAGATAAACACCAAGGCGCTACTTCCCCAGCGTAATAGTCGTACTAGCGCCTTTTACGCCGGGGAATGCTTCCGTTAATTGGGAATCAACGGGCCAGAAATTGAAATTCAGGGGGGCGACGGACCTCTAGCTAAGGTGAAATAGTATATGAGGAGAAACCTTGTGCATCACGAGTTACTAGGAACAACTAGTATCTAGAAGAAGCGGTCAACTATTGTCTTCTGTGGGATGAATACTGTGCAAGCAGAGACGTAAGATTTGCACGAATAAGGGAAGAGGAGTACCTTCTTCGGTTGCCGGTGTGGTCACCTCCACATGTCGCGCTGATCTTCTTGTTTTTACTGGGGAAACCGATGTTCTGGAGGGTGCAGTCTTGGACGAACCCATGGCCAAATTGTTGACTGTGTTGCCACGGATTTATGTCGTCGGAGGGGAAGAAGATCCGAGGCGGCGAAGGACGGCGTAGCAGGAAGAGCTCCGGGGCGGTGGAGGGTGGCGAAGTTGGAGCGGCAGCGGTGAGGCGCAGGACGGCGTGGTTGAACTGACTCGGGTATGGACGGCTTGGCCTCGGCTTCAACTACTAGCCGTGGAAGGCGTTGCGGTTGAGGTTGCGGTGGACGACGACGTCGGGGTATCGGCTCCTGCGTGATTGAGGAGGGCGGCGATTGATGGGTGGGATGGGGTGGCGGACGGAGGACGCCGGGGTTTCGCGGCTGGTGGAGAGGTAGTTTTGGCGCCCACGGAGTACGAATGGGGAATCGGACGGGTGGGGGGAACCATGTTTCGGTCTGGGACGCACTTGTTTTTGGCTTTTTTGAACAGAAGATGGGACGCTCTTGTTTGAAATTTGGGGGAAGTACAAACTTTGCCCCCCTCTTAAATTTTGGACCTACTGCGGGTCGGGGGTAGGATGGTAATCCCAGGTGTCCCAAATAGTGGGCGGGAGCGATTTCGGCCATGTGCATGTGTGCTTAGGCCGCCATTGTGTATGAATGTTTTTCGGAGGCGGTTGCTTGTTGTCTAGATGAAGCTACAAACCTACCCCGGTTTAGACCTTTGGACGTCGGTCCGGTAGGTTTCACAGGTCGGAGTTATTAGAAAAGTAATTTCCTTGTACTACCAAACATTGGTCTCACGCAGTTTCGGGCGAGTAGAGGCTCTTTTGGCACTTCTTTCGAAATTTTGAAACACAAGCATTCACGTTTAGAGTACTCTTGAACTATGAGGATTGACCTAAATAGACAACGTTATATTTGACCTTGTATGTTTGAAAACCTCATTAAATTATCCGCTTCCTTTTGAAATTTTGACACTTGAAAATCCTATAACTACGATTATTTTGGAATGGAGGAGCTAAATTTGAATCTATTTTGTACGCGACTACATATGCTATTATGTACAAAATCAGTGCAAAGATTGGTACCCCCATAGTTTAGGTATGGTTTACAAATGCCATGATATCAAATTCAAATAATTGAATGGACTTCATGTTGAATTCGATTTTTTTAAACCACCTTAGGTTGAATTCAAATGTATGCTAGTTCATAGGTAGCTATTTATAAATGTCCATTGTGTAACTTTCGTATGTATAATGTGCTTTACACACACAACATGAACTATACTCACGTTTATATTCGATTGCTAAAGCGATGCATTGTCTGGAGTTCAAAATACTAACTATGTGGATCAATTGTGTCGAATAATAACATAGACATGCTCAAATTTGATAGAATCTAGATGTCTGATGGATCAATGACCGCTCCTTACGCGAATTGCAAATATCATGATCCCATCCTAATATTTGGATACAATTTATATCTTTAATCAATGTGTAGAGCAGTCTTTTACGTGTAGTTTCACTCTCCATCGGTGGTCTCTCACACATGCTCACACACTCTGTCCCGAGGTGTCTTTCTCGCACACATTCTTTAGATATAACCCTCCGTCCCTCTCGTAACCATTTACAACTATTTTCACTAACCTTTATCACAAGCACTCTTCCTCTCGCAAACATACACATGCACAATCCTCATCGACCCTTTCTATATACATGGACCTGCCTACGTGTCTCATGTACGCACATTATCTTTACGCCTGTCTCTCACGCATTATCTCACACCTCTCTTCCTAATCGATGAGTATGATTCTAGCAGAGCATTCTGTAGGATGCCCCTTAAAGTTAGGTTGGATGAATAGTAATATCAGAGATAAAGGGGTTACCCTAGTCCGAGAACCTAGGGTTACAAATCCTAGCCGGCTTTGTCAGTGGACACAGAGTCCTTCACAATTCTGCTATCTTTGTCTTGTACGACCAGTCATCCATGGGTCTTCCTAAATGTGTCATGCGCCGACCAATGTGGCGCAGGACGGAACCGAACGAAGGGCCTCACCTTGACCCACCGGACCTCAAGCGGTGACACACCCTCTGCCCCCACGTCTCATTATCTTCTCACACCCACACATACCAACACAAACACCACACACAGAAAATTTCTCCCGGTGCCTCTATTCCCGCCCCCTTGCATATACACAATCAAGGGAATGGAATCTCTTGTCGTGATGTCATATTCGTCTCTCTCTCTCTAGACCACCCTCATTTCTTGTGCTATCTCTCCCACTCCCCCCCCCCGTCGGCCCCTCTATCCATGCCTCTCTCGAATACGTAATACACACACATACCTCTCTAGGCCCTGCCAAATGCATCAACTACACATTCACACATGTTACATCACGTACCCCATTGATCTAAAAAGCCCTCTCTTCATGTTTATTTCGCATACAACATTACTTTTGAATAAAGTGTGGCCAAAAAATTATTTTAGAGTTTCTACATATATACAACATTACAAAGTTATATGGAGGAGCACGAACGCTAATTTGCATTGCATTGTGCCCACAATAATATTTATTCCGCACTGTGAATTTGTATATTTTTATACTATCTACAAAGTTAGTCATAATAAAGAGAAACGAAGAGCATCTCTCTCTCCATCGCATACCCCCCCCCCTGTACGCCCCTTTCACGTATGCACACAAAACTATCTCCAGGTCCTCTAAAAGAAAGCCCCCAAAAAATTCACGCATGTTTCATCTTTCTCTCGCGATATATGTAATGACGATCATTGTATTTGAAGTGAAAGCACGGTACATACATTGGACTTCATAATCCACTCATTACGGTCACCGTTTACGTTTAGTGGTTATTATATAGTCACAGGCTCACCGTACAACTTTGTATTTGCTCATGACATGACTAGTTGACCAGTTGAACGCTCCATGTGGCACCTCTAGTGTTGCATCACATTATCTTACTAACATCGTGCCCACCCGTCGACTTGTATCTACTCTACATCTACACTATTATAAAATACATAAAATACACTCCTATAAAAAACAGAGTTGGTGATGATGGTGTGCCTGCCATCCTGCAATATAGGCCGTCCAATTTATATCTGGCGGATAGGAAAGAAACTATGGCAATTTTGCAAAAAGGTACCCACACACCTCTCCACATTTGCAAATAAGGCCTTCCCTCGTTCATCCTTTTCTCTCACAAGATAAACAAGTCATACAAATGCATCTTGATGTTACGTGCAATGCACGGGCATCTTGCTAGTAAGAATGAAAACAAACGACAAAAAAATATTTTGACGGTGGTGCGAAGTCATGACTGCGGGCATAGCGGACAAGGTGACCTTGTATTGGTATGCTGAACCATCTGTTTTAACACACAGGACCTGGTGTGGTGATTATATACACACACACGCACGCATGCACACGAACTCCATCCACGCAACACTCACACAAACACATGCACCCACGCACGCACGCAACACTCACACAAACACATGCACCCACGCACGCACGCAACACTCACACGTACACACGCAGCCATGCACGCACGCAACACTCACACGCACACACGCACGCATGCATGCACACACTAGTACACCACGCGACCAACACACACTCTCACCCTCAAGTACTCAACCTACACGTGCATGCCCACACATCAGGCACTGACAGACACATACACAACTAGGTGTTCCCGCGCACGGGTTGGAGCCTTGTCACATCTGCATAAATTTGTGTTTATCTGACCTTTTCCCTATGTGAACTGACTGGTGGGACCCACAAGGAACGTGGTCATTTTAACTAGTCAACATGGTGCCATGCAGACTATTTGGCCAGTCAACAGAGTGCAATCCGATGTTGAACTGTGAGCAGGTGACCGAATAATCACCGCAAAACGTATATAGTGACCGTAATAAGCTTATTCTGAAGTTCGGTGACCGTATTACGCTTTTCTCTCTGTAGGCCCTCCAAAACTACATCTCTACATGTTCTCGCATGTTACATCTAACAACTATGCAATACAACACTACTACTACACTCTAACACAATAAATCATATGTGTTTTTAGTTTTACTAGATATCATATTGTTACTTATAATTATTCAGTTTGCATACATTAAATTTGCCTTTGAAATGTATGGCCAGTATCATCTACCGCGCGGGAAAAATCCCGCCCTTTCCTGTTTAATCGGGTTTGTATCGATGGATCGTGCGAAACTGCAAAACTATAATACTATACAGTACAAGGGACAGTTTACTGGGCCGTCGTGTCGTCTACTCCTCCGTCGTAAGAGTGGAGCGCTCGCTTTCATAAATCTTCTAGTCCCTTTCGCCGACATGTGGGACATCAAGCTACTGGGTCCACGTGCCATACCGGAATGCAATGCAGAGCAGCCGGGGTGAAGCACCCCAGTCATGGCGCCGGCGTAGTAATGAGCAATGAGGCATCAAATCACAAAGCTGCACCTTTCCCGCAGTTAAGTTGGAGGGACGAAGTAATAATGCTAAAAAAAGAAGTTGGAGGGACAAAGCAACCATCATTTCACTCGTTGCTGAATCCGCTTCTCGCTCATCTTCTTCAACTTAACCACGTGTTAATTCTGCCGTTGTTCTGCCTCATGTGGGACGTGGATCAGCTTGGTAAAGCACTGACACGTGGGACCGCATGTTAGCAAACCGCCAGGACAACGTCCTTCGAAAATAAGAAACCTCCCCTGCCATCCGCGCGACAAAATCACCTCCTTTTTACTAATCTTTGATTCTATAATTTTTTAGATCAATATAATTGAGATTTGTATAGATAGCACATAGGAGCAAAACCAAGTGGTACTATTAAGGGAATCCACAATGTGTAGCCAAATGTGAAAATAGCTTTTGGCTTCGTGGGAAGCATTGTGGACGGTGTTGCCAAAGCCAAAAAGATGGAACCGAAGCTCCCTGATTGATTGATTGAAGGAATAGAAAAATGCAACGTCTCTCCTCTTTCTCCCATGCTTGGACGCATGTAGGAGTAGTACAGTATAGACCATAGAGTCCACTCCCCTGTCCCTTCTATCAAAAATCACAAAGCAGTGAGGCATCAAATCGCAAAGCACGGACGAAGCAACTATCATTTCACTCTTCGCTGACTCCGCTTCTCCATCGTCTTCTTCGAGAAACCATCTCACCGCACTAGTACTCCTAGTAGTAGTACTAGTAAAGGACTTCCTGGATGCAAATAAGGCAGTTGTCTTAGCTTGCAGGCGGCACTTCCGAACGACTTACCATGAATGGTGTTCTCCGTCGAATGCACTTCGCCAAACTACAAAAAAAATATCATCGACGTTACCGCAATGGGCAAGGAATTCAAATATAGTTACTACCTCCATTTTTTTGTACACAAGGCCAGTATATCAAAATTACAATTTGCAAAGGGCCACTAACACTAATCGAGGCAAAATTCATGGAGTTAGCAACCAAGGACATTAATGTCCCCTGCATGCATGCAGAAGTGAGAAGGTTCATTTGCATGGCGCTGCATTAATCAAGCGATGAGAAGTGAGATGGTTAGCTCTTTGGTCTTTCGAGAAAATATACGCATTAATTGACACGTGAAACGAGGATTTGTATCCAAGGAAAACCCCGCCTTTCTTTTTTAACACTAGTACTCCTAGTACGTACGTACTTATCCTGTTTGGGTCTAGGCCTTGCATTGCCAAACTTCGCCACACATTTTTGCCAACCTTGCCTAAAGTTTTCAAAATGAGAAGGAGGTACACTTGCGCATGGCTGTCGCGGTCGCTCCTGCACGCCGCGGTCGCACCGCACCCTCACACAGTCGCTCCTGCACGCCGCAAACCCAACCAAGGGAATGCACCCTCACTGACACGTGCTGTCGCATGTGAACAAACCAAACTCAGCCATCCTATCGCTGACACATACTTTTCATTCATAGAGTATGTTTATCCAACCGGAGTATCCGTACGGCCCGTGCGGTGGTCTGTTGGGGAAGAAGAAGAGGTGAGGAAGAAGGAAAGAAGGGTTAGGAGACGTAGGATATTCATCCAACCGCCTGAAATGGTAGACTGACCCAAGTCAGGCGACTTGCATAACAAATAGTATGTTTTTACACAGCAAAAGATCCATAATAATAAAAACAACAACATAAAGAAAAACTATCACTGCTCGCGGAAAGAGATGGCCTCGTCGTCGTTGGCTGCCGGCACGAACCAGCCATCACTGCCGACATGTGTCTCCGCACCGTGGTTGTCCTCGGCCTCCAGCTACTCGTTCAAGCGGAGCGTGCAGGCGCTCTCCACGGACGAGAGCACAGCCCGGTTCAAGTCGAGGACGTCCGGTACCGCCTGCAGGAGGGCCTCGATGGCAGAGGCATCCGCGCGCTCCGCGTCGAGTCGAGCCTCCGCCGCCCGGTTCAAGTCCAGGACTTCCGGTTCCGCATGTAGGAGGGCGTCGATGAGAGCGGCATCCGTGCGCTCTGCGTCGAGTCGAGCCTCTGCCGCCCGGTTCATGTCTAGGACGTCCGGTTCCGCCTGTAAGAGGGCCTCGATGGCAGTGGCATCCGCGCGCTCTGCCTCAAGTTGAGCCTTCGCCGCCCGGTTCACATCCACGACATCCGGTTCCGCCTGCAGGAGAGCCTCAATGGCAGCGGCATGTGCGTGCTCCGCATCGAGTTGAGCCTCTGCCTCCCGGTCCTCCTTTAGTATTGCCATGTTGAACCGCTGGTCCGCCTACACCATGGGGGACTCGGACGCCGGCACGAAGTCGGCGTCCATCGTCTCATACCCATCGGGGGCCTTCTGCGCCGCGACCTCCGCAGTGAACATTGGATCGGCTTCCTCCTCCTCGTAGCTTGGCTCTAGAGAACTCGGGGATTGGCACGCCAGAAAGCGAGCTTGGGAACGGAGGTCTATGGCGCCGACCGCCGCCGCGATTTCTGCGCGGCGCTCCGGCGTCAGCATCTTGTAGTAAGTGATCTTGCGGCGCACCATGGCTTTCCGGCGAACTAGGGGATGCTAAATGCGGGCTAGGGGATCGAAAGGTGGGGAATGGGCTGGAGATTTGGTGTGGTTTTAGGGAAGTGGTTAGCGTAGGCCAAGCACCGAAGGTTCTGGTGTGAATAGTGGTTCCGATGACGACCGGTCAATCGGTTTTGACTATATATTGCTCTTGTCACGTTCGCGTTGCAGCCCGGCACGCTGGACCCTCCACATCGCTCACCGAATGGAATGCGCTCGGTCTTGCGTTTTCGCTCGCTTGTGGGACCGCAGTTGAGAGCAAACCGTCGTCCCTCCCCCTCCCCCGCCCGCGTCATTTATTATACCACCACTCCCTCCGTTTTATGGGGAGTAAATAAAAACAGAGGGATTATACTACGGATGAGGATCCCCTGACGTGGCTGAACCCATTGAGTAACTGACATGCCGGGCCTAGCAAGCATGGGGTCCGCCAGTAAGTGACCGAAAGGGAGGGTAAGGTAGGGATACCTACGTCAGAGGATCCACTTCCACTATACTACTTTGACCAAATGTTAGAGTAATAATATATGACATGCAACTTGCACAAATGTTAGAGTAATAATATATGACATGCAACTTACACAAAGCATATAGGGTCTAATGCGTTTTTCGAGGCTAACTTTGACCAAATGTTAGAGTAATAATATATGACATGCAACTTACACAAAGCATATGGTCAATTTCGTATGTGAAAGGAGTTTCCAGTGATATAATTTTCACATTATACATCTCATGTACTCCCTCTGTCTAGGTGTCTAAGTCATCTTACAAAAACCAAATAATCCCAAAACACGTAGGCGCAGTGCATTAACTTCTACCTCGTTTCTTGTTTCTTGACATATGAACCAATAAGAGATGAGGGTGTGCATGCTTTTAATGACCCGAGACTATCAAACATGACATGTAGTGGTTAGTTCATTGCATGCTATTCTATTAATTAGCAAATAAACATTAATGTCTCTCGTTTCCCCTCCTCCTTGGTCACAGTGCACAGCCTAAGATGACTTACTCACCTATGTGAAAGGAGTACTATTAATCTTGTCAATAGTCAAATTGGAAACCATCTCGAGTACAAATCTAGGAGTACGTACGAATCTAACAATATTGATTGGGCGTTGTTGAATGTTGATACCTTTTTTTGTCATAGTAGAGATACTTTGACTACACATAAAACTTATATGTAAAGTAGAAAGGATAGGAGGGAGTATATTGTACGTTCAAAAACAAAGCGAACATTGAATACCCTTTATATATGATTTGCGAATGCTATGATCACCGGTTCAAAATTTTGAATCCGCCTTAGGTATCATGTGCCCCCACCCGTTCCCTCTCGATTTCATCTCGGGGTCCGGAGATCTATTGAAAGGGGACCAGGGTGGGTACATGCGAATGATAGTCGGCAGAATGTTCAAATGAGGCATGTGGGAGGATGGACTCGACTGGAGGGCGACATGATCGATGGAGAAGAGGGTTGGAGAGGAATGAGAAATAAGCAAACGCCACATGATTACACTTGAACGGCTCAAATAAACAATAAGTTGCCTCGATTGGCCTACATAGTGAAAGGCCTAATGCGCAACGCGGAGCACTTACACTCGAATATGGCCGGGAAAACAGGGAAACCGACATATGGGGCACACCCGTCGGGACGACGTAGTGCAGACTAGTCCAATGGAGGAGCTGGCCCATGACCTCCTCGCCACCGACAACCGTTCATGTGGGTCGTTGGGGCCAACAACGGGGCGCAGCTCCAGCACCGCCTCTGGACACGGCGACCGCGGTGAGCGACATGCTCATATCGTTGATAGACACGGTCGGTTTCAGTGTGCCGAGGGTGGCGTTTGTGCTGTGGCATGACCAACGGTATGTTTGGTTTTTGCCCAAGGTTGCCCCATCAAAGCATTGGATAGCAAAAATTTTGGTTGAGGTATTGGTTGCCCATGATTTGGCCGACATTGGCAAGAAAAATGAACTAGAGTTGGCTAGAGTTCATTGGCATGCCAAAGAAATGGCAGCCATCCAAACAAAGACCATTCTTTGGGTCATGACCAAAATTTTGGTAAGGTGCACTTTGGCCACAATCCAAACACACCCCAACACCCGGCTCGTCGAGGATGCACGGGGCACCGCGACGCGTCCGCGGAGGGGTGTAGCGCAGCCAACTGCATCCTCTGGACCTGAGACCATGCCGGGTCGTCTTGCTTTTTCAATGACATGCGGGGATCACATTTGAGCAAAGGGCATCTCCAATGTTGCCACGACCGCAGCTGACTACCCTGGCACACCAAATCCCTCGTCCCTCGCGCCGTCGCGCGGTGCGTTCCCAGCCGGCGCCAACTGCCCGCATTCATGCCGTCCGTTCGTATGTCATCATTAAGAGGCTCGGGGCCCGAGGAACCAACTCTGGCGACTTAATGACGCACCCGGACGCTTGGCCTCACCGGAATGCACTACTTAAAGCGGCAACGCCCAGCTAACCTCCACACCATAGCGCATCGTCCTCCTACCTGGCACCACATCCGCCATGACCGCAAGTGCGAACGCTCTGCGGGAGAGCTTTACTTCGGGGATGAAGCTCGAGGTCGCCGCCCTCGCTCAAGTCGCCTCTCACGATGCAATAGCGGCGTAGCCGGACGCGGACGCGACCGCACAAGCGGTGGCCACGCTGGCGGCCGACGACGGGAGCACCATTAGCCACGCGTCCTACTTACCGCCGTCCAACGTCCCGCACCGCTGAGGTCGGGGACTCCTCCGAGGATGAGTATGGTATGGGAGTCGGCATGGCATGGTGTGCCAACTGGCCGGTCTGTATCACGCGTTCTACTCTTCCTCGCCAGAGACCGCACCTTCACTTCACAGGTATTGAACCCTGCCCCCGTACATAGAGATCGCAGATGGAGGACGTCGGTCGCTGCCGTAGAATAGGTTTAGGGTCAGGTTTCTTTTATTTTTCTGTCTTATAAAAGTTCGAAATGTAATGAAAATCTGCCGTGTTTGCATTAATCTCGGCTGGTGTATATGGACTTTCACAATAATATACATATTGTAGGAGTACTAGCAAGATGCCCATGCATTGCACGGAAGATCAAGATCTTGTGGGAGAAAAGGATGAACGAGGGAAAGCCTTATCTGCAAATGTGGAGAGGAGTGCGGGTAAATTGTCATAGTTTCCTTCCTATCCGTTAGATATAGATCGGACGGCCTATATTGCAGGATGACAGGCACACCATCATCACCAACTCTGCTCTTTATTAAACCGAGACAAATATAAAAAACCCAACTAAGCCAACATCCCAGCATATCGCGCGGGAAAAGACCCGGCCGCGCCGTTTTAGTCGGGATTACCGGATTACTAGTAGTAGTATCGATGGATGGCGCGAAGCAACATTTTTTTTGAGGGGGCGAAGCACCTAGTTTAAAAGGAAAAAAAGGTGGTACACTCAAAGCACTCCTGTCACGGTCGCATTGCACCCCACACACGTTCGGTCCTGCACACGGCTCATGCAAACGGAACGCGCTTCGGCTTGCCTCTTCACTGACACGTGGGACTGCACTTGGAGAAACCAACCATGCGCCAAACTCCCCCCGCCCACCGTGCGAAAATCCCCCCCCCCACACATACACAAAATTCCCCCAAATTCGATTCAACCGCCCTTCGGCCAAATATTCCCCAAACCCCCCTCCCCCCGTCCACCCCACTCCATTCGCTTCGCCAAAGCTGCCCTGCCCGCCGCGCCGATACGTCGGCGCCGCAGTTCGTTGAGGGGACGCACGGCGATCCTCTTGCTCCCACAGTACGCTCTCATAGACTGGCATCCTCTAGTCGCGCCGCCACCTCTGACTACGTTCTTGTCGAGGCGCACTGCGGTTAGCGCCGCCACCGCTGGCGACGTTCGTGTGGAGATGCACGGCGGTCAGCTTCTCCCACGGTATGCGCATTCTAGACTGAGGCCCCGTTCATGTCGGTGTAGCGCTGAATGTTAGCTGATAGACGCTGTTAATCTCACTGTTTGCCGAAGTAGTTTACTGTCAATATGCTCTGCTTAAGAAGCTTCCTTGCCCTGTTCTGCACTCAATCTGCTTAGCTAAGATGGCATGCCAAGGCCGATTAGTTGCTAAAATATCCTGCCATATATTTATTGTGACGTAGATTGCCATGGTCTAGTAGCCAATCTGTTAGGTGAAATAGCTCTACACCGTTTTATACTCGATCTTTGTTGCTGCGATGGCCTTCGATAGTTTGATGGTTGTGTGCTCGGCCTCATTGACTGCTGAAACAGCCTGCCATAATTTAGCACTCATATCTGTTTGCTGAATTGGCTTTACATATATTTCGTTACTTAGATCTGCTCGTCCAAATATCTTGCCATAGCTGTAGACATTGACCAAGGTATTTTTTTCTGGACTTCATAAAAAAGCATATATGTTTTTCCTGTAATATCTAGTAGAAGAACTAATTTGTATGTCTAACAGATGGACAGGACTTGGATAACTTCTGCTCGAAGATTCTCCGCTGCATATGTTGAGGGGGTTGAAAACTTCATGAACTTTATCAGAGCTGAGTACGGTGGTCAGAAATCAGATGTGCTATGCCCGTGTAGCAGTTGTATGAATTCAGTTACAAGACCGCAGTTAACTGTGCAAAATCATCTACACTTGTATGGGATGTCGGTCACATATACTAGGTGGGTTCATCATGGTGAAGCTGTGAACGTCAATGTTATTGACTACGTGGAAGCAGCAGATCACCATCTTGATCTGCCTGATGCTCAGGTGGAAGAGCGGGAGGAGGTGGTGGTGGCGGAGCCAGTGAGTTTGACCAACATTGAAACAATGCTACGAAATGCTCGTGCATTCAGTGAACTTTCACCTGCAGAAGAAAAACGGTGGGCCCGCTTGTTGGAACAATGCAACATTGCTGTCACCCCAGGAAATAAGCTGTCAGTATTCTCAGCTATGGTCACCTTTCTTCAGGTGAAGACATCTGAGCAGATGACCAACAAATCATTCAATGCGATGTTGGCTGCTTTCCGCATATCCCCAGATGCGTCTGAGCTGCCACACACCTACAGTAAAATGAAGAATTTCCTTTGTGCAATTGGAATTGGATATGATATGATCTGTGTTTGTAAGAATAATTGTGTTCTATTCCGGAAGGATTATGCCAACTTAAGTGAATGCCCGAAATGTAAATCATCAAGATGGAAAGATGGCGATGCTGTGAAGAGGGTTCCTCATAATGTTCTGAGACATTTTCCAATTACACCAAGATTGCGGAGGTTGTTTTATGATGCTGAAACAAGAGAGGATGTACTGTGGCATTCTAGGAACCAGGAGTACAGAGATCAGAATGTAATGAGCCATCCATCTCATGGTAGTGAGTGGAAAAGCTTCAATGTTAAACACAAAGAGTTTGTTGCTGACCTGAGAAACATTAGACTTGGCTTAGCTTCAGATGGATTTAACCCATTTGGCCACCAGAGCGCCAAATATAGCATGTGGACAGTGCTTGTTATCCCTTACAACATGCCTCCAAATGTCTGCACCAAAGAATCAAACTACATGATGGCCTTGCTCATCCCAGGTCCAAAAAGTCCTGGAAAGGATTTTGATTTGTTCATGGAGCCTCTTGTGGAGGAACTTCAACAGCAATGGAAGGGTGTTCTCACTCGAGACCTATATAGCAGCCCACCAGCTGATTTCTTTCTGCGTGCTGTTGTAATTTGGTGCATCGATGATTATCCGGCTTTGGGCACTATGTCAGGGCGAACGACACATGGTTACAATGCATGTGTTCGCTGTGACAGGAATCCGCTGTCATACGCAATACTTAGCAAGATCTGTTACATTGGACACCGCCGTTTCCTTGCCAAGGACAAGTTGCATCCTAGAAAATACCGAAGACATGTGTTCAATGCAAAGCATGAAAATTGTGATGCGCCAATGAGGCTCACCACCGATGAGTTGCAAGTGGAATTAGAGAAGGTCAGGCATATTACACCAGGAAACCATCCTGGTAATGGTAGCGGGAAAAGGAAGCATGGCACGGTAGAAGAGAGATTATTGTTTACCCGCAGGTCCACTTTGTGGGACTTGGAGTGTTGGAAAGATTTGGATCTGCGGCATAATCTTGATGTGATGCACATCGAGAAAAATATATGTTACAGCATTATAGGCACACTTCTTAACATTGAAGGCAAGACGAAAGATAACTTAAAATCTAGGATTGATTTGACACACCTGGGTATCAGAAAGGATTTGCAGGTGCAAGATGAAGGTAAACCACGGGATATGGCACCAGCTATGTATGTCTTGGACAAGGTAAAAAGAAAAGAATTCTGTGAGGTCCTGTCACGTGTGAGATTCCCACATGGATTTGCTTCCAACCCTGAAAGGAGAGTCAGTGCAGATGGAAACAAGGTACGAGGGTTGAAAACTCATGACTGACACGTCCTACTTCAAAGGGTTTTACCTGTTATCCTTAGAGGATTGGGCCGCCCTGACTTATACAGAGCAGTTGCAGAGTTGGGACAATTCTTCCGGGAACTCTGCAGTAGAAATATCAGGATAGATGCTTTGGAGCATCTTAGAGACAACATACCAACTATCCTATGCGACCTTGAGAAGATATATCCTCCAGTCTTCTTTGATGTGATGGTGCATTTGGCTGTTCATCTACCTGATGAGGGACTACTTAGAGGTCCAGTACAGTATGGCTGGATGTACCCTATTGAAAGGCGTCTAGGCACTTTCAAGGGCTATGTTAGGAACAGAGCTAGACCCGAGGGTTCCATTGTAGAGGCCTACATTGCTACAGAAGCGTGGACATTCTGCTCAAAATACATTGAAACAGCTGATCAGCTTAGCAAAGAGGTGGGTGAAGACAATCCCGGGCTCAATGTTTTCGATTATTCTGTTCGAGTTACAGGGAAGAGTCGACAAGAGGACAAACCTAAAGATTTGGACAAAATGGTTTGGTATGTGTTGAATAACTGTCCTGAGATACTACCTTATATCAAGTAAGTGCAGTACTGCAGCTTATACATCATAATCTACTAAACTTGCAGCACATTCTTATATATTTAGATGTTTGATGCAATCACTATGTTGTGCAACATCTACAAAGAGGAGTTACTGCCGCAACATCCAAGAAACATTGACAAACTGGTTATGGCAGGATTTGCGAAATGGTTCAAGAACCATGTAAGCTTTTGAAGCGCACTGTCAGTTTTTTTAATATATTGAGTACATAAGATGATCAGCTTGTCTATTTTCTAACCATAGGTTAAGAAGATGCGGGAGGATGGGCAGGCAGTTGATGATGCCCTTTACTCACTAGCAATGGGTCCTGATACTCGGGTAAGACATTATGAATCTTGCGTTGTTGGAGATGTGCGCTGCAACACCCTTGCACGAGACAAAGGCAGGAAGACACAAAACAGTGCCATCATGAGCACGGATATGTATGACAAAGAGATAACTGAAATGTATGCTAACATAACAGACATTGTTGAGTTGAAGTATATCTCCAGTTTCGAGGATCATCGGTGTGTGTTTCTATTGTGCTGTCGTTGGTATAACCTGTTTTCCAGGATCGCAAAACCCATTCATGATTATTTCAAATCCATCAATGTCAAGGCGGTGTACCAGACCAACGAGCCTTTTATTTTGGCAAATCAAGCAACACAGATATTTTTCTTGGAAGACACATTTGCACGTAGCGATGACTAGAGAGTATTGCAAAGGTTTAAGCAGAGGAATTCGTTTAATGAAGTTGCACAACAAGATGATGCTTACACTGCTCCTGATGTACAAGATAGCACAGATGTTCCTAATATCTTTGAGAACCATCACGTCAATGACGCCGGCAAAAAGATTGCCTGTCGTGTTGTGGACATACAAGAGTTGATCAAGAAGAAGCCAACGTTCGAGGACATTGAGGACGAAGAAGAAGATGACACCATGGGGAATTACGATTCAGACTAATACACATGGCGAAGATGTTGACGCTGCTGCAGATGATGATTACATTGTTTTTGTCGTATCTGCCTGTCAGAAGACGTTTTTTTATCTACTATGTGAAATTGTGTTTGCTATGACAACTGAAACCTGATGAACATGTTGTTTAGTATTTTTCTGTGAGAACATCACTTGTTATGTATGCTGATTTGTGTTTGGTGATTGTATGACAACTAAAACATGAGGACATTGTTGTTTAGTTGTACTCATATTTGGCTATGAAACTTGAATTTGATGACATAGTTTGCTGTTGGACTGCAATTTGCTCGACATCTTCGAATGAGAACAAAGCTCACCTGACAGGGTCTCTGCTATCTATTTATTTATATGAGCAAAAGGTGATACCCCCTGTTTTCCGTTAATAGAAATCATTAGATGTTCACAACACTACGCCAGCCTGCTACACAGGTTTCATTCATTACTAGTTTCAACAAAGTGCTCATGTCGTAGCCACTGAATACATCACGAGTGCTACATACACTGGAAATAAAGAGACAATCATCCTACAGAGCACATCGATTTTGCCCATTATCTTCACAAGCTCTTTCATCTCCTCATTGCTGTCAAGGCCGTTCAGCAGCTGTTGCTTGGCCATGATTAGAGGAACTGCATCTTTAACCTTCTGCTCTGCATCTTCCTCTTCTGCCATTCCTTCAGTTACTTGTCCAACACCCCAACCTGCTGGTATTGGGATTCCTCGGCTAACCAAATAATCAGCGTAGTTGCATTCCCCCACATCAGCAACTTCCCAGAAATACAAATCACACGAATCATCCCTTTGCTGCACGAATCAAATTGGAAGATCATCAACCAAACTATTAAAAAAATCAGCAACTGAAAGCAGCAGAACAACACTTCAACATATCATTACCCCATGATTCAGGCATTTGTAGAAGACTCGGCCAGGGTTGCGGATTGTGGTTGAGACGTGACGGATGACTCTGCGTGATTTGCAGCACTGGCACCACACCAACGGCAGTGGGTTGCGATGAGCAATCGGCTGCGGTGCGCGTGCCGGCAGGGGTGTGATGAGACCCACAGGCGATGGTACGGGTGGCGACTTGGCGCATATCTGGTTGTTGCCTGCTGAAGAGCAGGTGGACGAGCAGCCAGCGGACATGCTTGCTGCGGCCAGAGCTTCTGATGCTAGGCAGAGTAAGTAGATAAGAGGCGAAGCGAACATTGGATATGTCAGTTTCATTACTTGAAGAGTAGCATAGCACCATATATAGTCATAGTCTAGGTTTGGATTCGAACCAGCCACAGGAGCACACCTTTCTTTTTTCTAAAACTCGGCAACGTCTGTTTACTGGTACACTAGCTTGTTCTGTATGCCTTCCCAAGTCTTTGATTTTCTTTCCCTTCTTTTTGCGAGGAAGGAAGGAGGACAAAATTGAGAGTTCCTCGGACTCGAACCCAAGACCTCAAGGGTGCTAGTCACTTATGTGGCGAATGTTCCCTGTGAGGAGGACGGCACACGAACGGATTTTCCTCATAGTTTTCTTCCTATATATAAAAAAGTATGCTACTTGGTGTCCGCTTAGTCAAAAAACGATTGTGCCAACCTTGACCATTCGATTGACATTCAACGTCTGTCGCGTTTCTTCAGTCTCTTCTTCCTCGAGCCGCCAAAGCCAAACCAGCGCCGGCGGGACCGCCTGCTCCCGCCTCCCATGGCTGCCTGTGATCTTCCCCGGCTCCTGTTCGTTCCCGTTCGAGGCCTCACCATCGTCCTCCGCGCTCGTCGCGGTGCTGCCCTCCGGTGTTGTCAACATGGTCAACAACCGAGAGGAATAAGGAGATGACTGTAAATGGTGAGGATGACAGTAGGGACCCAGTATCGCGCGCAGTAATTTTGTTTTTTCGGGACGGAGAAGGGTATCAACTGGGTTGTGCGGGACCCGTGGCCCGTCTAGCCCAGGATTTTATTTCATATGTTTAGCACATGACCAGCCCAGTTTGTTTTTTTCCTTTCTTAAAAATGGCTAGCCAGCTATTTTGTTTTTTTGCAGAATAACCAACATAGGCCTACTTGCTTTTCTATGCCCTGCTGGGCCGGAAATCTTTCAAGACGAGGAGGGATGCATTTTGCCCAAAAAATGGGCAATAAGTAATAAGAAATGGGCTATGAGTAATTAGAAATGGGTTATAAGTAATAAGAAATGGGCTATAAGTAATAATAAATGGGCTGTAAAATGAAAAAATACAGCAAACAGGCAATTAGTTCTCAAATACTGTTTTCTTTCGGATTTTGATATTTTAAATTTCATTGTTTTTGTGCGGGTAAAATTTCATTGAATTTAAATTAAGGTATATTTAGATTTAAAATTAATTTGAATCCGGCTAGAAATTTCGGGCTGTATGCTGTTTGGGACAAATTTGGAGGCTGACTTGTGGGTCTACTAGGTTGACGTGTACTTTGGCTTTGTCCACTTAGTCCACAAACGATTCTAGCAGCAGTGATCGTTGGATGTTAATCCAACGGCCGTGCTGCTTCTTCAATATCTGATCTTGTTGCTCCAGCCGCCCAAACCAGCTCCGGTGGGACTACCTACTCCCACCTCCCGTGGCCGGCTGTGCTGCTGCACAGGCCGCACCGCCCCACCCTACTTCATTGCTGGCCAGGCCATTCCTCTACTCACCCACACCTCCTATTATTTTCCGGCGACGGCAACCGGACCAGTAAACCCTCATACTCCCAACCACGTGGGCAAACATTGTCGAGTCTTCCCCGGCTCCATGTCGTTCCCTTCCTAGGCCTCGCCGTCGTCCACTGCCATGGTGCTCTCGGCGCGGCCTGGTCAATGTGGTCAACGAACGACATCCATTGGCCGTGGACTGTACGCGCAAAATAATGATTCCTCCACCTGACAGCTGGGACCCACCGGAAGGGCCACTGTATTACGCGAAAAAAACGTTCCCCCCGCTGACATGTCAGACCCACCAGCTATATCTTCGCAAAAAATGAATACCCATCCTGCTAGATGGGACCCACCATAGTGGGAGGATGACTTGTGAGCCAACTAAGTTGACGGGGATGGAGGGCTTTGTCAACTTAGTCAATATGAACGACTCTAGCTCCAGTGACCGTACGATGTCCATCCAACGGCCATAGTGCTTCTTCAACCTCTGGTCTTCTTGCTCCAGCCGCCCAAAGCAGCGCCGGTTGTGCCGCGTGCTCCTGCCTCTCATGGCTGGTTGTGATGCTGCGGAGGCCTCACCGCCCCCTACTACTCCCACCGCTGGCCCAGGGTATCCCTCTACTCACCCACACCCCCTGTTATTCTGCGGCGATGGTAGCCTCACGCCGCAGCCGAACCAGTGAACCCTCGTACTCCTCTCCGCGCGGGCTACCACTGCTGCCTCTTCCCCGGCTCCGCGTCGTCCCCTTCCTAGGCCTCGCTGTCGTCTAGACCACCACCCTGGTGCTCTCGGTGCGGCGTGGTCAACGTGGTCAACGACCGACTTCCATCAAAAGAGTATTGTACATGGAGAGGCTGACAGCAGGGTCCAGGCGGCCGCAAGGAAGTGCCTCCTTATTACGCGCAAAATAATTATTCCTCCACTTGACAGCAGGGACCCACCGGATAGGCCACCTTATTTCGCAAAAAAAACATTTCCCCCCTAACTGCTGGGACCCACCGGACGGGCCAACGTATTTCGCGAAAAGAACGTTTTCCGCGCTGTCAGCTCGGACCCACCGGAAGTGCCTCCTTATTATGCACAAAAAAATGAATACTCCCCTTGCTAGCTGGGACCCACCATGGTGGGAGGCTGACTTGTGGGCCTACTAAGTTGACTGGGATGGGGGCCTTTGTCAACTTTAGTCAATATGAATGATTCTAGCTCCAGTGACCGTACGATGTCCATCCAACGGCCGTAGTGCTTCTTCAACCTCTGGTCTTCTTGCTCCAGCCGGCCAAAGCAGCGCCGGGCGTGCCGCATGCTCCTGCCTCCCGTGGCCGGCTGTGCTGCCGCGGAGGCCTCACCGCCCCCTACTATTCCCACCACTAGCCAGGCCCTGCGGCGATGGCAGCCTCACACGACAGCCGAACTAGTGAACCCTCGTACTCCTCTCCGCGCGGGCTTCCACTGCAGCGTCTTCCCCGGCTCCCCGTCGTCCCATTCCTAGGCCTCGCCGTCGTCCACCGCCCTGGTGCTCTCGGCGCGGCGCGGTCAATGTGGTCAAGGAACGACTTCCATCGGACGTGGACTGTAAGTGGAGAGGCTGAAAGCTGGGACCCACCGGACGGGCCACTGTATTTCGGGAAAAAAATGTTTCCCCCTTACTGTTGGGACCCACCAACTACATCTTCGCACGCAAGGAAGTGCGTCCGGGCAAAAAAACAAAACGATTCACCGCCCTGACCGCTGGGACCCACCAGCGACACCTTCGCACGCAATGAAGTGCGTCCGAGCAAAAAAACGATTCGCCCCCTAACTGCTGGGATCCACCAGCTACATCTTTGCACGCAAGGAAGTGCGTCCGGGCAAAAAAAAACGATTCGCCCCCCTGACTGCTGGGACCCACCAGCTACATCTTTGCAGGCAATGAAGTGCCTAACAGTCGGGACCCACCTGGTGGAAGCGTACGTAGCGTTGTCATTCTGGTCGCGAACGTGTACATACATACTGGTCATTGTAGAGGCGCGCACGTGTCGTAGTAGAGGCGCGCACGTAGCATGTACACGTACGTACAGCGGTCAGGGTGCAAGAAAGAAAATACGGCCACGTATGTGTACATACAGGCAGGGTCTCGAACGCCTACTCACGCATACGTACATGGCTGGGTCAGAACGGAGAAACAACATCGTCATCGTGTTCATGGGGAGGCAACGGAATGTGTCGTCTTCACGGGGAGGCAACGGAATGCGTCGTGTTCATGAGGAGGCAACGGAATGCATCGTGTTCATGAGGAGGCAACGGAATGCGTCGTGTTCATGGGAAGGCAACGAAATACGTCGTGTTCATCGGGAGGCAACGGAACGCATGGGAGCCAACCGGCTGGGTCGGAACGGAATGCATGGTTGTGTTCATCGGGAGGGCTTGCACAGAACAGGCGAAGGAAACGAGGCCTGGCGTACCGCACAACGGAGGAAACGAACCTCCTACGTTCGGAACGGGGTCCTGTTGATCGGGAGGGGTGTGGCGTACCGCAAAACGGAGGAAACGGACCTCCTACGGTCGAAACGGGGGTCCTGTTGATCGGGGCGGGGTCTGGCATACCGCAAAACGGAGGAAACGGACCTCCTACGGTCGAAACGGGGGTCCTGTTGATCGGGAGGGGTGTGGCGTACCGCAAAACGGAGGAAACGGACTTGTGTTGGAGCGCTACGGTCGAAACTGGGGGGGGAGGGGTGTGGCGTACCACAAAACGGGACTCCACGGGATACTATTCATCTCCACCGTCGACCTCCTCTAGCCTCCACGGGCTACCGTCGACCTCCTCCAGCCTCCACGGGCTCCTATTCATCGAGCCTCCACCGCGCGCTACTCCACCATCTACTGTTCAACCACCCCTCCACGGGCACCCCTCCACCGTCTACTGTTCATCCAACCCTCCACACCACAAGGTCCTATTCAACCACCCCTCCATCGTCTACTATTCATCCAGCCCTCCACACCATGGGTTCCTGTTCATCCAGAGGCAACGCCACCGCTCACTGTTCATCCACCCCCCCCCCCCCCCCGCAACGCTCACTGTTGATCCAATCGATCGGCTTCAGTTAGCAGCAGTAGCGAAGGAATCGCTCCATCGGGTTTAGTTAATAGCCATCGATCGATCGCTCGGGTTCAGTAACGCGTAGCCGGCAGTGCAATCGCTCGGGTTCAGTTAGAGCCCAAAGCCTCGCTCGGGTTCAGTTAGAGCCAACGCCTCGCACAGACGCGCATACTTGTACGAGAGAAACGCGCATCACTCTCCCATCATAACCGGCAACTCCCCAAAATTTTCCTCCCCCTCGCTTCTACCACGGTGTTTTCCGTCATGGACGGCCCAAAGAATGTCATGCAGCTGCGTCTCCGGCCCGCCCAGGACGAAAAGCCTATTTTTTGTCATGATTTTTTGTCATAGAAGTAGGAGCCCACCACATCTATCATGATACCGGGTTTTGTCACAATTATCGTCATAGAAGTGTCATATGTATGATAGAAAAAAATTTCGTTCGGCCCAAAATGTCACGGATGTGCTTTTTCTTGTAGTGACCAACAGCGCTTCGCTAAGCATCACCGGGACGAAGCGATGGAACTACGGAGTAACGGAGAGAGAGGGGCGCCAAGGGCTTGGTGTATCCTCTTGGGGCGCCCCCTCCACTTTATATATAGGTGGAGGGGTGTGGGAAAGAGCCCCTCCAAGCCCTAGGGTGCAGCTAAGGGGGAGAGGACTTGCACTCCAAGTCCAATCCTATTCCTACTAATTAAGACTCCTTCATTTTTTGCCCTCCCTAGCCACATGGGATTTTAAGGACTTGGTGCGCCTAGCCCAATAACACCAGGGCACCTCCCCGCAGTCCATGCTAGCCTTTGGGTCATGCTGGACCCAGTTGTGGAGTTCCGGACCCTTGTAGAATCCTCTAGAACTTTCTGGAAGCTTCCCGGTACAATACCAAAAAAATTTCACCTTTTTTCGGAACCGAAAATATGAATACCCATATATAAATCTTTACCTCTCAACCATTCCGAGACTCCTCGTGACGTCCGGGATCTCATCCGGTACTCCTAACAACATTTGGTTACCACTCGTCAAATATCCCAATACTACTCCAGCGTTAACGAACGTTAAGCGTGCGACCCTGCGGGTTCGGGAATTATGTAGTCATGACCGAGACACCTCTCCGGTCAATAACCAATATAAGGACCTGGAGGCCCATATTGATTCCTACATATTCCGCGAAGATCTTTTATCGGTTGAACCTTTATGACAACATACATAATTCCCTTTGTCTGACGGTATGTTATTTTCCCGAGATTCGATTGTCAGTATCTCTATACCTAGTTCAATCTCGTTACCGGCAAGTCTCTTTACTCGTTAGATAATACATCATCTTGCAACTTCTCCTTGTTCACTTTGCTTGCAAGCTTCATGTGATGTGTATTACCGAGAGGGCCTAGAGATACCTCTCCGATACACGGAGTGACAAATCAAAATCTCGATTCACGCCAACTCAATAGACACCTTCGGAGATACCCGTAGAGCATCTTTATGATCACCCAGTTACATTCTGACGTTCAATAGCACACAAGGTATTCCTCCGGTATCCGGGAGTTGCATAATCTCGTGGTTGAAGGAACATGTATTTGGCATTAAGAAAGTAGTAGCAATAAACTGAACGATCATATGCTAAGCTAACGGATGGGTCTTGTCCATCACATCATTCTCCTAATGATGTGATACCATTATCAAATGACAACTCATGTCTATGGTTTGGAAACCTAACCATATTTGATTGACGAGCTAGTCTAGTAGAGGCTCACTAGGGACACAGTATTTGTTTATGTATCCACACATGTATTTAAGTTTTCGGCCAATACAATTCTAGTATGAATAATAAACCTTTATCATGATTAAGGAAATATAATAATAAGCATTTTATTATTGCGTCTAGGGCATATTCCCATCACTCCCCTGCAGGGGTGCACCAACTTACCCATCACGCTCGATTAAGTCCGGTCGAACACACTTTTCTGGGTCATCCCTGGTCTCAGCTGATCGACACGTCGTAGTCCTGCCTAGACTCCGTAGAGAGGTCCCTGCCGGTCTACATCCTAAGTGCCAGGGGGTTGTTCGGCCGCTCACCCCTAAGAACTCTGGGTCATTGTGAGGGTGATCAGGACCAAACGGAACTCTTCCAGGATACACTTGCCAGACCACGCCTCAATGCTGAACTAGATGTCTGATCAAGCTTTCGGGAGGATAATATGACGCCGATTACCCAGACTTATTCCCGTGTAGTGGTTTGTGTGAAAAGGCCAAAGGCCTACTCGGATCACATATCCAAAAACATTAGCGTATAGGGAGCTTGTGGAAACGATTAGTGATCATGTCGCCCCTGCTCTCGGACTTACGACAAGCGCCAGGCCTATCCCTCTCTAGGGCGGTCTCTGCCTGCCCGGTCGTGCCGCATCGTTATCTCATGGGTACCCTCATGGTCAACCTGACTTGAATAACTCTCGCGGGTACACCTTTGGTTGACCCAACTTCAATAATGGACTGAGGTGAAGGTCAAGGTATCCACGTGTCCATAACGTCAAGGGGAACCTAAGGAATCACCCTCAATAGATTCCTACTCGATATAACCATCAAGGTGACCTTGGAGGCATCACCCTCAAAGGGTTCACACTTGAGGTGTTGCACGACAGAGTCATCATCGGGAGTGGTGAATGAGGAATCACCCTCAGTAATCCACAATTGATTAGCTGCACTATAGAGATATCATCAGGAGTGAGATTCGAGGTATCACCCTCGGCACTCGATAGTAACTCGGTAGAGTCGTATAGTTAAAGGGGGTGTCGGGGATGTGTCGGTCTCTGTACCTCGATCACATTGATCAAGTCATCCAAAATAAAAGCATGCCAACATGAACAAGGTTGCAGGGCCACCGATGGATCACTAACCAACCTATGCTAAGCATATAGGATAACAAGTAAAGTCACAATAGCAGGTTAGAAAAGAAGACTATGCATCAGAATAGGAGCTATCGAAGAACAGTAGCAAAATCTAATGTAAGCACGAGAGAGAAAGAGTGGGTGATATAGGAATGATCAAGGGGGTTTTGCTTGCCTGGAAGCTCTGCTGCAAGTGGCTGAACGTCTGTAGTGTAGTGGCTAAATGTCTATAGTGTAGCGTACTCAATGGTGTCATCATCCTTCTCATGGTCTACCGGCGACAAGAGGGGGGGGGTAGAAAAAGAAAATCTAGAGCAAACAAATGCATCATAATGCATGACACGGCAGTATGCTATGCTAGGGGTGACCTAATGCTGTACTACACGTTATAGACGGAGCGGGAAAATATCTGTGACTATTTCCAGCCTTAGGAAGTTATTGGATAGACGGACCGGAGGGGAAAGTTCCAGGTTTGCAATGCTATAGGCATGTGACAAGTATGAGGAATGCATATTCGGATTCATCTTATTTTTTTGAGCAACTTTCATATATAAATTATTTTCATCCGAGCTACGCTTTATTTTCGATGAATTTCTAACGTTTAACAATATTCTGGAATTATTATTAATTCGAGTTTAAAATGAAATTGCTAGGTGCACATATCAACAGTTCAGATATAATGGCTTACAAGTGGGGTCCCATGGTTGGGTTCACCCAGTCAAGAGTTGACTAGTCAACAGGGTGTGTGGCCCACATGTCATAGGCTTGGATGTCTTAATCCAATTAATCTTTTTAACTACTAGTATGGTCCGCATGTCATAGGCTATACCTAAACAAATATACTAATCTAACTTATTTAATGGGGTAGTACATGTCATCTATCACTAGACTAACTTAGCACAGTCTAATAGTAAGCCAAACTAACCTAAGTACTATTTAATAACACACACACCTATGCACGCATAGCTCACTCGGCCATAGCCTTGGCCATGGCCAGCTGCAAGCAGCAGCGCAACAGCATGGCAAAGCAGCAGCTAGCGGCAGCTTCGTAGAAAATAGCAAAGCATGGCTCAGCAGCAGCAGTAGCTAGAAGCAGCGCAGTTACGCAGCAGAGCAGGGTAGCGCAGGACTGAAGATTGGAACGGGCCGACCCGGACCTCGTCTTGGACCTAGCCCTGTGGCTCCAAGGTCCATATGTGAGGCCATGGGTCGGCCCATTTCATCAAAAAATTATGGCCTCGCTAACCCGTTGGGTACATAAGGCCGACCTAAAATTCAGTGAATTCACTCTTATAGCTTTGTTTACACAATCTAGTAAAAACAGAATGGGTACTTCAAGAGGAATAGTGATGGGATTTGACCTCTCTGCTCTCATCACTCCTGTGGTGGGCCTTGATGTGCTCACCAAGCCCTTTGAGAAGGAGTAAATGGACAATGTTGTAAAGCACATGCCAGTGGATAAATCTCCAGGACCTGATGGTTTCAATGGTCTGTTCTTCTAGAAGTGATGGCATATAATATCCAAAGATTTTTTTAGCTGCTATGCTGGAAAATATTAATGGCTCAAACATCACTCTTGTGCCTAAAAGCCTTTCACCTGAGGAAGTGGGAGACTTCAGACCTATCTCCTTAACTGGGATGGGCCTGAAGTGTTCTTTCCAAAATGGAAGCCAACAGCTTCGAAGATGTGATTATGCAATTTGTTCAAAAGAACCAATATGGTTTTATCAAAAGCAGAACAATCCAGGATTGCATTGGTTGGACCTTTGAGTATCTACACCAGTGTCACCAATCCAAGAGGCCCATTGCAATCCTCAAACTTGACTTTGAGATGGCTTTTGACTCCCTTGAGCATGAGGCTATTATCCAAATCTTGAGACATAAAGGTTTCAATGAAAAGTGGATACTATGGATGAAACAGTTACTTTCTACTGGCACCTCCTCAGTTTTACTCAATGGTGTTCCTGTGAGAAACTTCATCTGCAAAAAGGGAGTTAGACAGGGGATCCTGTCTCTCTTCTTTTATTTGTTTTAGCTGCTGATCTCTTGTAAAGAGTCATTAATGACATGTTCAGAAGGGGCATTCTCCATCTACCTACTCCTTGTCATAACCAGGATTACCCAGTGATTCAGTATGTAGATGACACTTTGATCATTTTACCTGCTGACAAGGCCCAACTTATTGCTCTGAAGGACATGTTGAAGGTTTTCTCATAGTCCACTGGTCTTCATGTGAATTATCACAAATCTTTCATCATCCCAATTAATGTTGATACAACTCAGATGAATGAACTGGCTACTGCTTTTGGCTGTCAAATTGGGAAAATGCCTTTCACTTATCTTGGGTTGCTAGTAGGAACCACGAGACCAAAAATGTTTGATTTTATGCCTTTGGTTGACTGCATGGAGAGAAGACTGACTGCTATCTCCTCCTTAAATCAAGGAGAAAGATTGTAGTTTTAAAATTCTGCCTTGTCTTCCATGCCTATCTTCTTCCTATGTAGTCTGGCTGTCCCTACTGGAATTCTGAAGAATCTTGAGAGAATAAAGAGACAATGCATTTGGAGAAAGCATAGAGATGAGCCAGCTTCATCCCTTGCTACTTGGGAGCTTATTTGTAGGCCCAAAAGCAGGGGACGTCTTGGTATACTCAACCTGGGGGTGCAGAATGTGGCTTTTCTTCTCAAACATGCGAACAACTTCCTAAACATGAAATATATTCCTTAGGTGTCCTTAATTTGGGACTCATATTACCATGGCAGGGTACCCCAGGGAACTTTTGACTGTGGTTCTTTTTGGTGGAGAGATATTTGCAAAGTAATGCAGAGCTTCAGAGATTGTTCCTAGGTTCAGATAAATGTAGGTGATACTGCACTTTTCTGGTCTGACAAATGGAAACTTGGTCAAGAGATTTCTACCCTCCAATCTAGATTTCCTAGGCTTTTCTCGTATGCCAAGGACCCATGGATTTCTATTAAAGAGATTTTTGACAGTTAAGACATGCATCTACCAGCATTTTCATCTTCCACTGTGAGCACAGGCATACGAAGATATGGTCCTTTTACAGTCCCTGATGGAGAGCCACAATAGAATACATGGTTCTAAGGATGTTTGGTACAGGCCAGGTTCTTCCAAGGAGTACAAGCCCAAGATGTTTTACTCCCACACTTTTGCTACTGAATCCTTTAATCCCTTGACTACTTGGATATGGAAATCCTCCTGTACCATGAAAGTCAAGGTGTTTGCTTGGATGCTCATTATGGACAGACTGAACACAAAGGATATGGTGGAGAGGAGACACTGGCATATGGATGACGGAGTGAATTGTGTTCTTTGCCCTTTGTATGAAAGGGAAACCAGGGATCATTTGTGTTTTAGCTGCAATTTCAATGTGAGAGTGTGGAACTATCTACAGATTGATTGGTCCTCTAGAGACTCAATGACTGATTTGGTTATTCAGGCCAGGAGAAGCTTTGACCAACCTTTCTTCACTAAAGTGGTATTCATTGCCTATTGGAATTCCTGGATCATTAGAAATGGTAAACTTCTCAGGAGTGAGAGGTCCAGTTTTAATAAATGGAGATGTGCTTTCATTCATGATATCAGCCTTATGCAACACAGAGTTAAAGCTGCCTACAAGGATGATCTCTTGAGATGGGTTTCTTTTCTACCCCCTTGAGTCTTGGTATTGTAATCTTTTATTTTACTTTCCTCTTTTAGGCTAGTTTGTTTTGATTACCAGTTGTAATACCTGTCTTGTACGTGTACCCTCTTTTTTTAATAAAGCTTTTGATATGCTGTGGGGGTGTTGCCCCACAGTTCCTAGTCAAAAAAAATATCTCATATTTTCACATTTCACATTTCTATTTGATCCACTATTTAAGTGGAGGAATAATGTTTGGGGGAAACACCATACCTTGGGTGATCTGCTCATGTTATAGGAATCATGTAAAGAGTTGCGTGACAAGGAACCAATCAAATCTAAGCTAAACAACCGTCGTATGCCAAAACGGCTGGTGATTGCCTACCAAATATAGTACAAGAAACATACTTAGTTTTTTTACGGGAACGTACTTTACTTTAATAGTTTACACAGTGTTGGACACAAACACTAGTAACTTACACATTACATTTTTAGTTTTGATTGATAAACAACTTACACATTACGTTTGTATAATAGCTACTACCTGTATGGGTCGACCCGTCTGACCCATCGGGTCGCACGGTGCCAGCTCCACTAACCAATATACCATTTAGGGCCAACCCACTTTGCCCATTGGCCTTGAATTTTTGGGCTGGGTTGGTGACCCAACAGGTTGACCCGGCCCATTCCCGTCTTGAGGTAGGACAAGTAGTGGCAGTGGCGCGGGGGGAGCGCGGCAGGAGCAACGAGCAGCGTGGGAGCGAAACTCCGAGCACGCGACGACAACGGCGGTGAGTGAGCACTGGCGTGGGCGGTAGCGCGGGTGAGCAGGGGCGCGGTTGGATCGAGCATCGGCAGCAGCACAGCAAGCAGTAGTAGCGCGGGCACACACGCGTAGCAAGCAGTAGTAGCGCGGGCACACACTGGGTGAAGCTCCCGTCCATGCTGGCCTCGGGTGGGCACGGGTATACCGTGATGGATCGATAGGGTTGCGAGGGTCAGACGGAGAGGGAGCTCACTGTGATGCCGATAGTGAGGTCGGGGTGGCCGGGGGTGGACTGGAGCAGCAGCAAACATGACAAACGACGGCGATGTACGCGATAGTAATGAGCTTGATGGTGAGCGTACGGGGTGTCCCCACATGATTTGATGCCAGGATGGACGAAGTCGACAGTGGCGGTCCTCCTCGACATCTTCATAGGCGATGGGGAGTGTGTTGGCTTCTAGATTGACGACGACGGGCTACGGTGGCGTGGGCGGCAACTATAATGGGAGAGGAAGACCAAGGGAAGGGGGAGCGGCTAGGGTTCGGGGGGAGGCCACGACGTCGGTCTTAAGGGAACCAGGGAGGTGTCTGATGGCCGGCACATCGCTAGGCACGACTATGGGATGCCTACCACGGCTCCCCTGACTCCCTGTAGCAGGAGGATGAAGGGGGGGTGGAGGTGGCTGGGCCCTTGGCACTGCTGGACATAGAGCCCACTAGTACAATACTAGCTAGACATTTTGTCTTTTTATTTCCTGTTAAACATTGCAACACTATTTTCTATTTATTTTTGTTACGAAATGATTTTTGTTAACTGTGAAACTTTGCACATAATTCAAGCACAATATTGTTAGGTGGCACAAAAAGTTTGGGGCCAAAAGGAATCCACTTGAATTATGCTGACATTTAAAAGAACTAAAAAAGTGTTGCTGGATGTTTTAAAATCCAGTGGCATTTTTGGAATCTAAATGAGGTTGGTCTCATCATGAAAAATGCTTTGTGAATATTTGCGATATTAAGAACTATTTTGTTTGCATATTTGAAGATGCAAAAGTTTGACTGACATGTCAAATTGGAATTTGAACTTGGTTTTTGGACAAGTGGTATTTTGGCTTAGCAGAACATGATAACATAGCATCATTAGCATGAGATTATTGTAGCTTAACACTTGGGGTGTTACAGTGATCACCGCATTCGGGCCTGGCATCTTAAGCTTCATATACCTGTAACGCGGGATTTCATGGAATTTTGAGAAAGCATCATGCCTAGGAGGGCGTGGTAACCACTTTGAAAGGGCATGATGTGAAATGTCACCTCCTTGGATCGGTAGTTCTCAGGAGTTCCTAAGACCACATCGACGGTGATTTTTCTGCCACAACATGCCTCTCTGCTAGGTATTATTCCTTTAAAGAAGGTTTAGCTCTGTTCTATGCATGATCTATCGATTTACATCTTGTCTGGAGTTTCCTTGTAGATGTGGTTTAAACTGCTGCCTCCATCCATCAAAACCTTCCGAAGTCGACAACCACTAACAATTGGGTCGAGGACCAAGGCGGCTGGTCCAGCTGTTCGAAGGTAATTGGCGTATCTAGCCACGTGCCTAGGGTCGCGATGTGTTGGATGGAGCTGAGCTCCCGAAGGGCTCTTTTCCTCTAGGATTTTGACGTGAAGGTTTTGTAAGTCATCAGGACCTCATCTTCATCTGAGGATGTTGTCGGATGCCTATGCTCGAACTTCCTCTCGAGGAGAGCTTCACCTCCCCTAGCCACCTGTTTCACCACCCAGCAATCTTGAAGACTATGAGTGGGGCGACTGGTGTTGATCAGAATGGAGTGTATTGGGCAAGACTTGTCTAGCAGGCCGTCAAGGGCAGTCTTGGATCCTATGACATGTTTTTCCTTTTTCGAGATGGGTTGACTGACACGAGCCAACAAGAGTGCTCTTGCCAACATGCTATCTTTCCATGCTTCATCCTCCCGATGCAGATTGAACCTACTTGCTCTTTTTGAGCCAGCCAACATCCTCTATGGTGCAGAATTTTGACACAAGATCCAATAATTTAGAGAATGTTTGGACGCGGCACCAGGAAAGAGTGTTTACAATGCCTTCATCTTTGCAGTTATGCTGAAAAGTTGCTAATATATATGAATGATGGTTGTTTAGTATCTTGTTCTCGATGAACAGGAACCTGGCCCAGAATTGCCTGACTGTTTTGTCAGGTCACTATTATATATAGACTAGATCCCAGACTTTAGGGGGACCTGAGTTACTTGGGCAATGCTCAATGAGGGAGGTGGGTGGGAGCAAAATTATATCCCCATCATTCACAGGCTCGAAGACCTAACGACGTTATCCTGAGATGGGTGTGTTGATGATGGATTGGCCAGATTAATCCTGAGATCCGATTCCTTGGCCTCTTCCATTAGGTCACCTTCAAGGTCGCTCATCAGGTAATACCTCAGCCCTTGGTACTCCATGGGGGCATCCTTGACTAGGTGTCATGGGAAACCACGGCCACCTATGGGGCCATGAGCACCTTTTGGTTCGGCGGAGGGATGGGCATGTTGTACAAAGAGCGGAGAAGCGTAACACAGCATGGTAGAGATCACATGGGCAGTTTTACCCAGGTTCGGGCCACCGCGAGGCGTAAAACCCTACTCCTGCTTTGGTGGATTGATGGTGGATAATGGTGGAGAACACGGCGCTCTTTCCCAGCAGGGTTGCCTCGGGGCGAGAGTGGCTACGCACGTATGAATGTGCTAGGGTCTGAATCCTTTCTACGGTTGCCATGGGCCTCCTTTTATAGATAAAGGGGTCATCACAGTGGCAAACCAGTCTTTACATACTGATTAGATAGCAAACAGTGCTATCATACCTAACTCTGCAGGCGGACAAAGCGCATTAAATGCACCGCTTAATGTCACATCACAGCCTGCCCGGCAACCCTTGTCGGGCATGTTTTGCCAGCTTCGTGCCTGCTTGCTTGACACGTCTCAGGACGGGTGTCATATGGAGGTGTTTTCTATAGGAAGTGGCTGCCATGTGGCAGGAAGCAGCCACTCAGTCACTTAGGGGCTTGACACCGCACCGATTGATGACTTGCGTCGCTGTGTGGTGGTGCGGTGGAGTGATTTGCCTCCGCAAGCCCCGGCAGGCCTGCCGGGACGATCTGGAGGCTTTCTTCTGGGGCAACCCCAATCTCGCCAGGTTCGCCTGCCCGGCAAGGGAGGTTTTTCCCTTAGTGATATCTTGCTTCCCTAGCTTGACTTGGTCTTCTTGATCTACACTTTGGTCATTCAAAGGACCGATCATTAGTACTTGGTCTGGTCTTGGATGCTATAAACTTGTCCTTAGGCCTGTGCACAGTCTGGGCAATGGACCCAAGGTTTGTTGCACCGATAGGAGCCCTTGGGCCTGGCCCGAACGCGCTGCCAGGTGTCGTTGGGGTAGGCCCTAACCAGTGCACAGGCAAGAGCGTATTAGTGGCTCGCCCTGTTGAGATCTTCTTTGCTTCTTCATTAACCTGAGCCCAGGCCAGTTGTAGTGGGGTAGATAATCGGCCACGCTTTGCGGAGTACCCACGTCCCATGTTCATGGGGTGGTAACTGCCATCCCATTATTCTTCCTGCTTCAAGCGCCTCTGCCATGTGTTCCGCATGCATTGTGCAGGGTCGGTGGCGGATGCGGAGGGCACGGGAATGGGTTCCATGGTAGAAAGCCAGGCGCCGCGGATTGGAGCAGAGGGTCGGCCTTGATTCTTCGAGCTGTTAATTGTGACGGGGAGCCGGATTAGTCGAACGGGGTGGTAACCTCCACTAAAAAATCTGGCCACTTCCCTTGCTTGCCTATAAATGGGGACGCAGGGCAAGACGCTTTCCTACACCTCCTCCTCCTTCCTTCTTTTCCATAGCCTTTGCTCATCATGGTGAGAGGCCGGGGGTCTAGTGTTACTCTAGTGGCGACGAGAACTTCTGCTTGACAGCGCCTCCCTCCTCCTTCAGAAGATGCGGGAGAAGGGCTCGCTCTGAGAGAAGGCGGAAGGGGGCGCGACCGAGGTTGTTGTGGCGTGTGAGGCCGAGGAGGCCCGGGCGGTGCCTTGATTGCGCCCGCACCGGACGCTCCTCCCCTGATGGAAGGCCACGTAGGAGATCAGCCTTTGGAGCTCGTCATCAGGCTGTATAAGCCTCCGCACGGTCGTCTCCGCCTCCCTACCCCATTTGCAAGGGCGATGGAGCTCGAGCAACCGCGAGCGTTGAGACTGCACATGAGGGGCTGTGGGAATGGCATCATACATGTGGATGTAGATTTCCCCACCCCTCATGTCATGTACTTCTGTCGAGGTTGGAATACTTTTGCTTGTGCCCACAACTTGTCGGAAGTGCACGTCCTCCATTGTAAGTTAATGGAGGACGGTTTCCTTTCCGTCAAGGTTTTTGGGAGCTCGGGTGCTCGCTTAGGGTGCTGCATGGAGAGCTCGACCGGCGACGAATGCTCCTCCTGGGGCGATAGAGACGAGGACGACAGTGACTGCGATGACGACGGTGTCGACCAGGAGGACGATGAATCTGACTCCAGCTAAACACCAGCCGCACCTTCACCATCAGGCGGCGGCACCATCATCTGCACCTGCACCCCTTTCTCGGCAAAGCGATTTGTCGGGGAGTTGGATGGAGGGGTGGGTGTGATGCCCCTCGTGGCTCCTCCAGCTGGACCCCGACAGGATTCCTCATGGGCTGTAGCTCCGTTCGCCCTGCCGCGTCTAGCTGGCCCTAGTGGTGGCAGTCGAGGGGTTGTCCTCGCCAATCTCTTCACCACCACCTTCGGTCGTGCCCTCCTGCTTCTGCCGGGCTACCTCTCCTGGAGCCCAACAGGGTCCGGCTGGGCTTCTGCCTAGGCACCCCTTTTGCCATCTTCACCTCCTACCACAGTGCCTAAGAGGAGAGGGACAAGAAAGGGGATCAAGGGACACTTATCTTTTTTCATTCTTAAATCTATAGGCACTTGCCAAATTTTAGTTCAAACTATGTAATCTCTTTAATCTATGTTTGTGTCCTGTAAGGTCTGTACTTGTTTGATCAGCATATTAATGAAAAAGGTAAACCTTGCCGGGAACTCGTGCATGTAATATGTCCTTGCCGGGGATGCCTCTATACTTTTAAGTAAACAAGTTCCCCCGGCAGGCTATCCTACTGGTACCCCCAGTTTTGTTGCCGCAGAGTTAGGCCTACCGGGCACAAATCATGAAGAAGGACCAGCCCCCCGCCAATCCTTTTTCTTCAAAGGCCACTGTGACCATCCTGACCGAAGCAGCGTTTGAGTGAAAGGATGGGAGCACCTAAGTTTTGAAAGGCAGCGAGGTTTTCTTATGCACAAGTCCTTACTTACAGAACATGTATGGATAAGAGAAAGAACTTATATGTTTGGCTTGCCGGAGATCATAATGTAGCCTCGTCTTCTCATCTCCTCTTGGGGACCAATTCCGCAGCAGGAGCCTGGATTTTATGCAGATGCAAATGATGCCATATGCGATCTTATCTACATGAACATGGGATGCTCATGATATGCTTATGCATGCATGCAAGTTGTCGGGGGCCCCCAAACGCTTCATTTATCTCTCTGTTGCTCAGGGTCTGCGTCTGGCTTTGTACAAGGGGTTATAAGCTACTGAGGCAAGGCGTATACAAAAGGGTGGTTGCCAGGCAGGGCCCGACAGCCGCACCTTACAGGTAGAACTTGCAAAGATGCTCAACATTCCATGAGTTTGCAATTGAATGCCATCTCCGGTCTCCAGACGGACGGCGCCAGGTCTAGTGACTCTTACTACCCCATAAGGGCCTTCCCACTTCGGCGTCAACTTGTTCGTACCCTTGGCGGACTAAACGCGCCTAAGGACAAGGTCGCCTTCCTCAAAACACCGGGAATGAACCCTGCGGTTGTGATAGGGATGCAGGGCTTGCTGGTAGCATGCAACACGCGTAGCAGCCCGGAGACGGTTCTTCTCGAGAAGCACAGCATCGTCACACCGGTGTTGTTCCTGCGCTACTTCATCGTAGGCAAGCACTCGAGGTGACCCGTAAATGAGTTCCGTGGGGATAACTGCTTCTGCCCCATAGACTAGGGAGAAGGGACTCTGCCTGGTATCTTGATATGGTGTCGTTCTGAGGGACCAAAGAACCACCGACAGCTCGTCAATCCATCACCTGCTGCACTTCTAACGCTTATCAAATGTTCTTCTCTTGAGACCTCGCAACACTTTATTGTTCACCCTCTCAGCTTGCCCATTGCTTCTGTGATGCGCAATAGAAGCAAATGAGATCTTGCTTCCGAGGGCATGAACATATTGCATGATGGTGCGGCTCGTGAATTGGGTGTCGTTGTCAGTGACGATCCAGGCAGGGAGCCCGAAGCGGCACACCAATCCTTTCAAGAACTTGATAGCTGACTGAGTAGTCACCTTTCTCATGGCTTCTACTTCTGGAAACTTTGTAAACTTGTCGATTGCAAAAAAACAAGAATTTAAAGCCCCGGTAGGATGGGGAAAGGGTCGAGATGTCGAGCCCCCAGACCAAAAACGGACATGAGAAAGGGATTGTCTAAAGAGCTTGGGCAGGCAGATGGATATTCTTGGAATGGAACTGGTAGGCTTCACACTTGCTGACTGGCTTGACCGCATCTTGGAGGGATATGGGCAAATAGAATCCTTGTCAGAATGCTTTCCCAACCAAAGCCCTTGACCAAGTGTGGGAGCCGCACATGCCTTTGTGTATTTCTGCCAGCAGTTCCATTCCTTCTTCCTGGCAAATGCGTTTCAATTTCACACCGTTGGGCCTTCTTATGTATAGTGTGTCATCGATAAACTGATACATACTGGCCCTCCGGGATGCTCTTTCAGCCTCTTCTTGCTCTTGGAGTAGTTCTTTGGTTTGGAGGAAATGAACTATGTGTTGTGCCCAAGTTGGAGCCTAGGGCTCAGCAATGAGGACTAGCGGCACCTCCTCCTGCATGGGAGTACACCCTCGACCATGAGGACCGGTGGTCTGGTGGGAGGGGGTAGCTCAGCAGCTGAAGGGGAGTTGTTCCTGTCAAGCTCTCTGACGGGAACCCCGAGAGGCTATACCAGGAGAGGCTTGCTGGAGTTCAGTTTCCTCCTCCTTTGGGCCATTGTTGCCGGGGATACGGAGGGCTGAGTAAGATGGAGAACAAAAGTTCCTGGTTCCAAAGGAAGCTTCTGCGCAGCGCACTTTGACAGATGATCAGCAATGCTGTTTTTCACACGGGGTACGTGCTCTGTTTGCAATCCGTCAAAGCGCTCCTCCAGACTTCTCACTTCCTCAAGGTATGCCTCCATAAATGGACTTTCGTAATCCTTGTTGACTTGTCTCACCACAAGTTGTGAATCTCCTCGAATGATCAGCTTCTTGATCCCCAATTTTGTGGCAATCCTGAGCCTGTCGGATATCGGGTTTCGGAAAACCCCTTCAGGTTCGAACTCTGGGGTGCGCGCGAAGATCTTCCCCCTACCGATCCACGTCCCAACGCCTCACTCTGAATCTAATCCACATGATGAACAACACAAGGGACACAAGGTTTATACTAGTTCGGTCCACCGTTGTGGTGTAATACCCTAATCCAGTGTGTGGTGTGGTGTATTGCCTCAGGGGCTGGTGATGAACAGTACAGAGGAAGAACAGCCTCGCGAGATGTGTTCTTAAGCTGGTGAGGTGTTCTACTTGGGTGAATTCGATCGCCTCTGGATGAGATTCTATATGCCTACTACTATGGTGGCTATCTCTATATATAGGGGCCCTAGTCCTCTCCCCAAATATTGAGCAGGAAGGGAGCCAACAATGGCCATTTTGAAGGGGGACATCTAGTACAAGTTATCCTGACAAAAGTTGGTCTTCGGCTTCCAAAGGCACTGGCAATAACGCCGTCTTGGGCTCCACGGTGACCTCCGTCCTGCCGCTCTGTTGGTCTTGGTCTCGTTGCACCGAAATGGTAACATTTGCTTGATGCCTCGGTACTCCGCGCCTGCGCTTGCCCCCTTTGCACCAAAGAGGAAGCGAGGACACTACGCAGGCTGGCGCCCGCCTGGTCCCGATTGCCATGGCTTGCATCATGAGCACCTCGCGAGGTACCCCTGCCTTGATCTCTCTGCCTCCTCACGAGCCTGCCTGGTGAGGCCGCCCCTGAGGAAGCCTTGCATCGTCCGCCCCGCGAGGATTGGCCCCTCGCGAGGGTCTTGAGTTTGGGTTGATGAAGACGGGCCGTACTGGGCCACCACTTGAGCCACGCCGCAGGCCGCAGGTAGGCAAGTCTGGGGACCCCCGTTCCCAGAATGCCGATAGTAGCCCCCAGGCCCAAGGCGCGCTTGGACTTGGCTTAGCAGCAAAGCGAAAGGGCAAGTGCGGAGCGCCATGGACCCCAACAGCCTGTGGTCTTGGGCGCCGCGTGGCGGTTGATTGGACGTGGGCGTCTCCGCTTCCCCACGCTGCCTCGGCAACTGCCCGACTGACAAAAGGCTGGCAGGGGTTAGGCTTACCTTCATTGCTCTCATTCGCCTTGCTCCAGATCCCCTTTCTTGCTTTTGCTCTCCTGCTTCCGAAATCTCTAGATCCGCCTCATCCTTCTTCCTTCAGCGAGCAATGGCACCCCACAAGGCCGCGACTGAGGCTACGTCGTCTTGTTACTCGCCGGCCCTGGATACCACCAACATGACAGAGAAGAATTTCGCCCTCACGCGCCTGATGACGGCGGTGCGGGGCAGAGAGATGGGGGAGACTGCGCTCTGAGCCGGCCCTGCCCAGCCGGAGGCCAAGGGGAGCACCTTCTACCCCTTCTTCATGAGCGTCGTCATCGCCGGCCTGGTGCCTCCTTTCTCCGAGTTCTTCTATGTTGTCCTCCACCATTATAAGCTACAGGCTCTGCATCTCCATCCCAACCCTTTTCTCCTTTTGTTGATTTTTGCCTACTACTGCGAGGCGCACGTCGGGGTGATGCCTTTTGTGGCCTTGCTACGCCGCTTCTTCTTCCTTCGAGTCACCGGTGCACATACCTCTGCGTGCGCTAGCTTTGTTGCGTACTCCAAAGACAGCGCGATCTCGAAGGCCGGGAAGAGGGCCGATGTCTTCCGGAGCAAGTGGATTATGCTGGATGCCGGATGCATCAACTCTCGGCTAGCGCTGCCCACGGGGCAGCCCCAGGCCGATGAGGTGTGGTCCAGTGCAAAGCTTGATGACCGACGGACAAAGCTGGTACTAGAGAAGATGAATGCCGACCTGAGGCCGAGCAACATGAAGGCGGCGAACCTGACTGGGGCCACGCTCCTGAGGGAGTTCCTGGCGCATCGGGTGGCTCCACTTCAGGCGCACTCGTGCCTGTTGTGGAGGCTCGGGGATGCGGACGCCGATCTCCGCCTGAACTTGGAGGCCCTGGCTGATGAAGATCTGACCGCAGCTCTCCGCTTCCTGGTTGGAGAGGATGTGGAAGGTCTGGAGGGTGCTCCTGTCCCTTTGTTCCTTCACGACGGCTGGGAGCAGGTGGTGGACGCCATGCCCACCTTTGATTGGTACCGGGGGTGCCTCCTGAGGGCCAGGTGGCGGCGGCAACGGTGGAGTTGTCCTCCGATGATTCCCGCGGAGGAGAGGAGGAGGACGAGGAAGAGGAGGAGCCCGACTCGGAGGAGACCACTGAGGGGACTGGGGAGACTTCCCCTTGGTGCAGGGTTAACATCCTCCGTGACCTACCAGATGACGACGAGGCCGATGCCAGGCAAGGGGGAGAGGACCCACCTGTGATCCCGAAGAAGGACAGGTCGGGGCTGATCAACCGAGGGGCTATTCCGGCCCTGGCACTGCTCGAAGCTAGCTCCAGCCCTTCTGGTGCGCCCTCCTCTGCTGCTGGACCTCCCGAGGCTGCGCCCCGCAAGAGGCTTTCGGGCTTTAAGCTCGGCAGGAGGCCATTGGAGCTCGCCGTGACTGATTAGTAAGTACTCGAACTCTACTTTGCTCTTGTTTTTGCTGTCAGGGCTTGACATCTTTCATCACTTGGGTAGGCTGCCGCCTGCGGCGAAGAGGCCGAAGGGGCACACGGTGGCTCCGCTGAGGGCAAGCTCATCTGTCGTGGCCGCGCCTTCGCCTGCGGGAAGGGGAGGCAGTGGAGCTCGCACCTCCCCTGCCCGGTCGTCCTCGCGAAGCCAAGACAGGCGCTATGGCAGGGTGCCAACCCCTGTGGCCCCGCTGACTCTGGTGGCGCCTGTGCTTGATGTTGTCATTGAGGTCGCCAAGGCTCAGGAGGTCCCAGCCTTGATCATGCTGCGGTCTTCTTCTCCTGCTCCACTGGTTCCTGATTCCTCTGCCTCCTCCGCCATCTTGGACCATGCTGTCGCTGAGCTGGGTCGGTTGCGAGAAGATCTCTGGGTCGCCAACCCCTGCCTGGTGGTTGGGCACCTGGAGCTGATCTTTGGCTGGGATCGCTCTGACACCTCCGTCCGAGCGGCGCTGAGCCAGGCTGTGGCTGCTTCTGAGGAGCAGAAGCAATTCGCCACCAAGGCCATGGCCGCCCGCAATGCGGTGTTGAAGGATGCTTCAACTGTCCGGGGCCGTTGCAAGGTGCTGGAGGATGAGCTGCAGGGCCTACATGATGAGCTCGCCAAAGAGGTCCGCGACCGCCAGGCGAAGGAGGGAGAAATGAAGGCTCGGGAGGCCGCCATCGGGGACTGCGACGCCGAACTGACCACTGCTCCTAGCCGACTAAGGACTCTAGAGAAGAAGATGAAGGCGGAGAGGACTAAGCTTGATGCCAATGCGAATGTCTTGGCCGAGGATCGCGTGGCCTTCACGGATTACGAGGAGAGGTCTCGCAAGGGCTGAAGTCGCTTTACGATGATGGTCTAGAGAAGCCGCTGGCCGGAGCCACGGATGGCCCCGCCAAGCTGCTTCCCTTCCTGGTCGAAGCGCTTGAGGAGGTCGTGACCGGCATCGGCCCCATGGCCGAGGTTGAAGCTCGCGTCCCTTCTTCTACGGCGCTGACAAGGATCCTCAGCCACGTCTACCTTCGCAACCCCGACACCAACCTCAACGATCTGCTAGAGGCCGTGGATGCCGAGCACTCCGCCGCCGCTGCTGAGGCCGTGAAGGGTCGAGCGGAGGCCTTGCTGGCGAAGTTCCGCGCCTTCGCCATTGCTGTCGGATTTCAGGTTCCGGCAGACCCTTGAGGTTCGAACACTGGGGTGCGCGCGGAGATTCAACCCTCTACCGGCTCGCTCCTCGCCGAATCGCTAGGACCTAGACTACCAAACTGAACAGCACAAGAGACACAAGATTTATACTGGTTCAGGCCACCATTGTGGTGTAATACCCTACTCCAGTCTGTGGTGTGGTGGATTGCCTCTTGGGCTGATGAGGAACAATACAAAGGGAGAACAGCCTCGCGAGGGTCTGTTCTTGGCTGGCACGATGAAATGCTAGGGGGAGCTCAGTCGCCTCTCTCTCTCTCTCTCTTTGTGTCTTCCTATCCTTGTTCCCTTGATGCATCTACCCTGCGGGTGGCTAGTCCTATTTATAGGCAAAGGCCCTGGGCCTCTTTCCAAATATTGAGCGGGAAGGGCGCCAACAATTGGCCATTTTGAAGGGGAACAGCGGGTACACTTATCCTGACTAAAGTTGGTCCTTGCCTGTCAAAGGCTCTTGTGGTGACGCTGGCTCGGGCTCCACAATGACTTCCTTTTGGCCGTTGGGCTGGTCTTGCTCTTGTTGCACCGAAATGGACGCCTTTGCTTGATGCTCTCGCCTGCGCTTGCTCCCTTTGCACCAAAGAGGAAAGGGGGACACTGTGCAGGCTGGCGCGCGACTGGCGCCCTTTGTCGTCATGGCTTGCATCATGGGAACCTCGCGAGGTACCCCGCCTTGAACTCTCCGCCTCCTCATGAGCCAGCCTGACGAGGCCGTGCCTGAGGAAGCTACTTGTCGTATGCCCCGCGAGGCTTGGCCCCTCGCGAGGCTTGGCCCCTCCCGGGCCCACGGCGCGCTCGAACTTTGCTGAGCAGAGAGGCGAAAGGGCAAGTGCGAAACATCACGGGCCCTAACAGCCTACAGCCTTGGGCGCCGCGTGGCAGTTGATTGGACGTGGGCGCCTCTGCAACCGCGTGAGTTGATAACAGGGCGGCATCTCCGTTGCCTCCTTTATTTCCTCCAGTTGCTTCTCAGATCCCCTTTCTTGAGCCTCTCCTCCCTGCTTCCAAAATCTTCAGATCTACTCTGCCTGCATGCCCTAGCCAGTCATGGCGCCTCGCGAAGCCCTGGCCGGAGCTTGGTACTCGCCGGCCTTGGACCCACCAAATGTGTCAGGGGCGAGCCTTGCCCTGGTGCGCCAGATGGCGGAGGCACAGGGCATCGACGGGACGAAGGCGTTCAAGGACGACTCTGCCGTCCCTGAAGGTCGAGGGAGCACCTTCTATCTGCTCTTCGTGAGCGCCATCGTCGCCGGTCTGGTGCCTCCCTTTTCCGAGTTTTTCTTCTCTGTCCTCCGCCACTACAATATTCAAGCTCTACACCTCCATCACAACTCCGTCCTTCTTCTGGCGATCTTCGCCTACTATTGTGAGGCTCACGTAGGGGTGAAGCCCTCAGTGGCCTTGCTACGCCACTACTTCTCCCTCCGGACCTCCCATGGTTCCTCCTCGGCGTGCACGAGCTTCGTCGCGTACGGCGGCTCCATCACCATTTCAAACCCTGGGAAGAGGATTGAGGGCTTCAGGAGCAAGTGGGTTTGGTGGATGCTGGGCGCATCCACCCTCGGCTGATCTTGCCCACGGAGCACCCCGCGAGCTCCGACGACTGGTCCGAGTGGAGCTTCTGGATGCCTGCGCGAAGCTGGTGTTGGAGAAGATGGACGCAGATCTGAGGCCGGCCAGCGTGGCGGCGACGAAGCTGACCGGTGCGTTTGCTGCTGAGGGAGTTCCTGGAGCATCAACTGGTTCCGCTCCGTCAGTCCTCGCTTCCGATGTGGAGGCCTCACTCGAGCCCCGTGGTCTTGGCCGACGAGGATCTGGCTGCGGTCCTCCAGTCCTTGGTTGGGGGCGACGTGGCGAGGCTGGAGGGCGCTCCTATGCCCCTGTTCCTTTGCGAGGATTGGGAGCAGGTAGTGGGGTCCATGCCTGTCTTCAACGGGGATGGGACCATGCCCGTGGAGGCTCCAGAGGACCTGGTGGACGTGTCCTCCGATGACTCCAGCGAAGAGAAGGAAGAAGGGGAGCAGGAAGAGGGGGTTGACTCAGAGGCGGAGTCAAGAGCTCCTCCCCTTCGGCGCAGGTCCCGCACTCTCCGCCTCCCCAGAGTGAAGACGACGAGGATGAAGATGAGCAGGGCGGCGGGAGCCTGCCTCTGATCCCGAAGAAGGACCGGACTAGGCTGGTCCCCCGCGGGTCTGCCCCGGCCCCGGGGCGATCCGCAGGCGCGCCTCCTGCTCCCGAGCCCCTTGAAGCCGACCCTTGCAGCCAGCTCTCGGGCTTTAAGTACGGCCGAAGGCTGCTCGAGTCCACCAGCGACGACCTGTAAGTGCCTGCTTCCCGTCTTGATTATTGCTCTGTCGCCGAGACCTGATGCCCCTATCCTTAGGCCAGGCTGGCGCCCGCGGCAAAGAAGCCAAAGGGAGCTCCTAAGGTCCCATCCGTGGTAGTGCCTCTGCCCAAGAAAGAAGGTGATCATGACACGCAGGCCTCTCCTGCCCGGGCGTCCTCGCGAGGCCAGGTTGAGCCCGCTGGGGCGAGCTCAGCCCCCTTGACCCAGGCGACTCCCGAGGTGCCCTTGCTTGACGCTGCCTCCACTGCCGTCGTGGCGCAGTTGGTTCCACCTCAAGGTACTGTGGTCATGCAGCCGTCTTCTCCTCCTACTCCACCGACTGCTGCTTCCCCGAATACTGTTCTGGATCGTGCCATTGCCGGACTGGACCGTCTGCTGCAGGATCTTCTAGGCGCCGACCCTCGTCTGGTGGCCGGGCGCTTGGAGCTGGCTTCTGGCTAGATTCGCTCCGATGCTTCGATACGGGCGGCGGTGGTCAAGGCCTTGACGGCTTGCGACGAGGAGAAATAGGCCGTCCATGAGGCAAAGGTTGCCCGCGATGCTGCCCCGGGGGAGGCAGCTAGCATCCAAGGTCGTTGTGAGACGCTGGAGAGCGAGCTGATGGGCCTGCAGGACCAGCTTGCCGAGGAGGCCCGCCTTCGCCAAGAGCAGGAGGAAAACATGAAGGCTCAGGGGGCGGCCGTCAAGGACCTGGAGGCCAAGCTCAAGAGGCGCCGTGGGCGCCTAGGCATGCTAGAGCAAGAGCTAGAGGAGAGGAAGGTTGAGCTGGACGGCAAGGCCCGGGTTCTCGCCGAGGATCGCGTGGCCTTCGCGGATATGGAATAGAAGGCTCGCACTTCGCTGAAGACGCTTTATGACAGCGGCCTTGAGAGCCCGCTGGCCGGCAAGGAGGATGGCCCCGCCAAGCTGCTTCCCTTCCTGGTTCGCGCCCTTCAAGACGTCACCCTTGGCCTTGGCCCTACGGCTGAGGCCGAGGCACGCGTCTTGTCTTCTGCAACGCTGACGCGGGTCTTCACCCACATCTATCTTCGTGACCCCGACATCAACCTCGACAGCCTGCTAGAGCCAGTGAGCAACAAGCGTGCCGCTGCCGCTGCTGAGGCCAGGAAGGGTCATGCAGAGGCTCTGCTGGGGAAGTTCCGGGCCTTCAGTACCAAGCCGCTGCTAGCCCTGCTGCTCCACAAGGCGATCCTGTTCCACGCCGCTCCCTCGCCAGCAAGTAACTCTGTCGTGGCTCCCGTCCTGTTTTTAACTCCTGCGCATGTACCATGCCTCGGGGAGGCATTAAAACTTATGTTTGATGCTGTGATAACAGCATGGACTGTAATATTTGCTTTTGAATTCCCTGAAATTTGCATTATTCCTTCCTACTTCCTTATGTTCTACGCCGGTAGAGCCCGGCCCCGCGCATACCTCAGCCGCCATTGGCCCCGACCGGAAACCAGGACGGGACCAAGGAGTGAGGGGCTAGGTGACAAGTTAGGCTCCTGAGTCGCGATGCTCAGGAGTCCCCCTTGGCGCTCGAACAACAAGTAGGGAGGTGAGGTGTGGGTGGATCTGCCGTTCTATGTCTGCAGGGCCCGGCCCCGCGCATACCTCAACCGTCGTTAGCCTTTCGGAACTAAGGAGTGAGGGGCTACGTCACCAGTTAGGCTCTTGAGTCGCGATGCTCAGGAGTCCCCCTTGACGCTCAAATAGCCTTCGTACCTTGGCTTCGTTCAGGGAGGGACGTGCGACGAACCAGGCCCGGGGGGGCCTGGCCGGGTGGCGTGCGTCCGGGCGTGACCCAGCGGCAGCCCCCGTGCCCAGCCCCTTCGCACGGCACTCCCGAGCGGAGGCATTGCGACAAGGCCAGGCACTGAGCTCCGGGCTACCTGAGGTTGATGCGGCCCGGAGGCCACCCTCAGTTGTTTATCACCAGCGCGGAGCATAGCACTTCCGTATGCGTACGGGCATAGCCGCTCCTCAGCAGTGTCATCAGCCAGCGCGGAGCATGGTGCTTCCACTGGTACGTGGGAGGGGCTCCCCTCCGGGAGGAGCCCCCGGGGTGTATACAGCCCCACCCTGACACGTGGGCGGCACGGTAGGGCTTGGCGAGGTGTCTCTGGGCACCCGCGAGCCAACGCAGGACTCACGGGGCCCTACCTCAAGGCGGGTTGCACCTGGCACTGGGCCTTATCTTGGAGCGTGTTCCTGCAAGTTTGGCCAGATGCCGGTGCTCTACGTCTTCGGGTCCCGGCTCTCGGGCTGGTCTCAACCGTCGCTGGCATGCCAGGTCGCGATGCCATGGACAAGACCAGAGGGTGAGGGCTGGAGAGCCGGTAGGAGCCCTGAGTCGCGATGCTCAGGCACCCCCCTTTAACGTGCAAGCTGGGTTAGATGACGAAACTCTACGTCCTCGGGTCCGGGCTCTCGGGCTGGTCTCAGCCGTTGCTGGCATGCCAGGTCGTGATGCCATGGACAAGACCAGAGGGTGAGGGCCGGAGAGCCGGTAGGAGCCCTGAGTCGTGATGCTCAGGCACCCCCCCTTTAACGTGCAAGTTGGGTTAGATGACGAAACTCTACGTCCTTGGGTCCCGGCTCTCGGGCTGGTCTCAGCCGTCGCTGGCATGCCAGGTCGCGATGCCATGGACAAGACCAGAGGGTGAGGGCCGGAGAGCCGGTAGGAGCCCTGTGTCGCGATGCTCAGGCACCCCCCTTTAACGTGCAAGATTCCGACAACCAGGAGAAAAAGGCACCAAATAACAAGCATGGTGGATCGAAAGCATAGCCCTAAGATAAACGCAAGAAGGATACATGCCGCTGGGACAGGCCCGAGTGGCTTGGGGATGATGCAGCCCGAGGGGCGCCCCCAATAATATAAGCTAAGGACATGAAATAAAAGGGATATATGCCGCAGGGATGGACCCATGCGGCCTGGGAATAATGCGGCCCGGAAGGTGCTCCCAGCCAGAAACGAAACTTAAAAGATGTCACCTGATGATGTTGGGGACGAAGGGGTGTTGGTGTAGCAGACTCGGTGGGCTGCGGGAGCCGATCCTCACGAGCCCCCAGGCCCAGGGGCCTCTGGAGGCTCCGGAGGCGCTAGCGGCTCCTCGCGGGCCATCTCCATCTCCGCCAGGGCTGCAGCACGCCTGACCTCTTGAGCCTCCAAGATGGCCCTCATGAGACGCTGGAGCGCAGCAGCCGCGTTCGACAGGCCGTAAGGCATGCGCGCGTAGCTATGGGGCGGACCCTCGCAACGTCCCACTCGCGAGGGCCAGAGGCGCTCTTGAGACGTGGCTCGGTTGAGCCCTGGTATGTCGATGCAGACGCGCAGCCCACCATCCTCGCCTGGATGGGGGGCCACAGCGGGTAGGCGGCGGCTGCCTCTCATGACCGTTGACTCCTGTAACTCCTGAATGGCCTTGCTGACGAACTCCTGAGGGTTTGGCCCTCCTTGCCTTGCTCCTTCTTGAGGGAAACGTGCTTCGAAGCACGCCTCCATGTGGTGCCCAAGTGCCTCCCTCGTGACCTCGGAGAGGTCAGCGGCCCTCCAGGGGAGAGCCCCCAAGCCCTGCCTGAGGAGGGCGCCGAGCATGCTTCCCTATGCGATGGAAGGAGGCTCCCCCTGAGCAGGCACGGGCCCTGAGGGGCCTGCCTCCTGAGGGGCCGGGCGGACGATGTCTTCTTCTTCTTGGGTGGGGCCTCGGGAGGCCTCCTGCTGCTGCGGTCTGGGTCTTCCAGTGATGCGGCCTGAAAGGCTCGCTCCAGGGAGCACACTGCGTCCCTCTCTTCGCAGGGCACCGTGATGACCCCGCCGCTTCCTGGCATCTTGAGGACATTGTAGCCGTGGTGGGTCATGGCCATGAACTTGGCCAGTGCCAGGTACCCGAGGATGGTGTTGTACGACAAGCGAATGTGGGCGACGTCGAAGTCGATGAGCTTGGTGCGGTAGTTGTCGCGTGCCCCGAAGGTGATAGGAAGGCGGACCTGCCCGATCGGGACCGTGGAGCCGTCGGTGACTCCGGAGAAGGGGTTGGTTGGCTGAAGCTGACTGTAGGGCAGTTGAAGATTGTTGAATGTTTCTATGGACAGGACGTTGAGCCCTGCCCCGCCATCGATGAGGGTCTTGGTGACTAGCACGTTGCTGATGATTGGGGAACAAAGCATCGGGAGGACTCTGGCTGTGGCCGCGCACTTGAGCTGGTCCGCTGAGCTGAATGTGATGGCGCATGCCGACCACCGGAGAGGGCGCGTGGCCTCGAGCTTGGGGACGACTGCATTCACTTCGTGGGTGAACTGCTTGAAGATGCGCTGAGAGGCTGGGTCTTGAGCTCCGCCCAGGATGCAGGCGATTGCGCGTGGTTCCTGGAAGCCCCCAGCCCCCTCGTCCTGATGACGGTCTTCATTGCTCCTTGGCTGCGGCAGCAGCGGAGGGAGGCCTGCGTTCCCTTGCGGGCGATCCTTGCGAGGCTGATCCCTCCAGCCTCCCTCGCGAGGCGGGTCCTGCCAGCGATCCTCGCGAGGTTGGTCGCGCCACCCTTGGCGCGGGCCGCGGTCTTCCCAGCGTCCTGCATTCCTTCCTCCTCCTCGGCCATAGCCCCGGTCGCTGCGGTCGGGGCATCTGCCGACCCTTCCCTCACGCACGGCCCAGAGCTCTTTGCATTCATTTGTGTTGTGGGTGTGGAGGTCGTGGTACACGCAGTACCGACTGCCCTTGGAGGATTCGGGCTGATCTCTCCCCCGCTTGGTGTCTGGCTCGGCCGTGAGCACGGCAGCTCCCTTGCGCTTCACGTCCTTGGCCTTGGGCTTCTTCTCTTCAGGGTCCATGGCAGGCAGCTCGAGGAGGGAGAGGCGCCCCTCCTCAGCCCTGGCGCACTTGGTCGCCAAGTTGAACAGCTCCAAGGAGGTGCACATGTCTTCATGCATCGCCAGCTCCTTCATCTTGACATCATGCACACCGTCGGAGAAGGCAGAGATGATGGCCTCCTCCATTACCTTGGGGATCTTGAGGCGCGCGTTGTTGAAGCGCTGGATGTACTTCTACGGGGGTTCCCCTGGTTGCTGCTTGATACGGCGCATGTCGCTCACAGCGGGTGGCCGGTCGCGAGTACCCTGGAAGTTTGCGATGAAGCGGGTGCGCATCTCGTCCCAGGAGGAGATCGTGCCTGGGGCCAGATTCAGGAGCCAGGTGCGGGCTCCGTCCTTGAGCGCCATGGGAAACCAGTTCGCCATGACCTTTTCGTCTCCATTGGCAGCCTCGATGCCCAACTCGTAGAGTTGGAGGAACTCCGCAGGGTCAGCCGTGCCGTCGTAGCGAGGAGGCAGGTCTGGCTTGAACTTGCCGGGCCACGCGACGCTGCACAGCTCGGAGGTGAAGGCGCGGCAGCCCGCCGTGGCCGCAGGGGGCCTTGGGTGACGGAGAACTTGGTCCTGCGGGTCCCCATGCACCGCGGCTGTGGGCAGCGCAGGGTCTTGATGTGCTGGAGCAGGGAGCGCTCGGGCAGCTTCTCGTGGGCGAGGGACTTCTTGGCAGCTCTGCTCTTGCTGCGCTGGCGCCTGACGGAGCGGGTTCCGCCCAGGGGCCGCGCGCCTTGGGGCCAGGGGCACCTTCTTGAGGAGGAGGCGGCTGAGGCGCCCCAGGAGCTTCATTGCCCACGCAGGGCGGGGTGCGGTGCAGTGAGAAGGACGGTGCGGGGGCGCCTCCAGTGGCGCGGACGAGCTCGGCGACTCGGTCGAGCCATTCTTTGTAGACATCGTCGATGGGGCGATAGCGCAGGAGCTTGTTCGCCACGATGAGCGCAGCTCGGGCCTCCATGGCCGCGCAGGGCATGCGTGACGAAGAACCAGCGGGGGTGAGCGAGGGCGTGGCGGTGCGGCCGTCCCGCCTCATGGACGGATGCTGGGACGATGCTTGCTGCTCGTTCCCCGCCGTGCCGGTGGCGGCGCTGACGGCAGGTGACGGGGAACGACGAGGGCGCCCGCCGACGGGAGCCGTCTGGGCGACATGGGATGCGAGGGTGGCTCGGCGCTCTGCGCGAGCCCGACGAGCGTCAGACATGGTTGCGGTGGTCAGGTAAGAACGAGACGACAGAAGGCAGATTCTGGCGCACCCCTACCTGGCGTGCCAAATGTCGGAATTCGGCTTCCGGCAGACCCTTGAGGTTCGAACACTGGGGTGCGCGCGGAGATTCAACCCTCTACCAGCTCGCTCCTCGCGGAATCGCTAGGACCTAGACTACCAAACTGAACAACACAAGAGACACAAGATTTATACTGGTTCAGGCCACCATTGTGGTGTAATACCCTACTCCAGTGTGTGGTGTGGTGGATTGCCTCTTGGGCTGATGAGGAACAATACAAAGGGAGAATAGCCTCGCGAGGGTCTGTTATTGGCTGGCGCGATGAACTGCTAGGGGGAGTTCAGTCGCCTCTCTCTCTCTGTGTGTCTTCCTATCCTTGTTCTCTCGATGCCTCTACCTTGCGGGTGGCTAGTCCTATGTATAGGCAAAGGTGTCGGTGTACTAAAGTAGGGGGGTACTTTAGTACCCCGAACTTGTGCACGGGCAGTCGCAGCAACCCGCAGCAGGGCTTGCCGGGCGTCCGCCAAGATCCTCCGCGGCTACGTTGATGCCATCCAAGAACAGAATGCTCAAGCTAAAGCCCCCGGCAAGAGGAGCTTGCCGGGAAGGCCAACCAAGACCCGACAAGAAGAACTCGCCGGGAAGAGAACAAAGGCCCCGGCAAGAGGAGCTTGCCGGGAAGGCCGACCGAGGCACCTCCAGGGGACTTGCCGCGACGCCCCGCGCGCCCCGGCAAGGCCCGAGGGCCGGCAAGCTTGCCGGCACGATAAGAGGAGGACTGCGGCAAGGCGCTTGCCACAGCAAGATTGCCAACCCAGCTCCAGTGCATCCAACGACGTGTCATCACAAGGCCGTCCCAAAGGCACGTGGCGAGGCACTACACAGCCATGCGGAGCAAGGTGGCAAGCGGAGCCGATAGAGACGCCATTGTGGCAACCGGTGGCTCACTTGACGATCGCCTCCTCGCACTGTTGGGGCGACCGGATGGGCATTAAATGCCCTTGTCCCCTGCCGTCGGTTAGGTAGGGGCACTGTTGGTCACTGTTACACCAACCTGCGTTTTTACCTTTCTGCCCCCTCTACTTACGCTGCCACCTGTTGGTGCCCCCTTTAGACTATAAAAGGGAGGCCCATGCGCACGTAGAAAGGGTTCGGTTCATCTGGGACACAGGACTAGGGTTCATCAGAGAACCAACACACACACACACATGGCTTCTCCATGCGCTCGTATTTGAGCAAGATCAAATAACAACACAAGGCAGCAGTAGGAGTTTTATCTCTCCGGAGAGCTCCGAAACTGGGTAAAAATCGCTCGTCTCTCTCAATCACACCACCGCGCGCCCGGGACCTCGATCCGCTCTGCACGCGGCCTCCGCACACCTCGCCGAACCAGAAAAGGGGCCCTTCGTGCCCCATAGGTGCCCGGCGGCCACGGAAGTAGACCGTGCCCACCGCCGCCGACATCTTTGGCGCGCCAGGTAGGGGGCGCGTCGAGGTCGTGAGCATCCGATCCGGTCTCCGCGCGCGCTGCATCAACGCCTTCATCGACATGCCACCGAAGAAGAAGCCTTCGGAGGTAGCCGCTCCGTCTGCGTCGGTTCCGCCACCACCGCCGGAGCAAACGGGCGGTGGAGTGGACGCCGACGGAGGAGCGGGCGCTGACGGTGGGACTCACGTCGTCACCAGATCTAAAAACAAGGCCCCACAAGCATCGGCGACCATGCATACACCGCGCCCCTCCCAGGAGGTGCAAGGTCGACAACGCCCCGGTGCCCCTAGCACCGTGCTCGCGTTAGAGCAAGGCCAAGCTGGTGGGTCGCGAGACGCTCGAGGTCAGCATGCACGCCCGTATGCTGGCGCGAGCGAGGTACGATCGCCAGGGCGGGGTGATGCACCTCCCAATCCAGTTGGGAGTCCGAGCACATCCCGCTCCTCGCGCCGCTCGTCGCCGCCACCACCCAAGACAACAGAGGAAGCGCTGGCCCGAGCCCAGCTGCTCCTAGACTACCCTCCGGCGCCGCACAAGATCGACGACTGGAGGATGACCATATACAGCCTCATCGCCTTCGCCAACGGCGACAAACCCCGGCGACCGAGCGCATCGAGGCCCCGGCAAGGCGTCCAAGCGCAAGCCCACGCCGACAAGGCCGCTGGGGAGCCACCTCCATGCACTCCCAGCCCCGAAGGCCAAGATCGCCGGCTCGTCGGACTAACCCCGACGGCGACTCCACGGCGTCGTCAGACCCACGGACTCGACGCGACCAGCGCCATGTTCTCCAAGAACGGCGGCATGAAGACGCTCGCACTCGCATCGAGCGCAGAAGGGAGACGCGACGTCAATCTGACCAGCGTGCTGGGCCCACTGTCGACATGTATGCACTAGGGGAGCCAAGCGACTTGCCGTACGCGGCAGGTTGCCCTGCGTTCACCCGCGAGCTGCGGCAAGTCCAGTGGCCCAAAACCAAGAACTTCAAGCCAGACGTGCCCGAGAAGTACGATGGCAGGATACATCCATCGGAGTTCCTCAGCATCTACACCATCGCGGTGCAGGCTGCCGGAGGGCGCGATGAGAAGATCCTCGCCAACTACTTCCCACTGGTACTCAAGCCCAATGTCAGATCTTGGCTCATGCACTTGCCGGACGGTTCCATCTCCTCATGGGCTGACCTGTGTCATCAGTTTGTCGGTGCCTTCACGGGCGGCCACAAGCCTCATGGCCAGGAGAGTGACCTCCACTTGCTCGTCCAGAAGGAGGGGGAACCCCTGCGCAAGTACATACAGAGATTCAGCCAGGTGCAACACAACATCCCAGACGTCCACCCTGCCGCGGTTATCAGCGCCTTTCATCAGAACATGCGTAACCGCAGGATGAGGGAGGAGATGGCGATGTGCAAGATCAGAGACGTCAGCAAACTCTATGCTCTGGCCGACAAGTGTGCACGGGCTGAGGAGGGAAGGAAAATCCCCGGAGAGGTTGCGGGAGCAGAAGGATCTGACAGTGAGGATACCACCCCGGCAAGAAAGAACCGGAGACGGAACAACAGGAAGAGAAAGGCTAAGGATGTGCTAGCTGTTGAGCATTTCAGCAACGGAGGCGGCTCCGACAAGGCCAAGGCCGATGACTCTGGCGAGGCTGTGGTAGCCACCGACAAGCAGGATGGCCCCGGCAAGCGGTATTGCAAGATCCACCGCACCAAGGGCCACGATCTCCAAACCTGCAAGAAAGTCGAAGAGATGGCGGAGCTTCAGAAAGCAGAGTACGAGCGCCGCGATAAGGAAAGAGCCCAGGGAGGTGGCGGAGGATCCGGCAAGAAGCTTCCCGCCCGGGGAGGACACCGCGGCAAGCCCAAGCCGCGGCAAGGAGATAGGCCTCTCCGCGGCCGCGACAAGGACGAAGATGAAGATGAGATGGAGGAGGATGGGACCGATGACCAAGAATTTTAGAAGGCGACCGAGGTGTTGTGCATCGACGGCGGCGCCTCTCTGCACGCCTCACACCGCCAACTCAAGCAGTGGGTGCGAGAGGTGAACGCAACGAAGCCATCCGTCGAGGCGCGCAGGCCTCTGAAATGGTCCAGCACGCCGATTATTTTCGATGTAGAAGACCACCCTGATCGCATCACTGCGGTCGGGTGCTTGCCGATGCTGGTCTCACCAACAATCCTCAACCTCAAGGTCACGAAGATGTTGGTTGACGGCGGGGCCGGCCTGAACCTGATTTCCTCCACAGTGCTCAAGAAGCTCCAGATCCCCGACAGCGAGCTCGAAGAGACTGGTACCTTTCAAGGGATAAATCCGGGAAGGAGTAAGCCCAAGGGGAAGATCACATTGCCAGTGACATTTGGCAGTGAGCTGAATTTCAGGACAGAGAGGGTCACCTTCGATGTTGCTGATATCCCATTGCCCTACAATGGGATACTCGGCCGACCAGCGCTTGCCAAGTTCTTGGCAGCCTCTCACTACGCATACAACGTGCTCAAGATGCCTGGCCCGATGAGTATCATTTCTGTCCAAGGTGACAAGAGAGATGCACTCATCTGCGCCGACAAGATTTACCGGGAAGCAGCAGCCGCGGCAGAGCGCGAGCCACTTGCCGCTGAAGCTCCCCGGGGGAAGGAGAAGTTCAAGTCCGGCAAGTGCAGCCGTGATGCCCACTCCGGCAAGCGCACCTCCTCGGAGCGCTGCGCTGCCGTCGAGAGTGCGCCATCGAGCTCCACCGGCAAGTGTAAGAAAGCAAAGGCAGATCCGCCAAAGATCAAGCCCGGCAAGAACAGCTCTGGTATCTGCTCCGGCAAGCACGCCTCCCCGGAGTGCCGCGCTGCCGTCGAGGGTGCGCCATCGAGCTCCACTAGCCAGTAGGGCGAAGAAAGCGTCCAGCTTTAAGCTTTTGGATTGTACTCCCTGAGAATCCGTACCTTGTATGAAGAACCTGCGCGCAGAAGGGTCAAATCGTGGCTAAGTTGCGCCCCTGGTCCGTTTCGAGTCCGCTCAACGACAGAAGCGCGCCGCAACTAGCCCGACGAGGTCTTCTTGCCGGGAGCAACACCGCAGCAGGCTGCTGATGTCCCGCACTCGGCAAGAGTGTTTACACCGGTAGGTTACCTGAAAGCGCGGGGGGGGGGGGGGGTGAAACGTACAAGGGAAGGAGCCAAGGGAGGAGCGCGGCTTCGCCGGACCGCGAAAGAAAAGCTAAGTTACCCGAGCTCGAGCGCATAGCTCTTTTCTTTAGTTTTGAGCGCTAGTGTTATGTTCCTCGTACGTTCGTCCCTTGTACGTAAAACCTGTGCGCTGAGGAGCCAACTCATGGTTCAGTTGCGCCCTTGTTTTGTTTCCGAGTCCGCTCAACAATGCAAGCGCGCTGCAACTAGCCCGAGAAGGTTTCTTGCCGGGTACAACACCGCCAGCAGGCTGCTGACGTTCCGCACTCAGCAAGTGTGTTAGCACCGGCAAGTTCCCTAGAAGCGTAGGGCAAAAACGTACAAGGGGTATAATGAAATCGAGGACGTAACATAGCAAGCCTTGCCATGGGACGTCCTTTGTATGAGAAACTTGGGCGCAAAGGAGCTAACTCGTGGTTAAGTTGCGCCCTTGCTTTGTTTTCGAGTCCGCTCGACAATGCAAGCGCGCTGCAACTGGCCCGAGAAGGTTTCTTGCCGGGTACAACACCGCCAGCAGGCTGTTGATGTTCCGCACTCAGCAAGTGTGTTAGCACCGGCAAGTTCCCTGGAAGCGTAGAGTGTAAACATGCAAAGGGCTAATCATGGCATCGCATTGCCCCAACTTGAAATTACGTTGCAAAGGGTAACCTATTACAGCGCTGTCTTAGTAATTTTTGTGGCTGTAATGACAGCAACAAGGAGAAACCAGGAGGGCGCACGGGCGAAAAGGCCCCGGCAAGCCGATTTCACCGGGGGCTGTGGCCGCCAAGATCCCTCACGGCGAGTCGAGGTCCCCGGAGGCTACAACGCTGGCGACAAGGACAGAGCAAGGCGCACCAGCGCCTTGGTCCCGGCGGAGCCAAAGTTGCCGGGGGCTGCAAACATCAAGATTCACCCCCGGCAAGCCAGAGTCGCCGGGGGCTGCAATACCAGATAAGTTTTCCATCCCTCGTCATGCATCCTCTCATGGACTGGGGAAAGCGAGGCCGCACCTCTGAACGATCGTGCCTTGTACGAAAAGAACCTGTGCGCGGAGGAACCGACTCGTAGCTAGCCGCGCACCGACTGTTGTTTCGAGTCCGCTCGACAATTTAGGTGGACTGCGACTAGCCCAATGACAAGGTTTCTTGTCGGCCGCAGCACCGCCGGTAGGGAACCAACTCGTAGCTAGTTGCCTTACTGTCGTTTTGAGTCCGCTCAACGACTTAAGTAAGCCCCGACTAGTTCCGCGACAAGGTTTCCTGTCGGTTGCAGTTCCGTTGCCGACGTTCCGCACTCGGCGCCCACGGCAAGGTGCCCGCGCCGGCAAGTTCCCTAAAAGCGTAGGGTGAAAATGTACAAGGCACGCAATCAAGTAAAAGACTCAATCCGGCAAGCTTTCCCCTCTTTTTCATTAAAAAACATCCCAATTTAGTGTGAGTCCATGGAGGATGAAAAACATGATAGAGAGGATTACAAGCTTTAAATACAGCTAAGGCCCGAAGGCTCACAAATTAAAAGATAAGGTGCCCGTACCTCTCCTGTTTTCTCTTCAGGAGGTAGGTCAAGGAGGCCCCGGCAAGAGAAGCTTGCCGGAGAGGGCAAAAGAAACGCCTAGGCGAGCTACGGGTGCCAGAAGACACCAAGAGGACTTCCCGGGGGCCGGCCAGGAGCTTGGCAGAGACGGAGGCGCCGGAGGCAGAGCTCGAAGACGGGGTGGCAGGACGTCAGCATGCTGTCGAGGGCACCTCGCCCTCGTACTCCGGCTTGACGGCCTTGCCTCCGCCCCTCTTCCTCTTCCGCCGCCTCCCTACGCCAGCCGCCCAAGGAGACGGCCCCGGGGAGTTCAGAAGGCCGGCGACCCGGATGATGGGGTCGCCGGTGACGCGCGCGGGGCAGCGTCCGACGCCTAGTCGGACCCGCCGTCCTCGTCGTCGCTGTCGCTCCCCTCCTCATCACTCTCGCTCGAGGAGGGACCTTCGCTATCGGACGAGCTGTCCACGCAGCATCTCGCACGGATGCTGGAGTCCCCGAAGACCTTGACGGCGAGGAGGTTGCCCTCCATTAACTTAAAATGGAGGGTAAACCCCGCCGTCAAGCTATGGATGCGGGCGAACGTCTTCCACCCTCGGTCGAAGTACATCACGCCGGGGGCTGGGGATACGACACTAACTCGAGTCCGCTGATCCCACAGCCCCTCATGCGCAACTCCAGCATCTCGGGCGGGTCCGTCTCCATCGCGCTCGCAAATGGAGCCGGAAGACGGAGGCGTCGACGAGGTGCCCGGCGCAACTTGACGAAGAACTCCCAGGGGTCGTCCCCAATATGGACCGCCTCGAGAAGAGGAGCCGTCGGTGGAGACGGGGGTGGCGCACCACCCCGGCCGCCTCTTCCCGAGCGCCTCGGCCACGCCCTCGACCTCGCCCTCGGCCTCGCCCCCTCCCTCTTCCCCTCTCGACCGGCTCCACCGCCGCAGGAGCGACAGAGGGAGGGATGCGCTGTCTGGCGGCAACCCTTGCCGCCACCGACGAGGGGCCAGGATTCCCTTTCTCCATGACGAATGGAAGGAAGAGGAGCAGAAGTTGAAAAGGAAAGAAGAAGATGAAGGAGTATGGGCTTCTGTGCCCTCCCCCGCTGCCCCTTATAAAGGGGCAGGGTGGGAGCCCGACCGCCCCGCTCGGCGAATCAAGGCACAGGAGAGCAGGGAATCGGGGCCGACCCGCTGCCTCTGCTCACGACGGCCCAGATTCCCCAATCCCGCCGTCCGTGACCCCAAGCGCATGGGAGCCGCGTGGCAGGGATGCAGCGCCGAGTGGACGGGTGAGGCGGTCTCGTCCCACCCCGTGAGCACGGGAGCAGACACCTCAAAAGCCGCGCACTAGCCCCGTCCAGTAAATGCATCACGACCCCCACGCCTACCTCCGTTTAGGTAGAAGGGCGTGGGCCGTCCCCTTCATCATGGCTTGATGGATGCTAGCGAGGCTCAGCCCCGCATGCGCCGCCCACGTCGCCCACGATGCCGCGTTTGACGTGTGCCATTGCGGGAGGACGCGGTGGAAGCGGAGTCCGATTTTGTGTGGACCCAGGCCACGCATGCCCGTGCACTGTTTTGGGCCTGGCCCAACAACGCTCGGCATCGTGTATGGCCCAGGCCTGGGGGCTACTGTCGGTGTACTAAAGTAGGGGGGTACCTTAGTACCCCGAACTTGTGCACGGGCAGTCGCAGCAACCCGCAGCAGGGCTTGCCGGGCGTCCGCCAAGATCCTCCGCGGCTACGTTGATGCCATCCAAGAACAGAATGCTCAAGCTAAAGCCCCCGGCAAGAGGAGCTTGCCGGGAAGGCCAACCAAGACCCAACAAGAAGAACTCGCCGGGAAGAGAACAAAGGCCCCGGCAAGAGGAGCTTGCCGGGAAGGCCGACCGAGGCACCTCATGGGGACTTGCCGCGATGCCCCGAGCGCCCCGGCAAGGCCCGAGGGCCGGCAAGCTTGCCGACACGATAAGAGGAGGACTGCGGCAAGGCGCTTGCCGCAGCAAGATTGCCAACCCAGCTCCAGCGCATCCAACGATGTGTCATCACAAGGCCGTCCCAAAGGCACGTGGCGAGGCACTACACAGCCATGCGGAGCAAGGTGGCAAGCGGAGCCGATAGAGACGCCATCGTGGCAACCGGTGGCTCACTTGACGATCGCCTCCTCGCACTGTTGGGGCGACCGGACGGGCATTAAATGCCCTTGTCCCCTGCCGTCGGTTAGGTAGGGGCACTGTTGGTCACTGTTACACCAACCTGCGTTTTTAAATTTCTACCCCCTCTTCTTACGCTGCCACCTGTTGGTGCCCCCTTTAGACTATAAAAGGGAGGCCCATGCGCACGTAGAAAGGGTTCGGTTCATCTGGGACACAGGACTAGGGTTCATCAGAGAACCAACACACACACACACGGCTTCTCCGTGCGCTCGTATTCGAGCAAGATCAAATAACAACACAAGGAGTTTTATCTCTCCGGAGAGCTCCGAAGCTGGGTAAAAATCGCTCGTCTCTCTCAATCACACCACCGCGCGCCCGGGACCTCGATCCGCTCTGCGCGCGGCCTCCGCACCCCTCGCCGAACCAGAAAAGGGGCCCTCCGTGCCCCATAGGTGCCCGGCGGCCACGGAAGTAGACCGTGCCCACCGCTGCCGACAAAAGGCCCTAGGCCTCTTCCCAAATATTGAGCGGGAAGGGCGCCAACAATTGGCCATTTTGAAGGGGAACAGCGGGTACACTTATCCTGACTAAAGTTGGTCCTCGCCTGTCAAAGGCTCTAGTGATGACGCCGGCTCGGGCTCCACAATGACTTCCTTCTGGCCGTTGGGCTGGTCTTGGTCTTGTTGCACCGAAATGGACGCCTTTGCTTGATGCTCTCGCCTGCGCTTGCTCCCTTTGCACCAAAGAGGAAAGGGGGACACTGCGCGGGCTGGCGCCCGACTGGCGCCCTTGGTCGTCATGGCTTGCGTCATGGGCACCTTTCGAGGTACCCCGCCTTGAACTCTCCGCCTCCTCATGAGCCAGCCTGACGAGGCCGTGCCTGAGGAAGCTCCTTGTCGTCCGCCCCGCGAGGCTTGGCCCCTCGCGAGGGTCTTGAGCTTGCATTGATGAAGGTGGGCTGTGCTGGGCCTCCTTTGAGCCACGCCGCAGGCTGCAGGTAGGCATGTCTGGGGACCCCCGTTCCCAGAACGCCGACAACTGCGCCCAAGGCAGGTACCGCTAGTTCCGCGGCCTGGAGAGCTGGAGCTGACAAGTGCAACTCTACCACGGAGGCGGGGCTCCCGGCGAACGTCTGCGCTGCTCAAGGGTGATCTCCTCGCGGCTTCTTTTCTTGTTTCAACTCCTGCAACATGCATTGTGCCTCGTGGAGGCATTTAAACTTGTGTTTGGTATCGTGAGGATAATTTATGGTTTGTAATATTTGCTTCTGAATTTTTGAGATTTTGCGGTTTCCTTCCTATTTGCTTTGTGTTCTACGTCGGCAGGGCCCGGCCCCGCGCATACCTCAGCCGCCGCTAGCCCCGACCGAATCACCAAGACAGGACCAAGGAGTGAGGGGCTACGTGGCAAGTTAGGCTCCTGAGTCGCGATGCTCAGGAGTCCTCCTTGACGCGCAAACAACAAATAGGGAGGGGGTGTAGGTGTAGATCTATCATTCTACGTCGGCAGGGCCTGGCCCCGCGCATACCTCAACCGTTGTTAGCCTTTCGGAACTAAGGGGTGAGGGGATACATGACCAGTTAGGCTCCTGAGTCGCGATGCTCAGGAGTCTCCATTGACGCTCAAATGGTCTTCATACCTTGGCTCCGCACAGGAAGAGGCGCGCGACGACCAGGTCCAAGGGACCTGGCTGGGTGGGGTGCGCTCAGGCGTGACCCGGGCACAGCCCCCGTGTCCAGCCCCCTCACGTGGCGCTCCCGGGGGGAGGCGTTGCAATGAGGCCAAACACTGAGCTCTGGGCTCCCTGAGGTTGATACAGCCGTGGGCTACCCTCAGTTGTTTATCACCAGCGTGGAGCATAGCGCTTCCGTATGTGTACGGGCGTAGCCGCTCCTCTGTAGTGTCATCAGCCAGCACGGAGCATGGTGCTTCCACTGGTACGTGGGAGGGGGGGCCCTCCGGGAGGAGCCCCCGGGGCGTGTACAACCTCGCCCTGACACGTGGCCGGCACGGTAGGGCTAGACGAGTTGTATCTGGGAACCTGTGAGCCAGTGCGGGACTCATGAGGCCCTACCTCAAGGCGGGTTGCACCTGATCTTGAGCCTTGGTGGCTGAGTGTTCCTGCAAGGTGGTTAGATGCAAATGATCTACGTCCTCAGGTCCTGGCCCTCGAGCAAGCCCAGCCGCCGCTGGTATGCCAAGTCGCGGTGCCGTGGACAAGGCCAGGAGGTGAGGGCTGGAGAGCCAGTAAGAGCCCCTGAGTCGTGATGCTTAGGCGGCCCCCTTTTAACGTGCAAGTTATTTGCATGAGGGAGAATAAAGGGGCCGCGGTGGCTGGATATGATAATCATAGGCAAGTTAAGCATGAAGTCAAACGAACTTAGATAGATGCAGGAAAGATACGTGCCACTGGGTCAGGACCGAGCGGCTTGGGGATGATGCAGCCCGAGGGGCGACCCCAACAAGGTGAACTAAAGACATAAACAAAAGGGATACATGCTGCAGGGACAAAACAACGTGACCTGGTAAGAATGCAGCACTAAGGGCGCTCCCAGCTGAAATGAACCTCGAAAGATGTCACCTGATATCATTGCAGAGAGGGTGTTGGAGTAGCTGACGATGCGCAGTGAAGAGTCCGATCCTCACGTGCCGCCGGTGCCCTGAGCCTCGGGAGGCTCTGGGGGTCCGATGGCTCCTCGAGGACCATCTCCAACTCTGCCAGGATCGCGTGGTGCCTGGCCTCCTGAGCTTCGAGAATGCTCCGCATAAGACATTGGTGAGCAGCAGACGCGTTTGGTAGGCCGAAAGGCATGCAAATGTAGCTGTGCGGCGGACCCTCGCAGCATCCCACGTGCGAAGGCTAGAAACACTCCCGAGACGCGACTCGGTTGAGCCCTGGGTAGTCGATGCTGACGCGCATCCCTCCATCCTCGCCTGGATGGGGAGCTACACCGGGCAGGCGGCGATTGCCGAACATGACCCTTGATTCCTGCAGCTCCTGAGTGACCTTGGTGATGAACTCTTGAGGGTTGGGTCCTCCTTGCCTCGTGCCCTCCTGAGGGAAACGTGCCGCAAAGCACGCCTCCAAGTGGTGCCCGAGCGCCTCCCTCATGATCTTGGAAAAGTCTGAGGCCCTCCAGGAGAGAGCCCTGAGCCTTGCCCGAGGAGGGTGCTGGGCGCGCCTTCCTATGTTATGGAGGGAGGTGCCCATTGCACGGGTGCAGATCATGAAGTGGCGCCTCCGGAGATGCCTACCTCTTGAGGCCTTGAGCTGGGTGATGTCTTCTTCTTCTTAGAACTGCCTCTGGAGGGTTCCCGCTCTTGCTGTTTGGGTCTTCAACTGATGTAGCTTGGAAGGCGCGCTCGAGAGAGCACACCGCATCCTTCTCCTTGCAGGGGATTGTGATCATTCCGCCGCTTCCCGACATCTTGAGGACATTGTAACCATGGTGGGTCACAGCCATGAACTTGGCCAGGGCTGGATACCCGAGGATGGCATTGTATGGCAGGCGTATGTGGGCAACGTCGAAGTCAATGAGCTCGGTCCGGTAGTTCTTGCGCTGCCCGAAGGTGACAGTGAGGCGAACCTGCCCTATCGGAGTGGTGGAACCGTCAGTGACTCCTGAGAAAGGCTTGGTCGGCTGAACTTGATCATATGGCACTTGGATATTGTTGAACGTCTTGACAGACAGGACGTTGAGCCCTGCGCTGCCATCGATGAGGGTCTTGGTGACTTGCATGTTGCTGATGAGTGGGGAACAAAGCATTGGGATGACGCCAGCTGTAGCCGCACACTTGAGCTGATCCACTGAGCAGAACGTGATGACACAGGCGGACCAACTGAGAGGGTGCATGGCCTCGAGCTTGGGGAGGACTGCATTCACCTCGCGAGCAAATTGCTTGAAGATGCGCTGAGAGGCTGGGGCCTGGGCACCGCCCAAGATGCAAGCGATAGCACGTGGCACCTAGAAGCCCCCAGCCCCCTTGTCCTGGTGATGGTCATAATTCCTTCTTGGCGGTGGTGGCAGAGGAGGAAGGCCTGCGTTGCCCTGCAGGCGATCCTCGCAAGGCTGATCCCTCCAAGCCCCCTCGCGAGGCTGGTCCTGCCAGCAATTCTCGCGAGGTCGATCACAACACTCCTGGCGAGTGCCTCGTTCGTCCCATCGTCCTCCACCTCTTCCTCCTCCTCGACCATAGCCCCGATCATTGCGCTCGGGGCGTCGACCGATGCGTCCTTCTCGAACAGCCCTGAGCTCTTGGCATTCGTTGGTGTTGTGGGTGTGGATGTCATGGTAGACGCAGTACCGGCTGCCCTTGGAAGACTCTGGCTGGTCCCTGCCGTGCTTCGTGTCTGGTTCTACTGCGAGCATAGCTGGTCCCTTGCGCTTCACGTCCTTGGCCTTGGCTTTCTTCTCTTCTAGGTCAGCAGCTGGAAGCTCGAGAAGGGAGAGGCGCCCCTCGTCAGCCCTTGCGCACTTGGTCACCAGGTTGAACAGCTCCAGAGATGTGCACAGATCCTCGTGGATAGCTAGCTCCTCCTTCATCTTGACATTGCGGACGCCGTCAGAGAATGCCGAGATGATGGCCTCCTCAGTCACCTTGGGGATCTTGAGGCGAGCGCTGTTGAAGTGATGGATGTACTTCTGCAGGGTCTCTCCAGGTTGCTGCTTGATGCGGCGCAGGTCACCCACGACTGGAGGACGACCGCGAGTGCCCTGGAAGTTGGCGATGAAGCGGGTGCGCATCTCGTCCCAAAAAGAGATCGTGCCGGGAGGCAGGTTCAGGAGCCAGGTGCGGGCACCATCCTTGAGCGCCATGGGGAACCAATTCGCCATGACCTTTTCATCTCTGTTGGCCGCCTCGATGCCCATCTCATAGAACTGCAGGAACTCCACGGGATCGTCAGTGCCATTGTAGCGAGGAGGCAGATCCGGCTTGAACTTGTACAGCCAGGCGACACTGCGTAGCTCGATGGTGAAGGTGTGGCAGCCTGCGGTGGCCACTGGAGCCCTTTGCAGACGCAGGGCTTGCTCTTGGAGATTCCCGCGTGCCGTTGCTAGGGGCAGCACGGGGTCCTGACGCTCTTGCGCAGGGATGCGGTCTTGACGTGCTGGAGCGGGGAGCACGCGAGCGCCTTCTTGAGGCCGAGGGATTTTTTGACAGATCATTTCTTGTCGCGCGGGCACTGGATGCAGCGTGTCCCGTCCAGGGGCCACACGCCTAGGAGCCAGGGCACCTTCTTGGGGAGGATGTGGCGGAGGCACCTCCTAAGCTGCATCACCCACGCAGGACGGAGGGCGAGGCAGCGAGAGGGGCGGCGCAGGAGAGCCCCTGCAGCGCTGACAAGCTCGGTGATGCAAGCGAGCCACTCCTCGTAGAGGTTGTCGACGGGGCGGTAGTGTGGGAGCTCACGTGCCAGTAGCAATGCGGCCTGCGCGTCCATGGGAGCGCGACGGGCGTGAGACGGCGAACAAGCTGGAGTCAGCGACGGAGTGGCGGTGCAGCCTTCCCGCCGCACCGAGGGATACAGCAACGACGCTTGCTGCTCGTTCCCCGGCGGGCCGGTGGCAGCATTGGCGGCAGGCGACGGGGAACGACGGGAAGGCCCACCGACAGGAACCGTCTGGCCGACGCGGGCGGCGAGATCAGCCTGACGCTCGGCGCGAGCTTGGCGAGCGACAGCCATGGATGCGACGAACGATGGAACGCAGGACAGTGGAAGAAAGATTCTAGCGCACCCCTACCTGGCGTGCCAAATGTCGGATATCGGGTTTCGGCAAAACCCTTAAGGTTCGAACTCTGGGGTGTGTGCTAAAATCTTCCCCCTACCGATCCACGTCCCAATGCCTCGCTGTGAATCTAAGCTACACGATGAACAACACAAGGGACACAAGGTTTATACTGGTTCGAGCCACCGTTGTGGTGTAATACCCTAATCCAGTGTTTGGTGTGGTGGATTGCCTCAGGAGCTGGTGATGAACAGTACAGAGGAAGAATAGCCTCGCGAGAGGTGTTCTTGAGCTGGTGTGGTGTTCTACTTGGGTGAATTCGATCGCCTCTGGATGAGATTCTAGATGCTTTCTGCCGTGGTGGCTATCTATATATATAGAGGCCCTGGTCCTCTACCCAAATATTGAGCGGGAAGGGAGCCAACAATGGACATTTTGAAGGGGAACATCTAGTACAAGTTATCCTGACTAAAGTTGGTCTTCGGCTGCCAAAGGCACTGGCGATGACACTATCTTGGGCTCCACGGTGACCTCCATCCTGCCGCTCTGCTAGTCTTGGTCTCATTGCACCGAAATGGTAACCTTTGCTTGATGCCTCGGTACTCCGCGCCTACGCTTGCCCCCTTTGCACCAAAGAGGAAACGCGGACACTGCGCAGGCTGGCGCTCGCCGGGTCTCGATCGTCAGGGCTTGCATCATGAGTACCTCATGAGGTACCCCTGCCTTGATCTCTCTGCCTCATGAGCCAGCTTGGTGAGGCCTCCCCTGAGGAAGCCTTGCGTCGTCCACCCCGCGAGGCTTCGCCCCTCGTGAGGGTCTTGAGTTTGGGTTGATGAAGACGGGTCATACTGGGCCACCACTTGGGCCACGCCATAGGCCGCAGGCAGGCAAGTCTGGGGACCCCCGTTCCCAGAACGCCGACAAAGCCCGGCAAGGAGCCCTTCATACTCTACAGTATTGTTGGTCGCCTCCTTCCGGGGAAAATGCATTTGGACAACATACTTCAGGTGCTCTTTAGTGGGAGCAATGAGAAGCACGCCAGTCCCTGCACCTTGTAGGGAGAAGGCACCATCGAAATACATGATCCATTCTTGGGGTGCTTCCTTACCTGGAATAATTGTCTCTAGTACCTCTTTATCAGGGGTTGGCATCCATTCTGCAATAAACTCTACCAGTGCTATAATCTGAATTGTTGATGTGCTTTCAATCTTTAAGCCAAAGCTGGATAACTCCAATGCCCACTCCACTATTCTGCCGGTAGCCTCAGGGTTTCGGAGTATCCTTTGCAAAGAGAAGCGGGTGACAACCGTGATCTCATGGGATTGGAAGTAGAGGCACAGTTTTCTTAAGGCTGTCACTAGGCCAAAAAACAATTTTTGCACGCCAGAATACCTGGATCTAGGCCAAAAAAGTATACTGGGTGCTGCACCACTTTCGTCATTGCCGCGTTCTTGGGGTTGCCTTTGCTGCCATGCTCTTCTCTATCTTGATCCATGTCTGGCCTTGCCAGGCAATGCTCATTCTCTCCCCCGGAAGGGGCACTGGCTGAGGCTACTTCTTCCTCCACTTCCCGCTCCGCCACTAGTGCTACACTAACCACTTGACTAGTTGCCACCAGGTATAGCAACAACGACTCTTGTGGTTGGGAGCAACCAAATTTGGCAGAGAAGACAAGTAGGTATTCAAATCTTGCAGTGATGCATCTACTTCCGCAGTCCAGTTCATGGGTCATGCCTTCTTCAAAATTTTGAAGAACGGCACGGTGCTCTTGGCAAACTTGGAGATGAACCTGCTAAGCGCGGCAACACACCCTATCAAACGCCTCACATACTTAACTGTCTTGGGTGCCTAAATCTTCTCGATGGCCTTGATCTTATCGGGGTTGGCCTCTATCCCGTGATGGGACACAAAGAAACCAAGTAGCTTGCCGGAGGGAACGCCAAACATACACTTCTCTGGGTTCAGCTTCAAGATGATCTTGCGCAGATTAGCAAACGTCTCTTCTAAGTCCTGGATGAGGGTTGATTTGTCCTTGGTCTTGACTGTAATATCATCCATGTAAGCTTTAATGTTACTATGCAACTGTGATCCAAAACCCGAAAGGTGGATCCGACACTCTTCAACCCGAAAGGTATTCACGCGAAGTAGCATGTGCCACATGGGGTGATGAATGAGGTATTCTCTTCGTCTTCCTTGGACATAAAGATTTGATGGTATCCAGAGTGTCGGATTTCGGGTTCCGGTAGACCCTTGAGGTTCGAACACTGGGGTGCGCGCGGAGATTTCGCCCTCTACCTACCTGTTCCTCACTAGCTCGCTGTGATCTAAACTACGGAAGGATCAACACAAGAGACATAGAGTTTATACTGGTTCAGGCCACCATTGTGGTGTAATACCCTACTCCAGTGTGCGGTGTGGCGAACTGCCTCTTGGGTTGATGATGAACAATACAAGGAGGAACAGCCTCGCGAGGGTCTGTTCTTGGCTGGGGTGATGAACTGCTAGGAGGACTTCAGGCGCCCTTCTCTCTTTCTCTCTCTCTCTCGCTTCGGGTACATATCCAGATGCCACTACCCTGGGGTGGCTAGTCCTATTTATAGGCAAAGGCCCTGGGCCTCTTCCCAAATATTGAGCGGGAAGGGCGCCAACAATTGGCCATTTTGAAGGGGAACATCGGGTACACTTATCCTGACTAAAGTTGGTCCTCGCCTGTCAAAGGTTGTGGTGGTGACGCCTGCTTGGGCTCCACAATGACTTCCTCCCTGCGGTTGGGCTGGTCTTGGTCTTGTTGCACCGAAATGGATGCCTTTGCTTGATGCTCTCGCCTGCGCTTGCTCCCTTTGCACCAAAGAGGAAAGGAGGACACTGCGTGGGCTGGCACCCGACTGGCGCCCTTGGTCGTCATGGTTTGCGTCATGGGGCACCTTGCGAGGTACCCCGCCTTGATCTCTCCGCCTCCTCGTGAGCTAGCCTGATGAGGCCGTGCCTGAGGAAGCTCCTTGTCGTCCGCCCCACGTGGCTTGGCCCCTCGTGAGGGTCTTGAGATTGTGTTGATGAAGATGGGCCGTGCTAGGCCCCCTTTGAGCCATGCCGCAGGCCGCAGGCAGGCAAGTCTGGGGACCCCCGTTCCTAGAATGCCGACAGTAGCCCCCGGGCCCAAGGCGCGCCCGGACTTGGCCGAGCAGAGAGGTGAAAGGGCAAGTGCGAAGCGCCGCGGGCCCTAACAGCCGGTTGCCTTGGGCGTCGTGTGGCGATTGATTGGACGTGGGCGGCACTGTTCCCCCACGCCTCCTTATTTTGTGCCATGCTAGGCGGACTCGTAGTCGTACACAGCCGCTCCCCTCTTTGCTGCCCGAGTGTCCTCTGCCCTTCCTCCTCTCGAACTCCAGCTTCCGCTCTCAATCCAATCTCGAACATTCCCTCCTCCTTCTGTTTCCATGGCTTCGACGAAGAAGGGACAAGGGAAGAACCCATGCCGCCGCCTCACTCACTGTCATTGCCGGCCCCCGCCGTCGATCGGTCGATTATAATCAATCGAGAGGGCTTGGGCAAGGTCAGCTCGGCTCTGGCCACCATCTTCAACGAATGCGGGAGGACGACGGCCTGGCCCGCGTCCCGCTTCTCCATTGACAGGATAGCCACTGAGGTCCGGTATTTCGTCGACGCCCTGTGGGCGGGACTGGTTCCCCCCTTTTCCGATTTCTTCAACGCCGTGCTCTCCCACTATCAGATCCACATGATGCATCTGGGTCCTGAATCCATCACTCTTCTTGCGGTCTTCGCCTTCGTTTGTGAAGCGATGATGGGCATCCTTCCTTCGGTTGCCTTGCTGTGCCAGTTCTTCTCTCTGCGCCTCGTTGACCTCACCCAATGCTCGGGGTGCGTGAGCTTCATTGCTGCGCCTGAGACGGCAACTTCAGGGATCGACTTCAGTCTTCCTCCGCCTGCACCCGGGTTTTGCGAGCGGTGGTTGTATGTGGATGTAGGGGTGCCCAGCCCCCTGCTGTCGGAGCCATCTTCGCTTGCTGTCCCCAACTCGGGCTGGGGCCAGGAGACACTCACGAGTTCCCAGCTTGTCTTCGTCTGGCGCCGCTTCGCGTTCTTGAGGAAGCTCGGTGTGACGGCGCCCAAGGTGGTGAAGGAGTTCCTGCTGCGCCGTGTCGCCCCTCTCCAACGCCATTCTCATCGGATGTGGGCCTTCAGCGGGCGTGAGGATTGTATGAGGCTCCAGGAAGAGGACCTGACTCCTGAAGCACTGAGGAAGGTGCTCTTGGTCCTGACTGGGGACCCCTCCAGCATCCGGCAAGGGGGGACTTGCTGTACCTCTGCTCGAACAGAAGTGACTTTGTGAAGCAGATGCCCATCTTTGACGAATGGGGGTTGTGCCCCGCTGGCCTCCAGGGGCCTCGCAAGAACCCAGTGGTGGTGGCCGCCCTTGCAGTTTTCCAAGGGGACTCTTCCTCAAGTGGCGGAGCAGGGAGGCTTGAGCCGCCGGAGGCCGAGGAGGCCCCCGCCGAGGTGACAGTGCTGGGCGGCGCTCATGAGGGAGCAACCCCCGAGGCCCGTGCCGCTGTGGCTGGGGGCGGCGAGCTGCCGCCCACAGCGCCTGCGGCTGGGGCCCCTGAGGCCCCAGCTACTCTTCTTGGCGAGGCGACCGGCGGCGCGCATCAGGCGGACGCCCCGGACGTGGGTCGCCTTGACGCTTCTTCTTCGTCGCAGGTTGACCCCTGCGCTCAACTCCTGGGTCGCTTCCGTGTGGACTTTGAGGCCCTCCGGAAGAGAAGGGAGGCCCTGGGTGATGAGTACCCTTGTCGCCTGCTGAAGCGTAGGAAATACTTTGCCACCGATGAGTAAGCCTTCTCCCTTCCCAGCTCCTGATTCTTCTGTTGCTTTTCCTGATCCTTGCTCCGCAGGGCCCTTCCTTCCGAGCTCACGGAGATGACTGAGGAGCCATCCCCCTCGCCTCCGCCCTCTCCACCGTCTTCTGTCACTCCGAGCAGCAGAGCCCTTGTGGTGAGGCCGGTTGGAGAGACGAACCATCCCGAGGCACATCTGTCGGTGTACTAAAGTAGGGGTACCATAGTATCCCGAACTTGTGCACGGGCAGTCGCAGCACCCAGCAGCAAGGCTTGGCCCAAGTAAATGTTCCTGTTTTTCTATAAAAATATTGGTCAGAGGTAAAATTCCAACCAATATTTTTGGGAGCTCAGAAGTATTTATTTTTGGCCATTTGAATTAATGCATAATTATTTGCACTGGATATATAAATGTTATATATATTATATATGTCCAAAAATTATGCCATTCATTAAGGAGCTCTGGAATAATATAACTAGCTTCTACAAAAAATGGCATAAGAAAATAAAATGGTTTAGTATTTTATTAAACCAAACAAATGTCAGAAAATAGAAAATAAAATTAAAAGGGAGAAGAGACTTACCTGGCGCTTACCTCCCTGCAGCCCCTGTGCAGCCTGGCCTGGCCCAGCGGCCCATTTCTGTTCTGGCCCAGCCCACCTCCTGCCGACGCCAGTCGTCGTCCTCCTGGCGCCAGGAGGACGAGAGGCACGCGCTCGTCGCCCGCGCGCATGGGCGCCATGCCACCAGCTCGCCTGCCTGCCTCCTCCTCTCCGCCTGGATGTTTCGCGCGACGCCACGCGCCGCCCCGACCCCCTCTCACGCGCCACCGAACGAGCCGTCGCCGAAGCTCACCGCCGACGCGCTCCATGCCGTCCCCTCGCCCCTCCGTAGAGTCCACGAGCTCCGCCATGACTCCCTCGTCCTCTCCGTCAAGCCACAAGACGCCGGACGCCCCGTGGAGCCGTCGCCGACGCCATCTTCGCCTTCGACCGCCGTGGATCCCCATCGCCGCCCTGCCGTCTCCAGTGCGTCCCCGAGCCCGCTTCGACGCCCGCTGCAACCGCTGTGAGCTGCTGCTCCTCCTCCCCCTCTCCGTTCTCGCCCGCGCACACCGCAGCCGCATCCCCGCTCGCGCCCGACTCCGGCCGCCGCCGCGAGCTCTGCTCTGGCGAGCTCCGCCGTTCCCACGGCCTCCCCTGGGCGCGGCTGGATGCGCCCGTGCACGGGCTACCAGCTGGTGGCCTCCATGTGCCAAACCGTGGCCTCCAGCTCGTTCCGGCGAACTTCCGCCATGGCTCGAGGTCGTCGCCGGCGAAACTCCGGCGACTGACGTGGCGCGTGATTAGCTAGTAACCTCACCGCTGGTAGTTTCTGGTAGTTTCTCTATAGATGATCGAGGTGTTGTTTTCTTTGGGAACCGCCTGGTGGACCCCAAGAAGCAGCATCTTCGACAAATGATTCTTAAGGAGGCGCATGAATCTCCTCTCACGATTCATCCCGGTAGTACTAAGAAGTATCAAGACCTATGCCAGAGGTTCTGGTGGACTAGGATGAAGAGACAAATCGCTGACTTCGTTGCTAATTGTGACGTTTGTCGTCGCGTTAAGGCAGAGCATCAAAGGCCTACTGGCACCCTTCAGCCTTTAGCTATTCCTGAATGGAAATGGGATAAAGTTGGTATGGATTTCATCACCGGCTTTCCCAGGACCAAGAGAGGGAATAATGCTATCTTCGTAGTCATTGATTGTCTCTCCAAAGTGGCGCACTTCCTACCTGTTCGAGAGAGTATCACTGCTAGTCAGCTTGCTGACTTATATATTTCTCGAATAGTGTCACTTCATGGTGTTCCACTAGAGATCAATTCAGACCGTGGCAGTCTTTTCACTTCACATTTCTGGGAGAGTTTCCAAACTTCCATGGGAACCCATCTTTCCTTTAGTACCGCTTTCCACCCTCAGTCGAGTGGTCAGGTGGAAAGGGTCAACCAAATTCTCGAAGACATGCTTATAGCTTGCGTTATCTCATTCGGTATGGATTGGGAGATATGTCTTCCTTTGATGCTTACAGTAGAGAGTTTGAGAACCGCCTGGTAGTTTCTCTATAGATGATCGAGGTGTTGTTTTCTTTGGGAACCACATGAATCCTTCTTGGGGTCCACCAGGCGGTTCCCAAAGAAAACAACACCTCGATCATCTATAGAGAAACTACTAGGCGGTTCTCAAACTCTCTACTGTAAGCATCAAAGGAAGACATATCTCCCAATCCATACCGAATGAGATAACGCAAGCTCTAAGCATGTCTTCGAGAATTTGGTTGACCCTTTCCACCTGACCACTCGACTGAGGGTGGAAAGCGGTACTAAAGGAAAGATGGGTTCCCATGGCAGTTTGGAAACTCTCCCAGAAATGTGAAGTGAAAAGACTGCCACGGTCTGAATTGATCTCTAGTGGAACACCATGAAGTGACACTATTCGAGAAATATATAAGTCAGCAAGCTGACTAGCAGTGATACTCTCTCGAACAGGTAGGAAGTGCGCCACTTTGGAGAGACAATCAATGACTACGAAGATAGCATTATTCCCTCTCTTGGTCCTGGGAAAGCCGGTGATGAAATCCATACCAACTTTATCCCATTTCCATTCAGGAATAGCTAAAGGCTGAAGGGTGCCAGTAGGCCTTTGATGCTCTGCCTTAACGCGACGACAAACCTCACAATTAGCAACGAAGTCAGCGATTTGTCTCTTCATCCTAGTCCACCAGAACCTCTGGCGTAGGTCCTGATACATCTTAGTACTACCGGGATGAATCGTGAGAGGAGATTCATGCGCCTCCTTAAGAATCATTTGTCGAAGATGCTGCTTCTTGGGGTCCACCAGGCGGTTCCCAAAGAAAACAACACCTCGATCATCTATAGAGAAACTACCAGCAACACCGCGTGATTAGCTAGTAACCTCACCTCCATGCCCCTGTTTAGTTTAGGTGCTAGTTTAGTTAGCGCTAATTAACCCTGTTAATTAGTTGTCTCACTGACAGGTGGGCCCAGGCCCTAACTAACCTAGGTTAGTGCTAACCTAACACTAACTAACTCTGTTAGCTAGATGTTACACTGACATGTGGGTCCCAGCCGTCAGGTTTGACCTGGGCTGGCGCCTTTGACCTGCTGACGTCAGGCTGACGTCAGGCTGATGCCATTATTAATTTCTGGATTTAAATTAAATCAGGAATTCCAGAAAATTAGCAAAACTTCAAAAAATCATAGAAATTCAACCGTAACTCGGATTAAAATAATTTATATATGAAAAATTATCAGAAAAATGCAATCTTTCCATCTGTACTAGTTTCATGCATGACAAACCAACTTATACCTACTGTATAAGTGAAAACATGTAAATGGCATTTATAAGAGCTTAATTTGGAGATGCATTTGCGCCCTTGATTCAAATGGACTTCATTCAATTTGATTACTAGTTGCATTAGCTCAAACAGCATCACATCTACATGCCATGTTCATGCATCATATTGTTGCATATGATTGTTTATTTGATTGCCGACACCGTTCCTTCTCGATAGGTCCTGCTCCGGAGACCGTTCCAGAGTACCTGTTTGAGGAGCAGTGCCTTCCTTGTTGATCTACCAGGCAAGCAAACCCCCTTGTTCATTCTGATACAATCCTACTCTCTCGCTCCTGCTCTCAGTTATTGCATTAGGACAACAACGATTCATCTACTACTTTGTGCTGCGGTAGTTGAACCCATTCCTCTGCATGACCTGTCATTGCCACAGTAAATAGTTGAAACCCACTAGCATGTGTAGGAGTTGATTCAGCCCATGTTTTGTTCCTACCATGCTATGCCTGCTATTGCTTAGAGTTGTGTCAGGTCTGATTCATTGGGAATGAATTGGAGTGTTATGAGTTGTTCTGGTGCTGAGAGTGAAGTGTGTGAACACGATTTGGTAAAGGTAGCGGTGAGAGGCCATGTAGGAGTACATGGTGGGTTGTCTCACTGGAACCGTCCTTAAGCACTGAGTTCTATGTATGTTGTCCAATGACTCGATACTACCACACATTGGGTTCCGGTAACTCGACCCCTCTCGACTTATTAACCAACTTGATCTCTGTCCAGGAGTCGCAGCTAGTTTCTGGTGTTTGTAGGTAGTGTTAGTAGTCTACCAAGTGGCACCCGGCCAGGTGGGCTTGGGACAGACTAGGCACAGTGGCACGGTGTACCAAGTGGCACCCGGATGGTGGGCTTGGGAACCCTGCTCACATCGTTTGGGGCCATGAGCGACACCCCGGCCGGATCTCCTTGCGGATGAAACCCGAACAGGCGATAAACCTGGACTAGAGTCTTGTGTGGTTAGTCAGGTCGTGGCCGACTCCCTCGCCAGGCTTCCGCTTGAAGGTTGCCGAGATACACGACGTGTACATGGTGGTAAGTGGCGAGAGCGTGTGTGAATAAGTACACCCCTGCAGGGTTAACATGATCTATTCGAATAGCCGGGTCCGCGGATATGGACTTCTCGGATGCTTACATGGTACATAGATAACTTGAAGTGGATAGTCTAAAATGCTCAAGACAAGTGTGAGTGCTATGGATGGCCTTCTCGTAGGGAGACGGGGATGAATCCATAGTAGTGTATTGTGTGGTGATTAGTGGACGTGTGCGCCATATCACCTCAAAGAAGTACTAGTAGTCATAGAACAGGATAGCCACAGAGTCAAAGCTGGCTTACTGCAACTAAACCCCACATAACCCTCTTGATACAAATGCATGTATGATAGGATCTGATGTAAGTCTTGCTGAGTACCTTTGTACTCATGGTGCTTTATCAAGTAGTTTCTGGTGTTTGTAGGTAGTGTTAGTAGTCTACCAAGTGGCACCCGGCCAGGTGGGCTTGGGACAGACTAGGCACAATGGCACGGTGTACCAAGTGGCACCCGGATGGTGGGCTTGGGAACCCTGCTCACATCGTTTGGGGCCGTGAGCGACACCCCGACCGGATCTCCTTGCGGATGAAACCCGAATAGGCGATAAACCTGGACTAGAGTCTTGTGTGGTTAGTCAGGTCGTGGCCGACTCCCTCGCCAGGCTTCCGCTTGAATGTTGCCGAGATACACGACGTGTACATGGTGGTAAGTGGCGAGAGCGTGTGTGAAGAAGTACACCCCTGCAGGGTTAACATGATCTATTCGAATAGCCGGGTCCACGGATATGGACTTCTTGGATGCTTACATGGTACATAGATAACTTAAAGTGGATACTCTAAAATGCTCAAGACAAGTGTGAGTGCTATGGATGGCCTTCTCGTAGGGAGACGGGGATGAATCCATAGTAGTGTATTGTGTGGTGATTAGTGGACTCGTGTGCGCCATATCACCTCAAAGAAGTTCTGGTAGTCATAGAACAGGATAGCCACAGAGTCAAAGCTGGCTTGCTGCAACTAAACCCCACATTACCCTCTTGATACAAATGCATGTATGATAGGATCTGATGTAAGTCTTGCTGAGTACCTTTGTACTCATGGTGCTTTATTTATGTTTTTGCAGCGGAGACTTCGGTCTTACTAGTGTTCTCGTGGGCTTCGACAAGTAGCTTGTACCTCAGCTACGATCTTGATCGGATGTTGTAGATAGTCAGGCTCTTCAGCCTTTTTCATTTGTAGATGTCTGTACTCAGACATGTAATGCTTCCGCTTGTTGCTTGTTTGCTCTGAATGTTGGGTCATGTGACCCCTGCTTGTAATAATGCTATGATGGCTCTTCTAAGCCTTTATCTATATGAGTTGTTGAGTTATGCTGTGATGCCATGTTGTACAGCACATACTTGCATGTTATGCGTACGTGTAATGTGTATTGCTATGTGTGGGATCTGACTATCTAGTTGTTTATTCTTAGTAGCCTCTCTTACCGGGAAATGTCTCCTAGTGCTTCCACTGAGCCATGGTAGCGTGCTACTGCTCCGGAACACTTAGGCTGGCCGGCATGTGTCCTTCTTCATTCCTGTGTCTGTCCCTTCGGGGAAATGTCACGCGATGAATACTGGAGTCCTGTTAGCCCGCTACAGCCCGGTTCACCGGAGTCCTGTTAGCCCAGTGCTACAGCCTGGATTCACTCGTTGATGACCGACACGGTCGATGCTGGGTCATGGATGCCTATCCCTGTAAGTTTGTGCCACTTTGGGTTTACGACTAGCCATGTCAGCCCGGGCTCCTTATCATATGGATGCTAGCGACACTATCATATACGTGAGCCAAAAGGCGCAAACGGTCTCGGGCAAAGGTAAGGCGACACCCGTGGGGATACCATGCGTGAGGCCGCAAAGTGATATGAGGTGTTACATGCTAGATCGATGTGGCATTGAGTCGGGGTCCTGACAGCTTTGGTATCAGAGCCTGACTGCCTGTAGGATTACCAAGCCAACCTGGTCGAAGTTGAGTCTAGAAATTCTTTATTTATGTAAGGGAATTGATTGTGGGAAGGAACGTAAGGCTCTTTTTACTCCTTATACCTCATGGCCTTCTGATCTGAGTCATCCTACTTTTCCTACGGGGTTAAGGAACTAGGCTTCTCTTCCGTCTATCAGGATCACATGTTACTACTCCGTAGTCCCATAGGATTGGTTGATCAGAGTCATACCCCAGTTTTTGAGTACTTCCGGTGTAGCCTGTTCAGTATGATCTCAGAACCTTGAGTGATGATGTTGAGTATGTTACTACCCCATTTTAGTAGGATGTCTCATTCTGAGCATTTTACTGCCGTTATGCTGCCGGAATTGCCCTAGGAGTTCGAGAGTTACTAATTTCCTTGTCCTACATTCTACAGTCTATAGTTGATGCTGATTCCGTCCTTGGTTTCGTTTCTCAGGATGTCATCAGTTAAGCGAAGTTCTGTTGCTCGTAGCCTTCGTTGACAGAGTTCATGTTAGAGATGGAGAAGAACAAGCGTGAGTCTAACCGCTTGTTGGCACGTATCGAGGAGAACACCGCACATCGGTTCAAAGGGTCTGCAACCATTCATGACTTCATTCGTTTGCACCCACCTACCTTTCATCATTCCATTGAGCCGCTCGATGCAGATGACTGGCTCCGTAGTATCACACACAAGCTCCGTTCTGCGAACGTAGCTGAAGATGACAAGGTCACCTATGCCACATACCACCTGGAAGGTCCTGCTAGTCTTTGGTGGCAGAACTATGAGGCTATGCTTCCAGCTGGCCAGATTCCTACCTGGAGAGATTTCACTGAGGCTTTTCGCGAGCATCACATTCCTGAAGCCCTCATTGATCACAAAAGAGAAGAGTTCTGTAGTTTCACCCAGAGTAAGATGGCTGTTGATGCTTACAGTAGAGAGTTTGAGAACCTCGCTCGCTATGCTTCAGAAGAGGTGTCCACGGACGCCAAGAAGCAGGCTAGGTTCCGGAAGGGTCTCAACCCCAAGTTGCATCGTGATCTCCACCTGCATCATTGTGATACATTCCAAGCTCTTGTGAACAAGGCCATTAATGCAGAGATAGCTCAGCTCACTTACGAGGAGTCCCGTAAGCACACCCGTGATTTGGGATCTTCCTCCGGTTCTAGTTCTCAGAAGCGCCGGATTTGGGTTCCAAACTCCGCTCTTCCTCCCGGATATTCATCGAGGCCATCTTATGTGGTGCCCCCCCCCAGCTTAGTCGTATGTTCCACCCAGGCCTACTGGTAGACCGTTTGTCAATGCGGGTCCATGTCCAACTTCAGGGACTTGCTTCACATGCGGGAAGCCAGGACACTATGCACGTGACTGCTCTCAGTCTAGCTATGCTCCACCCCAGCCCGAGAAGTCTGTTGGTTGTGTTAAGCCACCATGCAAGATGATCAGTGTCAAGTCAGCTCCCACTGAACGTGGACGCGTGCATCACGTCTCAGCCAGAAACGCTCATGATGATCCAGATGTCGTTCTTGGTACACTCCTTGTCAACTGTCATCCAGCATCGGTTCTGTTCGATACTAGAGCGTCTCACTCCTTCATTTCTGAAAGCTATGCTAACTTGCACAACATGTCATTTTGTGATATGCCCTCTCCACTAGTCATTCAAACTCCTGGATCCAAATGGCAAACTTCTAGTGTAAGCCATGGTAATGAAATCCTTGTAGACAGACTTGTATTCCTTGCATCACTTATAGCCCTCAAGTCTACAGATATTAACATCATCTTGGGTATGGACTGGATGATAGCTCATTATGCCAAGATTGATTGTTACACCAGGTCTGTTCAGCTTACACACCCATCTGGCAAGATAGTCATTGTCTCCACTAGAGTTGCAAGGCGTCAGCTCTATTCTCTTAATGCCAGCCCTCTTCCAGACCTTGAAGATATCCCGGTAGTCCATGACTTTCCGGATGTCTTTCCAGAGGAACTACCAGGTATTCCACCTGACAGAGATGTAGAGTTCGTCATAGATCTTATCCCAGGAACTGCTCCAATCTCTAGGAGACCCTACAAGATGGCACCCTTAGAACTAGCCGAGCTTAAGAAACAACTTGATGAGTCCTTGCAAAAGGGTTTCATCCGTCCTAGTTCTTCTCCTTGGGCTTGCCCCATCCTCTTCGTCAAGAAGAAGGATGGTACGGACCGGATGGTTGTAGATTATCATCCCGTCAATTTGGTCACGATAAAGAACAAATATCCGCTTCCCAGGATCAACGATCTATATGATCAGCTCGCTGGATCCTCAGTCTTCTCCAAGATGGATTTGAGGTTAGGCTACCACCAAATCAAGATCAGAAACGAGGACATCCCCAAGACAGCCTTTGTCACTCGTTATGGCCAGTACGAGTACACCGTCATGTCCTTTGGTCTAACCAACGCCCCAGCCACTTTCCCGCTTGATGAACTCGATCTTCATGGAGTACTTAGATAAATTCGTCGTGGTTTACCTCGATGATATTCTTATTTACTCGAAGAATGAGGAAGAGCATGCCGAACATCTTAGACTTGTGTTAGAAAAACTCAGAGAGCATCGCCTTTATGCCAAGTTCTCCAAGTGTGAATTTTGGTTGCCAGAAGTGACCTACCTAGGCCACATAATCTCTGGTAAGGGCATTGCTGTCAATCCCGAGAGAGTTAAGGCCGTTCTTGATTGGACTCCACCTGAAACTGTTAAACAAGTTAGGAGTTTCCTTGGTCTAGCCAGCTATTGTCGCTGCTTTGTTGAAAACTTCTCCAAAGTAGCTACACCCCTCACGGAACTTCTCTTGTAGATCATATCATAGAAGCCCAGAAGCATGATACGGGGATTACCAGGATCAAGAGAAACATTGCCAAGGGTATTGCTGGTAGTTTCTCTATAGATGATCGAGGTGTTGTTTTCTTTGGGAACCGCCTGGTGGTCCCCAAGAAGCAGCATCTTCGACAATTGATTCTTAAGGAGGCGCATGAATCTCCTCTCACGATTCATCCCGGTAGTACTAAGATGTATCAGGACCTACGCCAGAGGTTCTCGTGGACTAGGATGAAGAGAGAAATCACTGACTTTGTTGCTAATTGTGACGTTTGTCATCGCGTTAAGGCAGAGCATCAAAGGCCTGCTGGCACCCTTCAGCCTTTAGCTATTCCTGAATGGAAATGGGATAAAGTTGGTATGGATTTCATCACCGGCTTTCCCAGGACCAAGAGAGGGAATAATGCTATCTTCGTAGTCATTGATCGTCTCTCCAAAGTGGCGCACTTCCTACCTGTTCGAGAGAGTATCACTACTAGTCAGCTTGCTGACTTATATATTTCTCGAATAGTGTCACTTCATGGTGTTCCACTAGAGATCAATTCAGACTGTGGCAGTCTTTTCACTTCACATTTCTGGGAGAGTTTCCAAACTGCCATGGGAACCCATCTTTCCTTCAGTACCGCTTTCCACCCTCAGTCGAGTGGTCAGGTGGAAAGGGTCAACCAAATTCTCGAAGACATGCTTAGAGCTTTCATTATCTCATTCGGTATGGATTGGGAGAAATGTCTTCCTTTCGCCGAGTTTGCTTATAACAATAGCTATCAATCCAGTCTCAAGAAAGCTCCTTTTGAGATTCTCTATGGACGAAGATGTCGAACACCTTTGAACTGGTCCGAAACCGGTGAAAGACAATTCTTTGGACCGGACATGATCCAGGAGGCAGAAGAGCAAGTTCGCATCATTCGTGAGAATTTGAAAACAGCCCAGTCTCGTCAAAAGAGCCAGTATGATCGTCATCATAAGGATATGACTTATGAAGTTGGCGACAAAGCTTACCTTCGGGTTACTCCTTTGAAGGGTACCCATCGTTTCGGTATCAAAGGCAAGTTGGCTCCTCGTTACATTGGTCCTTTTCGCATTCTCGCTAAACAAGGAGAGGTTGCCTACCAGTTGGAAACTACCCCCACATCTTTCTCGAGTCCATGATGTCTTCCACGTCTCTCAACTCAGGCATTGCTTCTCGGATCCTATCCGCGGAGTGGACCACGAAACGCTTGATCTCCAAGATAACCTCACATATCGAGAGTATCCAGTTCGCATTCTTGATCAAGCAGAGCGTGTCACTCGACGTCATAACATCAAGTTTCTCAAGGTTCAGTGGTCTCATCATTCCGAGAGAGAAGCTACTTGGGAGTGAGAAGATCGTCTTCGACTGGAGTACCCCACCTTCTTTCCGTCGACCCCTGAATCTCGGGACAAGATTCTTTCAAGTGGAGGCGAGTTGTCACGTCCCTAGTTCTGGTATGACCTAGACTAGCTAGTCATGTGTGCATCATGTTTAAATTCCATTTAAATTTGAAATGGGGATTTGAGAAACCCTCATAATCATTTCTGGAAATGACCCATATAAAAATTGCTTCAATTTGGCCCAAGTAAATGTTCCTGTTTTTCTATAAAAATATTGGTCAGAGGTAAAATTCCAACCAATATTTTTGGGAGCTCAGAAGTATTTATTTTTGGCCATTTGAATTAATGCATAATTATTTGCACTGGATATATAAATGTTATATATATTATATATGTCCAAAAATTATGCCATTCATTAAGGTGCTCTGGAATAATATAACTAGCTTCTACAAAAAATGGCATAAGAAAATAAAATGGTTTAGAATTTTATTAAACCAAACAAATGTCGACTTGCTCTGAATGTTGGGTCATGTGACCCCTGCTTGTAATAATGCTATGATGGCTCTTCTAAGCCTTTATCTATATGAGTTGTTGAGTTATGCTGTGATGCCATGTTGTATAGCACATACTTGCATGTTATGCGTACGTGTAATGTGTATTGCTATGTGTGGGATCTGACTATCTAGTTGTTTATTCTTAGTAGCCTCTCTTACCGGGAAATGTCTCCTAGTGCTTCCACTGAGCCATGGTAGCGTGCTACTACTCCGGAACACTTAGGCTGGCCGGCATGTGTCCTTCTTCATTCCTGTCTCTGTCCCTTCGGGGAAATGTCACGCGATGAATACCGGAGTCCTGTTAGCCCGCTACAGCCCGGTTCACCGGAGTCCTGTTAGCCCAGTGCTACAGCCTGGATTCACTCGCTGATGACCGACACGTTCGATGCTGGGTCATGGATGCCTGTCCCTGTAAGTTTGTGCCACTTTGGGTTTACGACTAGCCATGTCAGCCCGGGCTCCTTATCATATGGATGCTAGCGACACTATCATATACGTGAGCCAAAAGGCGCAAACGGTCCCGGGCAAAGGTAAGGCGACACCCGTGGGGATACCGTGTGTGAGGCCGCAAAGTGATATGAGGTGTTACATGCTAGATCGATGTGGCATTGAGTCGGGGTCCTGACAGCCAAGCTGGTGGATCGCGGGACGCTCAAGGCCAACATGCGCGTCAACATGTTGGCACGAGCGCAGTACGGTCACCTGGACGAGATGTTGCTCCTTCTAACACTGTTAGAAATTTGAGCATATCCCGCTCCTCGCGTCATTCGCCACCGCCGCCCAAGACTCTAGAGGAAGCGCTGGCCTGAGCCCAACTGCTTCTAGATTACCCTCCAGCGCCAGACAAGATTGACGATTGGAGGGCCACCATTCAGAGCCTCATCGGCTTCGCCAACGGCGACAAGCCCCGGCAACCGAGCACGTCGAAGCCCCGGCAAGACGCCCAGGCGCAAGCCGGTGGCGACAAGACTGCTGGGGGTGCCACCACCGTGCACTCCCCGCCGAGAAGGCCAAAATCGCCGACTCGCCGGGCTAACCACGACACCGAATCCACCGTGTCGTCGGACCCGCGAGCTCGTCGCGATCAGCGCCAATTTCTCCAAGAACAACAACAAGAATACGCTCGTACTCGCATCGAGCGTCGAAGAGAAGCGCGGCGTCAGTCAGACCAGCGCGCTGGGCCCACTATTGATATGCATGCGCCAGGGGAACCAGGCAACTTGCCGTACGCGGTAGGTTGCCCTGCGTTCACTCGTGAGCTGCGGCAGGTCCAGTGGCCCAGTACCAAGAACTTCAAGCCAGATGTACCCGAGAAGTACGATGGCAGGATACATCCGTCAGAGTTCCTTAGCGTCTACACCATCGCGGTGCAGGCTGCCGGGGGGCGCGACGAGAAGATCCTCGCCAACTATTTCCCGCTGGTGCTCAAGCCCAACGTCAGATCTTGGCTCATGCACTTGCCGGATAACTCCATCTCTTCATGGGCAGATCTGTGCCATCAGTTTGTCGGCGCCTTCACAGGCAGCCACAAGCCCCATTGCCAGGAGAGCGATCTTCATCTGCTCGCCCAGAAGGAAGGAGAACCCCTGCGCAAGTTCATTCAAAGATTCAGCCAGGTGCAACGCAACATCCCAGACGTCCACCCCGCCGCGGTTATTAGCGCGTTCCATCAGAATGTGCGTAATCGCAGGATGAGGGAGGAGATGGCGATGTGCAAAATCAGAGATGTCAGCGAGCTCTATGCTCTGGCCGACAAATGCGCACGTGCTGAGGAGGGGAGGAAACTCCCCGGAGAGAATGCAGGAGCAGAAGGGTCTGACAGTGAGGATGCCGCCCCGGCAAAGAAGAACCAGAGGCGGAATAACAGAAAGAGGAAAGCCAAGGATGTGCTAGTTGTCGAGCAGTCCGGCAACGGAGGTGGCGCCGAGAAGGCCAAAGCTGGTGACTCCGGCGAGGCTGTGGTGGCCGCCGACAAGCAGGACGGCTCCGGCAAGCAGTACTGCAAGATCCACCGCACCAAGGGCCATGATCTCCAGACCTGCAAGAAAGTTGAGCAGCTCGTTGAAGTACAGAAAGCTGAATACGAGCGCCGCGACAAGGAGAAGGCCCAAGAAGGCGGTGGAGGATCCGGCAAGAAGCGTCCCGGCCGGGGAGGGCGCCGCGGCAAGGCCAAGCAGCAGCAAGGAGACAGGCCCCCCCGCGGCCGCGACAAGGATGAAGACGAAGACGAAGACGAAGAGATGCACGAAGATGAGGCCGACGAGCAGGAGTTTCAGAAGGCAACAGAGGTTTTGTGCGTCGACGACGGTGCTTCTCTACATACTTCGCACCGCCAGCTCAAACAGTGGGTGCGTGAAGTTAATGCAGCAGAACCATCAGTTGAGTCGCGCAAGCCTCTGAAGTGGTCCAGCACGCCCATCATCTTTGATGTTGAGGATCACCCTGATCGCATAACTACGGTCGGGTGCTTGCCGATGTTGGTTTCACCAACTATCCGCAACCTCAAGGTCACAAAGATGCTGGTTGACGGCGGGGCCGGCTTGAATCTGATCTCCTCCGCGGTGCTCAAGAAACTCCAGATCCCCGACAGCGAGCTCGAAGAGACTGGTACCTTTCAAGGAATCAACCCAGGAAGGAGCAAGCCGAAGGGGAAGATCACACTGCCAGTGACATTTGGCAGCGAGCTGAAATTCAGGACAGAGAAGGTCACCTTTGACGTCGCTGATTTCCCATTGCCCTATAATGGGATACTTGGTCGTCCAGCGCTCGCCAAGTTCATGGCAGCCTCTCATTATGCTTACAACATGCTCAAGATGCCCAGTCCGATAAGTGTCATTTCTGTCCATGGCGACAAGAAGGATGCCCTTATCTGCACCGACAAGATCTACCGGGAAGCAGCAGCCGCAGCAGATCGCAAGACACTTGCCGCTGAAGCTCTGGGGGGGAAGAAGAAGACCAAGTCCGGCAAGAGCAGCTCTGATGCCCACTCCGGCAAGCGCACCTCTTCGGAGTGCTGCGCTACCGTCGAGGACGCACCATCGAGCTCCACCGACAAGTGCAAGAAGGCAAAGACAGCTTCACTAGAAACCAAGAAAGTGGCCGCTAAGGAGGACGGCATTGGTGGTACCTTCACCATCAGTGCCACGCTTGACCCTAAATAGGAAAGTGTGCTCGTTGCTTTCCTGCGGGCGAATGTCGATGTGTTTGCATGGCAACCATCTGACATCCCCGGTGTTCCTAGGAAAGTAATTGAGCACCACCTTGCCGTCTGCCCTCACGCGCGGCCCGTCAAGCAGAGAGTTAGGAAGCAAGCAGTGGAGCGTCAAGAATTCATTGCAGAAGAGATTAAGAAGTTGGAAGCAGTAGGCCTTGTCAGAGGAGTGCTCCATCCTACGTGGTTGGCCAATCTTGTAGTCGTGCGCAAGGCGAATGGGAAGTGGAGGCTTTGTATCGACTTCACTGATGTCAATAGAGCTTGTCCCAAAGATCCATTTCCCTTCCCACGCATTGACTAGATTGTCGACTCCACGGCAGGATGTGATTTGCTTTCATTTCTTGATGCATACTCAGGATATCATCAGATCTTCATGGCAGAAGAGGATGAATAGAAAACCACGTTCATTACTCCATGTGGCACGTACTGCTTTGTACGAATGCCTTTCGGACTAAAGAATGCCGGTTCAACATTTGCAAGGGTAGTTCATGAAGCTTTTGAGCCACAGTTGCATAGAAATGTAGAAGCCTACATGGATGACATAGTGGTCAAGAGCAAAGACAGAGCAACTCTGATCCAAGATTTGGACGAGACCTTTGCAAATTTGCGCAAGATCAATCTCAAGTTGAACCCCGAGAAGTGCGTATTTGGAGTTCCTTCCGGCAAGCTTCTCGGGTTCTTTGTATCCCAGAGGGGGATTGAAGCCAATCCCGACAAGATCAAAGCCATTGAGCAGATCGAAGCACCGAAGCGCGTCAAGGATGTGAGAAGGCTTGCCGGCTGCGTTGCTGCTCTCAGTAGGTTCATCTCTAAGTCTGCTGAGCGCGCCCTGCCATTTTTCAAAATTTTGAAAAAGGCAGGCCCAATGAAATGGACCCCTGAAGTGGAGGCTGCGCTGCAAGACTTGAAGAGATATCTGTCCTCCACTCCAATACTTGTCGCACCTAAGCCACAAGAGAAGTTGCTGTTATACCTAGCGGCAACCAATTAAGTGGTTAGTGCTGCGTTAGTAGCGGAGAGGGAGGCAGATGATGAGCCAGCAGCCGCGGCAAGCACATCCAGCGACAAGCAGGGGGCTTCCCCGACAAGCTCTGGTCCCGACAAGGATAGATCTGTGCAGCCAGAGAAAGAGAAACAAAAGAAGATGGTGCAGCGCCCAGTTTACTTTGTCAGTTCCCTTCTGCCTGAGGCTAGATCAAGGTACTCTGGTGTGCAGAAATTGCTTTTCGGCCTTCTCATGACCTCGAGAAAGCTGCGCCATTACTTTCAAGCACATGAGATCACAGTTGTCACTCGCTTTCCGTTGAAGAGGATACTGCAGAATCCAGAAGCAACACGCAGGATTGTCGAGTGGGCACTGGAATTGTCAAGCTTTGGCCTCAAGTTTGAGAGTACCTCAACTATCCAGAGCCGAGCATTGGCAGAATTCATAGCAGAATGGATGCCGACACCTGATGAGGAAACTCCAGAGACGAGCATCCCCGTCAAGGAAGCAGACAAGGAATGGGTCATGTACTTTGATGGTGCCTTCTCGCTGCAAGGCGCCGGTGCGGGCGTACTACTTGTCGCACCCACCGGAGAGCACCTCAAGTACGTGGTCCAGATGCACTTTCCCAAGGAGCAAGCGACAAACAATACTGCAGAGTATGAAGGCTTGCTTGCCGGACTCAGGATCGCTACCGACCTTGGAATCAAGAAGCTCATCGTCAGGGGTGACTCGCAGCTTGTCGTCTATCAAGTGAACAAAGATTATCAAAGCCCATTGATGGAAGCCTACATTGATGAAGTGAGGAAGTTGGAAGAGCATTTTGAAGGCCTGCAGATGGAACATGTTCCAAGAGCCCAGAACGATGTTGCCGATGGCCTGTCGAAATGTGCCGCACTCAAGTTTCCTGTGGAACCAGGGATCTTTGTGCTCAAGCTAACTCAAGCATCTGTAACACCATCAACTGGACAGAGCAAGAAGAGGAAGTTGGTTTCTGGTGACTACTTTCCGGCTGAGCTCCCCGAAGCCGCCGTCAAGATGGTCCCCAAGATCAACACCAAGAGTACTGAGGAGCAGTCTGCTCCGACAAGCCTTAAGGTTTGTTCCGTTGAAGCAGACGCTCCCGACAAGTTTTGCTCTGGCACGCTTGCCGGGGAACATCAAGCTCCGGCCAAGACATAGGTCCTTGCCGTAGAAGCTGATGTTCCCGCAGCAGCATTTGTGCCTTTAGTCCTTGTCGTTGAGCCACAGGCTCTGGCATGGGCACAGCAGATCGTCCGTTTCCTTCAAACAGGAGAAATTCCCGAAGAGCAAGAAGAAGCGGAGAAAGTAGCCCGGCAATCAAGTATGTACCAGTTTGTCGATGATATACTGTACAGAAGAAGATTCAACTGAGTGAAATTGAAGTGTATTCCCTGGGAAGAAGGACAGAAGCTGTTGGCGGAGATACATGGAGGCATATGTGGCCATCACATTGGCGCAAGAGCACTTGCCGGCAAAGCTTTCCGACAAGGTTTTTTTGGCCAACAGCCCTCCAGGATGCAACTGCACAACTAACCAAGTGTGGAGCGTGCCAGTTCCACTCCAAGCAGATACATCAACCAGCTCAAGCTCTCCAAACAATCCCTTTATCTTGGCAAGAACAAAGTGTTTTGACTGAGAAGACAAGACTCCGGCAAGAGGAGCTTGCCGGGAAGGGCAAGGCCCCGGCAAGAGGAGCTTGCCGGGAAGGACAACCAAGACTCTGCGAAGAAACTTGTCGCGACGCGCCGCGCGTCCCGGCAAGACCCGGTGAGCGACAAGCTTTCGGGTGCGACAAGACAACAACCGTGGCAAGGTGCTTGCCGCGGCGAAGCCACCTCTCTGCGCCCACGCTCCAGCGCATCCGACGACGTGTCGCCACAGGGTCATCCCTGGCGCACTTGGCTGGCGGCTGTGCAGCCAGGCGGTGCGAGGTGGCGAGTGGAGATGACGAGAAGGCCATCGTGGCAAGCGATGGCACCCCAAACGGTCATTTTCTGCACTGTTTGGGCGACCGGACGGGCATTAAATGCGCTTGTCCCCTGCCGTCAGAGTTAGGTAGGGCACACTGTAGATAGCAGTTGTACCAACCCCTCTTTTTACATTTGTACCCCTGTCTGCGTTGCCACCTGTCGGTGACCCCTTTAGCCTATAAAAGGAGGCCCATGCGCAACGTAGAGGGGGTTCGACTCATTCGAAACTGCAGAACGCTCATGCTCTCGAGCAAGAACACAATATAACCACAAAGCAGCAGTAGGAGTTTTATCTCTCCGGAGAGCTCCGAAGCTGGGTAAAATCCCTCGCGTGCCTCGCCTCGATCTGCTCTTCGTGCGCCCTCCGCTCCCTGCCGGACCGAAAAGGAGCCCTGCCCCATAGGTGCTCGTTTCCCACTACAGCTTCGCGGCCCTGCGTGCCTCGCGACCTTCCTTCGCGAGCCTTATCGTGGCATAGCCAGCCTGCCGTGGGCTTCTCGTCTGGTCGTGGACTGTGATTGGCTACGGTACTCCCTGCGCTCTTCGTTTGGGGATGGACTGGCTCCAGGCCAGGCTTCTGGCGAGGCGTGCCCAGTCGCCTTGAGGGTGCCAGCCCCCAGCCCCCTGCCCAGAGGGGGAGTGTTGATTCGTGCCCCCCAGCGCTCGCTTCGGGCGGATGATGGCGCGAAGACGTATTCGAGCGCGCTCGGGAGCGTCGCTATCTTTGCCAAGGGTTTCTTCGGAGGGCGGCTGACGCGATGAGCCTACTTGGCGAAGAGCTCGTTGATGAGGAAGCGCGCCTTGAGGCCAAGGGCCTGCTCCTGGTTGCGGACAGGCGCGAGCTGGAGGCGGCTGTCGCCCTCATGCGCTACCAGCGCGATCTTGGTGCTGAGGAGGCCAAGGCGTTGCTGGCGGCCTCTCAGGAGGTCCGTTCCCGGGCCGTCGAGGAGGCCCAGGAAGCTGACCGGCGGCAAGAGGCGACGAAGGAGCGGGTGCGGGAACTCCTGGCCCGGTGCTGCTCACTTGAGGAGCAGCTGGAGCTATGCGAGGAGGCCCTCGCGTCGATGAAGGTGGCTTCAGGCGACCCAACGGAGGTCCAGAAGCGTGAGGAGGCGCTGACGCTGGAAGCCGCTGAACGCGCACGCGAGTACGAACGCCTGGAGACAAGGGAGCGCTTGGCGACGCGGGCGTAGGAGGGCTTGCTTCGTTGAAGTAGACGCTCCCGACAAGCTGTGTCCCGACACACTTGCCGGGGAGCATCATGCTCCGGCAGGATCCCAGATTCTTGTCGTGGAAGCAGATGTTCCCGCAGCAACATTTGCGCCTTTAGTCCTTGTCGTCGAGCCACAAGATCTGGCATGGGCACAACAGATCATCCTTTTCCTTCAGACAGGAGAACTTCCCGAAGAGCAAGAAGAAGCGGAGAACGGCCTTGCCGGGACACGGACGACAGAAAAGCTAAGTTGCCAAAGTTTGAGCATGATCAAGTTTTTAAAATTTTTTAAGTTATACTCCTTGAACGACCGTGCCTTGTATGGAAAACCTGTGCGCGGAGGAATCGACTCGTGGCTAAGTTGCGCCCTTAATTTGTTTCGAGTCCGGTCAACAATGAAAGTGTGCTGCAACTTGCCCCGACAAGGTTTTTGCCGGAAGCAACAACCGCCGGCAGGCTGCTGATGTTCCGCACTCAGCGCTCGTGGCAGGCGTGCTTGCGCCGGCAAGTTCCCTAAAAGCGTAGGGTAAAAACATACAAGGGATGGAATCGAAGAAAGGATATAACATAGCAAGCATTCCCTCTTTCATTAAAAAAAACATCCCACTCAGGTACAGTCCATAGAGGATGAAAAACATGAAAGAGAGGGTTACAAGTTTTAGATGCGGCTAAGGCCCGGAGGCTTACAAATTAAAAAGATAAGATGCCCGTAATCCCTTTCCTGTCCCTCTTTTCAGGAGGTAGGTCAAGGAGGCAAAACGGGCAAAAGGGGTGCCTAGGCAAGCTACAGGTGCCAGAAGACACCAAGAGAACATCCCGAGGGCCGTCCGAAGGCTGGATGGTGATGGCGGCGCCGGAAGCGGGGCTCGAAGACGGGGCGGCAGGACGTCAGCACGCTGTCGAGGGCACTACGCCCTCGTACTCCGACTTGACGGCCTTGTCGCCAGCCCTCTTCCCCTTCCACAGCCTCCCTGCGCCAGCCGCCCAAGGAGACGACCCCGGGGAGTTCAAGGAGCCGGCGACACGGATGATGGGGTCGCCGGTGACGCACGAAGCGGCGCCCGACACCTAGTCAGGCCCGCCATCCCGCCGCCCGCTACCCTCGTCGTCGCTGTCGCTCTCCTCCGCATCACTCTCGCTCGAGGAGGAGCCTTAGCTATCGGAGGAGCTGTCCACGCAGCACTTCGCCCGAGTGCCGGAGTCCCCGAAGGCTTTGACGGAGAGGAGATCGCCCTCCATTAACTTAAAATGAAGGGTAAACCCCGCCATCAGGCTGTGGATGTGGGCGAACGTCTTCCACCCACGATCAAGATACATCACATTGGGGGCTGGGAATACAACGCGGACTCGCGTACCGTTGATCCCACAGCCCCTCATGTGCAGTCTCAATGTCTCGGGCGGGTCCAGCTCCATCGCGCTCGCAAACGGAGCTGGAAGCCGGAGGCGACGACGAGGCGCCCGGCGCAGCCTGACGAAGAACTCGCAAGGGTCGTCCCCTGTATGGACCGCCGTGGGGGGAGGAACCGCCGGCGGAGACGGAGATGGCGCGCCGCCCCGTCCGCCTCTTCCCAGAGCGCCTCGACCTCGTCCTCGACCTCGTCCACGACCTCGCCCCCTCCCTCTTCCTCTTATGGCTGGCGCTGCCACCACGGGCGCAGGATAGGGAGGGGCGCGCTGTCTGGTGGCGACCCTCGCCGCCACCGATGAAGGGCCAGGGTTCCCTTCCTCCATGGCGAATGAGAGAAAGAGGAGCAGAAGCTAAAGAAAGGAGAAGATGGGAGAGTGCGGGCTTCTGCGCTCCCCTTCCGCTCATCTTAAAGGAGCGAGGTGGGGGCTCGGCCGCCCCGCTCAGCGAATCAGGGCATGGGAAGAGCAGGGAGTCAGGGCCGACCCGCTGCCTCCGCTCGCAACGGCCCAGTTTCCCACTTCCACCGTCCGCGAGCCCAAGTGCATGGGAGCCGCGTGGCGGGGATGCAGAACCAAGGCGAACATTACACATTTTTCTGGATTTAAGTATTGCCCACGATCTCTCCCACGACGCCGCGATTGACGCGTGCCGTTACGGGAGGGCGCGGCGGGTACAGAGTCAGATTTAGCGTGGACCCAAGCCGCGCGTGCCCGTGCCCCGTTTTGGACCTGGCCCAACAGCGCTCGGCACCGTGTATGGCCCAGGCCCGGGGGCTCCTGTCGGTGTACTAAAGTAGGGGTACCTTAGTACCCCGAACCTGTGCACGGGCAGTCGTAGCGTCCCGCGGCAAGGCTTGCCGGGCGTCCGCCAAGATCCTCTGCTATTCCTACTTACTGCCATTCAAGAACAAAGTGTTAGCTGAGAAGACAGAACCCCGGCAAGAGGAGCTTGCCGGGAAGGACAAGGCCCCGGCAAGAGGAGCTTGCCGGGAAGGCCAACCAAGGCACTTCAGAAAACTTGCCGCGACGCTTTGCGCGTCCCGGCAAGACCCAGCGAGCGGCAAGCTTGCGGGTGTGACAAGACAGCAACCGCGGCAAGGCGCTTGCCGCGGCGAAGCCACCACTCCGCGCCCATGCTCCAGCACATCCGACGACGTGTCGCCACAGGATCGCTCCTGGTGCACGTGGTGGGTAGCTGTGCAGCCTAGCGGTGCGAGGTGGCAAACGAAGATGACAAGGAGGCCATCGTGGCGATCGATGGCGCCCCTACACTATTTGAGCGACCAGACGGGCATTAAATGCCCTTGTCCCCCACGTTTTTACTCTTTTACCCCTCTTTCTACGCTGCCACCTATCGGTGACCCCTTTAACCTATAAAAAGGAGGCCCATGCACACGTAGAAGGGGTTCGGTCGGTTCGGTTCAGCTCAGTTCGACTCATTCGACACCACAACACACCCACGCTTTCAAGCAAGAACAGAATAGAAACACAAAGCAGCAGTAGGAGTTTTATCTCTCCGGAGAGCTCCGAAGCTAGGTAAAATCCCCCGCGTGCTCTCGCCTCGATCTGCTCTGCGTGCGCCCTCCGCTCCCTTGCCGGACCAAGAAGGGGCCCTGCCCTATAGGTGCTCGTTCCCCACGACACCGCGTCCGGCACCTAGTCTAGTCTTGGACGTCTTCTCACCAGCGCGGAGCTAAGTGCTACCACTGGGCGTGGGAGGGAGCACCAGGGCCTGAGGCCGGCACCCCTGAGACTCCGGGGCGTGTACAGCCCCACTCATTATTACGTGAGAGTGCCACGGGGCGGCGAGCTTCACAGGCACTGGGCCTTCTTCACAGGTACCGGCCTTGCTTCATATCACCAGACGAGGATCCCGCCTTGCGCCACACTCTAGTGCCATCAACGTCGACCAGAAACCAGGACGCCGCCGATGGGGTAGAGCGGTCGCAGCGGTTCCCCCGACGACCACGGGTCCTCTGCCAGGGGCAGGCCCTGAGGCACCTCCCCAGCAGAGGGCTTACCTCCTGAGAACGCCTTGCTCTGAACGCCGCGGTGGTGATGCCGGATCTCGGCCCCTCTCCTGAAGCCCCCGACACCCTCCTCCTGAGGGGTAGGAGACTGCGGGAGCGGGGCAGCTGCTCGCTGTGGCGACCTGCACCTCCTGCGACCCATGATTAGCGTATACTTGCTCCTGAGGAATTACTGGTACCGATAGTCGTCGCTTCCTGCATGGCCGGTGGGGCCGTCCCGGGGCTCCTGGAAGGGCTCAGCTTCTAGCGCCTCGACCCCCCAGCTTGGGCTGAGGAGCGAGCCTTGTTCGCCCTCATGCGAGTGCCCTTGGTCCATCATGTGGGGCATGTATTCCTCTAGGGCCGTCACACCGAAGGCCGCGTCATAGTGCTCCGCGCGCCACGCAGCTCTGCTTGATGTGACCACCTGGGGGTGGTAGCGCAGCGGCCCACTGTGGCCGTGGGTCGCGACGAGTCCTTCTTCGCTAGCCGGGAGCGGAATCAGCGCTGCCGCCGGCCCGGTGCTGACAGCTTCGCTGGTGTTGGGGTGGCTTTGGGGCCCGCGGGCGCGCATGGGGCGCCCGCTCGGGCCGCCCTGGACCTGAGATGGGAGCTGAGTGCAGAAGGGGTGAGCCCCTGAGGCGGCGAAGCCCAGGAGCTCTGCCACCCGCTCTAGCAGCACGTCGCGGCCGCCTTCCATCAACCTGCACTGCAGCAGCTCTCGGGCTACTATGAGCACGACCCTTGAGTTTGCCTGCTCCCGGCGGGTGTACGGCGTCGTGGCCGCGGTGTGGTTGGAGGCCCTTCTCGCCGCCCGCGCCTGCCGCGGTGTGAGAGCTGTTGGAGCCGGTCCGCATCGCCCACGGCCCGCAGCGCCCTGCGGACCGCGAGCTGCCTGGGGCATGGGGTCGTCCGGGGCGAGCGACTCTGCGCGGGCGGGCCAAGCCGCCCAGGGATCAGGGTTGCCTACCTAGTCGCCGGACATGGTGATGACGATGCGACGGGCCGTGAGGTGGCAGAAGGCGGATCCCGGCGGACCCCTACCTGGCGCGCCAAATGTCGGATTTCGGGTTCCGGCAGACCCTTGAGGGTTCGAACACTAGGGTGCGCGCGGAGATTTTGCCCTCTACCTACCTGTTCCTCACCGGCTCGCTGAGATCTAAATTACGGAAGGATCAACACAAGTGACATAGAGTTTATACTGATTCAGGCCACCATTGTGGTGTAATACCCTACTCCAGTGTGCGGTGTGGCGGATTGCCTCTTGGGCTGATGATGAACAATACAAGGAGGAACAACCTCGCGAGGGCCTGTTCTTGGCTGGGGCGATGAAATGCTAGGAGGAGTTCAGCCGCCCTTCTCTCTTTCTCTCTCTCTCTCTCGCTTCGGGTACCTATCCAGATCTCACTACCCTGGGGGTGGCTAGTCCTATTTATAGGAAAAGGCCCTGGGCCTCTTCCCAAATATTGAGCGGGAAGGGCGCCAACAATTGGCCATTTTGAAGGGGAACATCGGGTACACTTATCCTGACTAAAGTTGGTCCTCGCATGTTAAAGGCTCTGGTGGTGACGCCTGCTTGTGCTCCACAATGACTTCCTCCCTGCCGTTGGGCTGGTTTTGGTCTTGTTGCACCGAAATGGATGCCTTTGCTTGATTCTCTCGCCTGTGCTTGCTCCCTTTGCACCAAACAGGAAAGGAGGACACTGCGTGGGCTAGTGCCCGACTGGCGCTCGTGGTCTTCATGGCTTGCGGCATGGGGCACCTCACGAGGTACCCCGCATTGATCTCTCCGCCTCCTCGTGAGCCAGCCTGATGAGGCCGTGCCTAAGGAAGCTCCTTGTTGTCCGCCCCATGAGGCTTGGCCCCTCGCGAGGGTCTTGAGATTGTGTTGATGAAGATGGGCCATGCTGGGCCCCCTTTGAGCCACGCCGCAGGCCGCAGTCAGGCAAGTCTAGGGACCCCCGTTCCCTGAACGCCGACACAGAGTATGCATCCAAAATTGAGAGTAAATCACACGCGGAAGTGGAATCCACAATCTGGTCAATGCACGGCAAGGGGAATGGGTCCTTCGTTCATGCCTCATTCAGATCCGTGAAATCTATGCAAAACCTCCATTTCCCATTAGCCTTGCGCACGACCACTGGGTTTGCTAACCATGTTGCATGCAGCACTTCTTTGACCAAACCAGCTACCTAAAGCTTCTTGATTTCCTCAGCAATGAATTGTTGCCGCTCCAAAGCTTGATCTCGGACCTTCTGCATGACGGGTGGGGCATGTGGGCAGGAAACAAGGTGGTGCTCGATTACCTCCCTGGGAAGACTAGGGATATTAAATGGTTGCCAGGCATACACATCGATATTCGCCCGTAGGAAGGCAACGAGTGCACTTTCCTATTTGTCATCAAGGGTGGCACTGATAGTAAAAATACCATCAGCGCCAGCCTGCCCTGCCGGGACCTTTTTCACATGGGGTGCAGCAGCCTTGGACCACTTGCTATTGGAACTCTCCAGCAAGTCATCAACAGGCGCAACATACTCCGAAGAGGTACTCTTCCCAGATTCCTTGCTGGCATCCCTGCTATCCTTCTTCTTTACCTTCCTTTCCTTGGCGAGACCTGCGGCTTCAGCGGTCTCTGCCGCGAATGTGTCCAGGTACATCTTATCTACGCAAACGATTGTGTCCTTCTCGTCTAATGGAATGGAAATGACGCCCACCGACCCTTCCATCTTCAAGGTTTTGTAGGCATAGTGGGAACCACCATGAAGTTTGCCAGAGCTGGGCGTCCAAGGATTCCGTTGTACGACAGGGGGCGGTCGACCACATCAAACACAACCATCTCAGTCCGGTAATTCAACTCACCCCCGAATGTCACTGGCAACATGATCTTTCCCTTAGGACGACTCCTTCCGGGGTCGATTCCTTGAAACGTGCCCCTGACCTTGATCTCTTCCTCTACTACCTGAAGTTTGCTGATGACCTTTGGGGAAATTAGATTCAACCTGGCCCCGCAGTTAACCAACATCTTTGTGACTTTGAGGTCGCAGATTATTGGCGAGACCAACAATGGCAAGCACCCTATCGCGGTGGTGCGGTCAGGGTGGTCCTCTTCATCAAATATGATGGGCGTGCTTGACCACTTAAGCAGCTTCCGAGATTCTGCCGCTGGTCCACGGCATTAACTTCAGGCGCCCACTGTTTAAGTTGGCAGTGAGAGGAGTGCATAGATGCACTGCCGTCAATGCACAGGGCATCAGTGGCCTTCTGGAATTCCTGCTCACAGGTTTCCTTTTCATCCCCTTCATCACTTTCACCATTGCAATCCTCCTTCTCACAGCCCCTGGCGGCTTTTCCTTGGTTCTGAGGAGCCTTGCCGGGGCGATTTACTTCACTGCCTCGGCCTTTCCCGCTAGTGCCATTCTGACCTTTTTCCTTATCACGCTTCTCATACCCAGCCCTTTGCTTCTTGACAAGCTGTTCAACCTGATGACACTCTTGGAGATCCTGGCCCTTGGCGATGGATCTTGTAGTACGGCCCATCAACTTTCCCAGCCTTCTCGGCAGCCGCAGGTGTCGGTGTCAAAACCGGCGGATCTCGGGTAGGGGGTCCCGATCTGTGCGTCAAGGCTGATGGTAACAGGAAGCAAGGGACACTGATGTTTACCCAGGTTCGGGCCCTCTCGATGGAGGTAAAACCTACTTCCTGCTTGATTAATATTGATCATATGGGTAGTACAAGAGTAGATCTACCACGATATCTTGGAAGCTAAGCCCTAAGAGCTAGCCTATGATGGTATGATTGTAATTGTGATCGCCCTTCTAAGGACCAACCTCTCCGGTTTATATTGACACCGGAGAGGGCTAGGGTTTACATGGAGTCGGTTACAAGGAAGGAAATATAATATCCGGATCGCCAAGCATGCCTTCCACGCAAAGGAGAGTGCCATCCGGACACGGGTCGAAGTCTTGAGTCTTGTATCTTCACGCTTCAATAGTCTGGACGTTGTACACAGTCCGGCTGTCCGGATACCCCCTAATCCAGGACTCCCTCAGTAGCCCCTCAACCAGGCTTCAATGACGATGAGTCCGGCGCGCATTATTGTCTTCGGCATTGCAAGGCGGGTTCCCTCTCCGAATACTCCAAAGTAGTCATCGAACACTTGAATCGTGTCCGGATCGACAAAATGATCTTCACACACCGCCGTAGAGAGAATGATATTTCACAAATGCAATCTGCTGACAACTTTTTCTGAGGACGTGACATGTTATTACGGTCGGATCATTATTCGAACCGTTTTCCCACAACCAGCTACAGCGCATATTGCGAGGCGGTTTCTTTGACACGTCTTGTCAAAGCAAAGATCGTGTCCCCATATCACGGGATTCTCATCAATACGGGTATGGGTAGTCTAACTGCGCCGCTAATCGCGGCGAGTGGGAGGCAAACGGGCTCTACCAGGCAAGTGGGAGGCACAAGAAGAAGTTATCCCCTCTATAAAGAGGTTAGGTTTCTTTCTCTTTTACCCACACCTTCTCCTCCCGCTAGCTCATTCCCCTCTGTTTGAGCCCTAACGCCCAAGCACTCTTCTTCTCCATCGAAGAGAGGTTTTCCAAAGATGTCCAGATCCGGAGCAGGAGGCAGATGGATGGCCTCGACCGTCCAGGAGAAGGACATCAAGAAGCTTCGGGGAGCCGGGTATCTGGCCTAGAGGATCGGCCACCGTCTTCCACCGGCAGGACAGGTCGTCCCCACTCCGAAATCTCATGAGAGAGTCGTGTTCCTTCCCCATTTCGTCCGTGGGCTCGGGTTTCCCTTCACCCGTTCGTTCCGGGAATCATGTATTACTACGGGATCGATTTTCATGATCTTTCCCCCAACTCCTTCCTCAATATCTCGACGTTCATCGTCGTGTGCGAGGCTTTTCTCCGGATCCCACCTCACTTCGGCCTATGGCTGAAGATCTTCAATGTGAAGCCCAAGGTGGTGAGTGGCGAACACGTCGAGTGTGGCTGCGCCATGGTAAGCAAGATGCTCAAGGCTGTTTGGCCGAAAGGTGCTTTCAACGACTACGTCAAGGAGTGGCAGCAGTAGTGGTTCTATATCACCGAACCATGCGGCAAAAAGTGGGTGGCAGCTCCAGAGTTTAGAACCAGAGCTCCACTGCGGCTCACGTCCTGGCCCAAGAAGGGCCCGAACTAGTCCTCGTCTGATGAGTTGTCGTTGCTCCGGACGCACATTCAGGGTGTGGTCGATAGGGACGTCAAACTCATCGACGTAGTCCAGGTGATGCTAGTCCGCCTGGTTCTCCCCTATCAGCGCCGAGCTTGTACTCTGTGGGAGTTCGACCCAGCCGAGCACCAAACCCTTCAGGAGTTTTATGATTCCTCCCACAAGGATATCTGGAAGGTGCTCTTCAAGTCCGGCAAATCGTGGCCGGGCCCCGCTGAGGACCGCGGGTATCAATTATCCCATTCTCCAAGCTCGGTAAGTCACAGCCACGCTCTATCTATTCATGCTTCAGCTGGCATGTCATGAGGAAGACATCCTAATCGTGTTTCATTGCGACCTCATGGATGGATAAAGAAAGTGGAGCGGATACATTGTCCGGCCCCATTGCCGGAGGAATCGGCTGGACCCATTCTATCGAAGATGCTGGTCCCCGCGCATTACGAGGCGCCAAATAAGGAGGCCTCCAAGAAGGTCAAGAAGACCCGGAGTGGCCTCCGTCGCCGCGAGGCTTCGGACGCAAAATCCGGGCACTCAAGCGACGCTCCTTCTTCGGAGGATGAAGAGGAGGAAGCAGAGGAAGACGAGCCTCACTCCGGAGGTGGGAGGAAGCGTGCAGCTTCCCTGTCCCTGGAGGCCGAATCGCCCAAGAGTGGGAAAGGTTCCCTCCCAGAGACAGGCACCACGGCTACCGACAGCAGCCTGGAGTGGGATCCCAGGGCCCAGTCCCTAGGGAAGTCGTAAGTATACAGAATCCGAACTCACGTACGCATCCGGGATTGTTTTCTGGTTTATCGGCTTTAACTGTAGCCACATTTTGCATAGCCCGGCGAGGTCCCGCACCGGACAGTCCTCATCGGAGGATTCACTGGGCTCAGATCCCTTGGCGACCGAGACGCCTCCGCGGGCCCCTTCCCCAAAGTCTAGGCACGACACCGAGGTGTCGTCCCGACAGGACCCGGACCAGGGGGAACATATTCCCGTTGCTAGACACGTGGGGGCGGATATGGCCCATTGGGACCTCTAAGGTTCTAGGGTCGAGCGTACAGCCACCTTCGATAGTGGGGGGCCTGCCTACCCCGCCGGCATCCTCTGTTCGAGTAGAGCTGCCCGGCGGTCTATCGATAGCGTTGAAGAACGCATCTATCGTTGATGAGCACCGCACTCTCATGGGCGTGGTGGTTGAGAAGATTCAGTCCGCCGAGAGCGGGCTGAACGAGTCCTGCTTTGGTCTTATAAAGGACTTTGAGGTATGCTTCCTAAGAAAACTTTGAGGAATTGTCATAATAGGAGTAGTAGCCCCTGATACGCTGTCCGGCGGAGAAGACGTAGCTGGGCAGGAGATCAAATCTTCCGCTTTCGCAGGAGCTTATGTGAATGACGTATACCCCTTTATGTGAAAACAAGTTTCTGCCGAGAGGACGGCCGCTTTTTGTCACATCCCTAGCTTCTGGCAATGCACTAGTACTAGTCTTTGGTGATGCATCATGTTTACTTTTACATAAAGTTGAAATGGGGATTGTCCAAACCCTAGCATTAAAGGAATTCACCAGGTTCACCTAAAATATTTTCAGTCAATCCAAGTGGCTTTCAAAATGTTCATCATTTTTGGAAAATGCTGGAAACAGTAACCAGAGATGATGCACATTTTTCCATGTCATTTTGGATCTTTGAACTAATACATATTGTATTTGAGTTGGAGCAAATATATGCTATAAATATATATAATGCTTCAATAATTCTGTTATTTTGTGAGGGGCTCTAGATTATTCCTTTCAGTCCCTGCAAAAATTGTCAGAAGAAACAAAAAATGATTTAGTGTTTGAACTAAATCAAAACAGATTGAAACAAATAGAAAACAATAATTAAAATAGAAACAGAGCAGGAGGGAGTACCTGTAACTTACCTGGCCTCACTTGTGAAGCCCACCAGAGAGGCCAACCCACCCACGCGGCCCGCTACTGTGCAGCCCAGCAGAAGCCGGCCCAGTCCACCACTGCAGCCCTCCGTCGTCTTCCTCCCCTCGCCCCGAAGCTGCTGCGTGCTCGCACGCGCACGGCCGCGCGGCCACCTCCTGCTTGCCGACGAGCTCCTGGCCGCGTGGACGACTTCCGCAGGCCGTCCCGATCCCCCTGACCCCCCCTCACTCTTCCGTGCACCTCTTCCCTCTCTCCCTGCTTCGCCTCCCTCGCCCCCTCTCCCGAAGCAGAGCGCAGCCGCCGACGCCGTTCGCCGTAGCTGCAGCCACCGCCCTTCCCTCACTCCCCCGACTAGCCCAGAGGCTCCGCCTCGACCCCCTCTTCCCCTCCACCGAGCCACGAGGTCCCGGACGCACTGCAACGCCGCCACCATCGCCGTTCCCCTCATCGGCCACCGGAGATCGCCGCCGTCAATTCTCCGTCGCAGAAGCGTCCCCGAGCCCATTGAGCCACCCTGCTGCCTCCCCGTGAGCTCCTCTTCTCTTCCCCTCACTCCCCGCACCTGTTTTCGTCCCCTAGCTCCTTCTTCCACCACGGCCGAAGCTCGCCGCCGCCGTGCCTCGTCGCCGTCGTGGCCAGAGCCACTGTGGCTCGAAGCCGGGCACACCATCGTGCTCCACACCTCACCAGGAGCACGTAGCACGCACCAACGCCTCCCCTAGCGCCCTGCATCGCCTAACCCGCCGTTGGCCGAACTCCGGCCGCCGCTCACGAGCTCGCCGTCGTCGGTACCGGCCACCACAGGCACGGCCACCACCACCATTCGATGCGCACCAGCAAGGGCTCTCCAACGAGCCCAAGCACAGCCTCGCCCGTGCCCTGTAGCGCATTTCCGGCTCGCACCGCCGTCTCGGGCCTCGCCGGCGTCATGTCGCCGGCGGGTTTGACCCCACTGACCCGGGATTTGACCCTGCTAATTAACCCTGTGACACTGACAGCAGGGCCCCACCTGCTAATTAATCCTAGATTAGTTCTGTTTAGTTTTTAACAAATCCTAGTGGCCCCACGCGTCAGCTTTGACTAAGCTGACGTGGCTGTTGACTGGGCCCACATGTCAGCGACACTAATCAGCCCCAGTCACTGACCAGTAGACCCCACACGTCAGGTTTGACCTCAGCCAGCCGCAGTAGACCACTGACGTCATGCTGACATCGTGCTGACGCAGTAATTGTTTTCTGGATTTAATATTACTCAGGAAATTCCAGAAAACTGTATAAACTTCTAAAATTCATATCAATTCAACCGTAAATCCAAATGAAATAAATTATATATGAAAAATTATCAGAAAAATTCAAGGAATCCATCTGTACCATTTTCATGCATGTTTGAACAATGTTTGTCCTCTGTTTTGGACAAAACAAATAAAGGGCATTTAAATAATCATATATGGAGTTTGAATTTGAATCTTGGATTCAAACCAACTTCATTTAACTTGTTGCTAGGTGCATTAGCCCAAAACACATTCATATTGCCATGTCATAGCATGCATCATATTGTGCATTGCATTGATCGTGTTTCTTCTGTGTTTTGTCGGTGTTGTTCCCCCTGGGTAGACGTTGTACCGACGATGTGATCGTTGACACTGATGAAGACTCAATGTTATCTTCAGAAGTGCCAGGCAAGCAAAACCCCTTTGTTCATTCTGATACAATCCCACTCTCTCGCCCTGCTCTCTTTTACTGCACTAGGACAACAACGATTCATCTGTTACTTGCTGCGGTAGCTGAACCCTTTATCCTTTGCATGACCTGTCATTCCACAGTAAATAGATGAAACCCACTAGCATGAGTAGGAGTTGTTTGAGCCCTGTTGTGCCTACTCATTCATGCCTGTTTGTCATGCCTGCTATTGCTTAGAGTTGTGTCAGGTCTGATTCATCGGGAGTGAATCAGGTGCGTGTGAACATGTCCTACTATGTGTGAGCTAAGTGTGTGAACACGATTTGGTAAAGGTAGCGGTGAGAGGCCATGTAGGAGTACATGGTGGGTTGTCTCATTGAAGCCGTCCTCAGGAACTGAGTTCTGTGTTTGTGATCCATGATTCAGCTACTACCACGCATTGGGCCCGAAACCAATGGACCCTCTCGGCTTCTTAATCACCCTTGTCCTCTGTCCAGGAGTTGCAAGTAGTTTCTGGTGTTTGTAGTATGCTGGAGGCCGTGCGCAGCGCTGACCGTAGGGGTGGGCTGTGATGCGGTAGGCACGTGGCCGGGTAAACCGGGCGCCCGTTTGGTGTCACGGAACCCTGTTCACAACGTTTGGGGCTGTGAGCGAAACTTCGGCCGGATCTCCTCATGGATGGAACCCGAATAGGCGATAAACCTGGACTAGGGACTTGAGTGTTTAGGTAGGTCGTGGCCGACACCCTCGTTGGGCTTCCGCTTGAAGGTTGCCGAGTACATGTCGTGTAAACGGCGGTAAGTGGTGAGAGCGTGTGTGAAGAAGTACACCCCTGCAGGGTTAACATCATCTATTCGAATAGCCGTGTCCGCGGAAAAGGACTTCTGGGTTGCCTATAACAGTTCATAGACAAGTGAAAGTGGATACTCTAAAATACGCAAGATAAGCGTGAGTGCTATGGATGGCGTTCTCGTAGGGAGACGGGAGCGGATCCATAGTGGTGTATTGATATGGTGAATATGTGGACTCGTGTGCGCCACCTCAAAAGAGTTCCTTGCAGTCGTAGTTTTAGGATAGCCACCGAGTCAAAGCTGGCTTGCTGCAGTTAAACTCCACCATCCCCTTTATTGATAATGATGCATATGTAGTTAGTTCTGATGTAAGTCTTGCTGGGTACATTTGTACTCACGTTTGCCTATTTTATGTTTTTGCAGAGAGACTTCGGTCTCGCTAGTAGTTCCACGTGGACTTCGACGTTTAGCTTGATACCTCAGCTACGATCTTGTGCCCTCGGCAGGATCTAGTAGATAGTCAGGCTTCTAAGCCTTTTTCATTTGTAGATGTCTGTACTCAGACATGTTAGCTTCCGCATGTGTTTGATTTGTATGCTCTGAATGTTGGGTCATGAGACCCCTGTTTGTAATATCTCGCTCCTCGGAGCCTAATGAATAAATACTTGAGTCGTAGAGTCATGATGTGATGCCATGTTGTATTTGCACATATCGAGCATATTGTGTGTATGTTATTGAAATGCTTGGTATGTGTGGGATCTGACTATCTAGTTGTTTTTCCTTAGTAGCCTCTCTTACCGGGAAATGTCTCCTAGTGTTTCCACCGAGCCATGGTAGCTTGCTACTGCTCCGGAACACTTAGGCTCGCCGGCATGTCTCCTTCTTCGTTCCTGTGTCTGTCCCTTCGGGGAAATGTCACGCATTGAGTACCGGAGTCCTGCTAGCCCAGTGCTACAGCCCGAAACTTACTTGCTGATGACCGACACGTTCGATGCTGGGTCATGGATGCCTGTCCCTGTAAGTCTGTGCCGCTTTGGGTTTACGACTAGCCATGTCAGCCCGGGCTCCTTATCATATGGATGCTAGCGACACTGTCATATACGTGTGCCAAAAGGCGCAAACGGTCCCGGGCAAAGGTAAGGCGACACCCGTGGGAATACCGTGCGTGAGGCCGCAAAGTGATATGAGGTGTTACATGCTAGATCGATGTGGCATTGAGTCGGGGTCCTGACACTTTTAATGCGGAAGTGTCCGAACTGAAGTGTAACCTTGCACGGGCCGAGGAAGAACTCGGCCTTGTAAAGAAGCAACTGGAAGGCAAGCAAGGTATGTTGAAAACAATTTTTTTGAAGTTGGCACGAACAAATAATTGTGCATAATGAAAAATATTTGTATTGTATGCTCTAGGAGCGGGTGCCGAATACGAGGCATTAAAGAAAGCTTTGGCTGATGCCAACAAGAAGGCTAAGGCCGAACATGCGCTTCGTGAAAAACACAAGGCTAGGGCTATCGCAGCTGAGCGAGAGCTCCAGGAAGCTCTGAAGAAAAGCAAGATCTTGGAGCAGAGTCTAAAAGGGAAAGAATCCGAACTCGCCCAATCTCTCGAGGCTGCGGAAGGTGCTCGGGAAGAAGACCAAGGTGCAATGCGGGACATTCAGGAGGCCCGGAAAGTTGCGGCTGGTAAGGCCTTCTGTTTTCTTAGCTCTTTATATGTGATAATGGGAAGAATCCTAAGCGGCAAGCTGGATTCTTATTTTTCCAGGGGCTTTTGCGGATCTTCCTCACAGCATATCAGATGCCGCCCAATTCTACCGCACCGAGGAGAAGAAGTCTGCGGAGAGGGATTTCTGGTCACAGTATCTGGCGCCGAACTATCCGGTGCCATTTATCGATCAGCTGAAATAGCTGGTCGAACTACACCAGGCGGCCGAACTAGCCATGAAGGACTTAGTTGCCCGGCTATGGCCTGCGGAGCCAATTCCAAGCAGTTACTTCAGACTCGTCAAGCGGATTGTGGGCGCTTGTCTTCAGCTTGATGCTATCAAGCGATCAGTCTGTACAGAAGGCGCGCGCATGGCGTTTGCCCGTGCAAAAGTGCATTGGGGGAGGCTTTACAAGGAGAAGCTGATGACTGAGGGGCCGCCGGAGGGTAAGGAGCACCGCAAGCCCGAGCTTTACTATGAAAGTGTACTAAAAGGGGCCCGCCTTGCAGCGGACAAGTGTGCTTAAGACATTATATTTCCCTGAGGGCATTTGTGCCGCTTTTTGTAATATGGGATAATGGCATGTTTATTATATATTGCCTGTTTTGTTTGAACATATGTTCTTCCTGTGCGGCTGTTTATTGTATGCAAATACTGAGAGTTGGCCAGTCGTCGGCTTCTGCCCCCTTGTAAAAAGAATACGAGGGTGTTCGGGATATATCTTAACGCTCTTTATTCCATAGTTGGGTCCTTTTAAGGAGGTGTCCCTTTCCGTGAACCGGACAATCGGACTATAGGGCTTCATTACTCTCACTTAGCCATAGGAATTCGAGTATGGTCGGCGCAGCCCCTAGTGTTCGGAAGGCCGAACTAGGGGCTCTATTGGCGCATGATCAGAAGACCGATCTATCGCACTCCACAATTATAATGGCGTTGTGCGGAATAAATCTTTCTCTACTGAGGTGCTCGTCGGGCTGAACCGGGACACAATCGCAGTAGTTCTCCCAGCGCTACCTTAGCCGACAGAATGGAACGTAAGGTACCAAAACATGGGAGCCGGGCAAACCCAACAAATGACCCAAGACATGATTCAGAGCAGATGCATATAGTGTTATAAGTTCGGGGTGCCGAGCGACCGAAAAGGTGGTCGGACTTTATTGCTGTACTGTGAAGCCCCTGGTGTAACCAGGCTAACGCGAAGCATGGCTGTCATTTTCGGCAAAGGGACGTCGACGATAAGCGATGGCTGGTGAGTATTTTCTAAGTCCGCGCATTGTAGTAGGATGATGTGTCCATGTATATGAGTGTGATATATAAAAAAGAGGTGTTATCTGGCGGAACCTGTGGTGGTCGGACTGGAGGGGGTTGTGAGTGGATTGAGAGCGAATTCGAACTGCCTTCTACCTACATGTTCCTGCCATAGTTTGTCCAGGCTGATTCCACGCTGCCAATCCTGTTCTGCGTCAATCCTTAGTTTGTAAATGCAAATGCTTGAAGGCTGCTAGGTTCCCTCTTGTTGTTGGTCCTAGGGTCCCTAATCGGGCCCCGATGTGCCCAGCCGTTATACCGTGAGGTAGTGCAGACTCCGCAATGGTGTCCGGATAGCTGGCCTGAGTGATTTACCACGTGGAATCTAGTCAACGTGGTTTATCTCGTTAGCATACGGTAAATTACCGCTTGGTGGGAAGGTGGCTTACATCTTTTAGGAGATGTTATTCGTGGATTCATACCCATGCGGGCTTTATGGAGCCCCCGGACTACTAGGTCTAGAGGTACTGCAATTGACTTGCTGTGGTTGATGTGATTATGGGCGATCGGTCGTATTTTATGCTCTGGGGGGGTTCTATTGACTAGACGCCTCTCCTCGTTGTTTCCAGCCCACGGCCAACCGCCTTGTTTTGAGGATTCGGCATTCTCTATTGGTGTGCTTTGCCGTCCTTCTAGGAGTTCCATGAATTTCGAATGGTTGGTCGAGCTTGTGGCTCGGGCCGAAAAGGCTTGAGCTGCTCCTTGTCTGTTGACCGGACTAGTATTTGCTGGACCTGGCGCCAGTTTCCTTGACTTGACGTTTGTTGCCATTGCGCCGAGGCTTGAGGGTGTCTCTTCGCGTATGTCAGATTTCGGGTTCCGGCAGACCCTTGAGGTTCGAACAATGGGGTGCGCGCGGAGATTCAACCTTCTACCGGCTCGCTCCTCGCTGAATCGCTAGGACCTAGACTACCAAACTGAACAGCACAAGAGACACAAGATTTATACTGGTTCAGGCCACCATTGTGGTGTAATACCCTACTCCAGTGTGTGGTGTGGTGGATTGCCTCTTGGGCTCGATGATGAACAATAGAAGGCAGAACAGCCTCGTGAGTGTCTATTCTTGGCTGGTGCGACGAACCGCTAGGAGGAGTTTGGTCGCCCTATCTACTTGTCTTCTGGTCCAGATTTAGATGCCTCTACCTTGGGGTGGCTAGTCCTATTTATAGGCAAAGGCCCTGGGCCTCTCCCCAAAATATTGAGCGGGAAGGGCGCCAACAATTGGCCATTTTGAAGGGGAAGAATGGGTACACTTATCCTGACTAAAGTTGGTCCTCGCCTGTCAAAGGCTCTGGTGGTGACGCCGGCTGGGGCTCCACAATGACTTCCTTCTGGCCGTTGGGCTGGTCTTGGTCTTGTTGCACCGAAATGGACGCCTTTGCTTGATGCTCTCGCCTGTGCTTTCTCCCTTTGCACCAAAGAGGAAAGGAGGACACTGCGCGGGCTGGCGCCCGACTGGAGCCCTTGGTCGTCATGGCTTGCATCATGGGCACCTCGCGAGGTACCCCGCCTTGAACTCTCCGCCTCCTCATGAGCCAGCCTGACGAGGTCATGCCTTAGGAAGCTCCTTGTCGTCCGCCCCGCGAGGCTTGGCCCCTCGCGAGGGTCTTGAGCTTGCGTTGATGAAGATGGGTTGTGCTGGGCCTCCTTTGAGCCACGCCGCAGGCCGCAGGCAGGCAAGTCTGGGGACCCCCATTCCCGGAACGCTGACAGTAGCCCCCGGGCCCACGGCACGCCCGAACTTGGCTGAGCAGAGAGGCGAAAGGGCAAGTGCGAAATGTCGCGGGCCCTAACAGCCTGCGGCCTTGGGCGCCGCGTGGCAGTTAATTGGACGTGGGCGCCTTTGCAACCGCGTGAGTTGATAATAGAGCGGCATCTCCCTTGCCTCCTTTATTTCCTCCAGTTGCTACTCAGATCCCTTTTCTTGCGCCTCTCCTCCCTGCTTCCAAAATTTTCAGATCTACTCCACCTGCATGCCCTAGCCAATCATGGCGCCTCGCCAAGCCCCGGCTAGAGCTTGGTACTCGCCGGCCTTGGACCCGCCGGATGTGTCAGGCGCGAGCCTTGCCCTGGTGCGCCAGATGGCGGAGGCACAGGGCATCGACGGGACGAAGGCGTTCAAGGCCGGCTATGCCGTCCCTGAAGGTCGAGGGAGCACCTTCTATCCGCTCTTCGTGAGCGCCATCGTCGTCGGTCTGGTGCCTCCCTTTTCCGAGTTCTTCTTCTATGTCCTCTGCCACTACAATATTCAAGCTCTGCACCTCCATCCCAACTCCATCCTTCTTCTGGCGATCTTCACCTACTATTGTGAGGCTCACGTAGGGGTGAAACCCTCGGTGGCCTTGCTACGCCACTACTTCTCCCTCCGGACCTCCCGTGGTTCCGCCTCAGCGTGCGCGAGCTTCGTCGCGTACGGCGGCTCCATCGCCATTTAAAACCCTGGGAAGAGGATTGAGGGCTTCAGGAGCAAGTGGGTCTTGGTGGATGCTGGGCGCATCCACCCTCGGCTGATCCTGCCCACGGAGCACACCGCGAGCTCCGACGACTGGTCCCGAGTGGAGCTTCTGGATCCCTGTGCGAAGCTGGTGTTGGAGAAGATGGATGCAGATCTGAGGCTGTCGCGGCGGGCGCACGGTCTACTTCCGTGACCGCCGGGCACCTATGGGGCACGGGGGGCCCCTTTTCTGGTTCGGAGAGGGGGGCGGAGGGATCTTCTTTTTGAGAAGGAAGAAAAGAAAATAATGATATGGAACCTTAAAGTTCGCTATTTCTTACCGGGGGTAAGTGCTGCACAAAGTGTCAGTCATACATGCAAAAAAGAGAGATGCATTAAATTTGACAAAATGTGCGAGGCATATAAACTTTATTTACGCACGGGGGCTGCACCCGGCTTTGTACAAAGTGTTACATGCAACAGCGGCAAGGCTTGTACAAAAGGTGGTTGCCAGAACAAGGCCCGGCAACCGCGCCTTATGGGTAAAACTTGCGGAGATGCTCTATGTTCCAGGAGTTGCTCACCGGAATGCCATCTTCGGTCTCAAGACGGACAGCGCCGGGCCTAGTGACTCGTTTCACCCGATAAGGGCCTTCCCACTTCGGCGTCAACTTGTTGGAATTCTTGGCGGATTGAACACGCCGAAGAACAAGGTCGCCTTCCTCGAAGCTTCTGGCATTAACTTTACGGCTGTGGTAGCGGCGCAAAGCTTGCTGGTAGCGAGCAGCTCGCACAGCAGCCTGAAGACGATCCTCCTCGAGGAGCAGCGCGTCATCTTGACGCAGCTGCTCTTGCTCAAGCTCATCATAAGCGAGCACCCGAGGCGACCCGTATTCGAGTTCCGAGGGGAGAACTGCCTCTGTTCCGTAGACAAGAGCAAAGGGTGTCTGGCCAGTGGCTTGATTTGGCGTCGTTCTGATCGACCAGAGAACCACCGGCAGTTGCTCAATCCAATTTCTTCCGCACTTGTGTAGCCTGTCGAAAGTTCTGGTCTTAAGCCCGCATAGCACTTCAGCGTTCGCCCTCTCCGCTTGACCGTTGCTTCTCGGGTGAGCAACAGAAGCGAAGCAGATCTTGGTGCCAAGATCTTGGACGTACTGCATGAAGGTGCGGCTTGTGAATTGTGTGCCATTATCGGTGATGATCCTGTTAGGGATTCCGAAACGGCAAACAATCGACCTGAAGAACCTGACTGCTGACTGTGCTGTCACCTTTCTCACTGGTTCCACCTCAGGCCACTTTGTGAACTTGTCGATTGCAACGTACAAGTACTCAAAGCCCCCGACGGCTCGTGGGAAGGGGCCGAGGATATCGAGCCCCCAGACCGAAAATGGCCAGGACAAAGGGATTGTTTGGAGAGATTGAGCTGGTTGATGAATCCTCTTGGAATGGAACTGGCACGCTTCACACTTGGTTACTTGCACAGTTGCATCCTGGAGGGCTGTCGGCCAGAAGAAGCCTTGCCGGAAAGCCTTGCCGGCGAGTGCTCTTGCGCCAATGTGATGACCACATATGCCTCCATGTATCTCTGTCAACAGCTCTCGTCCATCTTCCCGGGAAATGCACTTTAATTTCGCTTCGTTGAATCTTCTTCTGTACAGTATGTCATCGACAAACTGGTACATACTTGATTGTCGGGCTACTCTTTCCGCTGCTTGTTGTTCCTCGGGTAGTTCTCCTGTTTGAAGGAATTGGACGATCTGCTGTGCCCATGCCGGAGCTTGTGGCTCAATGACAAGGACTAAAGGCGCAAATGTTGCTGCAGGAACATCCGCTTCCACGGCAAGAGTCTGAGATTCTGCCGGAGCGTGATGCTCCCCGGCAAGCGTGTTGGGACACGGCTTGTCGGGAGCGTTTGCTTCAACGAAACAAACCCTAGGGCTTGTCAAAGTAGACTGCTCCTCAGCGCTCTTTGTGTTGAGCCTGGGGACCTTCTTGGCGGCGGCTCCAGGAAGCTCTACCGGAAAGTAGTCGCCAGTGACCAACTTTCTCTTTCCGCTCTGTCCAATTGATGGTGTGACAGATGGTTGAGTCAGCTTGAGCACAAAAATTCCTGGTTCCACAGGTAACTTGAGTGCGGCACATTTTGACAGGCCATCTGCAATGTCATTCTGAGCTCTCGGAACATGTTCCATCTGCAAGCCGTCAAAATGTTCTTCTAGCTTCCTCACTTCATCGATGTACGCTTCCATCAATGGACTCTGATAATCTTTGTTAACTTGACGGACGACAAGCTGTGAGTCACCCCTGACAATGAGCTTCTTGATCCCAAGTTCTGCTGCTATTCTGAGTCCGGCAAGCAACCCTTCATACTTTGCAGTATTGTTTGTTGCTTGCTCCTTGGGAAAATGCATTTGGACCACGTACTTGAGGTGCTCTCCGGTGGGGGCGACAAGTAGTACGCCCGCACCGGCGCCTTGAAGCGAAAAGGCACCGTCAAAGTACATGATCCACTCTCTGCTCGCTTCCTTGACGGGGATGTTCCTCTTCGGAGTCTCTTCATCAGGCGTTGGCGTCCACTCCGCTATGAATTCTGCCAAGGCTCGGCTCTGAATAGTTGAAGTACTTTCAAATTTGAGGCTAAAGCTTGACAGTTCCAGTGCCCACTCGACAATCCTGCCTGTTGCTTCTGGATTTTGCAATATCCTCTTCAGCGGAAAGCGAGTGACAACTGTGATCTCATGTGCTTGGAAGTAATGGCGCAGCATCCTCGAGGCCATGAGGAGGCCGAAAAGCAACTTCTGCACACCAGAGTACCTTGATCTAGCCCCCTGGAGAAGGGAACTGACAAAGTAAACTGGGCGCTGCACCATCTTCTTCTGTTTCTCCTCTGGCACTTGTACAGATCCATCCTTGCCGAAGCCAGAACTTGTCGGACCAGGGCTTGTTGGTCCAGAACTCGTCGGGGGAGCCCCCTGCTTGTCGCTGGATTCGCTTGCCACGGCCGCTGGCTCATCATCTGCCTCCCTCTCCGCTACTAACGCAGCACTAACCACTTGATTGGTTGCCGCCAGATATAGCAGCAACTTCTCTTGTGGCTTAGGTGCGACAAGTGTTGGAGTGGAGGACAGATATTTCTTCAAGTCTTGCAGCGCAGCCTCCGCTTCCGGAGTCCATTTCATTGGACCCGCCTTTTTCAAGATTTTGAAAAACGGCAGGGCGCGTTCAGCAGACTTGGAAATGAACCTGCCGAGAGCGGCAACGCAGCCGGCAAGCCTTCGTACGTCCTTGACTCGCTTCGGCACTTCGATTTGCTCAATGGCCTCGATCTTGTCGGGGTTAGCTTCAATCCCCCTCTGTGACACAAAGAATCCGAGAAGCTTGCCGGAAGGGACTCCAAACACACACTTCTCGGGATTCAACTTGAGATTGATCTTGCGCAGATTTGTGAAGGTCTCGTCCAAATCTTGGATCAGAGTTGCCCTGTCTCTGCTCTTGACCACTATGTCATCCATGTAAGCTTCTATATTTCTGTGCAGCTGTGGCTCAAAAGCATGACCGACTACTCTTGCAAACGTCGAACCAGCATTCTTTAGTCCGAAAGGCATCCGTACAAAGCAATACGTGCCACATGGAGTAATGAATGCGGTTTTCTCTTCATCCTCTTTTGCCATGAAGATCTGGTGATATCCTGAGTATGCATCAAGGAAGGAGAGCAGATCACATCCTGCGGTGGAATCAACAATCTGATCGATGCGCGGCAAGGGGAATGGATCCTTGGGACAGGCTTTGTTGACATCAGTGACGTCAATGCAGAGCCTCCACTTCCCGTTTGCCTTGCGCACGACTACCAGATTGGCTAGCCACGTTGGATGGAGTACTCCCCGGACCAATCCTGCTGCTTCCAACTTCCTAATCTCCTCTACTATGAATTCTTGGCGCTCTACTGCTTGTTTCCTGACTCTTTGCTTGACGGGCCGCGCGTGAGGGCACACGGCAAGGTGGTGCTCGATTTCTTCCCTGGGAACACCGGGGATGTCAGATGGTTGCCACGCAAACACATCGACATTCGCCCGCAGGAAAGCAATGAGCGCGCTTTCCTATTTAGGATCAAGTGTGGCACTGATGGTGAAGGTACCGCCGGTGCCGTCCTTCTTGGCGGCCACCTTCTTGGTCTCTGGCGAGGCTATCTTTGCTTTCTTGCACTTGCCGGTGGAGCTCGATGGTGCGCTCTCGACGGCAGCGCAGCACTCCGAGGAGGTGCGCTTGCCGGAGTGGGCATCAGGGCTGCACTTGCCGGACTTGAGCTTCTCCTTCCCCCGGGGAGCTTCAGCGGCAAGAGGCTCGCGCTCTGCTGCGGCTGCTGCTTCCCGGTAAATCTTGTCGGCGCAGATGAGTGCATCCCTCTTGTCACCTTGGACAGAAATGATACTCATCGGGCCAGGCATCTTGACCACGTTGTGTGCATAGTGAGAGGCTGCCATGAACTTGGCAAGCACTGGTCGGCCGAGTATCCCATTGTAGGGTAATGGGATATCAGCAACATCGAAGGTGACCCTCTCTGTCCTAAAATTCAGCTCACTGCCAAATGTCACTGGCAATGTGATCTTCCCCTTGGGCTTGCTCCTTCCCGGATTTATCCCTTGAAAGGTACCAGTCTCTTCGAGCTCGCTGTCGGGGATCTGGAGCTTCTTGAGCACTGTGGAGGAAATCAGGTTCAGGCCGGCCCCGCCGTCAACCAACATCTTCGTGACCTTGAGGTTGCGGATTGTTGGTGAGACCAACATCGGCAAGCACCCGACCGCAGTGATGCGATCAGGGTGGTCTTCTACATCGAAAATGATGGGCGTGCCGGACCATTTCAGAGGCCTGCGCGCCTCGACGGATGGCTCCGTTGCATTCACCTCTCGCACCCACTTCTTGAGTTGGCGGTGCGAGGCGTGCAGAGAGGCGCCGCCGTCGATGCACAGCACCTCTGTCGCCTTCTGAAACTCTTGGTCATCGGTCTCATCTTTCTCCATCTCATCTTCATCTTCGTCCTTGTCGCGGCCGCGGGGAGGCCTATCTCCTTGCCGCGGCTTGGGCTTGCCGCGGTGTCCTCCCCGGGCGGGAAGTTTCTTGCCGGATCCTCCGCCTCCTCCCTGGGCTCTCTCCTTATCGCGGCGCTCGTACTCTGCTTTCTGCAGCTCCGCCATCTCTTCGACTTTCTTGCAGGTTTGGAGATCGTGGCCCTTGGTGCGGTGGATCTTGCAGTACCGCTTGCCGGAGCCATCCTGCTTGTCGGCAGCTACCACAGCCTCGCCAGAGTCATCGGCCTTGGCCTTGTCGGAGCCGCCTCCGTTGCCGGAATGCTCAACAGCTAGCACATCCTTAGCCTTTCTCTTCCTGTTGCTCCGTCTCCGGTTCTTCCTTGCCGGGGCGGTATCCTCACTGTCAGATCCTTCTGCTCCCGCAACATCTCCGGGGATTTTCCTCCCCTCCTCAGCCCGTGCACATTTGTCGGCCAGAGCATAGAGCTCGCTGACGTCTCTGATCTTGCACATCGCCATCTCCTCCCTCATCCTGCGGTTACGCACGTTCTGATGAAAGGCGCTGATAACCGCGGCAGGGTGGACGTCTGGGATGTTGCGTTGCACCTGGCTGAATCTCTGTATGTACTTGCGCAGGGGCTCCCCCTCCTTCTGAACGAGCAAGTGGAGGTCACTTTCCTGGCCATGAGGCTTGTGGCCGCCCGTGAAGGCGCCGACAAACTGATGACACAGGTCTGCCCATGAAGAGATGGAACCGTCCGGCAAGTGCATGAGACAAGATCTGACATTGGGCTTGAGTACCAGTGGGAAGTAGTTGGCGAGGATCTTCTCATCGCGCCCTCCGGCAGCCTGCACCGCGATGGTGTAGATGGTGAGGAACTCCGGTGGATGTATCCTGCCATCGTACTTCTCGGGCACGTCTGGCTTGAAGTTCTTGGTTTTTGGCCACTGGACTTGCCGCAGTTCGCGGGTGAACGCAGGGCAACCTGCCGCGTACGGCAAGTCGCCTGGCTCCCCTAGTGCATGCATGTCGACAGTGGGCCCAGCACGCTGGTCAGATTGACGTCACGTTTCCCTTCTGCGCTCGATGCGAGTGCGAGCGTCTTCGTGCCGCCGTTCTTGGAGAACGTGGCGCTGGTCGCGTCGAGTTCGCGGATCCGACGACGCGGTGGAGTCGCCGTTGGGGTTGGTCCGACGAGCCGGCGATCTTGGCCTTCGGGGCTGGGAGTGCACGGAGGTGGCTCCCCCAGCGGTCTTGTCGGTGTCGGCTTGCGCTTGGACGCCTTGCCGGGGCCTCGATGCGCTCGGTTGCCGGGGCTTGTCGCCGTTGGCGAAGGCGATGAGGCTGTATATGGTCATCCTCCAGTCGTCGATCTTGTGCGGCGCCGGAGGGTAGTCTAGGAGCAGCTGGGCTCGGGCTAGCGCTTCCTCTGTTGTCTTGGGTGGTGGCGGCGACGAGCGGCGCGAGGAGCGGGATGTGCTCGGACTCCCAACTGGATTGGGAGGTGCATCACCCCGCCCTGGCGACCGTACCTCGCTCGCGCCAGCATGCGGGTGTGCATGCTGACCTCGAGCGTCTCACGACCCGCTAGCTTGGCCTTGCTCCAACGCGAGCACGGTGCTAGGAGCACCAGGGCGTTGTCGACCTTGCACCTCCTGGGAAGGGTGCGGTGTATGCATGGTCGCCGACGCTTGCGGGGCCTTGTTTTTGGATCTGGTGATGACGTGAGTCCCACCGTCGGCGCCCGCTACTCCGCCGGCGCCCACTCCACCGCCGGTTTGCTCCGGCGGTGGTGGCGGAATCGATGCAGACGGAGCGGCTACCTCCGAAGGCTTCTTCTTCGGTGGCATGTCGATGAAGGCGTTGATCCAGCGCGCGCGGAGACCGGATCGGATGCTCACGACCTCGACGCGCCCCCTACCTGGCGCGCCAAAGATGTCGCGGCGGGCGCACGGTCTACTTCTGTGACCGCCAGGCACCTATGGGGCACGGGGGGCACCTTTTCTGGTTCGGAGAGGGGGGCGGAGGCCGCGCGCAGAGCAGATCGAGGTCCCGGGCGCGCGGTGGGTGAGAGCGACGGCGGGAGATCTTTTTACCCAGCTTCGAAGCTCTCCGGAGAGATAAAACTCCTACTGCTGCTTTGTGTTGTTATTTGATCTTGCTCGAATACGAGCGCACGGTGGTGTGATGTGTATGTGTTCGACCGGACCTTGATCCTGTGTCCTCAGATGAACCCTAAAACCTACCGAGCCGAACCGAACCGAACCGAACCCCTTCTACGTGCGCATGGGCCTCCCTTTTATAGTCTAAAGGGGGCACCAACAGGTGGTAGCGTAAGAAGAGGGGGTAGAAAGGTAAAAACGCAGGTTGGTGTAACAGTGACCAACAGTGCCCCCTACCTAACTGATGGCAGGGGACAGGGGCATTTAATGCCCGTCCGGTCGCCCCAACAGTGCAAGGAGGCGATCGTCAAGTGAGCCACCGGTTGCCACGATGGCGTCTCTGTCAGCTCTGCTTGCCACCTCGCGCCGCATGGCTGTGTAGTGCCTCGCCACGTGCCTTTGGGACGGCCTTGTGATGACACGTCGCCGGATGTGCTGGAGTTTGGTTGGCAATCTTGCCGCGGCAAGTGCCTCGTCGCGGTCCTCCTCTTGTCGGGCCGGCAAGCTTGCTGGCCCTCGGGCCTTGCCGGGGTGCGCGGGGCGCCGCGGCAAGTCCCTTGGAGGTGCCTCGGTCAGCCTTCCCGGCAAGCTCCTCTTGCCGGGGACTTTGTTTTCTTCCCGGCGAGCTCTTCTTGCCGGGGCTTTGGTTGGCCTTCCCGGCAAGCTCCTCTTGCCGGGAGCTTTTGCTTGAGTACTCCGTTCTTGAACGGCATCATCGTAGCCGCGGAGGATCTTGGCGGACGCCCGGCAAGCCCTGCCGCGGGTTGCCGCGACTGCCCGTGCACAAGTTCGAGGTACTAAGGTACCCCCCTACTTTAGTACACCGACAGAGGCCGGCCAGCGTGGTGGCGGCGAAGCTGACCGGTGCGTTGCTGCTGAGGGAGTTCATGGAGCATCAACTGGCTCCACTCCATCAGTACTCGCTTCCGATGTGGAGTCCTCACTCGAGCCCCGTGGTCTTGGCCGACGAGGACCTGGCTGCGGTCCTCCAGTCCTTGGTTGGGGGCGACGTGGCGAGGCTGGAGGGCGCTCCTACGCCCCTGTTCCTTCGCGAGGATTGGGAGCAGGTAGTGGGGTCCATGCCTGTCTTCAACGGGGACGGGCCCATGCCCGTGGAGGCTCCAGAGGACATGGTGGACGTGTCCTCCGACAACTCCAGCGAAGAGAAGGAAGAAGGGGAGCAGGAAGAGCGGGTTGACTTAGAGGCGGAGTCAAGAGCTCCTCCCCTTCGGTGCAGGTCCCGCACTCTCCGCCTCCCCCAGAGTGACGACGACGAGGATGAAGATGAGCAGGGCGGCGGGAGCCTGCCTCCAATCCCGAAGAAGGACCGGACTGGGCTGGTCCCCGCGGGTCTGCCCCGGCCCCGGGGCGATCCGCAGGCGCGCCTCCTGTTCCCGAGCCCCTTGAAGCCGACCCTTGCAACCGGCTCTCGGGCTTTAAGTACGGCCGGCTGCTCGAGTACACCAGCGACAACCTGTAAGTGCCTGCTTCCCATCTTGATTATTGCTCTGTTGCCGAGACCTGATGCCCATATCCTTCGGCCAGGCTGGCGCCCGCGGCAAAGAAGCCAAAGGGAGCTCCTGAGGTCCCATCTGTGGCAGTGCCTCTGCCCGAGAAAGAAGGTGATCATGACGCGCAGGCCTCTCCTGCCCGATCATACTCGCGAGGCCAGGCTGAGCCCGCTGGGGCGAGCTCAGCCCCCTTGACCCAGGCGACTCCCGAGGTGCCCTTGCTTGACGCTGCCTCCACTGCCGTCGTGGCGTAGCTGGTTCCGCCTCAAGGTACTGTGGTCACGCTGTCGTCTGCTCCTCCTACTCCACCGACTGCTGCTTCCCCGAATACTGTTCTGGATCGTGCCATTGCCGGACTGGACCGTCTGCGGCAGGATCTTCTGGGCACCGACCCTCGTCTGGTGGCCGGGCGCTTGGAGCTGGCTTCTGGCTAGATTCGCTCCGATGCTTCGATATGGGCGGTGCTGGTCCAGGCCTCGACGGCTTGCGACGAGGAGAAACAGGCCGTCCATGAGGCGAAGGTTGCCTGCGATGCTGCCCTGGGGGAGGAAGCTAGTGTCCAAGGTCGCTGTGAGACGCTGGAGAGCGAGCTGAAGGGCCTGCAGAACCAGCTTGCCGAGGAGGCCCGCCTTCGCCAAGAGCAGGAGGACAACGTGAAGGCTCGCGAGGCGGCCGTCAAGGATCTGGAGGCCAAGCTCAAGAGGCGCCGTGGCCGCCTAGGCGTGCTGGAGCAAGAGCTGAAGGCAAGGAAGGTTGAGCTGGACGGCAAGGCCCGGGTTCTCGCCGAGGATTGCGTGGCCTTCGCGGATATGGAAGAGAAGGCTCGCACTTCACTGAAGATGCTTTATGACAGCGGCCTTGAGAGCCCGCTGGCCGGCGAGGAGGATGGCCCCGCCAAGCAGCTTCCCTTCCTGGTTCGTGCCCTTCGAGACGTCACCCTTGGCCTTGGCCCTACGGCTGAGGCCAAGGCACGTGTCTTGTCTTCTGCAGTGCTGACGGGGGTCTTCACCCACATCTATCTTTGTGACCTCGACATCGACCTCGACAGCCTGCTGGAGCCAGTGAGCGGTGAGCGTGCCGCTGCTGCTGCTGAGGCCGTGAAGGGTCGTGCGGAGGCTCTGCTGGGGAAGTTTCGGGCCTTCAGTACCAAGCCAAAGCGGAGCGCTGCTAGCCCTGCTGCTCCACAAGGCGAACCTGCTCCGCGCGGCTCCCCCGTCGGCAAGTGACTCTGTCGTGGCTCCCGTCCTGTTTTTAATTCCTGCACACGTACCATGCCTCGGGGAGGCGTTAAAACTTATGTTTGATGCTATGATAACAGCATGGACTGTAATATTTTCTTTTGAATTCCCTGAAATTTGCATTATTCCCTCCTACTTGCTTATGTTCTACGCCGGCAGAGCCCGGCCCCGCGCATACCTCAGCCGCCATTGGCCCCGACCGGAAACCAGGAGGGGACCAAGGAGTGAGGGGCTACGCGACAAGTTAGGCTCCTGAGTCGCGATGCTCAGGAGTCCCCCTTGGCGCTCGAACATCAAGTAGGGAGGTGAGGTGTGGGTGGATCTGCCGTTCTACGTCTGCAGGGCCCGGCCCCGCACATACCTCAACCGTCGGTTGCCTTTCAGAACTAAGGAGTGAGGGGCTACGTGACCAGTTAGGCTCCTGAGTCGCGATGCTCAGGAGTCCCCCTTGATGCTCAAACAGCCTTCGTACCTTGGCTCCGCTCGGGGAGGGACGTGCGACGAACCAGGCCCGGGGGGCCCTGGCCGGGTGGCGTGCATCTGGGTGTGACCCAGGCGCAGCCCCCGTGCCCAGCCCCTTCGCGCGGCACTCCCGAGGGGAGGCATTGCGACAAGGCCAGACACTAAGCTCCGGGCTCCCTGAGGTTCATGCGGCCCGCAGGCCACCCTTAGTTGTTTATCCCCAGCACGGAGCATAGAGCTTCCGTATGCTTACGGGCATAGCCACTCCTCGGCAGTGTCGTCAGCCAACACGGAGCATGGTGCTTCCACTAGTACGTGGGAGGGGGCTCCCCTCCGGGAGGAGCCCCCGAGGTGTATACAGCCCCACCCTGACACGTGTCCGGCATGGTAGGGCTTGGCGAGGTGTATCTGGGCACCCGCGAGCCAGCGCGGGACTCACGGGGCCCCACTTTAAGGCGGGTTGCGCCTGGCTCTGGGCCTTATCTTGGAGTGTGTTCCTGCAAGTTTGGCCAGATGCCGGTGCTCTACGTCTTCGGGTCCCGGCTCTCGGGCTGGTCTCAACCGTCGCTGGCATGCCAGGTCGCGATGCCATGGACAAGACCAGAGGGTGAGGGCCAGAGAGCCGGTAGGAGCCCTGAGTCGCGATGCTCAGGCACCCCCCCTTTAACGTGCAAGATGGGTTAGATGACGAAACTCTACGTCCTCAGGTCCCGGCTCTCGGGCTGGTCTCAGCCGTAGCTGGCATGCCAGGTCGCGATGCCATGGACAAGACCAGAGGGTGAGGGCCGGAGAGCCAGTAGGAGCCCTGAGTCGCGATGCTCAGGCACCCCCCCTTTAACGCGCAAGCTGGGTTAGATGATGAAACTCTATGTCCTCGGGTCCCGGCTCTCGGGCTTGTCTCAGCCGTCGCTGGCATGCCAGGTCGCGATGCCATGGAGAAGACCAGAGGGTGAGGTCCGGAGAGCCGGTAGGAGCCCTGAGTCGCGATGCTCAGGCACCCCCCCCTTTAAAGTGCAAGATTCCGACACCCAGGAGAAAAAGGCACCAAATAACAAGCATGGTGGATCGAAAGCATAGCCCTAAGATAAATGCAAGAAGGATACATGCCGCTGGGACGGGCCCGAGCGGCTTGGGGATGATGCAGCCCAAGGGGCGCCCCCAATAAGGTAAGCTAAGGACATGAAATAAAAGGGATACATGCCGCAGGGACGGACCCACGCAGCCTAGGAATCATGCGGCCCTGAAGGCGCTCCCAGCCAGAAACGAAACTTAAAAGATGTCACATGATGATGTTGGGGACGAAGGGGTGTTGGTGTAGCAGACTCGGTGGGCTGCGGGAGCCGATCCTCACGAGCCCCCAGGCCCAGGTGCCTCTGGAGGCTCCGGAGGCGCTGGCGGCTCCTCGCGGGCCATCTCCATCTCCGCCAGGGCTACGACACGCCTGACCTCTTGAGCCTCCGTAAGGCATGCACACGTAGCTATGGGGCGGACCCTCGCAACGTCCCACTCGCGAGGGCCAGCGGCACTCTTGAGACGCGGCTCGGTTGAGCCCTGGTATGTCGATGCAGACGCGCAGCCCACCATCCTCGCCTGGATGGGGGGCCACAGCGGGTAGGCGGCGGCTGCCTCTCATGACCCTTGAGTCCTGTAACTCCTGAATGGCCTTGCTGACGAACTCCTGAGGGTTTGGCCCTCCTTGCCTTGCTCCTTCTTGAGGGAAACGTGCTTCGAAGCACGCCTCCACGTGGTGCCCAAGCACCTCCCTCGTGACCTTGGTGAGGTCGGTGGACCTCCAGGGGAGAGCCTCCAGGCCCTGCCTGAGGAGGGCGCCAGGCGTGCTTCCCTATGCGATGGAAGGAGGCTCCCCCTGAACAGGCGCGGGCCATGAGGGGCCTGCCTCCTGAGGGGCCAGGTTGGACGATGTCTTCTTCTTCTTGGGTGCGGCCTCGGGAGGCCTCCTGCTGCTGCAGTCTGGGTCTTCCAGTGGTGCGGCCTGAAAGGCTCGCAACAAGGAGCACACCACGTCCCTCTCTTCGCAGGGAACCGTGATGACCCCGCCGCTTCCTGGCACCTGGAGGACGTTGTAGCCGTGGTGGGTCACAACCATGAACTTGGCCAGCGCCGGGTACCTGAGGATGGCGTTGTACGGCAGGCGAATGTGGGCGACATCAAAGTCGATGAGCGCGGTGCGATAGTTAACGCGTGCGCCGAAGGTGACAGGAAGGCGGACCTGCCCGATCGGGACTGTGGAGCCGTCGGTGACTCCGGAGAAGGGCTTGGTTGGCTGAAGCTGATTGTAGGGAACTTGTAGATTGTTGAATGTTTCCACGGACAGGACGTTGAGCCCTGCCCCGCCGTCGATGAGGGTCTTGGTGACTAGCACGTTGCTGATGATTGGGGAACAAAGCATCGGGAGGAATCCGGTTGTGGCCGCGCACTTGAGCTGATCCGCTGAGCTAAATATGATGGTGCATGCCGACCACCTGAGAGGGCGCGTGGCCTCGAGCTTGGGGAGGACTGCATTCACTTCGCGGGCGAACTGCTTGAAGATGCGCTGAGAGGCTGGGGCTGGAGCTCCGCCCAGGATGCAGGCGATTGTGTGTGGTTCCTGGAAGCCCTGAACCCCCTCGTCCTGATGACAGTCTTCATTTCTCCTTGGCTGCGGCGGCAGCGGAGGGAGTCCTGCGTTCCCTTGCGGGCGATCCTCGCGAGGTTGATCCCTCCAGCCTCCCTCGCGAGGCGGGTCTTGCCAGCGATCCTCGCGAGGTTGGTCGCGCCACCCTTGGCGCGGGCCGCGGTCTTCCCAGCGTCCTGCATTCCTTCCTCCTCCTCGGCCGTAGCCCCGGTCACTGCGCTCGGGGCGTCTGCCGACCCTTCCCTCACGCACGGCCTGGAGCTCTTGGCATTCATTGGTGTTGTGGGTGTGGAGGTCGTGGTACACGCAGTACCGACTGCCCTTGGAGGATTTAGGCTGATCTCTGCCCCGCTTGGTGTCTGGCTCGGCCGTGAGCATGGCAGCCCCCTTGCGCTTCACGTCCTTGGCCTTGGGCTTCTTCTCTTCGGGGTCCGCGGCAGGCAGCTCGAGGAGGGAGAGGCGCCCCTCCTCAGCCCTGGCGCACTTGGTCGCCAAGTTGAACACCTCCAAGGAGGTGCACATGTCTTCATGCATCGCCAGCTCCTCCTTCATCTTGACGTCGTGCACACCGTCAGAGAATGCAGAGATGATGGCCTCCTCTGTTACCTTGGGGATCTTGAGGCGCACGTTGTTAAAGCGCTAGATGTACTTCTGCAGGGTTTCCCCTGGTTGCTGCTTGATACGGCGCATGTCGCTCACGGCGGGTGGCCGGTCGCGAGTACCCTGGAAGTTGGCGATGAAGCGGGTGCGCATCTCGTCCCAGGAGGAGATCGTGCCTGGGGCCAGATTCAGGAGCCAGGTGCGGGCTCCGTCCTTGAGCGCCATGGGAAACCAGTTCGCCATGACCTTTTCGTCTCCGTTGGTAGCCTCGATTCCCAACTCGTAGAGTTGGAGGAACTCCGCAGGGTGAGCCGTGCCGTCATAGCGAGGAGGCAGGTCTGGCTTGAACTTGCCGGGCCACGCCACGCTGCGCAGCTCGGAGGTGAAGGCGTGGCAGCATGTCGTGGCCGCAGGGGGCCTTGGGCGACGGAGAGCTTGGTCCTGCGGGTCCCCATGCGCCGTGGCTGGGGGCAGCGCAGGGTCTTTACGTGCTGGAGCAGGGAGCGCTCGGGGAGCTTCTCGTGGGCGAGGGACTTCTTGGCAGCTCTGCTCTTGCCGCACTGGCGCCTGACGGAGCGGGTTCCGCCCAGGGGCCACGCGCCTTGGGGCCAGGGCGCCTTCTTGAGGAGGAGGCGGCTGAGGCGCCCCAGGAGCTTCATTGCCCGTGCAGGGCGGGGTGCGGTGCTGCGAGAACGACGGTGCGGGGGTGCCTCTAGCGGCGCGGACGAGCTCGACAACTCGGTCGAGCCATTCTTCGTAGACATCGGGGCGGTAGCGCAGGAGCTCATTTGTCGCGATGAGCGCACCTCGGGCCTCCATGGCCGCGCGGGGCGCGCGTGACGAAGAACCAGCGGGGGTGAGCGAGGGCCGGTGGATGGATGGATGCTGGGATGCTGGGACGATGCTTGCTGCTCATTCCCCGCCGGGCCGGTGGCGGCGTTGACGGCAGGTGACGGGGAACGACAAGGGCGCCCGCCGACGGGAGCCGTCTGGGTGACATGGGAGGCGAGGGCGGCTCGGCGCTCGGCGCGAGCCCGATGAGCATCGGACATCACTACTAGGGAAAAGCCTAGCAGCAGCGCTGGTTTTGGCCCTCTCAGTAGCGCGGGTACCGGCGCTACTAATAAGGCGCTACAGCTAACGTATAGTAGTAACGCGTGTTGACCCACGCTACTGCTACACATGAATAGCTGCGGCGCTCTTTAGAAAAGGACGCTACTGATATTATCTGCAGCGCCGTTTACAGGGAAGCGTTACTGGTAAGCCGGCGCTACTGCTAAATCCCCCCCCCCTCGCTAATACTAGTTTTATTAGTTTTTCTCCCTGCATATTTGTTTTTTATTTGTTTTGCATTTGAATAGGCTTTATACAATAATCTTTAGCATATCATCCACATACAAATGTAATCATAGCATATACATACAATTAGTCTCATCAAATCATGTCATCGTCATAATCATCATCCAACACAAAGTGGTCTCTCGTCATCAATCTCGAAAATAGTGATACAAGTCTCGATTACTTGCAAATACATCGTCATCCATCTAAACAATGATATACACGAGAATAGCTATCACTTTGAGTACATGAGTTCGTATCCCTCTCTCGCATTAGCGTGAACCTAAACTAAGTACTGCGTGTCGCTCGGAAACCGAAAACCGGTACACTTGGCCCTGACACTCCGGCCACTTGTCGTATATATACTCCTGGCGTAGCACTTCTTCGCCATTTATGATCTATGCACCTGCATCGTCACATGAGTCGATGATATGCAACATATATAGTTGAGCAACACAAAGAGATAGACATGGCAAAAATAGAAACAACATATCATAAGCATAAATAACAAAGTTCATCGTACCAAAATGACCTAACTAGAGTGATTTTCGCTAGTCGAGGAGGAGGACGGTTTAATTACATCACAAATAAAGTTTCACCGTGCATAACTCAAAGTTTTCTCATAAAAGAAAGGATGGTCTAAACGGACACATTGTCATATATCGACAATCACTCCATCATGTCGTGCCATCCATCCAAGTCAGGGAGATAGTCATCGAGCTTAGTGAAAGGCTTCATGTCGAGACGCTGAGAGGCTATCCATGTTTGGACGTCTTCCCGCGACATTTGTCCTTCTGCATGGAACATCCCTGTTTTTCTGACGACCTCATTCATGATGATTTGGGCAAGTTCGCGCTGGATGTTATAGAACTCAGCTCGAAGTCGATGATCGTCGATATCTCCTATGTCCTTTGCCCATTGCAGAATATGGGCATCGCTAGATCTAGGTGGCATGTGAAGGTTCTGGTGATCCCGTCGGTACTCCAACATGTGGTGTAGGACATAGAATCCATCATTAAGAGAATCGTTTGGTTGCTGGATGCAGCAGAAGTCGGTCTTATGGCTGAAGGCGGCCCTGCCGCCCCTTCTCTTCTTGTCCCTAACCTCTCCACCCCTTGCTTGGTAGTAAAACATAGCACTGTCGAGAACATCTTTGATGTGGGTGTAATCCTATTTGTGAATGTTCTTCGACGAGTCCAAGTAAAGAGCGTGGGAGAATCGGGGGTAGAGGATGATGAGGACGGCGCGCCCGCCGCTGCGCAAAATAAGTGCACCTCAAATTAATTAGCCTCCACCGTGCAAATGAATTATTGAAATCGAAGGAAGGATAGCAGCGCGGATGACTTACACGGGATGATAAGGCACGAGAATCACCTCCTTGTCCTTATTGGCGAGCATGAAACTGACGATGTAATCCCTCGCGTATTCACGATGCTGTGCATAGACTCCCAAGATGCCCTTGTGCATGTAGTACAGGTCAGCGACACAGATAAAACATATCTGCTCAACCCCAATGATGTAGCTCATGTGCAAGGCATAAAGGCGGACAAAAGTAAAATCCAGCTTCTTCACGTGAAACATGTCGAATATGTAATCGAACCGGAGGAAGAACTTATCCGCGGGGAAGCCCTCGACGTACGACATTTGCTGCGGAACGTTAACCACGTAGAGTGGGTATCCTGGATCTTTCGCGGCGATGAGGCCTTTCTCTACCCACAGTACATCGTCATGAAGTCTCCTTAGATCGCTGAATCTGGCCCGTAGCGCTGTTTCAGGTAGGATTGGTCGACCGGGGATATGCCATTTATCCGCATCGGGGATATCTACACGGTCCTAAAGCCAAGGCTGCTGAGGCGGTTGGATCATAGAATCAGCTTTTTTGCCTTTCCTCGCTCTCTTCCTAGGCTTCTTTACCACCGGATGGTCGTCAATAACACGTTGAGACGGTAATTCAGGCACCGACTCATGATGCTCAAACCCTGAGGAGGCGCCAGTATGGACATACTGTTCAGCGCCATCATCATCCTCATCCTCATCCATGGCGACGTCGTCAGCCTGTAATGGAGCCACCTACTTACCCCGTTCGCTATCACCCAACCTGACACCCGACACTAATTGGGTAGGTGGGGTGTTGATGTTCATACCTTGCTAAGGCTGCGTGCTCGTGGGTGTGCTCCCGGCCGCCTCCAGACGAAGCAGACTCTTTGGCCACAACAGGACCCACCCATTGCAACAATCACCAAGCCGCCGCGGGGTCTCGTCGTCATCCCCCACTAGTATTAGAGGAGGCAAATTCTCGTGGCCCGGTTTGACACTGGCCACGGAAACCTTGAAGACGTTCGGGGGGATCGACCGGCTGTGGAACAATGGTTCCTTCGGCTCCATTATCGTCCCCTTCCCCACGTCCACCTTCTGTTCGCCGATGGTGTATAATATGGTGCACGGGGTTTCGTCGGCCTGCAAAGAAAAGTCTGCGACGTGAGACATCCGAAAGGCAACGAAAACGGGAGATTATACATTTATATTGAAGGGGGCCGGTGTGGCAGATACCGTGAGGGCGTTGAGCTCAGCCAAAGAGGAGTCACCATCGAGCACGTCCGGTGCGGCAGCCGGTGCGGGAGCTGGTGCGGGAGCAGGTGCGGGAGCCGGTGCGGGAGCATGTGCTGCCAAGAAGTCAGCAAGGGGAAAGTCCTCTGCATTTTTTTTGGATTTTCCCTTGTCCAAGTGTGAACGCCCGTCACCAAGGAAGTAGATATACCTGCAATCGCCTGTTTTGCGGCAGCTACCACTGTTGTGACTGTGTGAGATGATTTCTTCTCAACTGCAATCTCAACCTTCTTGTCGATGCTTTCTTCAGTTAACCTCCATCTTTCCTTTTTCTCCTCTATGGTCTCACGGTAGTACTTCTTCCACGTGGCGCCGTCTCCGACACTGGGCACGCGTCCATACGACGGTCGAGTATCCACCGGTTATCGTTTCAATATGTTCAACGCCTGGTTGAATGGAGTGTCCCACTTGGGCCTCGCCAATGCCTCAGACGGCGAGTCGCTTTCGGCCGCAATCCGGTGTTGCTCTCTCTGCAAAAGGCACAAGGATCGTTTACAAATATGACTAACGTGTGCAGTCGAATTGATCAGAAACTAAAATTACCAGCAGTCTCATGAACTCCGTAATGACCGATGTTGTCTCATAAACCTTCTTCAGTGGGTCCCAATGGTGGCGGGCCCTCAGGACGTCACGCTCCTGCGGGGCGGTGAAATCCGCCAAGGGGTCTGGGATGCCCAGACTCGCGGCTTCCGCGTCCTCCCTGGCCCATTTGGACCTCTTTCCGCCGTAGCCACGACTTCCGAGGTGGTGGGTCCCAATGTTCCTCTTTTAAAGCCCCTTCATGTACTTAGACTTTTCTTTGGAAGCTTCGGCCTCGCAAGCCTCCTTGAATATTTGAAACTGCTCTTCCATGATTGTTAGACTTTCCTTTACAATCTCAGAGTAGGGTTCCCCGTCGTTGATCTTTGCTTTCACTCAATTTTTCCAAGCGGCCAACGCGTTGCTAAACTTGGTCATGGCGTGTTTGTTTATCTTCTTCATTGCCGGGTCATTGTCTGGATCTTCATAATTCTTCTCATTTCGGCCGAGGAACAAGAATATCTGGTGAAACTTCTTTAGGAGGGAGCTCCTCATATTTTCTATCTCCTTTAGATTCTCATCGTTGATGGTGGCGGTTGTCCGTATGATGCTGCCTATTTGATTGCCGTAGCACGCGCGCGCTTCCTCGGGTGCCTTTGGCTCAAAATTGCCGTCATCCACCTCCGTGACCACCAGTCTAGTAGTCCTGAGTTTGTTAGGAACCCGTTGCCTCTTTGCTTTCGGTTCTACACCGGCTCCGCTCCCCGAGGCAGCACCGGTCTCAGCGCCGGTCTCGATGCCGGTCTGAATCTCAGCGCCGGTGTCAGTCTCAGCACCGGTCTGCATGTCGGTCTCAGCACCGATCTGCGTGTCGGTCTTAGTCCCTGATGCCACCGGTGGGCCCAGCAACAACATCTGTTGATCGTCGGTAAAGCTAAAAAATTCGTCTGCCGCCCGGTAGACATCGTCGCAATCACCAGAACCCTGTCCTTCATCGTTGCTAGCCATGTTTCCTATGATTAAATCTAGTCAATTAATTCTAGACCTAATAAAATGAATAATGACATAAAAAAGGACTATTGTTTTGCAGGAATGTTGACTCCTTCCTGGTGCGGCAAATCCCGGGCACTCGATATGTCCTAGTTTGTAGCACAAGTCATGCCGAAATTCACGGGAAATTTCGGCATGACCTTTGCTAAAAAGTGGACAAATCGAGAACCTGAAATTTGCCGGAACAGAAATGAATCAACATTCCGGCAAAACATAGGCCACTCATCATCATTCCCTGGAAACAACAAAGCCACTTGGGCACAACCAAACAACTTCAATGAAAAGATATAACATGACCACTTCAATGAAAAATAAAATTTGCCTAAATTCTTTTCCTTGAAAAATAGTGGTCTTTTCAAAAATCAAAAACCTTTGCCAATCTACTTAACCTAGCTTGTTAATCCAATGAACCTAACTAACCTACCTATTTAACCTAGTTAGTTAATCTAGTTTACCTAGATAATTAATCCTAATTAAACTAGTTAACGCAGCTAGTTCTCTGTCAAAGCCTAAAATAAATTTTTGCACTAATTAACATGGATAATTAACCTAATTAAACTAGTTAACCTGACTAGATCTCTGTCAAAGCCCTAGCTAAGTTTTTGCACTAACCTAGATAATTAACCTAATTAAACTAGTTAACCTAACTACTTCTCGTTCAATGCCCTAACTAAATTTTTGCCCTAACCTAGATAATTAACCTAATTAAACTGGCTAACATATGCATGAGAGAGAGAGGAGGGGTGGGGGCTTACAGATGATGGCTCCGGTGGTGGCGACGGAGGCAGTGGTGGCGAGGGAGGCAGGGGCGTCTCCGGTGACAGCGAGGGAGGCAGGGGCGTCTCCGGTGACAGCGAGGAAGGTGGCGTCGACGGCGGCTCCGGTGTCGTTGATGAGGCCGCGCGGCTCCGTGGCGTTGGGGGCGGCTCCGGTGTCGTCGACGGTGCACGGCTCTAGTGGCGTCGTCGTCACTGCCGAAGTGGGGCGACTGTGAATCGGGGAGACGGCGGCGCGCGCGCGGGGTGGGTTTGAGGGATTTGGGGGAAGTGGTGGCCGGGGGGAAACAGTTTTTTGGCTAAGTCAAACTTAGCGGTAGCGCGTTTCGCAAAACGCTCTATAGCTAAGATAGCTATAGCGCTTTCTTCAAAACGCGCTGCTGCTATAGCTATGTAAATTTCTTCCTTTTTTAATTTCCTATTCTGTTTCTACAGCGGGGGTCTAGGACATGCGCTGCAGCTACGTTAGCTATAGAGCCTCTTACAAACAAACGCTGCTGCTATGCCTTCCTCCGATTTTTCGCTTTTTCGTTTATTTTGCTTTAATTTTATTTTTCCCTTTCTCCTTTTTCTATTTCTTTCATTTTCATTTAAATTTCTATTTGTTTTTCATCTTATTTTATTTCCGTTAGTAGTAGCGCTCTTCTCAGGAAATGCGCTGCTAATTGTGCTCTAGCAGTAGCGCGTTTCTTCGAAGCTCGCTACTGCTATGCGTAGCCTAGCATTCTGCCAATGGGAATATTAGTAGTAGCGCTTTCTCTACCACAAGCGCTACTCCTAAGTTTGTGTCTGTAGCGCGGTTTTTATTTGGTCGCTACTGCTATGTAGCACTAGCGCAGTTTTTTGACCCGCGCTGTTGCTAAATTTTTGTGTATAAGGTTTTCCCTAGTAGTGCATGGTTGCGGTGGTCGGGGAAGAACGAGACGACGGAAGGCAGATTCCAGCGCACCCCTACCTGGCGCACCCAATGTCGGATTTTGGGTTCCGGCAGACCCTTGAGGTTCGAACACTGGGGTGCAAGCGGAGATTCAACTCTCTACCGGCTCGCTCCTCGCCGAATCGCTAGGACCTAGACTACAAAACTGAACAACACAAGAGACACAAGATTTATACTGGTTCAGGCCACCATTGTGGTGTAATACCCTACTCCAGTGTGTGGTGTGGTGGATTGCCTCTTGGGCTCGATGATGAACAATAAAAGGCAGAACAGCCTCGCGAGGGTCTGTTCTTGGCTGGTGCGACGAACGGCTAGGAGGTGTTCGGTCGCCCTATCTACTAGTCTTCTAGTCCAGATTCAGATGCCTCTACCTTGGGGGTGGCTTGTCCTATTTATAGGCAAAGGCCCTGGGCCTCTCCCCAAAATATTGAGCGGGAAGGGCACCAACAATTGGCCATTTTGAAGGGGAACAACGGGTACACTTATCCTGACTAAAGTTGGTCCTCGCTTGTCAAAGGCTCTGGTGGTGACGCCGGCTTGGGCTCCACAATGACTTCCTTCTGGCCGTTGGGCTGGTCTTGGTCTTGTTGCACCAAAATGGACGACTTTGCTTGATGCTCTCGCCTGCGCTTGCTCCCTTCGCACCAAAGAGGAAAGGAGGACACTGTGTGGGCTGGCGCCCGACTGGCGCCCTTGGTCGTCATGGCTTGCGTCATGGGCACCTCGCGAGGTACCCCGCCTTGAACTCTCCGCCTCCTCATGAGCCAGCCTGACGAGGTCGTGCCTGAGGAAGCTCCTTGTCGTCCGCTCCACGAGGCTTGGCCCCTCGCGAGGGTCTTGAGCTTGCGTTGATGAAGATGGGCTGTGCTGGGCCTCCTTTGAGCCACGCCGCAGGCCGCAGGCAGGCAAGTCTAGGGACCCCCGTTCCCAGAACGCTGACTGCGTATCCTTCTTACTGTCTTGGACCGTAATGATGTGAGGACGTTGGGGTGTGCGCCTTGGGTTCTCCTGCTTGGGTTGAGGTAGCCAGTTGTGCCGTGGATGCTCTTTATTAGGGCTGTCGAGTTTGTGCCTTTCGGTGGCCAGTACCTTTGTCCACCTATCCATTAGCAAGTCTTGGTCAGCTTTAAGCTGCTCTTTCCTTTTTTGCAGACTCCTTGCCGTGGCCATGAGACTTCGCTTGAAGCGAACTTGTTCCATTGGATCTTCACGTACGCCGAATTCGTCATTGCCGAGGCTCACCTCGTCGTCGGAGGGGGGTGTATAGCTGTCCTTCTCCAAGTATCCCATCGTGACCGGTCCGGCCAGGTTGAAGGTAGGTTGATTAGGAATGTATTCCTTTTCAGCACCATCTGGGTTGCTTGCGTCTCCGGGTTCGGTGTTGATGTGGCGGGGCTTGGAGTGGCGCCGACGAAGCATGGGCTTTGTCTTTCTCCTCAAGGGGTTGTCCTCCGTTGCCTCGTCTCCATTGGTTTCCTTTGGAGTGTCCACCATATATATATCGTATGAGGAGGTGGCCGTCCACCGCCCTATGAGCGGTGGCTCCAGTAATTCTCCTACATCATCGTCCATACCGTCGATGTCTTCGGAGTCGAAGTCAAGCACGTCGGTTACATCATCAATCGTGGCAATGAAGTGGGTGGTGGGTGGGCAACAAATTCCATCGTCGTCTACTTCCCACTCAAGCCGGACATAGTTCGGCCCAGAATCTCCTGAAAAAGAGGGAGACTTCAATAAGTTCAGCATGTCGCCAAAGGGCGAGTGCTGAAAGACGTCCGCCGCGGTGAACTCCATCACCGTTGCCCAACCAGGCTCGGCAGGCTTGGGGACGCGCGGACTGGACCCTACAACCGGATATGAATCCGGGAGTCCAGAGTCACAGGCTCCCTCAGAAGTGAGGCCTGTGTTCAGCTCCATTGCTGATGAGGGTACGGCCTGCGGGGCGGGCTCCAGCCCTCCGTCCTTAAGCAACGCAACCTGCCCCGTATTTAGATTCGAGGCTTCTGCCGGGGTGATATCCCGAGCATCATCTGACAGCAGGTCTAAGTCGTGCTCATCGTGACTGTTCGACGCTCCTGACGCTGGCCCGAATCCATCAAAGATCAAGTCCCCGCGAATATCCGCTGTGTAGTTCATGTTTCCGAACCTGACCTGGTGGCTGGGGGCATAGCTATTGATCTGCTCCAGGTGGCCAAGCGAATTGGCCCGCAGTGCGAAGCCGCCGAACACAAAGATCTGTCCGGGAAGGAAAGTCTCGCCCTGGACAGCGTCATTGATGATGATTGAGGGAGCCATCGAGCTTGACAGCGACGACATAGAGGAACTCTCAATGAAAGCACCAATGTCAGTGTCAAAACCGGCGGATCTCGGGTAGGGGGTCCCGATCTGTGCGTCAAGGCTGATGCTAACAGGAAGCAAGGGACACAGATGTTTACCCAGGTTCGGGACCTCTCGATGGAGGTAAAACCCTGCTTCCTGCTTGATTAATATTGAAGATATGGGTAGTACAAGAGTAGATCTACCATGAGATCGTAGAAGCTAAGCCCTAAGAGCTAGCCTATGATGGTATGATTGTAATTGTGTGATCGCCCTTCTAAGGACCAACCTCTCCAGTTTATATAGACACCGGAGAGGGCTAGGGTTTACATGGAGTCGGTTACAAAGAAGGAATATAATATCCGGATTGCCAAGCTTGCCTTCCACACAAAGGAGAGTCCCATCCGGACACGGGTCGAAGTCTTGAGTCTTGTATCTTCACGCCTCAATAGTCTAGACGTTGTACACAGTCTGGCGATACCCCTAATCCAGGACTCCCTCAGCAGCCTCCCGGCAATTAGTGCACGCGGCAACTTCCTTGCCAGGACCTTTGGCCTTAGCCTTGTTGTCGGTACTAGGCATGCCCGGTTCCTCATCGGTCATTACTGCCTTATCCTTGCACTTCTTGTTGTGCTTCTTGTTCTTCTTCTTCTGACTGGTGGGCTTGTCATCATCCTCTGCATCAATGTCGATGCCATCTTCCTCTCCGGGGAGTTTCCTCCCCTCCTCCACCCATGCACACTTTTCCAACAAGGTGTAAAGTTCCTTCATAGTCTTGGGCAACAGAACGTTCATCTTGGAACGTATTCGACAGTTGCACACGTTGTATTGGAATGCAGCTATCATAGTTGCTGGGTGGATGACTGGAATATTTTTGTGGACTCCGCTGAACCTATGCATGTACTTCCGCAGAGTCTCTACTTCTTTCTGCTGGAGAAGCTGCAAGTTGCTGGGACACCCTGGTTCTTGATGGTCGCCCGTGAAGGCGCAAATGAACTCATGGCACAGGTCAGCCCAGGTCGAAATGGAGTTCTCCGACAAGTGCATCATCCAAGACCTCACATTTGGCTTGAGTGCCAAATGGAAGTAGTTGGAGAACACCTTCTCATCTCTTCCCCTGACAGCTTGAACAACGATGGTGTAGATGCTCAAGAACTCTAGAGGGTTTGGCCTCCCATCGTACTTCTCTGGTATCTCTAGCTTGAACGTGCGGGCGGACGGCCAACGGACTTGCTGCAGCTCATGAGTGAAGGTGGGGCACCCAAACTCGAAAGGTAGGTGCCAGCTCCTGTCGAGTGCGAGCTCATCGACGTTGGGACCATCACGCCCATCAGACTGGCGGAGGGTGTCAGGCGTTGCTTGATGGCAACGCGCATGCCTTCCCTCTGCATGTCCTCCGAGGCCCGCCGTTGGTCTCGACACTCTCGAGGGTCAGATGAGGCCATTGAGATGTTGTCGGGTTCTTGGTTGTGTGGCTCCCGCGCTGGTTGCCACGGTGGGGACTGCACTGTGGGTGTGGCCCCTTCAGTATGGCCAGCAGCGCGGACCGTTGTTGTTGCCTGGTGAGGCTGCGGCGGGCCAGCTCTTTGTGATCCTCCCGCCTCGATGAAACCAATTTGGCTTTGGATGGTGGCTCGCCACTCACCCATCTGATCGGCTGCCGGAAGAAATCTCAATAGCAGTTGGGCCTGTGCCATGGCCTCGGAGGCGGTGTTCGGCATAGGTGATGAAGATGTAGATCGCAACATCGCTCGGCTCCTAATGGTGTCGGTAGTGACCGCATCGTGTCGTCGTTGTTGCGAACCAGCCGCTTGGATGGAGGGGTGACGAGGTGGGGCACTTGAGGGCCAGCACCTCCATTGGGCACATCAGCTGGGTCAGTCCGCTCCGGGGGTGGTGCTTGCCATGCGGTCGCGCCCGCAGCTAGAGCGGCCGGAGAGTTGCGGTTCGCCCAGAACGAGCACCACCACTGTGGTTTTTCCCTTCGGTGGGGTGGAGGGGTGTAGACAAAATAATCTCTCCACCCGTGACCTCGTGGAGTGTGGCCGCTGGGATGATGCTGATGATGTCCTTCACCTGTGCCACCCACTCCTACTCCGGCCGCACTGGAGGCGGTAATAACGCCGCCTGCGTCAACCACGTCCCTCGCAGCGTCGACATCTCCATGCGTCCTCGTGGTCCCCTCAACGTCGGTGGTCGTGGGCGGCGGGGCCTTCGAGGTGGATGGGTGAGTTGCGGCACTGGGCTTCTTCTTGGGTGCCATAGTTGAAGGAGCCATCGATGATGAAAATGGCAATGAAGACAATGCGCTGCTTACGCCCTCTGGGTTCACGCAAGTGATCCCCCTACCTAGCGTGTTGTCGATGTACAAAAGTAGGGGCTCTCCTTTTTGACCCCTTTACTTGTGCACGGGCAGTCAGAGCCTCCGCCACGGCCACGCATAACAGGGCAGGAAAGGGAAGCCAGAGAGAAGCCGAAGACACAAGACAGACAGCGCAACGACAAGGACCAAGGCCACAAAGATCAGATGGACGAAGCAGGTTTCCCCAGCAAGGACCCTTGCCGGGGCAGCCTCCGCGGCCTCGGTAAGACCCTTGCCGGGGCAGCTCGCCCCCGCCAGCCGAGCGAGCCACCCTTGAGCCCACCAGCGCTAGACAAACGCATTGGGACAGGGCTCATGAGGCACCTCCGTGGTGGCGTGCAGATCTTTGTGAAGACAAAGAATAGACAAGATCAAAGGAGGATAGGAAGGCAACCATCCTCACCGAAGAAACCCACAAGACCCCCGACAAGATCCTTGTCGGGGAAGCCAGCGCGCCACGGCAAGACCCTTGCCGGGCCACCCGGCAAGACCCTTGCCAGGCCACCCGGCAAGACCCTACCCAGGCCACCCGGCAAGACCCTCGCCAAGCGCAGATCTTGCCGGGGAAGACAGCGCGCCATGGCAAGACCCTTGCTGGGCCACCCGGCAAGACCCTTGCCAGGCCACCCGGCAAGACCCTCGCCAAGCGCACCGGCAGGGCCACTACCAGGCCCGCGCCAGCCGAGTCTTCGCCGCCGTTCATATACAGCTGCCGACCCAACCAGCTGGGCAGGCACCTGCGTGGCAACATGCAGCCCTTCGTGGAGGCTCCACCACCGCGCCACCTCAGCTGCCTGCCTGCCTACATGGCACCGCATGCATCGCTGACCAGGGTGCGTGTCCAAGCAAGGAGGAGTGGCGACGGACGGGATGGACCTCCCCCCGTCCCCGATAAAGCAAAGGGATACCTAAGCCTCGCATTCAATGCACCTTGTCCTGTAATACCAGCAATAAGCTCGCGACACTGTAGCACTTTCCACCTCCTGTGTGCCACTGTGGCAGCCCCTTTCGCCTATTAAAGGAGGCCCATGGCACACGGGAGAAAGGATTCGGCTCTTTGGAACCTCACAACACCTAGAGCTAGTTCAAGAGCTCAAGAACACTAAATACATCCACCAAAGCAGGATCGTAGGGTTTACACATCTTTGCGGCCCGAACCTGGGTAAATCCCTCAGTGTTGTCTACTAGTCCCGCTCTTCTCACGATCCCCGCGCCCTGCAACCGTAGAAGGGATTCCATTGATCCCATAGGTGTCGTTTCCCACCGACATCTTTGGCGCGCCAGGTAGGGGGCGCAATTCTGAGAATCTGGTCTAGCAGTTGACCTAGCTGTTCTTCCTCACCATGGCTCCTAAGAAGAAGATGACCATGGTGATCGGTTCGTCCGGGACCGGGCTAGTACCGGTGCGGCCCGGCAGCGGACCAGTCGTGGAGATAACCCGTGGCGCAGCCCGCGAACACCCACATCACCCTAGCGGTTCAGGCCTGGCAAGTGGCGTTGTTCTTGCGCCAGGCAGCAAGCCACCAGTCACGGGCTCCAGAGACGGAGTCGGCGCCCCCGCAAGCGGCGCAGGGCCCTCTAGGGGCGCCGCCATCCCGCCAGGCGGCAGCACGGCGGCCTCCAAGACACCAACATCGGCGCCCATGGCGTGCTCTTCCCAGGTTGTGCGTGATGAGCAGCGTCACCCTGCCAGTGACCCTGCACGCCGCCCTAGGAAGAGTCCCGTGTGCCCATCACATGATGAGGAGGGCCAGCATGTGCGCTGAGGTGCTGATGGAGGTGGCGAACGGTTGCGGGGCCGTGACGCAGCTCCTTCTAACGTGGTTAGAAGTCAAGGTGCATCGCGGTCCACCCAGCTTTCGCCGCCGCCCACGCTAGCGGAGACCCTTGCACGCACGTAGCTGCTCCTCGACTTTCCTCCCGCCGCAGAGAAGCTTGACGAATGGAGGGCCACTGTCCGGAGGCTCCTCGGCATTGCCAAGAACGATGAGCTGCGGCCGACGGGACCCGTAGGCCATCTCTCCGCCGGGCCACTGCATCCCAGCGGGGGCCGTGCCGGAGGCGATGCGGCCATGGTGTACTCCCTACTTCCATCCCGACCACCCCGGGCGTCGGTCCGTCGCGACGACGCTCTTGATGATATCTCCGTCGCATCGTTCGACCCGCGAACCAACTGTGATCAGCGTCAAGTCCTTCAGGAGCGGGCTCATGAGGACGCTCGAACTACGACCGAGCGCCGACGTGACGCGCGCCACCAGTCGGACAGGCGGGCAGGGCCCGCTATGGATCACCCTGCGCCGGGGGGCTACGGTGGCCTACCATACGAGGTGGGTTGTCCGACTTTCACCCATGAGCTACGGCAGTTCCAGTGGCCCTCCCACCGTACGTTCAAGCCCGACATTGGCGAGAAGTACAACGGCAAGACTCACCCGTCAGAGTTCCTCAGCATTTACACCATTGCGATGCAAACTGCTGGGGCCCACGACGATAAGGTGCTTGCCAACTACTTCCCGTTGGCACTCAAGCCTAATGTTATGTCATGGTTGATGCACTTGCCGGTGGATTCCATGTCTTCTTGGGCGGATCTGTGCCATGAGTTTGTTGGCGCCTTTACCAGAGGTCACCAAGCTCATGGCCAGGCGAGTGATTTACACATCATCCCCCAGAAGGAAGGAGAAAACTTGCGCAAGTACATCCAAATGTTCAGCCGGGTGCAGTACAACATCCCCGTTGTTCATCCCGCCGCTGTGATCAGCGCATTCCATCGGAATGTGCACAATCTCAAGATGCATGAAGAGCTGGCGATGAACAAGGTTAAGGATGTGGCCGAGCTCTATGTTCTGGCCGATCGATTCGCTCGTGCTGAAGAGGGAAGGAAGTACCCCGGCAAAGATGTCGGTGCGGAAACCGACTCCACTGGCGACACCGCCACCCTAGTGAAGAAGGGCCGACACCGTAACAGGAAGCGCAAGGGCAAGGTCGTGCTTGCCGTTGAGGGATCCAACGACACTGGCGCCACCAAGAAGACCAAGGCAAGAGACCCCGGCAGGGAGGTTGCCGGGTGCGACGCTTGCCGGGTCTTGGCGGCCGCCGACAAGACAGGAGGCTCCGACAAGCAGTACTGCAAGATCCACCGCACCAAGGGCCATGATCTCCAGAACTGCTGGCATGTAGAGCTGCTCGCCGAGATGTAGAAAGACGAGTATGAGCGGCGGGACAAGGAGAAAAGCCCAGATGGTGCCGAGGGATCCGGCAAGAAACATGGCGGCCAAGGGGGCCGCCGCGGCAAGGATAATCAGCAAGAGAGACCCGCCCGGGGCCGCGAGAAGAAGTAGGAAGATGAAGATCATGACAAAGACGACGAGTCCGGCGACCACGAGTTTCAGAAAGCCACATAGGCCATGTGCGTCGATGGTGGCGCCTCGCTGCATACATCCCACCGCCAACTCAAGTAGTGGGCGCGTGAGGTCACAGCAGTGGAGCCATCGTTCGACGCACAGAAGCCGCTGAAATGGTCTAGCGCGCCCATCATCTTCAACACCTAGGACCACCCTGACCGCACTACTGTGGTCGGGTGCTTGCCATTGTTGGTTTCGCCAACAATACGCAACCTCAAGGTGACAAAGATGTTGGCTGGCGACACGGCCGGCCTGAACTTCATCTCACCTGCTGTGGTCAGAAGGCTGCAGATCCCTGATGGAGACCTCGAGGAGACTGGCACGTTCCAAGGGGTTAACCCGGGGAGGAGCCAGCCAAAAGGAAAGATCACGCTGCCCGTGACATTCGAAGGCGAGCTGAACCACAGGACGGAGAGGATTGTATTTGATGTATCCGAGATCCCCTTGCCTTACAACGGGATCCTCGGCTGCCCGGCACTAGCCAAGTTCATGGCAGCTTCACACTACGCCTACAACATGCTGAAGATGCACAGGACGATGAACATCATCACCATCCCCTCCGACAAGAAAGATGCGTTGATCTGCACCGATCAACTCTACCGGGAAGCAGGTGCAGCAGGTGCCACTAAGGCACCTGCTCCTGCCGACGGGGCCCCAAGGGGGCGGGGGAAGAAGACCGGCGAGACCCCTTGCACCCACTCCGGTAAGCGCACCTCTTCGGGGTGTTGCGCTTCTGTTGAGAATGTGCCAGAGATTTCCGCCGGCAAGAGCAAGAAGTCCAGAGCTACGCCACCAGAGACCGTCAAGGAGGACGGCACGAGGGGAGATTTTACCATAAGCTCCACCCTCAACGGCAAATAGGAAAGTGAGCTCGTCACCTTCCTGCGGGCGAATGTCGATGTGTTTGCATGGCAAGCCTCTGACATCCCCGGTGTTCCCAGGGAGGTGATTGAGCACCACCTTGCTGTCTGTCCTCATGCGCGGCCCGTCAAGCAGAAGGTCAGGAAGCAAGCTCTGGAGAGGCAGGAGTTCATCATGGAGGAAATCAGAAAGCTAGAGGTGGCAGGCTTGGTGAGGGGGGTACTCCATCCGATGTGGTTGGCCAATCCGGTAGTAGTGCGCAAGGCAAATGGGAAGTGGAGGCTGTGTATTGATTACACAGACATTAATAAGGCTTGTCCAAAGGACCCCTTGCCATTACCGCGCATTGACCAGATTGTTGACTCCACGGCCGGGTGTGACCTTTTATCATTCCTGGACGCCTACTCGAGATACCACCAGATCTTCATGAAGAAAGAAGACGAGGAGAAGACAACATTCACCACCCCATGTGGTATGTACTGCTTTTTACGGATGCCTTTCGGGTTGAAGAGTGCTGGCTCAACCTTTGCAAGAGCAGTCCAAATTGGTTTTGAGCCCGAGCTACATAGAAATATGGAAGCTTACATGGATGACATAGTGTTCAAAACCAAGGACAAAGCGACCCTTGTGCAAGATCTAGAGGAAACATTTGCAAACCTGCGCAAGATCAACCTCAAATTGAACCCCGAGAAGTGTGTCTTCGGCGTCCCGTCCGGCAAGCTTCTCGGGTTCTTTGTGTCCCAACGTGGGATTGAAGCAAACCCAGATAAGATTAAGGCCATCGAGCATATTGAGGCACCCAAACGGATCAGGGACGTGCGTCGGCTCACTGGTTGCATTGCCGCCATGAGCCGGTTCATCTCCAAGTCCGTGGAGCGTGCCCTTCCTTTCTTCAAGATCTTGAAAAAGGCTGGGCCAATGGAGTGGACCCCAGAGGCCGAGGCAGCGCTGCAAGATTTGAAGAAATACCTCTCCTCTACCCCAGTGCTGGTTGCGCCCAAACCACAAGAACCGTTGTTGCTTTATCTAGCGGCAATGAATTAGGTGGTTAGCGCCGCACGAGTGGCGTAGAGAGAGGTCGATGAGGAGACAGCAGCAACGACAGAGTCAACGGTTGGAAGGCCGGAACCCTCCCCGGCAGGGCTCAGTCCCGACAAGACTGAGTCCCCGGCAAGGCTCGGTCCCGGCAAGACTGGCGCCAACGCGACACGACCCACGTGACCGGTTGAAGAGGTGCAGAAGAAGAAAATGGTATAGCACCCAGTTTACTTCGTCAGCTCCCTCTTACAGGGGGCTAGCTCGAGGTACCCGGGTGTGCAAAAGCTGCTCTTCGGCCTCCTTACGGCTTCGAGGAAGCTGCGCCATTACTTCCAAGCGCACGAGATCACGGTGGTCACCCACCTCCCATTGCAACTGATACTACATAACCCAGATGCAACGGGGAGGATCGTGGAATGGGCCCTGCAGTTGTCAAGTTTCGTTTTGAAGTCCGAAAGTACCTCGACGATTCAGAGCAGAGTCTTGGCGGAGTTTGTTGCGGAATGGACCTCGACGCCCGACGAAGGGGTACAGGAGACCACTCTCCCCGGCAAGGAAACGAGCCGCAACTGGATCATGTACTTTGATGGTGCCTTCTTGCTGCAAGGCGCCGGGGCTGGTTGCTGCTTGTCGCGCCCACCGGGGAGCACCTCAAGTATGTCATCCAGATGCACTTCCCCCGGGAGATGTCAACCAACAACACCGCCGAGTACGAGGGTTTGCTTGCCGGTCTCAGGATCGCGGCAGACCTCGGAGTTAAAAAGCTCATCGTCAGAGGCGACTCACAGCTCGTCATCAGGCAAATCAACAAAGATTACCAAAGCCCGTTGATGGAAGCTTACGTAGATGAGGTGAGGAAACTAGAGGAGCGCTTTGACGGTATACAATCAGAGCATGTCCCTCGGGAGGAGAACGACATCACCGACTACCTGTCAAAGCGCGCTGCCCTCAAGCTACCTGTGGAACCAGGTACTTTTGTGCTTCAGTTAACCCAACCATTCTTTGAGCCGTCGACCGAGCAGAACAAGAGGAGGAAGCTAGGCCTCGGCAAGTACTTCCCCACCGAGCTCCCAGGAGCCGCCGGCAAAGATGTTGCCGTGGATGCCGATCCTGCCACGGGGCGACCAACTCCGGCAGGACCTCAGGTTATGGCCGTGGAGGCGGCCGCTCCCGTGGCAGAAGAGATGCCTTTGGTCCTTGTCGTCGAGCCGCAGGCTCCGGCATGGGCGCGGTACACCGTCCGATTCCTTCACAAAGGAGAACTTCCTGAGGAGCAGCAAGAGGCAGAAAGAGTAGCCCGCCGGTCTGCTCTGTACCAATTCGTTGATAACGTACTGTACAGAAGAAGACCGAATGGGGTGAAATTGATGTGCATCTCCCGGGAGGAAGGGCTAAAGCTGTTGGCAGGGATACATGGAGGTATATGTGGCTCCCACATAGGGTTGAGAGCCCTTCCGGCAAGGCTTTCCGGCAAGGTTTCTTCTGGCCCACCGCCCTCCAGGATGCGACAGCACTAGTAACGAAGTGTGAAGCATGCCAGTTCCATTCGAAGAAGCTCCATCAACCAGCCCAAGCCCTTCAAACTATCCCTCTCTCCTGGCCCTTCTCGGTCTGGGGGCTCGACATATTGGGCCCTTTCCCCCGTGTTGTCGGGGGCTTTGAGTACATGTACGTCGCAATCGACAAGTTCACAAAGTGGCCAGAGGTGGAAGTAGTGAGGAAGGTGACGGCGCAATCAGCCATAAAGTTCTTCAAGGGACTAGTTTGTCGTCTCGGGGTGCCCAACAGGATCATCACCGACAACTGCACACAATTCACAAGCCATGTCTTCATGTAGTACAATGAAAATCTCGGCAGCAGGGTTTGTTTTGCCTCCGTGGCACACCCACGGAGCAACGGCCAAGCAGAGAGAGCAAATGCTGAAGTCCTGTGAGGCTTAAGAATGAAGACTTTTGACAGGCTGCGCAAGAGCAGAAGCCATTGGATTGATGAGTTGCCGGCGGTCCTTTGGTCGATCAGAACGACGCCAAATCGAGCCACCGGCAAGACACCCCTTGCCCAGGTTTACGGGGCAGAAGCAGTTCTCCCCACAGCACTCATATATGGGTCACCTCCAGTGCTCGCTTATGATGAGTTTGAGAAGAGAGATTGTGGCAAGATGACGCGACGCTCCTTGAGGAAGATCGTCTCCTGGCGGCTGTGAGAGCAGCACGCTACCAGGAAGCCTTGCGTCGCTATCATAGCCGCAAGGTACGTGCCCGGAGCTTTGAGGAAGGCGACCTTGTTCTTTGGCACACTCAGTCGACCAAAAATTCCAACAAGTTGACGCCAAAGTGGGAAGGCCCTTATCGGGTAACACGAGTCACCAGGCTCGACGCAGTCCGGCTGGAGACCAAAGATGCCATTCCAGTGAGTAACTCCTGGAACATCGAGCATCTCCGCAAGTTTTACCCATAAGGCACGGCCGCCGGGCCTCCAGGCAAGCCATCCTTTTGTACAAGCTTTGCCGGCAAGGCATGTAACCCTTTGTACAGAGCCAGGCGCAGACCCTGAGCATAACTAAATGAAGCGCTGGCGCCCTAAGTTATAGCATGCATGCTAGGTTGAGTCTCTTCCTTGGTTAGGGTTGATAGTGCTTCGCGGCAGCTAACCCCTGGCTTAGAGGTCTAGTGCGCGTCTCTTTGTTCTTCTCTGTCTTCTTTGGTTCGCAGGACACATAAATATCCTTGCCGAGCTATTTTGGATAAAAGGGGACGGACCAGCATCCGAGCCCGGCAAGCCTAAGTTGACGGGGGCTACAAGAGCAAGGATCCATCCGCGGCAAGCCAAGGTTGCCGGGGGCTGCAGATCCAGATAAGTTTTCTATCCCCTATCATGTGTTTCATTACGGACTGAGGTATGTGAAACCTCGTTTTATCCTTAGGCTACCGTGCTCCCCTCATTCCGGACACTAGGACTCGTCTCCTGGGACCGAGTTTGGTCGTAGCCGCGGCAGCAAGGAAATGAAACCAGGAGCCTAAGCTCACCACATCCCTGCCTCCGCCAAGGGCATGAGAAAGGTCGAGCAAAGTGGGGGGACGGCAAGGCCTACTGCCGGGTGGGAAAAAACATTTATCTTAAGGGTAACGAGGATTCGCTCCTTGTCGTGGGTTCCACCTGCAAACGAAAAACCCGTCAAACATCCCTTTTTCATTAAAAAACATCCCGTATAAGTATAGTTCATACGAAATGAAAAACATGAACAAGGGGATTACAAGTTCCGAAGGCTTACAAGACTGAAAAGATATAAGGTGCCCGTAATCCCTTTCTTGTCCCTCTCCTCGAGAAATGGAACAAGAAAGCATAAGGGCAAAAGGGGAGCCTAGGCGAGCTACGAGTGGTAGAAGACACCAAGAGAACATCTCAGTGGCCGTCCAAGGGCTGGATGATGATGGTGGCACAGGAGGCAAAGCTCGAAGACGAGGCGGCAGGACGTCAATACGCGACAAAGGCGTGTTGGGGAACATTGCAGAAAATTAAAATTTTTCCTACGGTTTCACCAAGATCCATCTATGAGTTCATCTAAGCAACAAGTGATAGGAGTGCATCTACATACCCTTGTAGATCGCAAGCGGAAGCGTTCAAGAGAACAGGGATGATGGAGTCGTACTCGCCGTGATCCAAATCACCGATGACCAAGTGCTGAACGGACAGCACCTCCGCGTTCAACACACGTATGGAGCGGATGACGTCTCCTCCTTCTTGATCCAGCAAGGGGGAAGGAGAGGTTGAGGAAGAAGGCTCCAGCAGCAGCACGACGGCGTGGTGGTGGTGGAGATGCAGTACTCCGGCAGGGCTTCGCCAAGCAACCGCGGGAGGAGGAAGAGGTGTAGCAGGGGGAGGGAGGCGCCAAAACTCAGGGGTGTGGCTGCCCTCCCTCCCCCCTCCTTTATATAGGCCCCTAGGGGGGGCGCCGGCCCTGGAGATGGGAATCTCCCAAGGGGCGGCGGCCAGGGGGGTTGGAGTGCCCCCCAAGGCAAGTGGTGCGCCCACCACCCTAGGGTTTCCAACCCTAGGCGCAGGGGGGGGCCAAGGGGGGGTGCACCATCCCACTAGGGGCTGGTTCCCCTCCCATCTCAGCCCACAGGGCCCTCCGGGATAGGTGGCCCCACCCGGTGGACCCCCGGGACCCTTCCGGTGGTCCCGGTACAATACCGGGTGACGCCGAAACTTTCCCGATGGCTGAAACAGCACTTCCTATATATAAATCTTCACCTCCGGACTATTCCGGAACTCCTCGTGACTCCGAACAACATTCGGTAATCACATACAAGTCTTCCTAATAACCCTAGCGTCACCGAACCTTAAGTGTGTAGACCCTACGGGTTCGGGAATCATGCAGACATGACCGAGACAGCTATCTGGCCAATAACCAACAGCGGGATCTGGATACCCATGTTGGCTCCCACATGTTCCACGATGATTTCATCGGATGAACCACGACATCGAGGATTCGATCAACCCCATATACAATTCCCTTTGTCAATCGGTACGTTACTTGCCCAGACTCGATCGTCGATATCCCAATACCTCGTTCAATCTCGTTACCGGCAAGTCACTTTACTCGTACCATAATGCATGATCCCGTGACCAAACACTTGGTCACTTTGAGCTCATTATGATGATGCATTACCGAGTGGGCCTAGAGATACCTCTCCGTCATACGGAGTGACAAATCCCGGTCTCGATCCGTGTCAACCCAACAGACACTTTCGGAGATACCTGTAGTGCACCTTTATAGTCACCCAGTTACGTTGTGACGTTTGGTACACCCAAAGCACTCATACGGTATCCGGGAGTTACACGATCTCATGGTCTAAGGAAAAGATACTTGACATTGGAAAAGCTCTAGCAAACGAACTAAACAATCTTCTGCTATGCTTAGGATTGGGTCTTGTCCATCACATCATTCTCCTAATGATGTGATCCCGTTATCAACGACATCTGATGCCCATAGTCAGGAAACCATGACTATCTGTTGATCAACGAGCTAGTCAACTAGAGGCTTACCTGGGACATATTATGGTCTATGTATTCACACGTGTATTACGATTTCCGGATAATACAGTTATAGCATGAATAAAGACAATTATCATGAACAAGGAAATATAATAATAATCCTTTTATTATTGCCTCTAGGGCATATTTCCAACAGTATCCCACTTGCACTAGAGTCAATAATCTAGTTACATTGTGATGAATCGAACACCCATAGAGTTCTGGTGTTGATCATCTTTTGCTCGCGAAAGAGGTTTAGTCAATGGATCTTCGACATTCAGATCCGTATGTACTTTGCAAATATCTATGTCTCCATCTTGAACATTTTCATGGATGGAGTTGAAACGACGCTTGATGTGCCTGGACTTCTTGTGAAACCTGGCTCCTTGGCGAGGGCAATGGCTCCAGTGTTGTCACAGAAGTGTTTGATCGGCCCCGACGCATTGGGTATGACTCCTAGGTTGGTGATGAACTCCTTCACCCAAATTTCTTCATGCGCTGCCTCCGAGGCTGCCATGTACTCCGCTTCACATGTAGATCCCGCCACGACGCTCTACTTGCAGCTGCACTAGCTTACTACTCCACCATTCAACATATACACGTATCCAGGTTGTGACTTAGAGTCATCCAGATCTGTGTCGAAGCTAGCATCGACGTAACCCTTTACGACGAGCTCTTCATCACCTCCATAAACGAGAAACATGTCCTTTGTCCTTTTCAGGTACTTCAAGATATTTTTGACCGCTGTCCAGTGTTCCTTCCCGGGATTACTTTGGTACCTTCCTACCAAACTTACGGCAAGGTTTACATCAGGTCTGGTACACATCATGGCATACATAATAGATCCTATGGCTGAAGCATAGGGGATGACACTCATCTCTTCTTTATCTTTTGCCGTGGTTGGGCATTGAGCCGAGCTCAATCTCACACCTTGCAATACAGGCAAGAACCCTTTCTTGGACTGATCCATTTTGAACTTCTTCAAAATCATATCAAGGTATGTGCTTTGTGAAAGACCTATGAGGCGTCTCGATCTATCCCTATAGATCTTGATGCCTAATATGTAAGCAGCTTCTCCAAGGTCCTTCATTGAAAAACACTTATTCAAGTAGGCCTTAATGCTTTCCAAAAGTTCTATATCATTTCCCATCAAGAGTATGTCATCTACATATAATATGAGAAATGCTTCAGAGCTCCCACTCACTTTCTTGTAAACGCAGGCTTCTCCATAAGTCTGCATAAACCCAAACGCTTTGATCATCTCATCAAAGCGAATGTTCCAACTCCGAGATGCTTGCACCAGCCCATAAATGGATCGCTGGAGCTTGGATACTTTGTTAGCATTCTTAGGATCGACAAAACCTTCCGGCTGCATCATATACAGTTCTTCCTTAAGATGTCCGTTAAGAAATGTCGTTTTGACGTCCATCTGCCATATCTCATAATCATAGTATGCGGCAATTGCTAACATGATTCGTATGGACTTCAGCTTCGCTACGGGAGAGAATGTCTCATCGTAGTCAACCCCTTAAACTTGTCGATAACCCTTAGCGACAAGTCGAGCTTTATAGATGGTAACATTACCATCCGCGTCCGTCTTCTTCTTAAAGATCCATTTGGTTTCTATCGCTCGCCGATCATCGAGCAAGTCTGTCAAAGTCCATACTTTGTTTTCATACATGGATTCTATCTCGGATCACATGGCTTCCAGCCATTTGTTGGAATCTGGGCCCGCCATCGCTTCTTCATAGTTCGATGGTTCACCGTTGTCTAACAACATGATTTCCAAGACAGGGTTGCCGTAAAACTCTGGTGCGGAACGTGTCCTTGTGGACCTACGAAGTTCAGTAGCAACTTGATCCAAAGTACCTTGATCATCATCATTATTTTCCTCCCCAGTTGGTGTAGGCATCACAGGAACATTTTCCTGAGCTGCACTACTTTCCTGTTCAAGAGGTAGTACTTCATCGAGTTCTACTTTCCTCCCACTTACTTCTTTCGAGAGAAACTCTTTTTCCAGAAAGGATCCGTTCTTGGCAACAAAGATCTTGCCCTCGGATCTTAAGTAGAAGGTATACCCAATGGTTTCCTGAGGGTATCCTATGAAGACGCATTTTTCCGACTTGGGTTCGAGATTTTTAGGTTGAAGTTTCTTGACATAAGCATCGCATCCCCAAACTTTTAGAAACGACAGCTTAGGTTTCTTCACAAACCATAATTCATACGGTGTCGTCTCAACGGATTTAGACGGTGCCCTATTTAAAGTGAATGTAGCTGTCTCTAGAGCGTATCCCCAAAATGATAGCGGTAAATCGATAAGAGACATCATAGACCGCACCATATCCAATAGAGTGCGATTACGACGTTCGGACACACCGTTACGCTGAGGTGTTCCAGGCGGCGTGAGTTGTGAAACGATTCCATATTTCCTTAAGTGTGTACCAAATTCGTGACTTAAATATTCTCCTCCACGATCTGATCGTAGGAACTTTATCTTTCGGTCACGTTGATTCTCTACCTCATTCTGGAATTCCTTGAACTTTTCAAAGGTCTCAGACTTGTGCTACATTAAACAGACATACCCATATCTACTCAAGTCATCAGTGAGAGTGAGAACATAACGATATCCTCCACGAGCCTCAACGCTCATTGGACCGCATACATCAGTATGTATGATTTCCAACAAGTTGGTTGCTCGCTCCATTGTTCCGGAGAACGGAGTCTTGGTCATCTTGCCCATGAGGCATGGCTCGCATGTGTCAAACGATTCATAATCTAGAGACTCTAAAAGTCCATCAGCATGGAGCTCCTTCATGCGCTTGACACCAATGTGACCAAGGAGGCAGTGCCACAAGTATGCGGGACTATCGTTATCAACTTTACATCTTTTGGTATTCACACTATGAATATGTGTAACATTACGTTCGAGATTCATCAAGAATAAACCATTGACCATCAGGGCATGACCATAAAACATATCTCTCATATAAATAGAACAACCATTATTCTCGGATTTAAATGAGTAGCCATCTCGTATCAAATGAGATCCAGATACAATGTTCATGCTCAAACTTGGCAATAAATAACAATTATTAAGGTTTAAAACTAATCCTGTAGGTAAATGTAGAGGTAGCGTGCCAACGGCGATCACATCGACCTTGGAACCATTCCCGACGCGCATCGTCACCTCGTCCTTCGCCAGTCTTCGCTTATTCCGCAGCTCATGCTGTGAGTTACAAATATGAGCAACGGCACTGGTATCAAATACCCAGGAGTTACTACGAGTACTGGTAAGGTACACATCAATTACATGTATATCAAATATACCTTTAGTGTTCCCGGCCTTCTTCTCCGCTAAGTATTTGGGGCAGTTCCGCTTCCAATGACCCTTCCCTTTGCAATAAAAGCACTCAGTCTCAGGATTGGGTCCATTCTTTGACTTCTTCCCGGCAACTGGCTTACCGGGCGCGGCAACATCCTTGCCGTCCTTCTTGAAGTTCTTCTTACCCTTGCCCTTCTTGAACTTGGTGGTTTTATTGACCATCAACACTTGATGTTCTTTCATGATTTCTACCTCTGCCGACTTCAGCATTGAAAATACTTCAGGAATAGTCTTCACCATCCCCTGCATATTGTAGTAAATCACAAAGCTCTTGTAGCTTGGTGGGAGCGACTGAAGGATTCTGTCAATGACCGCCTCGTCCTGGAGGTTAATGTCCAGCTGGGACAGGCGGTTGTGCAACCCAGACATTTTGAGTATGTGCTCACTGACAGAACTATTTTCCTCCATCTTACAACTGTAGAACTTGTCGGAGACTTCATATCTCTCGACCCGGGCATGAGCTTGGAAAACCATTTTCAGCTCCTTGAACATCTCATATGCTCCGTGTTGCTCAAAACGCTTTTCGAGCCCCGGTTCTAAGCTGTAAAGCATGCCGCACTGAACGAGGGAGTAATCATCAGCACGTGACTGCCAAGCGTTCATAACGTCTTGGTTCTCTGGGATGGGTGCTTCACCTAGCGGTCCATCTACGACATATGCTTTCTTGGCAGCTATGAGGATGATCCTCAGGTTCCGGACCCAGTCCGTATAGTTGTTGCCATCATCTTTCAGCTTGGTTTTCTCTAGGAACGCGTTGAAGTTCATGTTGAAATGAGTGTTGGCCATTTGATCTACAAGACATATTTGCAAAGGTTTTAGACTAAAGTTCATGATAATTAAGTTCATCTAATCAAATTATTTAATGAACTCCCACTCAGATTAGACATCCCTCTAGTCATCTAAGTGTTACACAATCCGAGTCGACTAGGCCATGTCCGATCATCATGTGAGACGGACTAGTCATCATCGGTGAACATCTCCATGTTGATCATCTCTTCCATACGACTCATGTTTGACCTTTCGGTCTCTGTGTTCCGAGGCCTTGTCTGTACATGCCAGGCTCGTCAAGTTAACCCTAAGTGTTTTTGCATGTGTAAAACTGTCTTACACTCGTTGTATGTGAACATAAGAATCTATCACACCCGATCATCACGTGGTGCTTCGAAACGACGAACTATAGCAACGGCGCACAGTTAGGGGAGAACACTTCTTGAAATTATTATAAGGGATCATCTTATTTACTACCGTCATTCTAAGTAAACAAGATGCATAAACATAATAAACATCACATGCAATTATATAGTAGTGACATGATATGGCCAATATCATATAGCTCCTTTGATCTCCATCTTTGGGGCTCCATGATCATCTTCGTCACCGGCATGACACCATGATCTCCATCATCATGATCTCCATCATCGTGTCTCCATGAAGTTGCTCGCCAACTATTACTTCTACTACTATGGCTAACGGTTTAGCAATAAAGTAAAGTAATTACATGGCGTTAAATCATTGACACGCAGGTCATACAATAATTAAGACAACTTCTATGGCTCCTGCCGGTTGTCATACTCATCGACATGCAAGTCATGATTCCTATTACAAGAACATGATCTCATACATCACAATATATCATTCATCATTCATCACAACTTTTGGCCATATCACATCACAAGACACTTGCTGCAAAAACAAGTTAGACGTCCTCTAATTGTTGTTGCAAGTTTTACGTGGCTTCTATAGGTGATCTAGCAAGAACATTTTCTTACTTACGTTAAAGCCACAACATGATTTGTCAACTTCTATTTACACTTCATAAGGACCCTTTTCATCGAATCCGCTCCAATTAAAGTGGGAGAGACAGACACTCGCTAGCCACCTTATGCAACTAATGCATGTCAGTCGGTGGAACCTGTCTCACGTAAGCGTACGTGTAAGGTCGGTCAAGGATGCTTCATCCCACAATACCGCTGAAGCAAAATAAGACTAGTAGCGGCAAGAAAGTTGATAACATCTACGCCCACAACAAAATTGTGTTCTACTCTTGCAATAGAGAACTACGCATAGACCTAGATCATGATGCCACTGTTGGGGAACATTGCAGAAAATTAAAAAATTTCCTACGGTTTCACCAAGATCCATCTATGAGTTCATCTAAGCAACGAGTGATAGGAGTGCATCTACATACCCTTGTAGATCGCGAGCGGAAGCGTTCAAGAGAACGGGGATGATTGAGTCGTACTCGCCGTGATCCAAATCACCGATGACCAAGTGCTGAACGGACAGCACCTCCGCGTTCAACACACGTACGGAGCAGATGACGTCTCCTCCTTCTTGATCCAGCAAGGGGGTTAGCAGAGGTTGAGGAAGAAGGCTCCAGCAGCAGCACGACGGCGTGGTGGTGGTGGAGATGCAGTACTCCGGCAGGGCTTCGCCAAGCAACCGCGGGAGGAGGAAGAGGTGTAGGAGGGGGAGGGAGGCGCCAAGACTCAGGGGTGTGGCTTCCCTCCCTCCCCCCTCCTTTATAGAGGCCCCCAGGGGGGGCGCCGGCCCTGGAGATGGGAATCTCCCAAGGGGCGGCGGCCAGGAGGGTTGGAGTGCCCCCCAAGGCAAGTGGTGCGCCCCCCACCGTAGGGATTCCAACCCTAGGCGCAGGGGGGGGCAAGGGGGGGCGCACCAGCCCACTAGGGGATGGTTTCCCTCCCAACTCAGCCCACGGGGCCCTCCGGGATAGGTGGCCCCACCCGATGGACCCCCGGACCCTTTCGGTGGTCCCGGTACAATACCGGGTGACCCTGAAACTTTCCCGATGGCCGAAACAGCACTTCCTATATATAAATCTTCACCTTCGGACTATTTCGGAACTCCTAGTGATGTCCGGGATCTCATCCGGGACTCCGAAAAACATTCGGTAATCACATACAAGTCTTCCTAATAACCCTAGCGTCACCGAACCTTAAGTGTGTAGACCCTACGGGTTCGGGAATCATGCAGACATGACCGAGACAGCTCTCTGGCCAACAACCAACAGCGGGATCTGGATACCCATGTTGGCTCCCACATGTTCCATGATGATTTCATCGGATGAACCATGACATCGAGGATTCGATCAACCCCGTATACAATTCCCTTTGTCAATCGGTACGTTACTTGCCCGAGACTCGATCGTCGGTATCCCAATAGCTCGTTCAATCTCGTTACCGGCAAGTCACTTTACTCGTACCATAATGCATGATCCCGTGACCAAACACTTGGTCACTTTGAGCTCATTATGATGATGCATTACCGAGTGGGCCCAGAGATACCTCTCCGTCATACGGAGTGACAAATCCCAGTCTCGATCCGTGTCAACCCATCAGACAATTTCGGAGATACCTGTAGTGCACCTTTATAGTCACCCAGTTATGTTGTGATGTTTGGTACACCCAAAGCACTCCTACGATATCCGGGAGTTACACGTTCTCATGGTCTAAGGAAAAGATATTTAACATTGGAAAATCTCTAGCAAACGAACTACATGATCTTGTGCTATGCCTAGGATTGGGTCTTGTCCATCACATCATTCTCCTAATGATGTGATCCCGTTATCAACGTCATCTGATGTCCATAGTTAGGAAACCATGACTATTTGTTGATTAAGGAGCTAGTCAACTAGAGGCTTACTAGGGACATATTATGGTCTATGTATTCACACGTGTATTACGATTTCCGGATAATACAGTTGTAGCATGAATAAAGACAATTATCATGAACAAGGAAATATAATAATAATCCTTTTATTATTGCCTCTAGGGAATATTTCCAACAAGGCGTCGGTGCCCGTGTACTCCGACTTGACGACCTTGCCGCCCGCCCTCTTCCTCTTCCGCAGCCCCAACGCCAGCCGCCCAAGGAGACGACCCCGAGAAGTTCAAGGAGCCGGCGACACGGATGATAGGGTCGCCGGTGCCGCTCAGAGCGGCGCCCAATGCCTAGTCGGACCCATCATCCTGCCGCCCGCTGGCCTTGTCGTTGTTGCCGTTGTCTTCCTCACCACTCTCGCTCGAGGAGGAGTCTTTGTCGTCAGAAGAGCTCTCCATGCAGCACCTTACGCGAGTCCCAAAGTGCCCGAAGATCTTGACGGAGAGGAGGACACCCTCAATTAGTTTGAAATGGAGGGTGAGCCCATCCTTCAAGATGTGGAGGCGAGCGAAGGTCTTCCACCCTCCGTGAAGATACATGATGTGAGGGGCGGGGAACTCGACGTCGGCCCATGTGCCACTGTTCCTGCAACCCCTCATGAGCAGCTGCAACGCCTGCGGCGGATCCAGCTCCATCTCCCACGCGAATGGAGTCAGGAGGCGAAGGCGACAGCGCGGTGGCTGGTGCAGCCTGACGAAGAATTCACAGGGGTTGTCCCCGGCGTTGCCCTCCATCGGAGGAGGAGCTGCTGGCGGAGGCGAGGCTAATCTGCCGCCCGTCCTCCTCTCCCTCGAGCACCACAACGGCCTCGACCTCGCCCCCTCCCCCTTCCTCTAGCGGCCGAAACCCTCGCTGCCACCGATGAAGCCTCGCCGCGCCCCCTTGCCATGGCAGAAGAAGAAAGGAAGCAGGAATGGGGAGAGGAAGATGGCGAAGGGTTGAGAGGCCCCGTTCCTCCTGCTCCCCTCTTTATAAAGGGGCTGGGGCGAGGCTCGGCCACCCCCTATCAGCCAATCCGACTTCTTGAAGTGACAGCAAGAGGGGCCGTCGACCGCCCTCCCCGCTCCATTAAAGGCGTGTGGGAATCGACCCGCGCGCGCATGACTTCCCACGTCCCGCGCGCCTGTCATTCACTCTGCGTTATGCATGCAGCGAACGTGGCACAAGGGGCGGGTGCAGTGGGTCGTGTGGAACGACGGTTCCCAAGCGAGGGCAGTAAATGGGAGGCGGCCCTGTGGTCTGGAAGAGACACGCAAGCCGCCTCTTTATTGTCCGCCACAAGGTGATTCCAGCATGCTTCCATCATGCGCGCGTGCACGACCCCCACGTCGTGCGTCCAACGCGGGTCGTGGGGAAGCGCAGCGGACGGAACAGTGGCCGCGGTAAAAATCCGCCCCAACTGCCCGCGCACTATTCTGGGCCTGGCCCAACAACGTGCCGCGCTTATGTACGGCCCAGGCCCGGGGGCTCCTGTCAGTGTACAAAAGTAGGGGCTCTCCCTTTTGACCCCTTTACTTGTGCATGGCTAGTCAGAGCCTCCCGCCACGGCCATGCATAACAGGGCAGGAAAGGGAAGCCAGAGAGAAGCCGAAGAGACAAGACAGATAGAGCAACGACAAGGACCAAGGCCACAAAGATCAGATGGACGAAGCAGGTTTCCCCGGCAAGGACCCTTGCCGGGGAAGCCTCAGCGACCCCGGCAAGACCCTTGCCGGGGAAGCTCACCCCCGCCAGCCGAGCAAGCCACCCTTGAGCCCACCAGCGCTAGACAAACGCGTTGGGGCAGGGCTCAGGAGGCACTTCCGTGGTGGCATGAAGATCTTTGTGAAGACAAATAATAGTCAAGATCAAATGAGGATAGGAAGGCAACCATCCTCACCGAAGAAATCCCCAAGACCCCCAGCAAGAACCTTGCCGGGAAAGCCAGCGCGCCACGGCAAGACCCTTGCCGGGCCACCCGGCAAGACCCTCACCAAGCGCACTGGCAGGGCAACTGCCAGGCCCGCGCCAGCCGAGCCTTCGCTGCCGTTTGTATACAGCTGCCGACCCAACCAGCTAGGCAGGCACCTGAGTGGCAACATGCAGCCCTTTATGGAGGCTCCACCACCACACCACCTCAGCTGCCTGCCTGCCTACATGGCACCGCATGCATCGCTGACCAGGGCGCGTGTCGAAGCAAGGAGGAGCGGCGACGGACGGGACGGACCTCGCCCCCGTCCCCGATAAAGCAAAGGGGCACCTAAGCCTTGCATTAAATGCACCTTGTCCTGTAATACCAGCGATAAGCTCGCGACATTGTAGCACTTTCCACCTCCTGTGTGCCACTGTGGGAGCCCCTTTCACCTATAAAAGGAGGCCCATGGCACTCGGGAGAAAGGATTCGGCTCTTTGGAACCTCACAGCACCTAGAGCTAGTTCAAGAGATCAAGAACACTAAATACATCCACCAAAGCAGGATCGTAGGGTTTTAGGCATCTTTGCGGCCCGAACCTGGGTAAATCCATCTGTGTTGTCTACTAGTCCTGCTCTTCTCACGATCCCCGCGCCCCGCAACCTTAGAAGGGATTCCAGTGATCCCATAGGTGTCGTTTCCCACCGACACGTGCCAAAGATGTTGTGGAAAACCATGGCCACCTATGGGGCCATGATCCCCTTTTGGTTCGGCAGGGGGATGGGCACGTTGCACAAATAGCAGAGTAGCGTAACACAACACAATAGAGATCACATGGGCAGTTTTACCCAGGTTCGGGCTGCCGCGAGGCGTAAAACCCCACTCCTCCATTGGCGGATTGATGGTGGAGAATGGTGGAGAATGCAGCGCTCTTGCCCGGCAGGGTTGCCTCGGGGCGAGAGTGGCTACACGCATATGAATGTGCGAGGGTCTGAACCCTTTCTACGGTTGGCATGGACCTCCTTTTATAGATAATGGGTCACCACAGTGGCAAATCAATTTTTACATATTGATTAGATAGCAAATAGTGCAATCGTACCTAACTCTGTAGGCGGACAGAGCACATTAAATGCGCCGCTTAGTGTCACATCACAGCGTGCCCGGCAACCCTTGCCGGGCTTGTTTTACCAGCTTCACGCCTGCTTGTTTGACATGTCTCAGGACGGGTGTCATATGGAGGTGTTTTCTGTAGAAACTGGCTGCCATGTGGTAGGAAGCAGACACTCAATCACTTAGGGGCTTGACACCACACCGATTGATGACCTGCGTCGCTATGTGGTGGTGCGGTGGATTGATTTGCCTTTGCAAGCCCCGACAGGCCTGCCGAGACGGTCTGGAGGCTTGCTTCCCGGGGCAACCCCAACCTCGCTAGGCCCGCCTCCCCGGCAAGCGTGGTTTTTCCCTTAGTGATATCTCGCTTCCCTGGCTTGACTTGGTCTTCCTGATCTGCACTTTGGTCTTTAAAAGGACTGATCTTTAGTACTAGGTCTGGTCTTGGATACTGCAAACTAGTCCTTAGGTCTGTGCACAGTCTGGGCAACGGACCCAAGGTTTGTTGCACCGACAACGGGGTGGGAGAAGAAATGGAGGGCTCGGGTCTTACTTCCCGCTCATCGCAGCCTAGTTCTTGATGGAGGAGCGATGAGATGGAAGATGATTCAGACGTGGATATGACGCCATGAAGATCTAGGTCATTGACCGATGATCCGGTAGGGAGTTCCGAGCTGTGGATCTCGGATCTATGGGTAACAGGACACGAAGGATACCCCCCCCCCCCCCCCCCCCCCGCGGATCTAATCTCTGTGCGGGCAGGATTAGCTTCTATGGGCGATGATGCGTTAGCAGAGAACTTCCGTAATCCCAGCAAAGAGGAGAGGGTGTGCTTCATTTCGTTACTTCTGAGGGCGTAGGATTCCCAAGCCACCCCTTCCTCAAGGGTCTATTGAAATTCTATGGGATCTAGCTGCACAATCTCATGCTAGGTTCTATTCTGCACATCTCTAGTTTTTTTGCTCTCTGAATTGTTTTTTGGCTGCGAGTCTCATTTTGAACTATGGAGAAAGTTCTTTTGACTCGTCCCCCACCGTCAAGGTCTCGGGTTTATATTCGAAGTGGGTGGCACCGAAGTATGGCGCATAGCCAGATCAGGCTACCTTGTTGGGACTCCAAAAAGGGGGTCCAAAGAATGGTCTTCAGAATGGTTTTACATCAAGGATGTTTGAGGGAGTCCTGGATTAAGGGGTCCACGGACAGCCGGACTATATACTTTGGCTGGACTGTTGGACTATGAAGATACAAGATTGAAGACTTCGTCTCGTGTCCGGATTGGACTCTCCTTTGCATGGAAGGCAAGCTAGGCAATCCGGATATGTAGATCTCCTTCTCTGTAACCGACTTTGTGTAACCCTTGCCCTCTCCGGTGTCTATATAAACCGGAGGGCTTAGTCCGTAGGACAACAACAATCATAATCATAGGCTAGCTTCTAGGGTTTAGCCTCTACGATCTCGTGGTAAATCATATCATCAAGATCAATCAAGCAGGAAGTAGGGTATTACCTCCATCGAGAGGGCCCGAACCTTGGTAAAACATCGTGTCCCCTGCCTCCTGTTACCATTAGCCTTAGACGCATAGTTCGGGACCCCCTACCAGAGATCCACCGGTTTTGACACCGACATTGGTGCTTTCATTGAGAGTTCCACTGTGCTGTCCCGATAAGGCTTGATGGCTCGCCTTGTTGTCAAGGACAAAGTCACCTCTGGAGGAACCATGGCTATAGGCCAGACTCTCCGGCTGGGCGGCTTCGTCATGGCCGCCCGTTCGGCCGCCACACCGACGATGACTTCTCAAGTCATCAAGAACAGCCTCCACGTCAGCTCGGAATTCACCAAGCAGATGGATCCAATGGAGCTCTCCTCCCTGAACGAGCTCTTGGATCGCATCGCCACCCTGGGAATCACTACAGACTATGATCGGATCGGGCTTAAACCCGACCAAAGGGAGATTAACTCTCCGCCGGTCACCCACCAGATAGCGGTAGTGGAGGAACAAAACAGCGATTCTCCCTCTATTTTGAGGACGAACTTTGTCCGGATTCCCGAGCTCTCCGAGCCAGATACCCATTTACGGGAGGACGTTGTCCAGGCTCCAAACTTAGAATCGGGCAACGGGCCACAAATATTGGGCGACATCCAGGAGACCGAGCCTCCAAGCTCGGCGGCTCCTTTGCCCCTGGATCTCAGATCGGATCATGATTTGGGCTTAAGTCTACCCACCCACCCAGACACAAGTGACCTTCCCCACATTAGAGAAGAGCCCAAGGAGACAGTACATCACTTCTGGGCCAGATTCCTACTTATAATGAACAAGGTTAAGGACTATCGCGAGGAAGACGCAATCTCATTCTTTTGCCAAAATTGCACGGACAAGGGAATTCTCAACGCCATAAGTCGCCATGACATAGCACACTTCGCCGACTTGGCGACCATAGTACAGAAGTAATGTGTGATGGAAAGCGCCTGGAAAACCCAAACAAAATTCTGGGATCCTCCGGCTCTCACTAAACCCCTCGTCCAAACTAAAAGGGTGCGCTCTCGCAGGTCACCCAATCCAATCACAAAGAAGCCAAAGCCCTTTACAGGGCGTGGAACAGTACTCGAGAGATGGCTCAACAGGCCATGCAAAAATTCACAGCACACCGGGCATCATACCAACACACAGCTTTAGAGCATGTTGGATACTCTGGCAGGTGGCCAAGAGCGGCAAGGACCTCCTCATCAACGATACCGCAGAGCACCATACCACGGAGAATAAAAATACAGTATTGATAGTCTTCGAGACTTTCGCCTCAAACAATAGGCGTAAACGAGAAGTCCGCAGCCTCGCTGAAGTTTGCCATGTCGCAGCAATAAATCCGTGGAATGATACGGCCATAACCTTCAATGCCAGTGATGAACCTCAATTCCGAACAGTCCGAGCACCAGCCGCTTTGGTCCTTAGTCCCATGGTGGACAGCTTCCGGCTTACTAAAGTGCTCATGGACGGCGGCAACGGATGAAACCTCATCTATGAGGAAACTCTTAACAAAATGGAAATAGATAAGAGCCGCATTGAGCAAAGCAGTACAACCTTCAAGGGAATCATCCCTAGTCGGGAGGCACGATGCGCGGGAAAAATTACACTGGATGTGGTATTCGGCACGCCGGAGAATTATAGGTCTGAAGAAATCACATTCCAAGTGGCCCCGTTTAACAGTGGATACCACGCCCTTTTATGGCCGGATGCATTCACAACCTTCCAAGCCATACCCCATTATGCGTACATGAAGCTTAAGATGCCTGGGCTCAATGGAATCATCACTCTAGCTAGTGATCTGGACATAGCACTCCGCGCCGAAAATAAAACCACCGCACTAGCCCTGGAGGCATTATACGAAGCCCTCGCGGCCGAAGAGTTAACTGTGCGCTCCACGGTGGATAGCGACGTGATACTCGACAAACAACCCAAGTCCACCTCTTTTAAACCAGCAGACAAAATAATCAAGTTCCAGGTCCACCCAACGGACCCTACAAAAACAGTATCAATTGGGGCATAGCTAAACCCCACAATAGACGCCGCACTACGAGAGTTCTTGCGCGAAAATTGGGACATCATCCCCTGGCATCCTTCAGACATTCCAGGTATCCCACGCAGGCTGGGCGGGCATAGCCTAAACATACTAAAGGGATTCAAGCCGGTCAAGCAGACTCTTCGGCGTTTTTCAGAACCCAAGCGACAAGCCATGGGAGAAGAGCTAGCCAAACTACTCGAGGCCGGATTCATCAGACAAATAAAACATCCGGACTGGCTAGCAAACCTGGTGATGGTACCAAAGAAGGACAAATCCTGGCGCCTATGCGTCGATTTCAAGGACCTCAATAAGGCTCGCCCCAAGGATCCCTTCCCCCTCCTCCGCATCGATCAAATCATCGACTCTACCGCAGCACTCGACTCTTTGTGTTTCCTCGATGCATACTCCGGATACCATCAAATCAAGATGGTGGAATCCGATCAAGCCGCAACGGCATTTATCACTCCGTACGGCCCCTTCTGCTTCACAACCATGCCTTTCGGGCTCAAAAATGCCGATGCAACCTAGCAACACATGATTCAGACATGCCTGGAAACATGGTCGGCAAAACAATAGAGGCATATGTAGACGATGTGGTCATCAAAACCAGACATGTCGAATCTTTAATAGACGACTTGAGGCTTATGTTCAACAATCTCCAAACATGTGACATCAAGCTCAACCCGGAAAAATGCGTTTTTGGCGTACCTGCCGGAAAGCTCTTGGGCTTTATCGTTTCCAATAGAGGAATCAAAGCAAACCCGGCTAAAATTCGAGCTCTGTCATAGTTGTCTACCCCAACATACCTCAAGCAAATCCAGAAATTAACTGGATGCGTGGCCGCCGTAAGCAGCTTTATCTCCTGATTGGGAGAAAAGGAACTGCCTCTTTATCGCCTTCTTCACCGCACCAAACACTTCTAGTGGACGGATACGGCTACGGCCGGACTAGAAGTAATAAAAGCCATCTTGGCCACCAATCCAATCCTGGCCCCGCCAAATGTCAGCGAACCCATGCTGCTATATATAGCTGCAACACACTAGGTTGTAAGCGCAGTGCTCATCGTCGAACAAGAGACAGATGGACATAAGTTCCCGCTTCAAAATCCGGTATACTACATGTCCACTGTCCTCACTCCATGCAAGTCACGGTACCCACATTATCAAAAGATAGCATACGCGGTCTTCATGGCATCCCGAAAACTACGACACTACTTTCAAGAGTGTTCAATCACGGTGGCCTTCGAAGTACCACTAAATGACATAATAAATAACTGCAATGCCACGGGCCGGATTGCTAAATCGGCTATCGAGCTCCTCCTACTCGACTACAAACCACGGCGAGCTATTAAGTCGCAAGTACTGGCTGACTTCGTCGCCGAATGGACAGAAGCCGAACTCCCTAAAGAGTACGGCGCGTACTCCAATTGGATCATGCACTTTGACGGCTCTAAGATGCTAGCTGGTCTAGGGGCAGGCGTTGTCCTGACATCCCCCACCGGAGATACAATCCGATACGTACTCCAAATACTATACACAGATTCCAACAATGCAGCCGAATATGAGGCCATGTTGCACGGTCTTTGGATGGCAGTCTCCATGGGCATTCAACGCCCAGAAGTGCGTCGGGAATGAAATCTCGCAATATCTCAAATAAATGGAGACTTTGACACCAAGGACCCAAAAATGGTGGCCTACCGCAATGCCGTCCTCAAAATGTCAGCTCGGTTCGAGGGGCTCGAATTCCACCATGTGGTCTGAGAAAACAACCATGCGGAGAATATTCTCGCCCACATCGGCGCTAAACGCGACCCCGTCCCACCTAATATCTTTTTGGAAAGGTTGTTCAAGCCATCCGTGGCGTGGGAATGGGAGACCAGCAATACCAGTCCGGATCCACACACAACACCAGATCCCGAACACTCTGACGTAATCGAAGTCTCCGGCACCGAAATAACACCTTCGGCCCACGCAATTATGGCTGTCATCGCCCCGTGGACAGAACCCTTCTTGGCCTACTTAAATAGGCAAGAACTCCCTAAGGACCAAAATGAGGCACGCTACATTGTGCGGCGCTCTAAAGCCTACAAAGTCCACGAAGGAGAGCTTTATAAGAAAAGCGCGACTGGAGTGCTCCAAAGGTGCATCTCCGAAGAGGAAGGGTGGCAACTCTTGGCCGAAATTCATGCCGGACTAGGCGGCCACCATGCCGCAGCTCGGGCGCTCGTAAGCAAGGCCTTCCGTACGGGTTTCTACTGGCTGACAGCACGGGCAGATGCACAGGACCTTGTCCAACATTACGTTGGTTGCCAGCTTTTTGCAAATCAAAGCCATATGCCACCTACCGCCCTCCAAACGATCCCCATAACTTGGCCCTTTGCGGTCTGGGGGCTCGATATGGTTGGACCCCTTAAAGGAGGAAGCCATAAGAAGAAATACTTGTTGGTCATGCTTGATAAATTCACCAAATGGATAGAAGCCAAACTAGTTAAAACGGCCGAGTCCAGACCAGTGATAGACTTCATATCTGGGGTCGTACACCGTTACGGTATCCCCCACAGCATCATCGCCGATAACGGCTCAAGCTTCACAGCCGACGAGGTGAAAACCTGGTGCGGCAAAATGGGCATAAAACTTGATTATGCCTCCGTCTATCACCCCCAAACAAACGGTCAAGTCGAACGAGCGAATCATCTTATTATGAGCGGCATTAAACACAGACTAGTGCGATCCTTGAAGGAATCAGATATGCACTGGGTCGAGGAGCTCGACTCTGTACTATGGGGGTTGCGGACCACGCCAAATCGCACAACCGGATACACACCATTTTTTATGGTATACGGTGCAGGGGCAGTGCTACCCTACGACATCATCCATGACTCACCCAGAGTGCGCATGTACGAAGAGAGAGAAGCTGAGCTAGATCAGTAGGACAACTTAGATGCCCTGGAAGAGGAGCGTGACGTCGCAAAGGCCTGTTCCGCATTCTATCAACAGCAGGCTCGAAGGTGTCAAAGCAGAGATGTACGGGCCAAAACGTATAACATTGGTGAGCTCATTCTACGCCTACCAGAGAAGAAAAAGGACAAGCTCAAGCCCAAGTGGGAGGGTCCCTTGATCATCGATAAAGTTTTCACTGGGGGAGCGTACCGTCTGCATGATGCATCAGATAATCGACTCAAGCCGAACCCATGGAATGCGGCCAGACTCCGAAGATTCTATGCCTAGTGCCGAACTCTGTGTTCGTCTCCTTACCTCCATCTTTCTTTTTTAAATTATACCGTCTCCCTCTCCCTTTTTTATATATAGCCTTCAAATATTCAAGTGTGTTATTACCGCACACTCCTGCCGCGCTAAGCACGCTCAATATACCTTGGGGCTTCTTATACAGAAGCTTAATTGTACTCTGGGCTTTATGCCCACCACATATGCGTTACTCCTCCATATGTGCCTTTTTTCACCACTATATGCATCGATATGACTTAAGTTTTGTCCAAGCTGGGTTGCCTGGCTCTTGTGTTTATGCCCTACGTTCCCGTTAATTCGTCTAGGGCATAAGGGGAGCACCTCTGCGATTGTTACTGCTGGGTCAGCCGGATGTGTACCCCCAACTTGGTGAAGCCGAAAGCTAGCATTCTTAAGGGAATATTCGGTCGGTGAACAAAAGGTGTCTTTTACCTATTACAAAACATGCTCCCAGATGCTTATATCCTGCGTAATTTTTCGCAGTTCGGACATGCACATTAACGCATGCACAGCCAGGGAAAGGAACCCTTAACGGAACTATTCTCCCTGGAAGATGTTTCTTACTACCCATGTAATATAATATAACTAGTTGGGTACTTGTCTGTTCAAGCACTTATGACCCCCTACGCCTAGTTTCCACGCATGCCCCAGTTTTCAAATAACCGAGCGGGTATTTGGATACACACCAGACTGTCGGGTCCAGAGGTTGAAGCGAAAAGGTCCGCCATGACAAATGATTTAAAATCTGGCTAGGGAAAAAATGTGTTCTTCGAAGTACAAAAGTCACTTGGACTAACTAAATTCTTCTTCTATACCATCCAATAGGCTGTCTAGCCTATAGTCCTGTTGGGAATACTTAGCGGCTAATGCTACCTGGTCATACACCAGATTTAGAGGGATCTCTTTCCCATCTGACCCTACAGGTTCGACCTCGACCATATGGTTCGGGTTAGCCTTGGTGTATCGTGTCTTCACCATGGCCCAGGCTTCCCTTTCGCCTTGCCGGCAGGCCGATATCTTCCATAACCGGAAGTGCCGCCGCGCTCCCTTGAGCATCTCCACAAGCTCCCCCAAGCTTCCTAACAGGGAGGCGGATGGCCACAAGCCCTGGGCAATGCCCTGCATCACCTACCAAACTTGTCCGTGCAGTTGTGAGAGCTCCTGCAGAAGATCACCGACAAATCCGGGCATCTCTTCTTCGGGACGACCTGTCAACATACCTACAGACATAATTCTGTTAGCACGCTTCTTCGCCGAACTTTATAGTGGTTCGTTAGAGCACTTACTAAATATGCTGCATCGAAGCCTCTTATTCTCCTTCACGGGGTCAGCAAGCTGGGCCCGAACATCCTTTAATTCGACGTCCAGTCGGATGTTCGCATCTTGGAGATTATTTTTCTCCTGTATAAACTTTGTAAGCACACGCTCGCCAGCCTTCAGCTACCTTTGAGCATGTTGCTCATCCTCTGGTACGATCTCCAGATCGCCTCCGGGATTGTCTGTAGAATCTATTGTTAGATTTGCATTAATGTCGAATACTAACTGGTACACACCATTACATCATTTTCGATCAAAACAATTATTACCAGATGGGGCCCTCGTGGACTCCTCCATTCTGGCGATTGCGGCCCGCAGTTGGGCTTTGCACTCCTCCAGCTCTTTAGACAGCTGGGTATTCTTCTCTATTAGAGCCTACGCACACGAGGATACTTAAATCAGTTGTGCCAACTGTTTCAAGTCTCAGGGGCTACTGATATACATACTTATCAAATTTTCTTACTCGTATATCCTTTATGTGCTGGTCCGTGGCTCTGGCAAGGCCATCTTGAGCAGCCCGGATGTACGCTTCCCCTAAGTTGAAGGCATTCAACGCCTCTTTAGAGAAATTAGGGTCGCATAGTGCGGCCCGTCAGCGCCTATGATTCATGGTGCTCTCCACTTCAGAGTTTGTAGCAGAGAATCTATCCGCATCCTCTGTAGGAGGATCGTCCGGCATTGTCCCCGCGTCGACCTCTGCCCTTGAGTCCGGCCTCCGAATCCGGCTGGTGGAGGCGCGGCCCGCAGGCACTCCGTATATAGTCCAGCGAGCGCTTTTTCTGCCACAAGGCAACGATCATTGTTATATTTTTAATGATGATAATTTCGCGGCAGGTTTTTAATCATACTGTCGGTGTTCTGGGAACAGGGGTACCCAGGCTTCCCTGCCTGTGGCCTTCGGCGTGGCTCAAGGAGTGGCCCAGTACGGCCCATGTTCATCAACGCATACTCAAGACCCTCGCGAGGGGCCATGCCTCGCGGGGCAGACGACAGGAGGCTTCCTCGGGCAAGGCCTCGTCACGCTGGCTCGCGAGGAGGCGGAGAGATCAAGGCGGGGTACCTCGCGAGGTGCTCATGACGCAAGCCATGACGACCAAAGCCAGGCAGGCGCCGGACTGCACAGAGTCCTTGTTTCCTCTTTGGTGCAAAGGGGGAAAGCGCAGGCAAGAGTATCAAGCAAAGGCAACCATTTCGGTGCAACAAGACCAAGACCAGTAGGACGGCAGAACGGAGGTCATCGTGGAGCCCAAGTCGGCATCATCGTCAGGGTCTTTGGCAGGCGAGGACCAAATTTAGTCAGGATAAGTGTACTAGATGTTCCCCTTCAAAATGGCCAATTGTTGGCGCCCTTCCCGCTCAATATTTGGGGAGAGTCCCAGGGCCTCCGCCTATAAATAGGACTAGCCACCCACAAGGTAGAGGGATCGATCGATCGATCAAAGGAACAAGGATAGAAAGATAGAGAGAGAGAGAGAGAGAGAGAGAGAGAGAGTGAAGCGACTGAACTCCCCCTACCAGTTCATCGCAGCAGCCAAGAACAGACCCCCGCGAGGCTGTTCTTCCCTTGTACTGGTCCCCATCAGCCCCAGAGGCAATCCACCACACCACAAACTGGAGTAGGGTATTACACCACAATGGTGGCCCGAACCAGTATAAATCTCGTGTCCCTTGTGTTGTTCTTCGTGTAGTTTTAGATCAGGGCGAGGCGGTGAGACATGGGTAGGCAGGGGGTGTGATCTCCGCATGCACCCCAGAGTTCGAACCTTGAGGGTCTACCGGAACCGGAAATCCAACATTTGGCGCGCCAGTTAGGGGTGCGCTGGAATCTGCCTTTAGTCGCCTCGCGTTTCGCCGCCCGTCGCATCACCATGTCCAGCGACCCAACGGGCAATCCCGATCCCTGGGCGGCCTGGCCCGCCCACGCAGAGCCGCTTGCCTAGGGCGACCTCAACCCCGTGCCCTAGGCATCTAGCGGTCCGCAGGGTGCTGCGGGCTACGGGCGACGCGGTCAGACGGCACCAGCTCTCACACCATGGCAGGTGCGGTCGGCAGCGAGGGCCTCAAGCCACGCCGCGGCCACGGTGCCGTACTCACGGCGGGAGCAGGCGAACTCAAGGGCCGCACTCACGGTAGCTCGGGAACTGCTACAATGCAGGCTGGTGGAGGGCGGCCGCGACTTGCTGCTGGAGCGAGTGGCAGAGCTCCTGGGCTCCACCGCCTTGGGGGCTCACTCCTTCTGCACCCAGCTGCCGCCTCAGGCACAAGGTGGACCGCACGAAGGCCCCACGTGCGCCCGCACAGCTCCAAGTGGATTCCAGGGCCACTCCAATGCCAACCTGGCCGTCGGTGCCTGGCCACCAATGATGCCACCTCCGCCTCCGACCAGCGAAGGGGGATCCACTACGGCCCACGGTCCTGGCGAGCCGCCACACTTCCTCTCCCAGGTTGGCACCTCGAGCAGAACTGCGTGGCACATGGTGCACTACGGCGAGGCATTTGGGGCGGCGGCCCCAGAGGCGCATGTGCCCCACATGGTGGATCAAGGACACGCACAGGAGGAAGACCATGGCCAGTTCCTCGGCCCAGGTTGGGGAGAAGAAATACCCGAGGCTGAGCTCTTTCCGGAGCCCAGGGAAGGCCTCGTCGACCGCGCCGGAGGCAGCGACTATCGGGTACCATTAATCCCTCAGGAACAAGCCTACGCTAACCATGGATCACAGGAGGTACAGGTCGTCGCAGCGGGTGGCTGCCCCAATCCAGCAGCTCCCCACCCCTCAGGAGGAGGACACCGGGGGCTGCAGGAGAGGGGCCAAGATCCTGCCTCGCCCACGCAACGCTCGGAGCAAGGCGTCCTCAGGAGGTAGGCCCTCTGCCGGGGAGGTGCCCCAGGGCCAACCCCCGGCAGAGGACCCGTGGTCGTCAGGGGAACCGCTGGTGACCGCTCTATCCCATCGGCAGCGTCCTCGGTCTCCAGCCGTCGTCGATGGAGATAGAGTGCGGCGCAAGGCGGGGCCCTCGTTTGGCGATATGAAGCAAGGCCGATACCTGTGAAGAAGGCCCAGTGACTGTGAAGCTCGCCTCCCCGTGACACTCTCACGTAATAATGAGTGGGGCCGTACACGCCCAGAGTCTCCGGAGAGCCGCCCTCGGGCCTCGGGGGCTCCCGCCCACGCCCAGTGGCAGCACTTAGCTCCGCGCTGGTGAGAAGACGTCGAAGACTAGACTAGGTGCCGGACATGACTTTTTCTGCTCTTTTTGCCTTTCCCCTTGGTTGTCGCTTTTCCCGGTTTGGATTTAAGTTCGATTTAAGCGTGAAACTTGCGTGTGTTCGGGGAAGGGGTGTTTAGTCTCGTTCGAGCAATCTTTTGCTTTCTGGTTACTGCTTTGCATCCATCCAGTTTCAGCTGCCTCCCCTCATGAGCCCCTCGCGAGCCGGGCCAGTCCCAGGATGCGCGCAGCCCAGACTGCCGTCGCCACATCCTCTCAGGAGGTTCTCATTGCAGGTTCAATAGGCTCGTTCGGGAGGCACTCGGGCCACCACGGCCCCCGCAGGCTCGCCCAGGGCCCATGCGGGTCAAAGGTAAACAAGCCAGTTGGCTCATCACAAAACTAGTCACTCGGTATGGGCAGATGGGCGATATCATGTCTACAAATACGCTAACTGCAAGTTTCACACGAGGGGCTCCCCCTCCCAAAATGCTCTTACAACCCTCAGGGCCAAGCCCGAGCTCTCTCTGCGCAGGGTAAGAAGCAGGAACAATGCGCGGTCAATCGGATAAATCCCCCATTGCATCTTCGGGGGCACCTCCGGAGTCACCACTAGCGTCGCTGGCCTCACCGTCGCCTTCTATGCCGCCACCATCAGCACCTGGGCCATTCACCACTCCACCCTCATCAGCAGCTACGACCACACCGTCGTCATCAGTGATGAAGGCCCTAACGAGGGCGTCCATGTTGTCTTCCACCCAATGCGCCAGATTGCCCCGGATTGCCAGGGGTACTGAGTCGATGGCAGCATCGAAGTCGAAATGGGGGTCCATGTTCTGAAGGTGACTGAAGACACGAGAAAAAGCACGCCCAAGTAGGGCATGGCTCCTCTCCTCCACCAAACTGTCGGCTCTGCCCGAACGAGTCTCCAGCTGCGTCACCACATCGGTGAAGAACTGAAGGTTACCAGCATAGTTAGCCACACGAGGCTCCCCAACAGCTGCCTCGCAGATGATGCCCAAGGCCGTGTTAGCTCTTTTGCGAAGCTCGCGGAGCATGGGGCTGTGCATGTGCTCCAGGATCTGCCGCTGGTGTATCTCGTCCTCGTTCTGCTGCGCAACGGCCTCAGCCGCGTCCACCCTTTGATGGAGAACAAGCACCTCGGCGCGGGAGGAAGCCAGTTCCGCCTGTGCCGCACCAAGGGCGGCCCCGGCAGCGTCCGCAAGCCGCATCACTTCATCCAGCTTGGCCTTCAGGGCAGCGGTCCTGCCCTCTGCTTCGACCTTGATCAACTCCAATCTTTCCTCGAACTCATGCTCGAGGTTCGAGCAGGCCACCGCCACCCGGCGGTCAACCTCTTCTGAGGCTCGGGCTTCCCTCGCGGCAACATCATCATCCGCCTGCGCCACCAGGCGCTCCCTCGTCTCCAATCGCTCGAGGTCTAGGGTGCGCTCGGTGGCCTCAGCGTCAGTGCCTCCTCACGTTTCTGAAGCTCCACTCGATCGACCGAGCCACCCTTCATCGACGCAAGGGCCGCCTCACGCAACTCCACCTGTTGCTACAGGGAGCTACTCCAGGCCCGGAGCTCCCACGCCCGCTCTTCTGCGGCCCAGCGCCGCTGGTCAGCCTCGTGAGCCTCCAAGACGGACCGGGAGCAGGCCTCCCGAGAAGCCGCCAGCGACGCCTTGGCTTTCTCATTATCAAGGTCATGCTGGTGGCGCCCAAGGGCAATGGCCACCTTCAACTTGCGCCTCTCCTCAGCTAGGCGCAGGCCCTCGGCCTCAAGGCGCGCATCTTCATCAGCGAGCTCTACACCGAGCTGGCTCACTGCGTCCGCCGCCCTCCGGAGGAACACTTGGCGGAGGGCGCGGCACTCCCGAGCACGCTCGAGCACGTCTTCCGCATCATCATCCGCCCCGGGGCGCGCGCGGAGGGCCACAAACCAGCACCCCCTCTGGGCAGGGGGCTGGGGCTGGCGCCCTCGCGATGGCCGGATGCGCCGCGCCAGAAGCCTAGCCCAGAGCCAGTTCGTCATCCAAGGAAGAACGCAAGGCCGCCCTCAGCCAGTCGCCGTCCACAACCAATCGAAGAGCCCAGGGCAGGCTGGCTATGCCCTGGGAGGGCTCGCGAAGGATGGTCGCGAGGTGCGCAGAATCAAGGGGCATCACAGGATGGCCCACCTCTCCAACCGGCCTCACCACAAGGGCAGTGCTGGAGCTCGGGGTGCTTGGGGAAGGTGGAGAAGGCGAGGCCTGGAGGGATGGCTCCTCAGCCATCTCCATGAACTCGGCAGGAAGGGCCCTGCAGGGCAATGATCAGCTGAGGCAACAGGAAAGTAAGGAACTGAGAAAGGGGGAGGCTTACTCATCAGTGGCGAAGTACTTCATTTGCTTCAATAGGCGGCAAGGGTAATCATCACCCAAGGCCTCCCTTCTCTTTCGAAGAGCCTCGAAGTCCACACGGAAGCGGCCCAGGAGCTCGGTACAGGGGTCAGCCTGCAACGAGGGAGAAGCGCCAAAGTGACCGGCGTCAGGGACATCGTCCTAGCGCACGCCGCCAAACGCCGCACCAAGAAGGGTGACCGGGGCCTCAGGGGCCTCTGCCGCGGGAGCCGCGGGCCGCGGATCAACACCTTCAGCCGCCGCAGGCCAGACCGTCATCCTCCCGCACTCGTTGAAGATGCTGGGAGGGCAGAACTGACCTTGTCCAAGCCTTCCCGGTTGAGTATGATCGACCGGTCGATAGCAGGAGCCATCGATGGCGACGGGCGGGGCGAGGGCACAGGCTTTTGCCCTTTCCCCTTCTTCGTCGGAGCCATGGCGAAAGGAAGGGGGAGGATTCAAGATTGGATTGGAAGCAGAGACTGGAGCTCGAGAGAAGGAAGAGTGGGAGGCGCGCGAGAAGCGAGAAGAGAGGCGACTGTGTGCAACCACAGGGTCCACCTAGCCGGACGCAAAATAAGGAGGCGTGGGGGAACAGGGACGCCCACGTCCAATCAACCGCCATGCGGAGCCCAAGGCCGCAAGCTATTGGGGCCCGCGGCGCTTCGCACTTGCCCCTTCACTTCTCTGCTAAGCCAAGTGATGCGGAGCATCCCACGTTCATCCCCATGTACACTCCGACTACTCTCCAAGCCCCAAGGATTCATAAGATGAGACCTCGACTATGTGCCATTGGACACAAGGTGAATTCACTCCTATTCGAACCATCACTTTCCGCATATGAGACACGGCTACTACCTCATGCATGGACCTTGCATACACTCACGTACAACCAAGATGACCATGGAGAATCCAAGGATCGAGGCCAAGCATGGAAGAGGAGAAGGAAGAAGAAGACGGAGCGGCTGCTGGAGCCAGGCCGGACATCCGGACCGCCGTCCGGATCATCCGGGCCAAGCCGGATCATCCGGGACTCCATCCGGATCGTCCAGGTAACTGCACCGAAGACACCCGAAGGTTTCTGCTGAAGCCGGATCATCCGGGATTCCGTCCGGACCCCGACGCCCGGATCATCCGGGACCCCGTCCGGATCATCCGGCCAGCGCCTGTGTGCGCGTGTTGGGCTGAGCCCATGTACCCCTTCGCCCCCAAGTCTATAAATAGGACCCCCTCTCCTCACTTTGTGACTTAGCATTGGATTAGCTCATATTTGTGTGAGAGCCTTTGCTCATCCACTTGGTTACTTCTCCTCGGAGCTCAGGACCTCTTCGGAGAAGATCCCCCAAGCGGATTCAAGACCCCTATCTAGGGAAGAACATCAAGGCCTCCTCTTGGAGATGAACAGTTCCTTTGTATCCTTACCTTTGTTGACTTTGTATCTTGTGGATCTCTTATGTGTGTGGTGATCTAGCACTTGTGTGATCGATTCCTTGTTGGTTGAGTGATTCCCTCTCGTTTTCCCCGTGTTTCCCCTTGTGCTTCCGCGTGTTCTTCGTGATTCCCCCGTAGGATCCACTCCAAACGTGAAAGATCGACGCTATAGGGTTCCACCCTACATCATATGGTATCATGAGCGACATTGATCACGTTTTTGGAGCCCCTACCCCGTGTTTTCTAGCTTGATTTTGTTGCTTTCGTCCTAAATCCGAAAATCCCCACCAAAAATAACCCCCAAATTTTTTTGTGATTTGTTGGTTTGATGATGTTTTATTGATTTTGATCCGTGGATTTGCTTGGTTTCAAGTGGATCTAGCATCTCCCCAAGTTTCCCCACCTTCCATCCACGAAATCTCGTCAATTTTGACCCCAAAATCCCCAAATTCCGCCCAAAAATCCGTCCCCGAGAGGAAATCCCGAGCAGTTTGACCTGCCCGGATCATCCGGACCTTCTCCCGGATCAGCTGGACCCTCTCCCGGACGTCCGGATACCCCACGCACCCAGAAAACAAAACCGGAGCTGACGAACCCGGATCATCCGGATGTACACCCGGATCATCCGGACCTAGCCCGGATCATCCGGACCTTGTCCCGGATGTCCGGTTAACCCTGACACTGACTCGGCTGAAATTTTGTTTTGGTCATCCTCCACTTCATCATGCTCAAGACGACGACGGTCAAGCCACAAGTCTTTGGAGCGCAAACAAGATGCAAGCGCAAGTCGTCCAAGTCAACATCTACATGGCGACCACCATCACATTCGTGATCCATATCGTCATGAAGGGCAAGTCACCTCCAAGCAACATGTGCACGATGACGACGAACGACATCTACTACGAACTCAAGCACAACAACGACATCATCATCATGAAGATGCTCCACAAGTGCAAATGCACAAGTCCCAACAACACCTACTTCATGCCAAGTCCAAACTTCAAGAGCACAAAACAAGACCGCGAGATGACCACCACCAAGACGGCGCTACGTCTACACCAACGACTTTCGCATCTTCGCCAAGTGCTATCAAGGCATCTTCGCCTTTGGATGTACGGCATCTTCGCCTACTTCCCACGAGCACGCCTACATCGACTTCATCAAGTCCAAGGCGACCAACTACGAGTGAGGGCGACACTTCCATCTTCGGAAGCCCCCCAAGGAAGATGGCCGAGCATGGGAAACTCCCTTCGGTCATGGAGACGAGCTATGAGGTGCCACATCATATGGGCCTCCTACACCAAGACGGTGACAAGAAGGTCGAGCAAGAGCCATCCCCTTCGACCACGGCGATAGGAGTTGAGCATGGAGACATTTGCACCAACATCTCTCCGACACCCACATATGTCAAGATGCCCCAAGTGCCATGTGAGGAGAGCCACCACCCCATGAGTGACATGAGTGACTCCACCATACGTGACATTGAGAGCATTTCCTATAAGAGGATGAGTGTGACCACCACTAGCCCCACACATGAGAGCATGCCACACATCCTATGTGAGGTTGAGCGCCATTTGAGTGACTCCACCAGCCATATGAGTGAGAGCATCCTTGAGGGAGTGAGTGAGCCACAACACTTAGAGAGTGAGGTAGTTGACACGGCATGTGAGGCCACTATGATTTCTAACGACTTACCCTCTACTCCTTGTGTGTTTTCTCCTTTGGTGCTAGGTCTCCTACATGACGACACGCCTACCATTGATGAGTCCATACCTCCTATGGAGACGACGATGGCCATGATGGACGATGATGCACCCCCCACATGGTTCCATCAAGATGAAGATGACAACGAGACGATCATCAACACCTCACCTACAACACATGAGCGACGCTCCAAAGGCAACATAGGTGATGGTGCTTCTCTTGTCCCACTAGTGGACTCTCTTGACATTGATTGCTCCCATGATGTTGACCCACCTATTACCATGCTTCATGCTAGTGAAACTCCTTCATGCCTTGACTTACCTATTAATGATGAATATGATGATGAGCATGTTGAGTTGCCTAGTTGTGATGCTATGCTTCATAGGATATCATGTGAAAATTCTATTGGTCACTTCATGTTTGACAATCCATTGAACTTGTCATATGCTATGAGTGAGATCTCCCATATTGCGTCATTTCAATCTCAACATAGTAACTATGCATGCCCCATTAAAATAAATCCTATTTGCACTTATGGCATAGATGACGAGATGATGGTCATTGGCTTTTGTTTTTCATGTGATGATATTGCCATGCTTCCTTTACATGATTTGCGCAATTCATCCAATATGTCATGCCATGATCACATTGTTCCAAATATGCATTGTTTTGGATGTTGTCAATATTCTCCACATGATGTTACTACTCTTGCTCATGAGGAGACCCCAATAGTTTCCTCATACATATTAGGAGATCTTGATGCATTCCATACTTTGCATGATTCCCATGACTGTGTGCACCATATGCATTCCATGAACAACAATGCTCTAGATATTTCTAATGATGCATTACACAATTTGAGTCTCCATTATGCTATACATAATAACAAACCACTCATGATGGATGACATCTTTCTATATCAGCATCTCATTTATTTGAGCATTGGCTATTTAGTGCTAACCGACACATGCACGTGTGCATCATGATGGATGATGTGTACATCTACCACGCACACACAATTTTCCCTTTGTCTTTGTTTTGTGTAGGTACTCACGTATACTCGTCAACCTCTCAATCCCAAGAGTTGACGAAACGAGCTCTTGAGAGCAACGATGCTTTGGGATCCCGTGGACTATGCTTACCACCGTTCTCTTTGCGCATCGACTACGCGCATCTCTTTTACTTGGCTCTCATACGGCTATGGGCTATCTACCACTTGTCACCTTATGCCCATACTATCGTGTTCACTTTGCATGTTATGCCTATTTACATGACTTTGCCATGCAATTGTGACCCTTGCTTACATCTACCCATGATTCACCATTATGCTACTCCTATGTGTATTTGCATGCTTGGTGGATATCCTTGTTGCTATTGCCATGTTTATCATGTGCCCCATACTATTGATGCTTGTTGTGTTGGGAGAGTCATGATGCCACATTGCTATTTACATATGGTCTCTCGCCAATACATTGATGATATTTTACTCATACCTTTGTTTCATGCGGGTGCTATGACATGTGAATTATTCATGCCCACTATTTGCACACATTACATGCTTGCCATGACTCCTTCTAGTATGTTGCATCTTGGCACTACTAGCTTGCTTGACTTGATCACTATGATTGCTTGCTATGTTGCATCACCCATGTTCCACTATTACTTGCTTTCTTGGGTTGATGACATAGATGTTGATGCCTCTCACTTGATTTGTCATGATCATTGCCTCTTGTCTCCATTAGTTGCATCTCTCATATCACCTTGTATTGAGTGCCAACTTGCTATGCTTATTGATCTTGGAGACTTGGACACTTTACTTGTGATGCATGTTTGTTTGATTGAGCCTATTGCATTTGGTTGTTCTCGCATCATATGCCTCCATACTATGCAATACTCCCTTGTCATTTTTTATGATGAGCATGATACATACACTTGTTGGGTATCTTACCACACGAATGATCGGTTTTGCAATTTTGCTACCCTCATTTGTTTTTCCAAGTGTTTGTCATGTTCTTTCATTTTGAAGGATTTACAAGGCGGGACCACCACGAGACATATTGGTTATGTGAAGGCATACAAGATGTGCGACTCCATCATCCTTGAGAAACTCCTAAAGGTGACCTTCTCTTTGAGCCATCCTCAAATACGCATATTGGATGGGTCACTCTTTCATCGTTGTTTCCTTCTTGTTGTCTACATGTTACATCTATTGGATGGAGGAGCAACATTGGAGATTGGCTCTATGGACCTTCACATTGAGGAGCACTCGCACTTATTGGATGCACCTTCGGAACTCCACTCATGCCTCGACATCGAACTTTGGTACACCAACACCTCCATATTTGTTGATTGTGCTCATACATGTCATGCTCGATGGACATATCATACTCACCACAAGTTTGCACCCCATGCATGGATTGACTCACATTGTGCTTGTCTTGTTGCATCTATTTCCATGTCATCCATGATATATGAGCTTGTGCATTTCCTTAGCAAATTTGTTGTGATCTTCCTTGATGGCATATTCATACATCATGATCATATTGCCCACCATCAATTGCATGATAACATATACATATTGAGCATCCATTGCCATGTTCATGCTTTTGATGCACCATCCCATTATGACATCATTTTGCACAATGGTAGAATTTGTTGCTTTGTGCACCATGCTAATTATCCCATGAATTCTTTGCATATCATCCTATATCATCTTGATAAGATTCATGCACTTTGTCACGAACTATCCCTAAGCACGGACTCACGCTTAATTGATGGACACTTTGCGTGCGCTAACCATTGTATTTCCAAGTGTACTTTGTGTTTGCTCATTTTGCATGTACCACATACCGGAGACACCTTGGAGTACTTGGATTGCGCAAGGCCTTCACCTACGTCCCACTACAAGTCCGTCCACGACACCCGTTTCCATGGTGATGAGGATCACGATCCGAGGTCGGATCTTTCCCAAGGGGGGGATATGATGCGGAGCATCCCACGTTCATCCCCATGTACTCTCCGACTACTCTCCAAGCCCCAAGGATACATAAGATGAGACCTCGACTGTGCACCATTGGACACAAGGTGAATTCACTCCTCTTCGAACCGTCACTTTCCGCATATGAGACACGGCTACTACCTCATGCATGGACCTTGCATACACTCAGGTACAACCAAGATGACCATGGAGAATCCAAGGATCGAGGCCAAGCATGGAAGAGGAGAAGGAAGAAGAAGACGGAGCAGCTACTGGAGCCAGGCCGGACATCCGGACCGCCGTCCGGATCATCCGGGCCCAGCCGGATCATCCGGGACTCCGTCCGGATTGTCCGGGTAACTGCGCCGAAGACACTCGAAGGCTTCTACTGAACCCGGATCATCTGGGACTCCGTCTGGATCATCCGTACCCCGACGCCCGGATCATCTGGGACCCCGTCCGGATCATCCAGCCAGCGCCTGTGTGCGCGTGTTGGGCTGAGCTCATGTACCCCTTCGCCCCCAAGTCTATAAATAGGACCCCCTCTCCTCACTTTGAGACTTAGCATTAGATTAGCTCATATTTGTGTGAGAGCCTTTGCTCATCCACTTGGTTACTTCTCCTCGGAGCTCAGGACCTCTTCGGAGAAGATCCCCCAAGCGGATTCAAGACCCCTATCTAGGGAAGAACATCAAGGCCTCCTCTTGGAGATGAACGGTTCCTTTGTATCCTTACCTTTGTTGATTTTGTATCTTGTGGATCTCTTATGTGTGTGGTGATCTAGCACTTGTGTGATCGATTCCTTGTTGGTTGAGTGATTCCCTCTCATTTTCCACGTGTTTCCCCTTGTGCTTCCGCGTGTTCTTCGTGATTCCCCCGTAGGATCCACTCCAAACATGAAAGATCGACGCTATAGGGTTCCACCCTACATCACCAAGTCTGGGCGCGCCTTGGGCCCGGGGGCTACTGTCGGTGTTCTGGGAATGGGGGTACCTAGACTTGCCTGCCTGCAGCGTGCGGCGTGGCTCAAGGAGTGGCCCAGTACGGCCCATCTTCATCAACGCATACTCAAGACCCTCACGAGGGGCCAAGCCTCGTGGGGCGGACGATAGGAGGCTTCCTCGGGCACGGCCTCGTCAGGCTGGCTCGCGAAGAGGCGGAGAGATCAAGGCGAGGTACCTCGCGAAGTGCTCATGACGCAAGCCATGACGACCAAGGCCAGGCGGGCACCGGCCTGCGCAGAGTCCTTGTTTCCTCTTTGGTGCAAAGGGGGCAAGCGCAGGCAAGAGTATCAAGCAAAGGGAACCATTTCAGTGCAACAAGACCAAGACCAGTAGTACGGCAGAACGGAGGTCATCGTGGAGTCCAAGCCGTCGTCATCGTCAGGGTCTTTGGCAGGCGAGGACCAACTTTAGTCAGGATAAGTGTACTAGATGTTCCCCTTCAAAATGGCCAATTGTTGGCGCCCTTCCCGCTCAATATTTGGGGAGAGGCCCAGGGCCTCCGCCTATAAATAGGACTAGCCACCCACAAGGTAGAGGGATCGATCGATCGATCGAAGGAACAAGGCTAGAAAGATAGAGAGAGAGAGAGTGAAGCGACTGAGCTCCCCTTATCAGTTCATCGCACCAGCCAAGAACAGACCCCCGTGAGGCTGTTCTTCCCTTGTACTGTTCCCCATCAGCCCCAGAGGCAATCCACCACACCACAAACTGGAGTAGGGTATTACACCACAATGGTGGCCCGAACCAGTATAAATCTTGTGTCCCTTGTGTTGTTCTTTGTGTAGTTCTAGATCCTGGAGAGGCGGTGAGACATGGGTAGGCAGGGGGTGTGATCTCCGCGTGTACCCTAGAGTTCGAACCTTGAGGGTCTGCCGAAACTCGAAATCCGACACATACCTTTGCAATGGCGTCTCAGTCCTGACCGCCTTCCTTTTGAGCCTACCTGGCTTCGGTGCCCCTTGTTGATGAGTCACCGCGGGTTTGGCATGGTGTCCCGATGGCCTTCCCTGTAAAATGTAATACATGTGTGGTGGGTAAGGCACAAAGAGGGATTCCTTTTTGGAAGTTGGGACTTCGGTCTTACTTACATGTGATACGGGGAGCAGGCCAGGATAATCAGCTATGATGGCCACCAACGCACCATCGCAGCTTAACTAATAAAATGTCCTGTTGGCGAGCTCCACAAATGTGTCTGGATCTTCTTTGAGTCTACGGTCGAGGGCTGGGTTGGGGTCCTCTGGCTGTGGAGACGGGCTGTGAACCTCCCTCATTGCTTTTCGCAGTTCCTGCTATGAATGGACAAGGTAAACATTTACGCTAGAAAATAAGGGAAAGACTGGAATAAAAGATAACAACTCACCCATCTTGGGGGTTGTACCTGGAGAATCCGTCACGCGGTTTGATGCAGATGAACTCCTCTTCTTCTCCTTTGTACAAATTGGACAGTATATTTGCCAGAGCAGCGGTGGAGACTGGACCTTTACGGCCGTAGCGGGTGGCATCATCTTCTCCATTGAAGTGCCACATGGGTTTCCCCCGATATTGAAGTGGCTGCACTCCCTGAATTATACATATGGACATAACCTCAATTATTGTCAGTCCTGATTTGGCCAGCGTCTTTATCCTGTTCATCAGGAAAAGGATCTCTCTGTTATCTTCCTCCTGGGGGCTCCGGGGGCGCCAGCTGTGGCGTTTCTTCAACGTGGCATTTACAAATCGGGAAGGCCCTTCCGAATAGGGTCCGGAAGAGGGACATCCTCCTTCTAGAACCACTCTGAAGGCCAGTCTTCGGATGTCTTTTTCGGGGTACCAGACAGGTATCCGGTCCCGGCGATGCGCCGTATTTCGGCTTCGCCCACTTGATACACTGACCCCTCCTGAGTGCGGGGTACGATGTAGAATAGCCTCTTCCACAGCTTGAAATGAGCTTCGCAACACAGAAATAGCTCGCAGAAGGCGACATAGCCTGCGATATGCAGTAGGGAGGCAGGGGTAAAATTATGCAGCTGGAGGCCGTAGAACTCCAGGAGCCCGCGGAGGAAAGGATGAATTGGAAATCCAAGTCCCCTCAGGAAATAGGCGACAAAGCATACTCACTCCCCCTTGGATGGTGTCACACCCCGCATGTAACTTTCCATATTTGTAACTCCAACTCTTGCCATTTTCGGCTATGTGCTATGGTATTCCCTCCGTGGTTGGGTTTTGTCTTTCGTTTTGCATTTTGTTCATGTCATGCATCTCATATCATGTCATCATGTGCATCTCATTTGCATACGTGTTCGCCTCATGCATCCGAGCATTTTCCCCGTTGTCCGTATTGCATTCCGACGTTCCCACATGCACCGGCGCACCCCTCTCGTCTCTTTTCGTGAGCGGGTGATAAACGTTCTCGGAATGGACCGAGGCTTGCCAAGTGGCCTTGGTACACCACCGGTAGACTACTTGTCAAGTTTCGTGTCATTTGGAGCTCGTTTGATACTCGAACGGTTAACCGCATAACCGCAAAGGCCTCTTTTGGGTTGAAGCCCAACACCCCTCCAAAACAGCCCAATAACCCATCTAAGTCACTTCCATGCTCTCCGTCGTCGGATCACGATCGTGTGGGCGAAAACCGCACTCCATTTGGAGCCTCCTAACTCCCTCTACCTATAAAAACACATCCCCCTTCGTAATCACGGGCAAAACCCTAGTCTCCCCTTCCTCCGCGCGCCGGACACGTCCGCCCGGCGCCGGACGCGTCTGCCCTGCCTCCCGAGCCAACCGGGCACCGCCACATGGCCTCGGCGACCGCGCGCTGCCGCCGGCCCGCCAGGCCCGCGCGGGGCCCCCGCGGGCCGTCTCCGCCGCCCGCGCCCAAGTGCGCCTCCGCCTCCGGCTCGGCCGCCTGCCACCGCCGCCGGTCGCGAGCTCCGCCTCCGCCTCGGCCGCCCGCCACCGCCGCCGGTCGCGAGCTCCGCCGCCGCCTCAGCTGTCCGCCGCCGCGCGCCCCTGCCGCCGCGCCCCGTCGCCTCCCTGCAGCGACCCTCGCCGCCGATCGCGCTCCGGCCATCCCCATTTCCTCTCCAGCCTTCATCCTCTCCAGCTCCGGCGAGGATCTGACCTACCTCGGCTTCCGTGCGTTCGGATCCATATCGGATCTGAGAAAAACCTAGAGGTTGACCTCGTTTTTCTCCAAGTCTGCATATTTTTTAGCCCTGTTCATCGCCTCATAACTCCATCATCGTAGCGCCGTTTCATGCGCATAATATATCAAAATGTTCATCAGGATGTGCTTTTCATTTTGTTCCATTGGGACATGTTCATTTGATGTCATCTAGATTCCTGAATCTCTGATGCAAGAGTGTTATATAATGTTAGTTTTTGATTCTTAACAGAATGTGTGCATTTGTCATTTTTGCTACATTCATTGTGTGCATCTTATGGGCATGAGCTCTACAGGTGTTTTGTTCTATGCCATGCCATCTTTATAGAGGTGTATACCATGTATTTTTGTGATCAATGTGGTGAGTAGAACAAGCATGCAAACTAGGCTTCGTGATGTTGCTGATTTCAGTCCCTGTTCTGCTGTTATTTTTATGCCATGTAAACTTGATGCTACAGAGAGATCCATGCATAATTTGAGAAACTTCAGTAAGGATGTTTTGAACATATGGTTATGCTCTATCCTTTCATGCCCCTGTTTGAAATTATGGAGTAGTCTAGCATGTCATTTTATTGCTCTACTTTTGCTATAAAATGTTTCCTGGCAGATTGTTTACATGAAATTCAATTTTGCCAAGGTTGTTGTAGTTGATCCTTGCATGCTATGATCATGTTCTTGTCATGTTTAGTTTCATAAACATGTATTCTTCCTGGTGCTATGCTTATCTTGTCATGCAATGACTTGTGGTGAGTGAATCGAGCTCGCGAAGATGCCTTCATAATTCTGTCAATGCCATACTCTGTTTGCTAAATCTGTTAACGAAACTTGCTATGTTTACATGGGTGCCATCATATCTTCTGATCCTTTGTGGCTCATGGACAGTAAGGGACTTTTGTTATATGCTTTGAGTAGAATCATGCCATGTCTTGTTTTGATATTATAAGTTCCTGTAGCCTGTTGATTGCTTGCTCTGAACATTGCTACCTGATGCTGTTTATGCCATGTCCAAGCTGATATCTTTTGCACTTTTGCCATGCTTGTATGAACCTGCTATTGTGTGAATTAGCCGTAGCTAAGTGTACATCTTTTGTCAAGCATCTCTTGTAGATCACTGCCATGTGCTTTGTTGATATGTTGGGGTGCTGTAGCATAGCTTCGTGATGTATTCTAAGTGCTATCATGCTGTTAATCGCAGATTTGTGTCAATCTTGTTTTGCTTGCCATTTGCAAACCGTGCATCCGATTCCGGTGATCTTTATATCGATTTCAACCAAAATCATCTCATCTTTCCAGCGGCATACTTGGTTTGCCAAGTTGATGCCTTGTTCATCATTTTCCTTCCGGAGCACGCATAAGCATTGCATATCACATCTCGCATATCATGCCATGTATTGCATCATGTTGCTTGTGCTTTGCACCGTGATTTATTGTGGTTCCATTGCTTGTGTTCTTGATATGGGTAGAGCCGGGAGACGAGTACGTGAATGAGGAACCTATTGAGTACGCTAACGAGGATCAAGCTTTCGACAACTCTGAGAACTTTGCAGGCAAGATGACCATACCCTCGATATCACTTCTATCTTTGCTTTGTTAGTTGCTCGCTCTATCGTTATGTTAGCTCTACCTACCACTTGTTAATCATGCCTCCCTTTTTGCCATGTCAAGCCTCTAACCATCCCTTTCCTAGCAAACCGTTGTTTGGCTATGTCACAGCTTTTGCTCAGCCCCTCTTATAGCGTTGCTAGATGCAGGTGAAGATGAAGTTTGTTCCTTGTTGGAACATGGATATTTTGGGATATCACAATATCTCTTGTTTAATTAATGCACCTATATACTTGGTAAAGGGTGGAAGGCTCGGCCTTATGCCTGGTGTTTTGTTCCACTCTTGCCACCCTAGTTTCCGTCATACCGGTGTTATGTTCCTTGATTTTGCGTTCCTTACACGGTTGGGTGATTTATGGGACCCCCTTGACAGTTTGCTTTGAATAAAACTCCTCCAGCAAGGCCCAACCTTGGTTTTACCATTTGCCACCTAAGCCTTTTTCCCTTGGGTTTTCGCGAGCTCGAGGGTCATCTTTATTTACCCCCCCCCCCCCCCCCCGGGCCAGTGCTCCTCCGAGTGTTCGTCCAAACTAGAGCACCCTGCGGGACCATCCCTTGGCAACTTGGGTTACGTTGGTACCTATACGCTTCGCTTATCCGGTGTGCCCTGAGAACGAGTTATGTGCAGCTCCTATCGGGATTTGTCGGCACAGTCGGGTAGTCTTGCTGGTCTTGTTTTACCATTGTCAAAATGTCTTGCGAACCGGGATTTCGAGACTGATCGGGTCTTCCCAGGAGAAGGTATATCCTTCGTTGACCGTGAGAGCTTGTGATGGGCTAAGTTGGGACACCCCTGCAGGGTATTATCTTTTGAAAGCCATGCCCGCGGTTATGAGGCAGATGGGAATTTGTTAATGTCCGGTTGTAGAGAACTTGACACTTGACTTAATTAAAATGCATCAACCGCGTGTGTAGCCGTGATGGTCTCTTCTCGGCGGAGTTGGAAGTGAACACGGTTTGGGTTATGTATGAACGTAAGTAGTTTAAGGATCACTTCTTGATCACTTCTAGCTTCTCGACTGATGCGTTGCTTCTCTTCTCGCTCTCACTTGCGTATGTTAGCCACCATATATGCTTAGTGCTTGCTGCAGCTCCACCATATTACCCCTTTTCTACCTACAAGCTTAAATATCTTGATATCGCGGGTGTGAGATTGCTGAGTCCCCGTGGCTCACAGATTCTACCAAAACAGATGCACGTGCCAAGGATACTAGCGCAAGTGGCGCAATCGAGCTCAAGTGGGAGTTTGACGAGGACCTTGGTCGTTACTATGTTTCGTTTCTAGATGATCGGTAGTGGAGCCCAGTTGGGACGATCGGGGATCTAGCATTTGGGGTTGTCTTCTTTTCATTTGGATTTGACCGTAGCCGGTCTATGAGTGTATTTTGAATGATGTAAGACTTATTTATGTATTGTGTGAAGTGGGGATTGTAAGCCAACTCTCTTTATCCCATTCTTGTTCATTACATGGGATTGTGTGAAGATGACCCTTCTTGCGGCAAAACCACCATGCGGTTATGCCTCTAAGTCGTGCTTCGACACGTGGGAGATATAGCCGCATCATGGGCGTTACAAGTTGGTATCAGAGCCATCCCCGACTTAGGAGCCCCCTGCTTGATTGATTGCTGGCGTTGTTGAGTCTAGAACAAAAAATGTTTTGAGTCTTAGGATTATATATATCGGAGAGTAGGATTCTTTTTACTCCTCAGTTCCTTCGTCGCTCTGGTGAGGTCTCCTGACGTAGAAGTTTTGACTCTGCTCTCCTCAAATTTCACTAAAAAAATTTAGGATCACGCGGGTATCTTGGAATCGTTCCGATGGTTTTGTGAAGAGAACATTGTTCTTGGTGCCTCCTGTCATTTAGGGGTTGTGGCAGTGTCCCGGGTAGTTGAGCTCCGAGGTGTTGTCGTCACAATTTATCGTTAAAGTTCTGGAATACCTGAGTTTTGCCGACATCGAAAATCTCTTTTATGCAGTTGTTGGTGAGAAACCTCGATGTCACCCAGTGCTGGGGAGTTCGGGAGTATTACCATGACTCGTATAACGGATGCTTTTTGAAGGTTGAGGTACACGATTTCCGAATGTTTCTTGGTTATGTGTTGACGGATGGATACAGCTGGATGTAGGGATTATTAGTTTGGGTGAGATATATATTGCTTCCCCTGTATCCCCAAAACCTGATTGCATAACCAGAAAATTTCGGGAGTTTATAGGTGGGATTCAAGTAGCTTTAGCATTTCTTCCCGCAGATATTAGGTTTGTGATTGGGTAATCCTTACCACTTATTTGTTCCAATCATACCTTGGTTTTTCTTTCGTCAATATCTTATCAAGTGGCTTCTCACCTTAATGGACGTGTGATGTTAGCTTTGGGAATTCATTCGTTCATCCTTGTTCGTTTGTTTATTGTGAAGACTATATGTTGCAATTTCTATCCGTTGATTCAACTTGTCTATCTGTCTATCAAGATGCTAACGGATGTCACCCTCTTCAGGATGGCTCCGCCAACGCGTCAGAATCCGGAACACAATGATGGGAGTCAAGCGAACCCTCCACCTCCACCTCTGCCTTCGAAGGCATGGCAAGCTTTGATGGCAACCACAAATGCCAATGCTCAGTTGTTGATTCAGCTGTTGCAAGAGCGCAACCAAGGCCAAGGCAACCAAGGGAATCTAGGTCAAGGGCAGTTCAACCATCAGCCTCAGTTTCCTACCCTCAACTAGTTCCTTGCAAATCAGTCGAAGTCTTTCAGCTACTGTGTCGAGGCCACAGACGCCGAAGATTGGCTCGTGGATATCAACAAGAATTTCGAATGCAGCAATGTCAGGCCTAAGGACTACATTAAGTTCGCTTCTTTTCAGCTCAAGGACCAAGCAGCTGATTGGTTCCAGCAATACAAGGATTCCAGAGGAGGTCAAGTGATTACTTGGACTAATTTCTGTCGGGACTTTAAAGCTCACCACATTCCTACCAGTGTTGTCGAGAGCAAGCGTGAGGAGTTCCGCAATCTCAAGCAAGGCAACATGTTAGTGTACGAATAGAACAAGCAGTTTCAGAAACTTGCTTGCTTCGCTAAACAAGACGTTCCTGATGAAAAGAGTATGATCTATCAATTCAGAGGTGGCCTTAGAGAGGATCTGCAGTTAGCTCTCGTTCTTGTTGAGCCTACTCAGTTTGATCAATTCTACAACATGGACCTTAAGCAAGAAGGTTCTCAGCTCAAGTGTGAGGCTTCTAAGAAGAGAATCAGGGATGCAGTTCAGTCTTCTTCTTCCTCTCAAGTGGCAGCTAAGCAGCAAAAGTTCTACCTTCCTCCTCCGTTTCGTCAGCCTTACCAGCAGAAGAACTCAGGTGGTCGTGCATCTTCCCACCCACCCAACCCAGGCTATCAGAACAAGTCAAATTCTCAAGCTCCAAGGTCAAATGCTCCTTATCACCATCCGCTCTCAGAGGTGACTTGCAACAAGTGCGAGCAGAAAGGTCACTACATGAACAAGTGCTTCAACCAAAGGCGCCTTCCGCCTCCTCCTGTGAGGTCTTCAAACAATGCAGTGGTCAAGCATAATCCCAAGTCTGCAAAGGTGAAGATGATGAATGCAGCGCAAGCAGAGGATTCTTCTGATGTGATAATGGGTAATCTCTCAGTTAATGATATTCCTGCAGAAGTCTTATTTGATACTGGTGCATCGCATTGCTTCATGTCAAGATCTTCTTTGGAAAGAATGATTTTACTTGGTCTTACCTGGATAAACCTTTGGGTGTTATTTCTCCGGGGAAGTCAATGAGAGCCAACTCAATAGTTCATGATGTCTCTATCAAGATGGGCGACTATAAATTTCTATCTAAACCATTTGTTCTTGGTGACTCGGATATTGATCTAATTCTCGGGATGGACTGGCTTTCTCAGCACAAAGCTCAACTTGATTGTGCTGCCAGAGAAATTCATTTGACACACTCTTCTGAGGATGTTATCATCTATGCCGCTCGTGATGAAACTATTCGGTTGTTTTCTCTCAATGAGAAGGGCGAGTTGAATGCTATCTCTCAGATTCCAGTCGTTTGTGAGTAGCAAGATGTCTTTCCAGAAGAGCTTCCGGGTATGCCTCCGCACCGGCGAGTCAAATTCGTTACCGATCTTGAGCCTGGCACTGAACCCGTTTGCAAGTGTCCATACAAGCTTGGACCTGAAGAACTGAAGGAATTGAAGAAACAGCTCGATGAACAAGAGTGTCTGGGTTTGATCAGACCGAGTTCATCTCCATGGGGTTGTGGAGTTCTCTCTGTCCAGAAGAAGGATGGCACGGACCGACTGTGCGTCGATTACCGTCCATTGAATAAGAAGACAATCAAGAACAAGTATCCACTTGCCAACATCAATGAGCTTTTCGAGCAACTCAAAGGTGCTAAAGTATTCTCCAAGCTTGACCTTCTTATGGGTTATCATCAGATTCACATTCGTGAACAAGATATTCCCAAGACGGCATTCAGAACAAGCTATGGTTCTTATGAATATACGGTCATGTCTTTCGGCCTTGTCAATGCTCCTCCAACATTCTCTCGAATGATGAACTTCATCTTCAACCCCTATACTAATGAATTCGTCTTGGTGTATCTCGATGGTATTTTGGTCTTCTCCAAGAATAAGAAGGATCATGCCAAACATTTGCGACTGGTGCTCGACAACCTCAGAGAGCATCAATTCTATGCGAAGTTTTCCAAATGTGAGTTCTGGCTTGATGAAGTTCTTTATCTTGGTCATATCATCTCCGCCAAGGGCACTGCTGTTAATCCCGAGAAGGTGTCTGCAGTTGTGAATTGGGAACCTCCTCAGAATGTCAAGCAGCTCCGCAGTTTTCTTGGTCTTGCAAGCTATTGCTGAAGATTCGTTGAGAATTTCTCTAAGATTGCAAAGCCTCTTTCCAATCTCCTCTAGAAGCATGTCAAGTATGTCTAGACTCCTGAGTGTGATGTTGCTTTCAACACCCTCAAAGAGAAGCTAGTCACAGCTCCTATGTTGACTCCTCCTGATGAATCCAAGCCATTCGAAGTTTTCTGTGATGCTTCTCTTCAAGGTCTCGGTGCTGTGGTAATGCAAGAGAACAAAGTTGTGGCCTATACCTCTCGTCAGTTGAAGCCCAACGAAAAGAACTACCCCACTCACGATCTTGAGTTGGCGGCAGTTGTCCATGCATTGATAACATGGAGACATCTCTTGTTGGGAAGGAAAGTGGACATTTTCACCGATCACAAGAGCCTCAAGTATATCTTCACTCAACCCAACCTCAACCTCAGGCAAACTCGATGGGTCGAAATGATTCAAGAGTACAATTAAAGTATTGAGAAAACTCCTGGCAAGGCGAATGTGATTGCAGATGCTTTGAGCAGAAAGGCTTATTGCAACAGCTTAATTCTCAAGCCCTTCCAACCGGATCTTTGTGAAGCTTTTCGCAAGCTGAATCTTCAAGTTATTCCTCAAGGCTTTCTTGCCAACCTCATAGTCTCTCCTACTTTGGAAGATCAAATTCGTGAGGCACAACTCCTGGATACCATGGTGGAACAGGTGAAACGTGGTATCGACAAGGGCATTTCCAAGTACAAGTGCTACCGCTTGGATGACAAAGATACTCTTTTCTTCGAGGACGGAATTGTGGTTCCTAAAGGTGAGCTGAGAAAAGTCATTATGAACAAGGCACACAATTCCCTCCTATCCATTCATCCTGGAAGTACGAAGATGTACCATGACCTCAAGCAGTCGTATTGGTGGACTCGAATGAAGTGAGAAATTGCTCAATTCGTGAACAAATTTGATTTCTGCAGAAGGGTGAAAGCAGAACACCAAAGACCAGCTGGCCTCCTCCAACCTCTTGCTATTCTAGAATGGAAGTTTGATCATATCGAGATGGACTTCGTGACTAGATTTCCTAAGTACAAGCGTGGGAATGATGCTATTTTCGTTGTCATTGACAAGCTTACAAAGGGGCTCATTTCCTTCCTATCAAAGAATCTATCACAGCATCTCAGTTGGCAGAGCTATACACCTCCAGAATTGTCTCCTTGCACGGCATTCCTCAATTGATCTCTTCAGACCACGGAAGCATTTTCACTTCAAAGTTCTGGGACTCCTTTCAGAAGGCCATGGGCACCAACATTCGTTTCAGCACAGCTTTCCATCCTCAAACAAGTGGCCAAGTTGAGCGAGTCAATCAAATCCTTGAAGACATGCTCAGGGCTTGTGTCATCTCTTTCGGTATGAAGTGGGAAGATTGTCTTCCATATGCCGAGTTGTCCTACAACAACAGCTTCCAAGCGAGTTTGGGCAAGGCCCCATTCGAAATTCTCTATGGCAGAAAGTGTTGTACTCCTCTCAATTGGTCTGAGACAGGTGAACGCCAACTTCTTGGCAACGACTTGATCACAGAAGCCGAAGAAATGTGCAAAGTCATTCGTGAGAATCTCAAAGCCGCGCAATCGCGCCAGAAGAGCTATTATGATGACCAGCACCGTGATGTGGCTTTTGAAATCAGAGACCATGTCTACCTCCGTGTCTCTCCAATGAAAGGCACTCGTCACTTCGGTATCAAAGGGAAGCTTGCCCCTAGATACGTGGTTCCTTTCAAGATCATTGGCATAAGAGGCGTCCTCGCCTATCAACTTGAGCTTCCGTCCAACTTTGCAAACGTGCACGATGTGTTTCACGTGTCACAGCTTCGCAAGTGCTTAAAGACTCCTGAGCTCACTATCAACTTCAAAGAAATTGACCTCCAAGAAGATCTGAGCACCCCGTTGCTATTCTTGAAGAAACCGAGCTTAAGACTCGCAACAAGTCAATCAAATTCTTGAAAGCGAAGTGGTCACACAATTCCGACCGAGAAGCCACCTAGGAGCGCGAGGATCACCTCCATTCCGAATATCCGGAGTTCTTTCAGTCCTAGATCTCGGGACGAGATCCTCTTGTAGTGGTGGAGTGTTGTAACACCCCGGATGTAACTTTCCATATTTGTAACTCCAACTCTTGCCATTTTCGGCTATGTGCTATAGTATTCCCTCCGTGGTTGGGTTTTGTCTTTCGTTTTGCATTTTGTTCATGTCATGCATCTCATATCATGTCATCATGTGCATCTCATTTGCATGCGTGTTCGCCTGATGCATCCGAGCATTTTCCCCTTCGTCCGTTTTGCATTCCGATGCTCCCACATGCACCGGCGCACCCCTCTTGTCTCTTTTCGTGAGCGGGTGATAAACGTTCTCGGAATGGACCGAGGCTTGCCAAGTGGCCTTGGTACACCACCGGTAGACCACCTGTCAAGTTTCGTGTCATTTGGAGCTCGTTTGATACTCCAACGGTTAACCGCATAACCGCAAAGGCCTCTTTTGGATTGCAGCCCAACACCCCTCCAAAACAGCCCAATAATCCATCTAAGTCACTTTCATGCTCTCCGCCGTCGGATCACGATCGTGTGGGCGAAAACCGCACTCCATTTGGAGCCTCCTAGCTCCCTCTACCTATAAAACCACATCCCCCTTCGAAATCACAGGGAAAACCCTAGTCTCCCCTTCCTCCGCGCGCCGGACACGTCCGCCCGGCGCCGGACGCGTCCATCCCTACCTCCCGAGCCAACCGGGCGCCGCCACGCGGCCCCGGCGACCGCGCGCTGCCACCGGCCCGCCAGGCCCGTGCGGGGCCCCCGCGGCCCGTCTCCGCCGCCCGCGCCCGAGTGCGCCTCCGCCTCCACCTCGGCCGCCCGCCACCGCCGCTGGCCGCGAGCTCCGCCTCCTCCTCGGCCGCCCGCCACCGCCGCCGGTCGCGAGCTCCGCCGCCGCCTCAGCCGTCCGCCGCCGCGCCCCGTCATCTTCCCGCGGCGACCCTCGCCACCGATCGCGCTCCGGCCATCCCCATCTCCTCTCCGGCCTTCCTCCTCTCCAGCTCCAGCGAGGATCCGGCCTACCTCGGCATCCGTGCGTTCGGATCCAGATCGGATCTGAGAAAAACCTAGAGGTTGACCTGGTTTTTCTGTAAGTCTGCATATTTTTTAGCCCTGTTCATCGCATCATAACCCCTATCATCGTAGCTCCGTTTCATGCGCATAATATATCAGAATGTTCATCAGGATGTGCTCTTCATTTTGTTCCATTGGGACATGTTCATTTAAGGTCATCTAGATGCCTGAATCTCTGATGCAAGAGTGCTATATAGTGTTAGTTTTTGATTCTTAACAGAATGTGTGCATTTGTCATTTTTGCTACATTCATTGTGTGCATCTTATGGGCATGAGCTCTACAGGTGTTTTGTTCTATGCCATGCCATCTTTACAGAGGTGTATGCCATGTATTTTTGTGATAAATGTGGTGACTAGAACAAGAATGCAAACTAGGCTTCGTGATGTTGCTGATTTCAGTCCCTGTTCTGTTGTTATTTTTATGCCATGTAAACTTGATGCTACAGAGACATCCATGCATAATTTGAGAAACTTCAGTAAGGATGTTTGTAACATATGGTTATGCTCTATCCTTTCATGCCCCTGTTTGCAATTATGGAGTAGTATAGCATGTCATTTTATTGCTCTACTTTTGCTATAAAATGTTTCCTGGCAGATTGTTTACATGATATTCAATTTTGCCAAGGTTGTTGTAGTTGATCCTTGCATGCTATAATCTTGTTTTTTCCATGTTTAGTTTCATAAACATGTATTCTTGCTGTTGCTATGCTTATCTTGTCATGAAATGACTTGTGGTGAGTGAATCGAGCTCGCGAAGATGCCTTCATAATTCTGTCAATGCCAAGCTCTGTTTGCTCAATCTGTTAACGGAACTTGCTATGTTTACATGGGTGCCATCATATCTTCTGATCCTTTGTGGCTCATGGTTAGTAAGGGACTTTTATTATATGCTTTCTGTAGAATCATGCGATGTCTTGTTTTGATATTATAAGTTCCTGTAGCATGTTGATTGCTTGCTCTGAACATTGCTACCTGATGCTGTTTATGCCATGTCCAAGCTGATATCTTTTGCACTTTTGCCATGCTTGTTTGAACCTGCTATTGTGTGAATTAGCCGTATCTCAGTGTACATCTTTTGTCAAGCATCTCTTGTAGATCACTGCCATGTGCTTTGTTGATATGTTGGGGTGTTGTAGCATAGTTTCTTGATGTATTCTAAGTGCTATCATGCTATTAATCGCAAATTTGTGTCATTCTTGTTTTGCTTGCCATTTGCAAACCATGAGTCTGTTTCCGGTGATCTTTATATCGATTTCAACCGAAATCATCTCATCTTTACAGAGGCATACTTGGTTTGCCAAGTTGATGCCTTGTTCATCATTTTCCTACCGAAGCACGCATAAGCATTGCATATCACATCTCGCATATCATGCCATGTATTGCATCATGTTGCTTGTGCTTTGCACCGTGATTTATTGTGGTTCCATTGCTTGTGTTCTTGCTTTGGGTAGAGCCGGGAGACGAATAAATGAACGAGGAACCTATTGAGTATGATAACGAGGATCAAGCTTTCGACAACTCTGAGAACTTTGCAGGCAAGATGACCATACCCTCGGTATCACTTCTATCTTTGCTTTGTTAGTTGCTCGCTCTATCGTTATGTTAGCTCTACCTACCACTTGTTAATCATGCCTCCCATTTTGCCATGTCAAGCATCTAACCATCCCTTTCCTAGCAAACCGTTGTTTGGCTATGTCACCGCTTTTGCTCAACTCCTCTTATAGCGTTGCTAGATGCAGGTGAAGATGAAGTTTGTTCCTTGTTGGAACATGGATATTTTGGGATATCACAATATCTCTTGTTTAAATAATGCACCTATATACTTGGTAAAGGGTGGAAGTCTCGGCCTTATGCCTGGTGTTTTGTTCCACTCTTGCCACCCTAGTTTCCGTCATACCGGTGTTATGTTCCTTGATTTTGCGTTCCTTACGCGGTTGGGTGATTTATGGGACCCCCTTGACAGTTCGCTTTGAATAAAACTCCTCCAGCAAGGCCCAACCTTGGCTTTACCATTTGCCACCTAAGCCTTTTTCCCTTGGGTTTTCGCGAGCTCGAGGGTCAGCTTTATTTACCCCCCCCCCCCCGGGCCAGTGCTCCTCCGAGTGTTGGTCCAAACTAGAGCACCCTGCGGGACCGTCCCTTGGCAACTTGGGTTACGTTGGTACCTGTACGCTTTGCTTATCCGGTGTGCCCTGAGAACAAGATATGTGCAGCTCCTATCGGGATTTGTCGGCACAGTCGGGTGGTCTTGCTGGTCTTGTTTTACCATTGTCGAAATGTCTTGCGAACCGGGATTCCGAGACTGATCGGGTCTTCCCAGGAGAAGGTATATCCTTCGTTGATCGTGCGAGCTTGTGATGGGCTAAGCTGGGACACCCCTACAGGGTATTATCTTTCGAAAGCCGTGCTCGTGGTTATGAGGCAGATGGGAATTTTTTAATGTCCGGTTGTAGAGAACTTGACACTTGACTTAATTAAAATGCATCAACCGCGTGTGTAGCCGTGATGGTCTCTTCTCGGCGGAGTCCGGGAAGTGAACACGGTTTGGGTTATGTATGAACGTAAGTAGTTTAAGGATCACTTCTTGATCACTTCTAGCTTCTCGACCGATGCGTTGCTTCTCTTCTCGCTCTCACTTGCGTATGTTAGCCACCATATATGCTTAGTGCTTGCTGCAGCTCCACCATATTACCCCTTTTCTACCTACAAGCTAAAATAGTCTTGATCTCGTAGGTGTGAGATTGCTGAGTCCCCGTGGCTCACAGATTGTACGAAAACAGATGCAGGTGCCGAGGATACCAGGGCAAGTGGTGCAATCGAGCTCAACTGGGAGTTTGACGAGGACCTTGGTCGTTACTATGTTTCGTTTCTAGATGATCAGTAGTGGAGCCCAGTTGGGACGATCGGGGATCTAGCATTTGGGGTTGTCTTCTTTTCATTTGGATTTGACCATAGCCGGTCTATGAGTGTATTTTGAATGATGTATGACTTATTTATGTATTGTGTGAAGTGGCGATTGTAATCCAACTCTCTTTATCCCATTCTTGTTCATTACATGGGATTGTGTGAAGATGACCCTTCTTGCGACAAAACCACCATGCGGTTATGCCTCTAAGTCATGCTTCGACACGTGGGAGATATAGCCGCATCGTGGGCGTTACAGATGGGTTTGGAGAACTCTCCGCTTGCTCCCCTCCATTATAAGTGGCTAGTCCAGCTCGGACGAGGACCAAGTACGCAGGCGGGAGAAACCCCTTGGTCTGCAACTCTACTAATCGGTTGTGGGGGATAGAACATTTCTCCCAATCGCCTGGCCTAGTTCTACAGGAGCGAGAGGAGGAGCTGCGACAACCGGCCATGATGGGATGGTTTCTTCCGGGCGCGCTCTGATGGATACTCGCTGGGAGGAGTTGGTGTGATTTGGATCTGAGGATCCTCGACTCTTTAAATAGACAATTTACTTCCATGGTCAGGGTGGAAAATGAAAAAATGCCCCGACTTCTCACATTCGCCCGCCACGTGGAGTGCGACATTGATGAGGAGCCGGATACTGCTCGCTACAACAGATACTCTGGAGAATTTGGAGAAGAACCTGCCTTGCAATGCCGAAGACAATCTGCACGCCGGAGTCATCGTCATTGAAGCCTGGTTCGGGGGCTACTGAGGGAGTTCTGGATTAAGGGGCCCTCGGACAACCGGACTATATACTTTGGCCGGACTGTTGGACTATGAAGATACAAGATTGAAGACTTCATTCCGTGTCCGGATGGGACTCTCCTTTGCGTGGAAGGCAAGCTGGGCAATTCGGATATGTAGATCTCCTTCTCTATAACCGACTCTATGTAACCCTAGACCTCTCCGTTGTCTATATAAACCGGAGGGCTAAGTCTGTAGGACAACAACAATCATAATCATAGGCTAGCTTCTAGGGTTTAGCCTCTACGATCTCATGGTAGATCAACTCTTGTAATACTCATATCATCAAGATCAAACAAGCAGGAAGTAGGGTATTACCTCCATCAAGAGGGCCCGAACCTGGGTAAAACATCGTGTCCCCTGCCTCCTGTTACCATTAGCCTTAGACGCACAGTTCGGACCCCCTACCCAAGATCCGCCGGTTTTGACACCGACAATGTTCCCCTTCTGGACCCAGTTCGGCGCGGACTTCCCGTATTTTCCAGCGCTCCCCTGAAGAAGCTACTCAACTGATGCCCCAAGTCCCCCAAGAAAGAGGACAGAGCGGAGGTAATGAGACTAGTTAGCAAGGTCAGACTATTTGCGCATTCCAGACTCCCCATTGTTGAAGTCATGGCCATCGCGATAAAACGATGCATCCAGCCTCTCCAATCCAGAGTGGCCCCTTTATGGTGCTATAAGGGGGAGGACAACGCGTCTTGTTATAGGCGAGAGGGTCCGGATAACCAAGCCGCTTCTGCCATGCTGGACGACCTTTATAAAGGGGAACAAGAAGATTTCGCCCATTTAAATTCTCGGGAAGATTTTTCCATGTACAACCCCATTGAATGGGTAAGTTGATCATTTATCAGTACTTATTTTTCCTTATTATTGGGATGCACTAATTAGACTACTCTGGTTGCTTTAAAGCAGATGTGGAGGAAGGTAGTCGAAAACATCTATTGCCCTACCACTCAACTTGAGGACCATGCTCGCAACGAAGACCCTCGATTCCACGAGGATCCGGTTATATTTGTAGAATTTGATGATGGAGTCTATTATCAAGCGAGCCTTGACGGATCGGCGGTAGCCATTGTGTCCGACTACCCCGACATCTAACCTTTCGTTAAGGTCAGTGTTTGAAAATCATTCTAAAAGAGAGATACCTCCACTCGCAACTCACCTGCCACACTGAACCACACTTTACAGGATCGGTGCTCAGCGAGCCGTACTCAATCACGGGTGGCCAAGAGGAAGACGACGCCTTCGTGGGGCGAACGTGCGAAACGAAAGGAGACCGAGAGCGCCACTGAGCCCCCTTCATCACGAAAGAGGTACATTCCTCACTTCATGCCTAGGCATAAGGCCGAATTGTCATTTTCCTCCCCCTTATATCATCTCAGAAGAGGTACACGGCCAACCGTACCAAAGATCCCGGCCAGCCGGGCCGCATCCAATCCGGCGCTGAACTCGCCAACTGGGATGGGAGCGCATACAGGGGTCGCCCCGACTCATCCCCCTCATGAAGATACGGATGACGTATCCGTCACCAATTCTGAAGTGGAGAGTGCGATGAATCATTGATGCTTTAAAGAGACCCTGCGTGCCCCAGCCTTCTCTGAGCAGGAATTTACCGCGCTCAGCATCGTGGACACATATATCCGAGCTGCCCTGGACGGACTCACTAGAGTTACTCGCTGTTCTCGAAGGATATACACGTGAAAATTTATGCAAATTTAATAGCTATGTACCAGTAGCCCCCGAGACTTAAAGCAGTGGAGACTAACCGGTTTGAGGATCGTTATAACCGCAGGTTCTCAATGAGAAGAACAGCGCACTGTCCTAGGAGGTCGAAATAAGCCGGACATAGCTAAATGATGTTGTCACAGACCTTGAAGAAATGAAGAGCGCTCCAGTGACCAGGGCGAAAAGAAAAAACTGGAGGAAGTGAATAAGCAAACCGAAGAAATAAGGAGCTTAAAGGCTCAACTCTCGGATGCACAGAATGAGAACCAAAATTTGAAGGGCGGCATATTCAGTATGACTCTTGAACCATCCGGAGGACTTATATAATCATATAATACGGAATGTTATAATGCGGTTCTTGCAGGTCTGTTAACCATCACGAAGAAGAAGTGTCCGGGTTCCAAGGCGACATTCTACAAGAACCGTCGAAAGTGCACGAGCGGGCCTGGAAAGCCATGAAGAGTATGGTCAAAGCCCTATGGCCATCCGATGCCCCTCCCAAAAGTATGGAGGGTTGGTGGACCTGTTCAAGGGTGCTCGGCATTGTTTCGAGTTATGGAAGCCGTCCATATGCTGGGAAGGTGCGCGAGAGGCATGGGCAATGGTGAAGACGTGCTACACCAGACTCGATCCCAATCATATGGCCCGAGTTGGACCTCAGGGACTAGATGGAAAAGTAATTCCTGTAAACTTGGTATGTGACCAAGTGATGATAGCAGTGAAATATTCGCAAGAAGACTGTAAGCTAGATAGTCTTACAGATGGTTTAGAAAAATAGTAGGCGTTCGATTCTATGTAATAATTTTACTTTATCATCGAACTATATCTCCGGCCGAACTTGTAAAAATTTGTCATTGCAGGCCTTCGGCTTTAACCTCCAAACCTAGAAGTTGGAGTGTTTCCGGATAATATGTTGAATAAGAAACATTTAGTATGTCCGGAAACCAGGCAATCCGATCGTATTGCTCAAACAGACAAAATGTGTTCAGGGAGTTATGTTATATTACTGCTTAACGTAAGAAACATCTTCCAAGGAGAATAGCTTCGTTAGGGGTTCCTTTCTTTCGGTCGACATGCTGAATCATGCATGTCTAGGCTTGTATCCAAATTACTGGTAGCCTATTTTGTATTTATTGCAAACGCAAAACAGTCCGTCATTTTTTGCCGACCAATTATTCCGTTAGGAACGCTAGCTTTCAGCTTCACCTGTATAAGGTACAGATCCAGATAACCCGGCTGTAACAGTCGCAGAGGTACTCCCTTTACACCCTAGCCGAACGATCAGGAACGTAGGGTATAAGCACATGAGGGAGGCAACCCATCTTGGCAAAAACTTAAGTCATAGAGGTGCATATAATGACAAAATATGTATAAAACAATCGACATAGACAATGGAAGCTATAAGCTTTTAATAATAAGCTTCGTTAGAGAAGCCCCCATGTATAGTGGGATGTCTACATCTAAAGATGTGTACCCCTAATAGTGCGTTAGATCCGAACATACCCTAGGATATAAAAAGGAAAAACAAAAAAGGAGAGGAGAAGGGAAAAACCTAGTCAAAGTAAAACAAAAAGATACCGAACCATGCGTAAAATCTTCGGAACCACGCGGCATTCCATGGGTTCGGCTCAAGGCGATTATCCGCTGCATTGCAAAGGTCATAGGCTCCTCATGTAAGGACTTCATCTATGATGAAGGGGCCCTCCCATTTTGGTTTGAGCTTGTCCTTTTTCTTTTCTGGGAGGTGTAAAACAAGTTCTCCGACATTTTATGTCTTAGCCTGCACTTCTCTGCTTTGGTAACACCTGGCCTGTTGCTAATAAAATGCGGAATGAGCCTTTGCATGTCGCGCTCCTCTCCGAGTCCGTCTAGGTCATCCTGTCGATATAGTTCGGCTTCTCGCTCTTCGTACATGCACACTTGAGGTGAGTCAGGAATAATGTCGTAGGGCAATACGGCTTCTGCACCGTACACCGTAAAGAAGGGTGTGTGTCCGGTCGTTCGATTGGGCGTGGTCTGTAGACCCTAGAGTATGGAATCGAGTTCCTCAACCTAGTGCTTATCTGATTCTCGTAAGGAGCACACTAGTCTGGGCTTAATGCCACTCATGATCAGACCATTGGCCCGTTCAACTTGGACATTATTTGAGGGTGGTATATGGATGCATAGTCGAGTTTAATGCCCAACTTGGCACACCAGGTTCTCACCTCATCGGCTATAAAATTGGAGCCATTATCAGTGATGATACTATGCGGGAAACCGTAATGGTGTACCACGTCGGATATAAAGTCAATCACTGGCCCTGCTTGAGCTGTTTTTACCGGTTTGGCCTCTATCCATTTAGTGAATTTATCTACCATCACCAGCAAATATTCCCCTTTAAGGGGACCAACCGTATCAAGCCCCTAGACCGCAAAGTGCCAGGTAATGGGGATTGTTATTAAGGCAGTGGGAGGCATATGACTTTGGTTGGCGAAAAGCTGACAGCCCACACAACATTGGACAAGGTCTTGTGCGTCTGCTTGGGCCATAGGCCAGAAAAAACCTGTCCTGAAAGCTTTGCTTACGAGGGCACGAGCTGCGGCATGATGACCGCCCAGACCAGCATGTATTTCTGCCAAGAGTTGCCTTCCCTCCTCTTCGGAGATACACCTTTGGAGGACTCCGGTAGTGCTCTTTTTGTACAGTTCACCCTCGAGCACTTTGTAGGCCTTAGAGCGCCAAACTATGCAACGAGTTTCATTCTGATTGTCTGGAAGCTCCTGCCTATTAAGGGAGGCCAGGAAGGGTTCTGTCCATGGAGCGATAATTAACAACCATGATATAATGAGCAGAGGGTGTTATTTCGATATCCGGACCCCCGACGGTATCTGCATTGTGTCTGGCAGCTGGGTGTGTAACCAGGTCCGTACTAGATTCTCTGCTCTCACCCTGCCATACTACAGATGGCTTGAAGAGCCTTTCCACGAAGGTGTTACATGGCATAGATTCGCGCTTAGCACCCATGCGAGCGAGGATGTCAGCTGCCTGGTTACTGTCTCGAGTGGCCGAGCTGATATTTTTAATATGGTGTTTTGGTCTGCCGCCATTTTTGGATCTTTTGCATCGAACTCTCCATTGACCTGGGATATTGCGAGGTTTGAATCGCCGCATACCTCGAGGCGTTGTATACCCATGGAGACAGCCATGCAGAGACCGTGTAGAAGCTCCTCGTATTCAGCTGCATTATTAGAGTCCGTATACATGATTTGTAACACGTAGCGGACTGTGTCCCCGGTGGGGGATGTCAAGATGACACCAGCCCCAGTCCGGCTAGCATTTTGGAGCCGTCAAAGTACATAATCCAGTTGGAGTATGAACTATACTCTTTAGGGAGTTCGGCTTCCCTCCATTCAGCAACAAAGTCGGCCAGTATTTGAGATTTAATATCCTGGCATGGCTTGTATTATTTCAAATGGTAGAAGTTCGATGGCCCACTTGGCCATGCGACATGTGGCATCCCTGTTGTTGATAATGTCGTTAAGTGGTACTTCCGATGCCACTGTGATCGAACACTCTTGAAAATAGTGTCATAGTTTTCGGGGTGCCATGAAGACCGTATAGGCTATCTTTTGGTAGTGGGGGTATCGGGATTTGCATGGTGTGAGGACCTCTAATGCATAATAAACTGGTTTGTGGGTGGGGAATTTATGTCCCTCTACCCCTCGCTCGATGACAAGTATGGCGCTAACTACCTAGTTAGTTGCCGAGATATATAGCAACATAGGCTCACCAACACCTCGGGCTGCTAAGATTGGGTTCCTTGTGAGTAGGGCCTTTATTTCTTCCAATCCGGCTATGGCAACATCCGTCCATTCAAAGCTATCAGTGCGTCTTAGTAGCTAGTAAAGTGGTAATGCTTTTTCTCCTAATCTGGAGATGAAGCGGCTTAAGGCCGCGACGCACCCTGCTAGCTTTTGGACTTGATTTAGGTCTATTGATATAGCCAATTGTGATAAACCTCGGATCTTAGCTAGGTTTGCTTCAATTCCTCTATGGGAAACAATGAACCCTAGTAATTTTCCGGCTGGAACTCTGAAGACGCATTTTCAGGATTGAGCCATATGTCATATGTATAGAGGTTGTCGAAGGTGAGGCGAAGATTGTCCAACAGTGTTTCGACTTTTTTTGTCTTGATGACCACGTCGTCCACATATGCTTCGACTGCTTTGCCGATTTATTTTTCCAAGCATGTTTGAATCATATGTTGGTAAGTGGCCCCAGCGTTTTTTAGCCCAAAGGGCATAGTGTTGAAACAGAAATGGCTGTACGGGGTGATGAACGCCGTTGCAGCCTGATCTGATTCATTCATTTTAATCTGATGGTATCCGAAATAGGCGTCGAGGAAACACAATGAATCGTGTCTTGCAGTCGCATCAATGAACTGGTCAATGCAGGGCAACGGGAAAGGATCTTTAGGGCAGGCCTTATTGAGGTCTTTGAAGTCGACACAAAGGCACCTGCATTTGTCCTTCTTTGGTACCATGACCAAGTTGGCCAACCAATCCGGATGTTTAATTTCCCTAATAAGCCCAGCTTCTAGAAGCTTGGCTAGCTCTTCTCCCATGGCTTGACACTTTGGTTCGGAAAATTGCCGCAGTGTCCGCTTCACGGGTTTAAACCCCTTAATTATGTTTAGGCTGTGTTTGGCCAGCTTGCGTGGGATACCGGGAATGTCCGAAGGGTGCCAGGCAAAAATATCCCAATTTTAATGCAAGAATGTGCATAAAGCAGCATCCACTGCCGGATCCAGCTATGCTCCGATAGACGCTGTCTTGTTGGGGTCCGTCAGGTGCACTTGAAATTTAATTATTTCCTCAGCTAGCTTGAAAGAGGTGGATTTAGGTCTCTTATCGAGGATCACATCGTCCTTGTCCATTGTGGACCGAGGGGTGGTTAGTTCTTCGGCCGCTAGGGCTTCGGAGAATGCCTCGAGGGCCAGGGATGCGGTTTTGTTTTTGACACGGAGTGCTTTGTCCGGGTCGCTCGAGATTGTGATGATTCCGTTGGGTCCGGGCATTTTAAGCTTCATATACCCATAATTGGGGTATAACTTGGAAGCATGAGAAGGCGTCCCATCCGAGGATGGCATGATACCAACTGTTGAAGGGGACCACATGAAAGAGAAACTATTCAGACCTATAATTTTCTGGCGTGCCGAATACCACATCCAATTTAATTCTCCCAAAGCCTCATGCTTCTCGACTGGGGATAATGCCTCGAAAGCTGGTGTTGCTTTTCTTAATGCATGATCTATCAATCTGCATTTTGTCGAGCGTGTCTTCATATGTCACATCCCTAGCTTCTGCCTTTGCATCAGGCTAGCTTCATGTGTGCATCATGTTTAAATTTTATTTAACTTGAAATGGGGACTGTTCAAACCCTAGCACCAGATCAAATCAAATACGTTCAACATAAAATCATTTTCAATGAACCTGAAATTCCCTTCTAAAATGTTCATCATCTTTGCCTTGGTCTTAAACCTCTGACAAAAATGGTGCACAATTTTCTAGGTCATCCTAAGGTCACTGAATTAAATCATAAGTATTTGAATTTGGACACTTAAATTCTATAAAATATTTTAAATGTCCAAATACTCCTAAACTGAAATGTTCCATGTTGGATATATTCTATACAGTGGGCATGTGCAGTTTAGTGATTTTTGAAAGGGTCTAGGTATTTTTAGAAAAGCCCTAAAGATTACAGAATAAATAGAAAACAGAAATAAAAGGGAGAGAGAGCAAACTCACCTGGACTTACCTGCAGCCCACCTGGCCCAGCACTGTAGCAGCCCAGCCCAAAGGGGCAGCACCGTCTACTTCCTCCTCTGCCAGGAGGACAAACAGGTGCGTGGCGAGCGCCGACGCTGCCCTGGCCACCTCCTGCTTCCCCGACCCCTCCTAGCGACGCCACGACGATGCCCCGTGTCCCCTCGCTCCTCTCCCTCACTCGTTGCACCCTCTCCCCTCCCCTGTCTCTCTCACGCGCGTCCACCGAGCGCGGTCGTCGACGCCGACCGCCGTACACGCAGCCACAGCCATCCCAGCGCCTCCCCGTGCACCGCAGCGACGCCTGCGTCGTGCCGTGGCTTCGGCAGCCGCCCGGCTCAATGCCGTCGCCAACTCCGGCAACCCCGCACCCCCCTGCTGCCTCCGTTGGATGCGTAGGAGGAAGGGCTACCGCCTGGTGCCCTTAGCACGTCGGACCGCTGCCGGAGCAGTGCTTCCGGCAAGCTTCCGCGACGGTTTTGGTCGCCGCCGGCCGACTCCGGTGGGCTGACGTGGCGCCACCATTAGTTACTAATGATCCAACTAATCACCGCCCCGTGCCATTGACAGTCGGGCCATACCGTCTAACTAAACATAGTTTAGTTTTTGTTTAGATTAAACTAACCCCGCTGGTCCCACAGGTCAGTTTGACCTGGCCACGTCACCGTTGACCTGACCCCACCTGCCAGTGACACTAAACAACACTTGGTCATTGACCAGTGGACCCCACTGGTCAGGTTTGACCCGGGGCAGCTCTGTTGACCCTGCTGATGTCACACTGACGTCATGCTGACGCAGTAATTCTTTTTCCTGGATTTATTCTTATTCAGAAAATTCCAGAAAATAGTATAAACTTCTAAAAATCATAGAAATTCAACTGTAACTCCAAATGAAATAAATTATATATGAAAATGATTAGGAAAATCCAATCTATCCATCTGTACAAATTTCATGCATGTTAGAACAACTTACAGCTGCTGTTAGCACAAATCATATTAATGGCATTTAAATATCCACATATGGAGTTTGAATTTGAACCTAGGTTTCAAACCAACTTCATTTAACTTGCTGCTAGTTGCATTAGCTCAAACCACATCATATTGCCATGTCATGATCATGCATCATATTGTGCATTGCATTGATTGTGTTTCTTTCTCAGTTGCCGGTAATTGCCCCCTCTCGGTAGACGCGTTTCGACAATGTGATCAATGACATGAAGAACTATACTATCTTCAGAAGTGCCAGGCAAGCAAAACCCCCTTGTTCATTCCGATACAATCCCACTCTCTCGCTCCTGCTCTCTTTTACTGCATTAGGACAACAACGTTTCAACTGTTACATGCTGCGGTAGTTGAACCCCTTTATCCTCTGCATGACCTCTCATTCCACAGTAAATAGATGAAACCCACTAGCATGAGTAGGAGTTGTTTGAGCCCTGATGTGCCTACTCATTCATGCTTGTTTGTCATGCCTGCTATTGCTTAGAGTTGTGTTAGGTATGATTCATCGGGAACTAATCAGAGGTGTGTGAACATGTCCTACTGTTGAGAGCTAAATGTGTGAACACGATTTGGTAAAGGTAGTGGTGAGAGGCCATGTAGGAGTACATGGTGGGTTGTCTCATTGCAGCCGTCCTCAGGAACTGAGTTCTGTGTTAGTGATCCATGATCAGTTACTACCACACATTGGGTTCCGGTAACTCGACCGCTCTCGGCTTATTAATCAACTTGATCTCTGTCCAGGAGTTGCAACTAGTTTCTGGTGTTTGTAGGTAGTGTTAGTAGTCTACCAGGTGGCACCCGGTATAGGTGGGCTTGGGACAGACTAGGCACCATGGCACGGTGTACCAAGCGTAGATCTACCCATCGAGGTGGGCTTGGGAACCCTGCACACATCGTTTGGGGCTGTGAGTGACACCCCGGCCGGATCTCCTTGCGGATGGAACCCGAATAGGCGATAAACCTGGACGAGAGACTTGTGTGGTTAGTCAGGACGTGGCCGACACCCTCGCTGGGCTTCCGCTTGAAGGTTGCCGAGTACATGTCGTGTAAACGGCGATAAGTGGTGAGAGCGTGTGTGAAGAAGTACACCCCTGCAGGGTTAACATTATCTATTCGAATAGCCATGTCCGCGGTAAAGGACTTCTGGGTTGCCTGTATAGTTCATAGATAACTTGAAGTGGATACTCTAAAATACGCAAGATAAGCGTGAGTGCTATGGATGTCGTTCTCGTAGGGGGACGGGAGCGGATCCATAGTGGTGTATTGATATGGTGAATATGTGGACTCGTGTGCGCCACCTCAAAAGAGTTACTTGCAGTCATAGTTCAGGATAGCCACCGAGTCAAAGCTGGCTTGCTACAGTCAAACTCCACCATCCCCTTTGTTGATAATGATGCATATGTAGATAGTTCTGATGTAAGTCTTGCTGGGTACATTTGTACTCACGTTTGCCTATTTTATGTTTTTGTAGAGAGACTTCAGTCTCGCTAGTAGTTCCGCTTGGACTTCGACGTTTAGCTTGTTAACTCAGCTACGATCTTGTGCCCTCGGCAGGATCTGGTAGTTAGTCAGGCTTCTCAGCCTTTTTCATTTGTAGTTGTCTGTACTCAGACATGTTAAGCTTCCTCATATGCTTTGACTTGTATGCTCTGAATTCTGGGTCGAGAGACCCATGTTTGTAATATCTCGCTCCTCGGAGCCTATTGAATAAAATATTGGAGTTGTAGAGTCATGTTGTGATGCCATGTTGTATTTGCACATATCGAGCATATTGTGTGTATGTTATTGAAATGCTTGGTATGTGTGGGATCTGACTATCTAGTTGTTTATCCTTAGTAGCCTCTCTTACCGGGAAATGTCTCCTAGTGCTTCCACTGAGCCATGGTAGCTTGCTACTGCTCCGGAACACTTAGGCTGGCCGGCATGTGTCCTTCGTTCCTGTGTCTGTCCCTTCGGGGAAATGTCACGCGATGAATACCGGAGTCCTGTTACCCCGCTATAGCCCGGTTCACCGTAGTCCTGCTAGCCCAGTGCTACAGCCTGGATTCACTTGCTGATGACCGACACGTTCGATGCTGGGTCATGGATGCCTGTCCCTGTAAGTTTGTGCCACTTTGGGTTTACGACTAGCCATGTCAGCCTGGACTCCTTATCATATGGATGCTAGCGACACTATCATATACATGTGCCAAAAGGCGCAACCGGTCCTGGGCAAAGGTAAGGCGACACCCGTGGGGATATTGTGCGTGAGGCCGCAAAGTGATATGAGGTGTTACATGCTAGATCGATGTGGCATTGAGTCGGGGTCCTGACATCATAGATGAGGTTAAGCCCACTTCCGCCGTCCATGAGCACTTTGGTAGTTCCGCTTGGACTTCGACATTTAGCTTGTTACCTCAGCTACGATCTTGTGCCCTCGGCAGGATCTGGTAGTTAGTCAGCCTTCTCAGCCTTTTTCATTTGTAGTTGTCTGTACTCAGACATGTTAAGCTTTCGCATGTGCTTTGACTTGTATGCTCTGAATGCTGGGTCGAGAGACCCATGTTTGTAATATCTCGCTCCTCGGAGCCTATTGAATAAAATATTGGAGTTGTAGAGTCATGTTGTGATGCCATGTTGTATTTGCACATATCGAGCATATTGTGTGCATGTTATTGAAATGCTTGGTATGTAAGGATCTGACTATCTAGTTGTTTATCCTTAGTAGCCTCTCTTACCGGGAAATGTCTCCTCGTGCTTCCACTGAGCCATGGTAGCTTGCTACTGCTCTGGAACACTTAGGCTGGCCGGCATGTGTCCTTCTTCGTTCATGTGTCTATCCCTTCGGGGAAATGTCACGCGATGAATACCGGAGTCCTGTTAGCCCGCTACAGCCCGGTTCACCAGAGTCCTCCTAGCCCAGTGCTACAGCCTGGATTCACTCGCTGATGACCGACACGTTCGATGCTGGGTCATGGATGCCTGTCCCTGTAAGTTTGTGCCACTTTGGGTTTACGACTAGCCATGTCAGCCTGGACTCCTTATCATATGGATGCTAGCGACACTATCATATACATGTGCCAAAAGGCGCAACCGGTCCCGGGCAAAGGTAAGGCGACACCCGTGGGGATACTGTGCGTGAGGCCGCAAAGTGATATGAGGTGTTACATGCTAGATCGATGTGGCATTGAGTCGGGGTCCTGACATCATAGATGAGGTTAAGCCCACTTCCGCCGTCCATGAGCACTTTGGTAGTTCCGCTTGGACTTCGACATTTAGCTTGTTACCTCAGCTACGATCTTGTGCCCTCGGCAGGATCTGGTAGTTAGTCAGCCTTCTCAGCCTTTTTCATTTGTAGTTGTCTGTACTCAGACATGTTAAGATTTCGCATGTGCTTTGACTTGTATGCTCTGAATGCTGGGTCGAGAGACCCATGTTTGTAATATCTCGCTCCTCGAAGCCTATTGAATAAAATATTGGAGTTGTAGAGTCATGTTGTGATGCCATGTTGTATTTGCACATATCGAGCATATTGTGTGCATGTTATTGAAATGCTTGGTATGTAAGGATCTGACTATCTAGTTGTTTATCCTTAGTAGCCTCTCTTACCGGGAAATGTCTCCTAGTGCTTCCACTAAGCCATGGTAGCTTGCTACTGCTCCGGAACACTTAGGCTGGCCGGCATGTGTCCTTCTTCGTTCATGTGTCTATCCCTTCGGGGAAATGTCACGCGATGAATACCGGAGTCCTGTTAGCCCGCTACAGCCCGGTTCACCAGAGTCCTCCTAGCCCAGTGCTACAGCCTGGATTCACTCGCTGATGACCGACACGTTCGATGCTGGGTCATGGATGCCTGTCCCTGTAAGTTTGTGCCACTTTGGGTTTACGACTAGCCATGTCAGCCTGGACTCCTTATCATATGGATGCTAGCGACACTATCATATACGTGTGCCAAAAGGCGCAAACGGTCCCGGGCAAAGGTAAGGCGACACCCGTGGGGATACCGTGCGTGAGGCCGCAAAGTGATATGAGGTGTTACATGCTAGATCGATGTGGCATTGAGTCGGGGTCCTGACAGCTTTGGTATCAGAGCTTGACTGCCTGTAGGATTACCAAGCCAAACTGGTCGAAGTCGAGTCTAGAAATTCTTTAGTTATATAAGGGAATTGATTGTGGGATGGAACGTAAGGCTCTTTTTACTCCTTATACCTTATGCCCTTATGATCTGAGTCATCTTATCTTTCCTACGGGGTTAAGGAACTAGGCTTTCTCTTCTTTCTATCAGGATCACGTGTTACTAATCCGTAGACTTATAGGATTGTTGGTTTCAAGCCTCAGTTAAGTTCCTACTACTTCCGTATGTTAATTGTTGATCTCGAAACCTTGATATTGTGCTTCTGAGTGGCTATGCCACCATTTTTGTAGCATGTCTCAAATCTTTTTGAGCATTTACAGCTGCTATGTTGTCTGAGTCATCCCAGGTTTCTAAATAGTCTGATGCATTTGCAAATATCTTTTACCGTTCTGATGTTCCTTTGGCCAGATTAACCACACCAACTAGTGTGTTGAGGTACTTCATTGCCTCGGTATATATGTTGGAGCTAGTATTATGACCCTAGATATCTAGAGTATCACCTAGTAATCTAGCCATGTTCTGTGTTCAAGTGTGATGATTCTGGCCATCATTCTCGAAAGCATCCCGTGATGCCATTTTAATAGTAGGTATCCTAGTACTGTGTTTTGAACCCGAGATTCACTCCACTTACCTCATGTTGATAGTGTTTGCTAGTCCCTTCAGGTTATTAGTAACCTTGCCATAGTCCTCGAGGTTCGTGGTATTACCTTCTTCCAAGTACTATGAGCTGTTTGTGGCAGAAGTTCCTCGCTGAACCGAAAGATCACAACCAGAGTGCTCTTGACGAGTTCTCCATTCTATATTGTGACTCTACGAGTTCTAACCTTCTGCATGGGTTATCCGGAAGAAATATGTTGAACTCGTTCGACATGCTAATCCATGCATCCACAACTCAGAAAATCATATGTTCCTTTGAGTTGTCGCTCTTTGGTTGTCTTCTGACCTCGTCTATCAATTGATAGTCAGGAGTAGTCGTGCATTCGTGTTCAACGATGCCTTTTACTTCTGTGGTCCGTCAAGCCATTCTATTCGGAATGACTAGGAGAAACGAACTCCAGTACCTTGTCCATTTCTAGGATTGGGTCAAAGAAGTTGTATTCCATAGATCAAAATGCCAATCCAGCTTCTGGTCTGTTCTACCTTGAAGTATTACCTTCTTTATGTCAGGATTGTCATGAGAATTGCACCACCTCTTATGAATTCTTGACGCAGTGATACCTCTTGCCATCATTTTCATTTCTCGGTTCCGTGTTGTTGAAACCGGAATGCCGACAGGTGAATCATGATGTGTGAACTCAATACTCCTAGCAACTGTGTTTCTTGGTAGTTAATGGACAATAATTTAATTCTTAGTGTGTTGGTTCTTGAATCACTATTCTAGGATTAATTGTGCTACCTTGTCCTTATTTCTGGTGCACTCTTCGACCTTTGAGTTAGGATTGAATCCCTTGCTCTTCTGATCATGCCGTCTTGCCTTGAAAAGCAAGATTGTTCTCGAGCTTAGTAACATACCGGTGGTTCGTGATTTTCCAAATATCCTCTCGAAAGTATCACCAGCTCGTCACCTGACCGCTATGGTGAGTTCGTGATCAAGTTGGTTTGTCCCTGTAAACCACCCCTTCTCTAAGAGTCTGTGTTGGATACCCCTGAGCTAGTTGGTTGAGCTACACAACAACTTGGAGAGTTGGAAGATAAAAGCTTGTCTGATTTAGTTCATTTAAAGGGGATATTTTGTATGCGTGTTGAAGAAAGATGATATCTTCATCGATTGATCCCTGTGACCAGTTGTTGGACCTATTGTCTTGCCAAAACTTTGATTTGAGTGTGGGCTATCCTCAAATCAAATCAGAACCAACGATGTTCATAATGTTGTCTTACTCGTTGTTAATTCCTCGAGCATACACCATTACATCTTTTGGGTCTGACCAATACTATCACCGTGTTCCCATAATTGTGGAATTCCACCTAGATGGAAACCAGGATGAATTGTTGTTGAGCCCATCGACAACATCCTTATCTTCTCCACAATCTTGCTGAACGTTAAGCTAGTATTGGAAACTTTTGATAGCATTTCTTCATGCTAGCTCATGAAGCATATGTCCGGATGAAAGATGTGACTTTCTCTAATTCACGTGCACTCGATGTAAGTTGCCGCCGTGGATCCGAGAAATATTGTTTTTGCTTCCTCTGGAATCATCCCAAGTCAGTCATGCATATGTGCGAAGTATTCTGTGGTCTGGAGACTTGCAACCTTCATTCTATATGCATTCGTAGCACACCAAGCCACTAATTGACTTGTTCAAGGAAGAGAAGTCTATGCTTGGGATCTAATCCATGGACTTGCGTAAAGACTTTGATATCCTTGATGATGGTTCCCAACCTGAACTCGCTAGTGTTTTATTATAAGACTACTACGTGGTCATGCTTGTCTGGGACAGCGTGTTCACATGTGTGTAGCAGAACCAGCTCATGTTTTGGAGCTTACTACCGTAGTCCATTTCCCGAGAATCTCGCAATGTCGCCTCCTCAATTTGTGTTGCAAACTTTCATTTTTCTTTCTAGACTCGATGAGTCTGGAATATTCTGACACCAACCAGATTTGAATCTCAGGCAGATTTGATGGTTGGAACGTTTCCCAAGAACTACAATATTGGTCTCTCCATAACCGGTAAAGTGGATGTTGTGGCCAACACACCCAGCCGGAAGACCTGTTATTGTAATATCTTGATTGAAAAAGTTGGCCACCTCCCCATAAGGATTTCGTAGGATTTACTTCCGTAGTTATTCCTTATGGATTTTTGAGCTCCCGAAGTCCGGCCTATACTTGATGGCCACGTTAATGCTTTAAGTACAACTGTGGTATGTAGAACATCAAGGAGAACATTAGAAGCGGAGTGCTAAATGTCTCTCAGCCGATTATCCATATTTTGTCCCCTTGGCCTCGCTAAGGTGAAATCTGAGAGGATGTTATCTTCCTTTGCATCTGCATTGTCCATCACTATTCATTATGGTAGTACGGTGTGTTGCCGGGATCCCTGTCATGGATGTTGGTAAAACCTTGATGAATATGGAAATGCTCAAGTTTTTGAAAGCACGCTCAAGCGCTAGGTGTTTTCATCAGCACTAAATGGGATTGCTCCCACTTTCATTGGTTATGCTATAACTTTTCAACAGTGGACTCACTCTCCACTGTTGGGTTTCTCCCCAGTTACTAAAAACATCCCTTGTGTTGTTTTCGACAAGGTAATCCACATCATCCATTCTAATCCGGGTATGCCATTCTACCGAACCCCTCTAAATGATCGCTCGAGAATTGCCTTAGGCTGGTATAAAGAGTTTCAATGATCTCTAAATCAAAGGTAATTCTTTTTGCCACTTAAGGGGATATTTCTACGAGTCACCTTCCCTAAGGTGCATCGTTATGGTATCATGACAACTCACGTTGCCATGAGTTGTTCGACCTTCGATAAGATCGATCCCTCTAGAGTTTTCCTTTCCCTCTCATTGTCATGTTAGTTGGAGTTCTTGGGGCAAGACATCGAGACAATAACGGTGATCGAGTCAATGTTCTTTGAAGTGCCACCTGGATCGTGAAGATTATGTTAGTTTGCCTTCCCCCTTCATCTTACCCTACGCTTGAATCTCGGGACGAGATTCTTGTTTAGTGGGGGTGAGTTGTCACATCCCTAGCTTCTGCCTTTGCACCAGGCTAGCTTCATGTGTGCATCATGTTTAAATTTTATTTAACTTGAAATGGGGACTGTTCAAACCCTAGCACCAGATCAAATCAAATACGTTCAACATAAAATCATTTTCAATGAACCTGAAATTCCCTTCTAAAATGTTCATCATCTTTGCCTTGGTCTTAAACCTCTGACAAAAATGGTGCACAATTTTCTAGGTCATCCTAAGGTCACTGAATTAAATCATAAGTATTTGAATTTGGACATTTAAATTCTATAAAATATTTTAAATGTCCAAATACTCCTAAACTGGAATGTTCCATGTTGGATATATTCTATACAGTGGGCATGTGCAGTTTAGTGACTTTTGAAAGGGTCTAGGTATTTTTAGAAAAGCCCTAAAGATTACAGAATAAATAGAAAACAGAAATAAAAGGGAGAGAGAGCAAACTCACCTGGACTTACCTGCAGCCCACCTGGCCCAACACTGTAGCAGCCCAGCCCAAAGGGGCAGCACCGTCTTCTTCCTCCTCTGCCAGGAGGACAAACAGGTGCGTGGCGAGCGCCGACGCTGCCCCGGCCACCTCCTGCTTCCCCGACCCCTCCTAGCGACGCCACGACGATGCACCGTGTCCCCTCGCTCCTCTCCCTCACTCGCTGCACCCTCTCCCCTCCCCTGTCTCTCTCACGCGCGTCCACCGAGCGCGGTCGTCGACGCCGACCGTCGTACGCGCAGCCACAGCCATCCCAGCGCCTCCCCGTGCACCGCAGCGACGCCTGCGTCGTGTCGTGGCTTCGGCAGCTGCCCGGCTCAACGCCGTCGCCAACTCCGGCAACCCCGCGCCCCCCCTTCTACCTCCGTTGGATGCGCAGGAGGAAGGGCTACCCCCTGGTGCCCTTAGCACGTTGGACCGCTGCCGGAGCAGCGCCTCCAGCGAGCTTCCGCCGCGGTTTTGGTCGCCGCCGGCCAACTCCGGCGGGCTGACGTGGCGCCACCAGTAGTTACTAATGATCCAACTAATCACCGCCCCGTGCCACTGACAGTCGGGCCCTACCGTCTAACTAAACATAGTTTAGTTTTTGTTTAGATTAAACTAACCCCGCTGGTCCCACAGGTCAGTTTGACCCGGCCACGTCACCGTTGACCTGACCCCACCTGCCAGTGACACTAAACAACACTTGGTCACTGACCAGTGGACCCCACTGGTGAGGTTTGACCCGGGGCAGCTCTGTTGACCCTGCTGATGTCACACTGACGTCATGCTGATGCAGTAATGCTTTTTCCTGGATTTATTCTTATTCAGGAAATTCCAGAAAATAGTATAAACTTCTAAAAATCATAGAAATTCAACCGTAACTCCAAATGAAATAAATTATATATGAAAAATGATTAGAAAAATCCAATCTATCCATCTGTACCATTTTCATGCATGTTAGAACAACTTATGGCTGCTGTTAGCACAAATCATATTAATGGCATTTAAATATCCACATATGGAGTTTGAATTTGAACCTAGGGTTCAAACCAACTTCATTTAACTTGATGCTAGTTGCATTAGCTCAAACCACATCATATTGCCATGTCATGATCATGCATCATATTGTGCATTGCATTGATTATGTTTCTTTCTCAGTTGCCGGTAATTGCCCCCTCTCGATAGACGCGTTTCAACAATGTGATCAATGACACCAATGAAGAACTATACTATCTTCAGAAGTGCCAGTCAAGCAAACAACCCCTTTTTCATTCCGATACAATCCCACTCTCTCGCTCCTGCTCTCTTTTACTGCATTAGGACAACAACGTTTCAACTATTACATGCTACGGTAGTTGAACCCCTTTATCCTCTGCATGACCTGTCATTCCACAGTAAATAGATGAAACCCACTAGCATGAGTAGGAGTTGTTTGAGCCCTGATGTGCCAACTCTTTCATGCTTGTTTGTCATGCCTGCTATTGCTTAGAGTTGTGTTAGGTCTGATTCATCGGGAATTAATCGGAGGTGTGTGAACATGTCCTGCTGTTGAGAGCTAAATGTGTGAACACGATTTGGTAAAGGTAGTGGTGAGAGGCCATGTAGGACTACATGGTGGGTTGTCTCATTGCAGCCGTCCTTAGGAACTGAGTTCTGTGTTAATGATCCATGATCAGTTACTACCACACATTGGGTTCCGGTAACTCGACCGCTCTCGGCTTATTAATCAACTTGATCTCTGTCCAGGAGTTGCAACTAGTTTCTGGTGTTTGTAGGTAGTGTTAGTAGTCTACCAGGTGGCACCCGGTATAGGTGGGCTTGGGACAGACTAGGCACCATGGCACGGTGTACCAAGCGTAGATTTACCCGTCGAGGTGGGCTTGGGAACCCTGCACACATCGTTTGGGGCCGTGAGCGACACCCCGGCCGGATCTCCTTGCGGATGGAACCCGAATAGGCGATAAACCTGGATGAGAGACTTGTGTGGTTAGTCAGGACGTGGCCGACACCCTCGCTGGGCTTCCGCTTGAAGGTTGCCGAGTACATGTCGTGTAAACGGCGATAAGTGGTGAGAGCGTGTGTGAAGAAGTACACCCCTGCAGGGTTAACATTATCTATTCGAATAGCCGTGTCCGCGGTAAAGGACTTCTGGGTTGCCTGTATAGTTCATAGATAACTTGAAGTGGATACTCTAAAATACGCAAGATAAGCATGAGTGCTATGGATGGCATTCTCATAGGGGGACGGGAGCGGATCCATAGTGGTGTATTGATATGGTGAATATGTGGACTCGTGTGCGCCACCTCAAAAGAGTTACTTGCAGTCATAGTTCAGGATAGCCACCGAGTCAAAGCTGGCTTGCTGCAGTCAAACTCCACCATCCCCTTTGTTGATAATGATGCATATGTAGATAGTTCTGATATAAGTCTTGCTGGGTAAATTTGTACTCACGTTTGCCTATTTTATGTTTTTGTAGAGAGACTTCAGTCTCGCTAGTAGTTCCGCTTGGACTTCTACATTTAGCTTGTTACCTCAGCTACGATCTTGTGCCCTCGGCAGGATCTGGTAGTTAGTCAGGCTTCTCAGCCTTTTTCATTTGTAGTTGTCTGTACTCAGACATGTTAAGCTTCCGCATATGCTTTGACTTGTATGCTCTGAATGCTGGGTCGAGAGACCCATGTTTGTAATATCTCGCTCCTCGGAGCCTATTGAATAAAATATTGGAGTTGTAGAGTCATGTTGTGATGCCATGTTGTATTTGCACATATCGAGCATATTGTGTGTATGTTATTGAAATGCTTGGTATGTGTGGGATCTGACTATCTAGTTGTTTATCCTTAGTAGCCTCTCTTACCGGGAAATGTCTCCTAGTGCTTCCACTGAGCCATGGTAGCTTGCTACTGCTCCGGAACACTTAGGCTGGCCGGCATGTGTCCTTCTTCGTTCCTGTGTCTGTCCCTTCGGGGAAATGTCACGCGATGAATACCGGAGTCCTGTTAGCCCGCTACAGCCCGGTTCACCGGAGTCCTGCTAGCCCAGTGCTACAGCCTGGATTCACTCACTGATGACCGACACGTTCGATGCTGGGTCATGGATGCCTGTCCCTGTAAGTTTGTGCCACTTTGGGTTTACGACTAGCCATGTCAGCCTGGACTCCTTATCATATGGATGCTAGCGACACTGTCATATACGTGTGCCAAAAGGCGCAAACGGTCCCGGGCAAAGGTAAGGCGACACCCGTGGGGGTACCGTGCGTGAGGCCGCAAAGTGAAATGAGGTGTTACATGCTAGATCGATGTGGCATTGAGTCGGGGTCCTGACATCATAGATGAGGTTAAGCCCACTTCCGCCGTCCATGAGCACTTTGGTAAGTCGAAAACCGTCCACAGTGGGGTTTAGGACTAGGGTGATGGGTGCTCCGACTGACTGAGCCTTTGGTTCATCTTCGGCGGTGAAGGTTATTGCCGCATCGTTCCACGGGCTCAGTGCAATAACTTGGTGGACTTCGACGAGGTTGTGGAGTGGCCTTTTTTGCCGATTATTTGAAGAAAAGGTCTCGATGACCGTGAGGACGTTAAAATTGTTCTTCTCCGGGGAGTATTTATCTAGAGTGATGGTGGCGAGGATGGCCTCTCCACTCTATGCTACCTGCCAGAGTACCAAACATGCTCGGAGGCTATGGGTTGGGTATGTGCTCGGAGTGGCATGTATCGGACAGGGCTTGTCAAGGAGTTCATCAAGAACGAACCTATGTCTTGTAAAGGGTTTAGTTTTTCTACCGACAGACTGATGATCAGATGACCCACTAGGGTGCATCCGTTTAGTCCGGGCCGCATACTGCTTTAAGGCAGTGGGCTCCAGTTGAATTTTATGGGCCTTCCATGTGCTTTCCATCGCGCATTACTTTTGCACTACCTGTGATAGTTCCGTGAAGCTCTGTATGTGACAACGGTCAAGGGCATTCAGTATTCCGACCCACACCTATGCTTGGAGGTTGGAAAATCTCTGAAGTGACTAGTTCGGGTCCAAGTGCTTCCCCGATCCTACGCCCGAGCCAGAGTTCGGAGGATGCTGAGTCCTGTCTGAAGGGAGAGTATCCGGCTTGAGGGGTTCAGAGACCCGAACATATTTGGTTCTTAATATAGGGGGAGAGGTGTCCACAGCTTGTTCCTCAACGACCGCTACCAGGTGGGTGATCAGTGGGCGATAAATTTCCCTCTGGCCAGGCTTAAGCATGATCCGATCATAATCTGTTGAAACTCCAAGGGCGGCGATGCGATCTAGCATCTCGTTTAAGGACGAGACGTCTGCCAGATCCATATTTTCGGAGTACTCGAGACCGATGTGAAGACGGTGTTCGGCAGTTGCAGGGGGTGTTGTAGGCTTGATGGCCTTTCGGGCGCCAATGATGAGACCGCCAAGCTGGAGGGCTACCTGCAAGTTAGGCTCCTTCTAGAGGTTATATTATCGTTGATGACTAGGTGAGCCATAGATCGCTTTTTCAGGACTACACAACAGAGCTCTCAATGAAAGCAGCAATGTCGGTGTCAAAACTGGCAGATCTCGGGTAGGGGGGCCAAAGCTGTGCGTCTAAGGATCAATGGTAACAATGAACGAAGGGACACAATGTTTACCCAGGTTCAGGCCCTCTTAAAGGATCTAAAACCCTACGTCTTGCTTGATTGTATTGATGATTATAGGGGTTACAAGAGTTGATCTACCTCGAGATCGTAATGGCTAAACCCTAGCTTGTCTAGTCTATGAATATGTGATGATGATAGCCTCTACGGACTAAACCCTCCATTTATATACACACCGGAGGGGCCTAGGGTCTATACAAAGTCGATTCATAAGCAAAGGAAACAATACATCCAGACTCTTAATCTTTCTATCCACACACATAGGAATCCTACCCGAACACGGAGGATAGCCTTCTGCTTCATCACGGCCCATTCAGCCCGGCCCTCATCTTGGGCCGGACACCTGAGGACCCCTGAAACCAGGACTCCCTCACCGACCGATCAAGCACCGAACGTACGACACCTACGAGTTCTTCACACGCTTAGCTCGATGACGTCCCTCGAACTCTTGATCCAGCAAAGTGTCAACGAAGTAGATGAGTTCCGTCTGCATGACAGCATGGGGACGACGATGGTTAAGTGATCCGCGTAGGGCTTCGCCTAAGCACTATGAGAATATGAACGATGGTGTAATTTGTGGAGGGAGGCACAGCACACGGCTAACAGATGTTATTCTATGTTCTAGGCACCCCTCCCCATGTATATCTATGTGGGAGGATGAGCGGAGTAGCCTTGGGGTGCCCCAAGTAGGAGGAATCCTACTTGGGGTTCCTATTCCAATTCACCCCCCCCCCCCTTCCTTATTTTACTGGAGGGGAAAAGGGAAGAGGGAAGGGAGGAAGGAAAGGGGGAGGGGGAACCCCTTCCGAATTCTCCAATTCAGCCTCCTTCCTTAGGGGGGCACACCTTGTGGGCTGGTGTGCTCCCCTCCTATGGCCCATATGGCCCATTATTCCCCCCGGGGGTTCCGGTAACCCCCCACCCCCCGGTACTCTGATAAATACCCGATACTACCCGGAACACTTCCGGTGTCCGGATACTATCATCCTATATATCAATCTTTACCTCTCAACCATTTCGAGACTCCTTGTCATGTCTGTGATATCATTCGGGACTCCAAACAACATTCGGTCACCAAATCACATCACTCATATAATACAAAATCGTCATCGAACGTTAAGCGTGCGGACCCTATGGGATCGGGAACTATGTAGACATGACCGAGACACCTCTCCGGTCAATAAGCAATAGCCGAGCCTGGATCCTCATATTAGCTCCTACATATTCTACGAAGATCTTTATCGGTCAAACCGTAATGACAACATACGTTATTCCCTTTGTCATCGGTATGTTACTTGCCCAAGATTGGATCTTCAGTATCTTCATACCTAGTTCAATCTCATTACCGGCAAGTCTCTTTACCTATTCAGTAATGCATCATACCGCAACTAACTCATTAGTCACTTTGCTTGCAAGGCTTCTTATGATGTGCATTACCGAGAGGGCCCAGACATACCTCTCCGATGCCTGGAGTGACCAATCCTAATCTTGATCTATGCCAACCCAACAAACACCTTCGGAGATACCTGTAGAGCATCTTTATAATCACCCAGTACGTTGTGACGTTTGATAGCACACAAGGCATTCCTCCGGTATCTGGGAGTTGCATAATCTCATAGTCGAAGCAATATGTATTTGACATGAAGAAAGCAATAGCAATAAAACTAAACGATCATAATGCTAAGCTAACGAATGGGTCTTGTCCATCACACCATTCTCCTAATGATGTGATCCCGTTTATTGAATGACAACACATGTCTATGGTTAGGAAACTTAACCATCTTTGATCAACAAGCTAGTCTAGTAGAGGCTTACTAGGGACCCAGTGTTTTGTCTATGTATCCATACATGTATAAAGTTTCTGGTTAATACAATTCGAGCATGAATAATAAACATTTATCATGAAATAAGGAAATATAAAATAACAACTTTATTATTTCCTCTAGGGCATAGTTCCTTCAGTCTCCCACTTGCATTAGAGTCAATAATCTAGTTCACATCGCCATGTGATTTAACACCAATAGTTCACATCTTTATGCGATTAACACCCATGGTTCACATCGCCATGTGACCAACACCCAAAGGGTTTACTAGAATCAATAATCTAGTTCACATCGCTATGTGATTTCCACCCAAAGAGTACTTATGTGTGATCATGTTTTGCTTGTGAGAGAGGTTTAGTCAACGGATTTGCCACATTCAGATCCGTATGTATTTCGCAAATTTTTATGTCTACAATGCTTTGCATGGAGCTACTCTAGCTAATTGCTCCCACTTTCAATATGTATCTAGATTGAGACTCAGAGTCATCTGGATTGGTGTAAAAGCTTGCATTGACGTAACTCTTTACGACGAACACTTTATCACCTCCATATCCGAGAAAACATTTCCTTAGCCCTCTAAGGATAATTTTGGCCACTGTCTAGTGATCTACTCATGGATCACTATTGTACCCCCTTGCCAAACTCATGGCAAGGTACAGAACAGGTTTTGGTTCACAACATGACATACTTTATAGAACCTATGGCTGAGGCTTACGAAATGATTTTCATTCTCTCTCTATCTTCTGTCATGGTCGGGCTTTGAGTCTTACTTAATTCCATACCTTACAACTCAGGCAAGAACTCCTTCTTTGACTGATCATTTTGAACTCCTTCAAAATCTTGTCAAGGTATGTACTTATTGAAAAATCTTATCAAGCGTCTTGATCTATCTCTATAGATCTTGATGCCCAATTTGTAGGCAGCTTCACTGAGGTCTTTCATTGAAATTTTTTTATTCAAGTATCCATTTATGCTATACAGAAATTCTATATCATTTCCAAGCAAGAATATGTCATCCACATATAATATCAGAAATGCTACAGATTTCCCACTCACTTTCTTGTAAATACAGGCTTCACCATAAGTCTGTACAAAACCATATGCTTTGATCACCTTATAAAAGCGTATATTCCAACTCCAAGATGCTTGCACCAGTCCATAGATGGATCGCTGGAATTTCCACACTTTGTTAGCAACTTTAGGATCGACAAAACCTTTTGGTTGCATCGTATAAAACTCTTCTTTAAGAAATCCATTAAGGAATGCAGTTTGGCCATCCATTTGCCAGTTTCATAAAATGCGACAATTGCTAACATGATTCGGACAGACTTAAGCATTGCTATGAGTGACAAAATCTCATCGTAGACAACACCTTGAACTTGTAGAAAGCTCTTTGCGGCAAGTTGAGCTTTGTAGATGGTAACACTACCATCAGCGTCCGTCTTCCTCTTGAAGATCCATTTATTCTCAATGGCTTGCCGATCATCGGGCAAGACCACCAAAGTAAACACTTTGTTTCCCATACATGGATCCTATCTCAGATTTCATGGCCTCAAGCCATCTGTAGGAATCTGGGCTCATCATAGCTTCTTCATAGTTCGTAGGTTCTCCATGGTCTAATAACATGAATTCTAGGACAGGATTACTGTACCACTCTAGTGCGGAACGTGCTCTGTTCAACCTACGAGGTCCGGCAGTAACTTGATCCGATGTTTCATGATCATCATCATTAGCTTCCTCTCTAGTTGGTGTAGGCATCACGAGAACGGATTTCACTTATGTGCTACTTTCCAATTTGAGAGAAGGTACAATTACCTCATCAAGTTCTACTTTACTCCCACTCACTCCTTTCGAGAGAAACTCCTTCTCTAGAAAGGTTCCATTCTCGGCAACAAAGATCTTGCCTTCGGATTTGTGGTAGAAGGTGTACCCAATTGTTTTCTTAGGGTATCCTATGAAGATGCACTTCTCTGATTTGGGTTCGAGCATATCAGGTTGAATCCTTTTGACATAAGTGTCGCAACCCCATACTTTAAGAAATGACAGCTTAGGTTTCTTTCCAAACCACAGTTCATACGGTGTCGTCTCAATGGATTTAGACAGTGCCCTATTTAATGTGAATGCAGTTGTCTCTAATGAATAATCCCAAAACGATAGTGGTAAATCAGTAAGAGACATCATAGATCGCACCATATCTAATAAAGTACGGTTACGACATGCGGACACACCATTACGTTGTGGTGTTCCAGGTGGCGTGAGTTGTGAAACTATTCCACATTGTTTTAAATGAATGCCAAACTCGTAACTCAAATATTCACCTCCGTGATCAGATCATAGAAACTTTATTTTCTTGTTATCATGATTCTCCACATCACTCTGTAATTCCTTGAAGTTTTCAAATGTTTCAAACTTGCGTTTCATTAAGTAGATATACCCATACCTACTCAAATCATCTGTGAAAATCAGAAAATAACGATAACCTCCGCGTGCCACAACACTCATCGGACCGCATACAACGGTATGTATTATTTCCAGTAAGTCATTAGCTCGCTCCATTGTTCCGGAGAACGGAGTTTTAGTCATCTTGCCCATGAGGCAGGTTCACAAGTATCAAGTGATTGCAAAAGCCCATCCACATGGAGTTTCTTCATGTGCTTTACACCAATATGACCTAAACGGCAGTGCAACAAATATGTTGCACTATCATTATTAACTTTGCATCTTTTGGCATCAATATTATGAATATGTGTATCACTACAATCGAGATTCAATAAACCATTCACATTGAGTGTATGACCATAGAAGGTTTTATTCATTTAAACAGAACAACAATTATTCTATGACTTAAATGAATAACCGTATTGCAATAAACATGATCTAATCATCTTCATGCTCAACGCAAACACCAAATAACAATTATTTATCTAGGTTCAACACTAATCTCGTAGGTAGAGGGAGTGTGCAATGGTGATCGTTGAGGGCGTCCTGGATTATGGGGTCCTCAGGGAGCCGGCCTATGTGACATGGGCCGGACTGACGGGCTGTGAAGATACAAGACAGAAGGACTTTTGTCGTGTCCAAATGGGACTCTCCTTTGCATGGGCGGCAAGCTTGGCGTCCGGATGTGTAGTTTCCTTCATTTGTAAACCAACTTTCTACAACCCTAGTCCCCTCCGGTGCCTATATAAACTAGAGGGTTTAGTCCTTAGGGGCGATCACAATCATATGGGCTAAACATCTAGGATTTAGCCATTACGATCTCGAGGTAGATCAAATCTTGTAACCCCTATACTCATCGAAGTCAATCAAGCAGGAAGTAGGGTATTACCTCCATTAAGAGGGCTCGAACCTGGGTAAACATCATGTTCCTAGCCTCCTATTACCTTCGATCCTTAGACGCACAGTTCGGGACCCCCTACCCAAGATCTACCGGTTTTGACACCGACATTTGTGCTTTCATTGAGAGTTCCTCTATGCCGTCAACAGAAGGGTTGATGGCTCGCCTTGTTATCAAGGACAACATCACTTCTGAAGGAGCCCTAGCTTTAGGGCAAACCCTCCGGCTCGGCAGCTTCACCATGGGCGCTCGTCTGACCCGATCAGAGAGAAATCAGATCTCCATCGATCACCCATCATGTGCCAATTGTGGTGGAACAAGCTGACAACGACTCTTCTTTTACGTTGAGGACAAAGTATGTTCGGGTTTCCAAACTCAGAGAACCGGACTCCCATCTTCTCGAAGACACTTCTTGTCCTCAGAACACAGAATCGGGCGTCGAGCCCAAAAATGCAACGGACCCTCCGGAGCCCAGGCCTGTAACCTCGGAAATTCTTCAGAATCGGACTTCACAGTGGGTCAGGGTTCGGATTTAAGCCCGCCCACCCACCACAAGCAATATTCCCCAAGCAACTCCGGTCCTCCGGACATATGCTACTTAATGTACGTACGCATAAGCCTCAGGAAACAGTCCACCACTTTTGGGCTAGATTCCTACTTGTTAAAGACAAGATCAAAGATTGCTACGACGACAGCTCAATCTCGGTATTTTGCAACAATTGCACGGATGAGGGAATCCTTAATGCCCTCAACCGCTGCCGCGTACTGCACTTTGCAGATTTGGCACACATAGTAGAGAAGTACTACGCAATGGAAAGCACCTGGAAAATTCAGACAACCCGATGGGAACCACAGGCCTTTAGGCCATTCCCGGACGGCCAAAGAGGATGCACCCTCACGAGCACCTAATCATCATCCCGCGGACAAGAAAATCAAACCCTTTACGGGGCATAGAATTGTCCTCGAGGAATGGCTCGACAAGCCCTGTCAAATTCACATGACGCCAAACAACGAACCAACGCATAGCCTTCGAGCATGTTGGATACTCCGGAAAGTGGCCAAGAGCGGCGAGGGTATCCTCACAAACAACACCCTAGAGAACTACTCTTCGGAGGACAATCATCCCAAAGTATTCATGGTCTTCAAGACCTTTTCATCAAATAATCTGCACAAAAGGGTGCTCCACGACCTCAACGAAGTCTGCCATGTGGCAGCAGTAAATTCTTCGAATGACACGGCAATCACTTTCAACACCGATGACGAACCAAGAGGCCGCTCAGTCCGGGCACCAGCCGCTTTGGTCCTAAACCCAATCGTAGATGGCTTTCGGGTCACTAAATTGCTAATGGATGGCGGTAGCGGACTGAACCTCATCAACGAGGACATGCTCAAGAAAATGCAAATGGACATGAGTGACATTGAGGAAAGTAACACAACCTTTCGCGGTATTATCCCTAATCGGGAAGCCAGATGCTCGGAAAAAATCAAACTCGACGTGGTATTCGGCACGCCAGAGAACTACAGGTTAGAAGAGTTACTCTTCCATGTGGCACCTTTCAACAGCGGGTATGATGCCTTGCTGGGGCGAGAAGCATTCACGCGCTTCCAAGCCGTACCCCATTACGGGTATATGAAGCTCAAAATGCCTGGGCCCAATGGAATTATCACTATCACCAGTGATCCAGACATAGCACTCCGCGCCAAAAACAAAAACGCCTCTCTGGCCCTTCAGGCATTATCCGAGGCCCTCGCGGCCGAAGAATTGACCACTCTACGTTCTACAGTAGATAGGGATGATGTACTCCTCGATAAGAGACCAAAATCTACTTCCTTCAAGCCAGCAGACGAAATAGTCAAATCGCAAGTCCACCCGACGGACCCCAAGAAAACAGCTTCCATTGGGGCACAACTGGATCCGACAGTCGATGCCGCATTATGCGCATTCCTGCGTGAGAAGTGGGACATTTTTGCCTAGCACCCTTCGGATATGCCAAGTATCCCATGAAGACTGCCCGAGCATAGTATCAATATACTGAAAGGATACAAACCAGTCAAGCAAACTCTGCATTGATTCTCCGAACCCGTACGACAGGCTATGGGGGAGGAGCTAGCCAAGCTACTCGAGGCCGGTTTATCAGAGAGATCAAACATCCAGACAAGCTAGCAAACCTGGTAAAGGTACCTAAGAAGGATAAATCTGGTGCCTGTGTGTCGATTTCAAAGACCTTAATAAGGCTTGCCCTAAAGACCCCTTCCACTACCTCGAATTGAGCACATTATTGACGCAACCGCAGGACACGATTCCATGTGCTTCCTCGATGCATACTCCGAATACCATCAAATTAAGATGAGAGAATTTGACCAAGCCGCAACGTCATTCATCACTCTGTATGGGCCCTTCTGCTTCAACACTATGCCTTTCAGGCTCAAGAACGCTGGCGCAATGTACCAAAGCATGATTCAAACATGCCTAGAAAAGCAAATCGGCAAAACTGTGGAGGCATATGTAGATGACGTAGTCATCAAAACCAAACACGTCGAATCACTGGTCGATGGCTTACGCCTTACATTCGACAACCTTCGAGCATATGACATACGGCTCAATCCGGAAAAATGCGTTTTCGGCGTCCCAGCCGGAAAACTGCTCGGGTTCATTTTCTCCAATAGAGGAATCGAAGCAAACCCCACTAATATCTGAGCCCTGTCACAGTTGGCAACACCAGCAGACCTCAAGCAGGTCCAAAAACTAGCTGGGTGCATGGCAGCTTTAAGCCGTTTTATCTCTAGACTAGGGGAAAAGGCTTTGCCATTATATCGGCTGCTCCGCCGCACTGACCACTTCGTGTGGACGGACACTGCCATATCTGGACTGGAAGAAATAAAGGCTCTGTTAGCAAGTAACCCAATCCTGGCCGCACCAAACATTGGTGAGCCGATGCTTCTCTACATATCTGCAACTCACTAGGTGGTGAGTGCAGTGCTCGTCGTTGAACGAGATGGGGAGGGACATAAATTCCCACTTCAAAAACCAGTATATTACGTATCGACGGTCCTTACACCATCCAAAACCTGATACCCGCATTATGAAAAGATACCCGCATTATGCGGTCTTTATGGTATCCCGCAAGCTGCATCACTACTTTCAAGAGTGCTCAATCGCGGTGGCTTCCGAAGTACCATTTAATGATATAATAAACAATCGGGACACCACCGGCCAGATTGCCAAATTGGCCATTGAGCTCTTACCATTTGAGATAATTTACAAGCCACACCGAGCTATTAAATCTCAGGTGTTGGCTAACTTCGTCGCCGAATGGATAGAGGCCGAACTCCCTAAAGAATACGACACATATTCCAACTGGGTGATGCACATCGACAGCTCTAAAATGCTAGCCGGATTGGGGGCTGGTGTCGTCTTGACATCCCCACAGGAGAGACGGGCCATTATGTGCTCCAAATATTGTATACAGACTCTAACAATGCAGCCGAATACAAGGCCCTAATGCACGGTCTCCGGATGGCAGTCTCCATGGGCATATGATGCCTCGAAGTGCGTGGGGATTCAAACCTCTCAATATACCAGATAAACAAAAACTTCGATGCAAACGATTCGAAGATGGTGGCTTACCGCAACGCCGTACTCAAAATATCAGCTCGGTTTGAAGGGCTCGAGTTTCATCATGTCGCTCGAGAGAGTAATCAAGCTGCGGACATACTTGCCCGCATGGGCGCCAAACGCGACACCATCCCACATATCACCTTCATGGAGACGCTCTTCAAGCCATTCGTAGTGTGGGAGGATGACAGCGGCAACACAGTTCCGGAGCCAATCATTCCCCTAGATTCCGAACACACTTTTGATATCGTCGGGGGTTCGGGCACCGAAATAACACCATCGGCCCATGAAATCATTCCTGTAATTGCCCTGTGGACTGAACCTTTCCTTGCCTACCTTACTAGGAATGAGCTCCCTGAGGATCATACGGAGGCCCGTCATAGTGTTCGACGCTTGAAGGCCTACAAAGTCTATGAGGGGGAACTGTACTAGAAAAGTACCACCGGAGTACTTCAAAGATGTATCTCCAGAGAAGAAGGACGACAGCTCTTGGTTGAAATACACGCCGGTCTTGGTGGCCATCATGCCGCAGCTCGGGCCATTGTAAGTAAGGCCTTCCGTATGGGTTTCTTTTGGCCCACAGCCTGAGCAGACGCACAGGACATCGTACGGCGCTATGTTGGATGCCAGCTTTTCGCCAATCAAAGCCATATGCCGCCCACTGCCTTACAAACAATCCCCATTACTTGGCCTTTTGCGGTCTGGGGGCTAGACATGGTCGGACCCCTTAAAGGGGGAATCCATAAGAAGAAATATTTACTATGATGGTCGACAAGTGCACTAAGTGGATAGAAGCCAAACCAGTGAAAACGGACAAAGCCAGACCGGTTATAGACTTCATATCCGGTGTTGTACACCGTTATGGTGTCCCGCATAGCATCATTACTGACAACGGTTCCAACTTTACGGCCAATGAGGTGAAAAACTGGTGTGCTAATTTGGGCATCAAGCTCGATTATGCCACCGTATATCACCCTCAGACAAACGGTCAGGTCGAACGGGCTAATGGCTTGATAATGAGCGGCATCAAACCCTGACTAGTGTGATCTCTACGAGAATCAGACAAGCACTGGGTCGAAGAACTCGATTCTGTACTCTGGGGGCTGCGTAACACGCCCAATCACACGACCGGATATACACCTTTTTCATGGTGTATGGCGCGGAGGCAGTTTTGCCATGCGACATCATTCATGACTCACCTTGGGTGCACATGTATGAAGAGAGATAGGCCGAGCTCGATCGGCGGGATGATCTGGACGGCTTGGAAGAGGAGCGCAATGTCGCGAAGGCCCATTCCGCATTTTACCAACAGCAAGCCTGGCGATATCAAAGAAGGGAATTACGGGCAAAGACTTATAATGCCGGTGAACTCGTTCTACGCCTACCAGAGAAGAAAAAGGACAAGCTCAAGCCCGAATGGGAGGGTCCCTTCATTATAGATGAAGTTCTCACTGGAGGAGCCTATCGCCTTCGCAACGCTTCGGACAATCGTTTGGAACCAAACCCATGGAACGCTGCTCGGCTCCGAAGATTCTACGCCTAAGTTCACATTTATACCTTTTTTCTTCGTCCTTTCTTTTTCCCCTCTCACATTTTTTCTCTTTTTCGTTTTTGTACGACTTCTTGCCAGTGTCCGGATAAACCGCACACTTAAGGGGTATACATAATTAAATGTACATACCCCATAATACCTGGGGACTTCTTTCCACAGAAGCTTATTATGATTATTATTTCTTGAGCGTCAAGCTCACCTTATATATGTGTTGTCTACTCATATGTGTCTTCTCTTCGCCATTATATGCACCTTTATGACTTAAGTTTTTGCCAAGCTAGGCTACCTGGCTCCTGTGCTTATGCCCTACGTTCCCGCTTGTTCGGCTAGGGCATAAAGGGAACACCTCTGCGATTGTTACGACCGGGTTATCCGAGCGTGTACCTTAGACGGGATAAGCTGGAAGCTAGCGTTCTTAAGGGAATAATTGGTCGGCGGACAAATGACGAACTGCCTTCGCTGCAATATATGCCCCCAAATTATAACGTGTACTGTGATTTTTAGCATCACAGCTTATGCATGCCCACAAACGCATGCTGGCCCAGGGAAAGGAACCCTTAACGGAACTATTCTCTCTAGAAGATGTTTCTTACGATTAAATGTAGTATAACATAACTCCCCGAATACAACTTGTCTTTTTAAGAAGATATGACCAGACTGCCTAGTTTCCGAACATACCTTGGTGTTTTATCCAGAAACACTCCAAACCTCGGGTTCTGGATGTCAAAGCAGAAAGTTTGCCATGAAAATCGTTTTACACTTCGGCTGGAGATAAGTTTGTTGATAAAGTACATTGCTACTTGGACTAAAAACTTCTTCCTCCTCTAGACCCTCTAGTAGGTTGTCTAGTTTACAATCATGTTGGGAAACTTAGCGGCTATTTTTACTTGGTCGTACACTAAGCTAACAGGAATTTCTTGTCCATTTGGTCCCCGAGGTCCGACCCGGGCCATATGATTCAGATCAAGTTAGGTATACCGTGTTTTCACCATGGCCCAGGCATCTCGGGCGCCCTCCCAACACGCTGATATCTTCCATAGCTCCAAACGGCGATGAGCTCCCTTGAATAAATTTACGAGCTCCTCCATACTTCTTGGAGGTGGATCGGACGGCCATAAGGCCTTAGCCATGTTCCTCAATGCCTTCCGAGCTTGCTCGTGCACCTTGGATAGCTCGTGGAGCAGGTCGCCTTGGAATCCAGACACTTCTCCTTCGGGACGTCCGGTTAGCACACCTACAGAAGCAAACTTGTAAATTTTTCAAATAGAAGACCATGCGACAGTCAGGTTAAAAAGCATACTGAATACACCTCCTTTCAGCTTCCTATTCTCCTTCAAAGCATCCGATAGTTGGGCTCTTAAATCCTTCAGTTCTTCGGCTTGCTTGATATTTACATCATGTAGTTGTTCTTCTCATTAATGGTCCGTGTCAATACACGTTGACCAGCCGCTTCTTGCCCTTCAGCATGTTGTTTGTCCGCTTGAGCAGCCCTTAGCCTCTCCTCTAGTTGATCTGTCGACCCTACCAATGAAACAGTGCATAGTTAAGCAACATCGTTGTAGGCACAGAATCTTATTTCCGAGCTACTATTGTACTTACCATCAGGTGCCTTCTTAGATTTCTTTAAATTTTCCAGTTCAGTGGTCGTAACAGTTAGCTTAGTTCGGCATTCTTCTAGCTCCTTGGATAATGTGTTATTTCTCTCCATGAGTACTTGACAATGCAACGACCCTTAAATCTGTTGGGCCAACTGTTTCTAGACTCAGGGGCTACTCACATATGATTATTGAATCTGCACCAAAAGTAATTACCCGCATAACCTTTGAAAGCGGGTGAGTGGCTCTAGCAAGTCCATCCCGAGCAGCTCGGATGTAGGCATCCGTTGAGCTGAAGGCATTGAATGCCTCTTCGGTGAAATTACGATCACACATAGCCGCTCTTCTCCTCCGATGACTCATCGCACTCTCCACTTCAGAGTTCATGACAGATACATTATCCGAATCCTCTAGGAGATGACAATCCGACATTGTTCCCGCATCCCCTCCAGTCATCATGGCAGGATTCGGGGCTAGCTTTGTCTATGCAGGGACGGCCAAGTCTCCAGATAATGTCCGGCGTACACTCCTCCTGCAATATGGCATGGCAGGAAATGTCACCGTCCAATCTGCCCACTGAGTGCGTATTAAAGGACTATACCTCTTCGATGAAGGAAAGGGCCCGGCTATATCGTCATTTGCCTTTCTTTTCAAAGACGCGCCGTGTGCAAGCGTCGTCTTCTTAGAGGACACCTTTGCTGCGGTACGATGGTGTGAGCACCGCCCCTTGGGAGCACGATGTAGTGTGGTGGGTGAGCCGCAATGGGGAAACTCTTTTTTAGGAGATGTCTCCTGGGTACTTACATTGGAGGAAGGGAGTAGGCCGGGGTAATCAGCTATAATGGCCACTTCCGTGCCTTCATAGCTCGTCTGATAAAAGACACCATCCTTCAATTTTACAAATATATCCGGATACTCTTCAAATCCGGGATCAAGGTCTCGATTATGGTCCTCCGGCTGCGGAGCGGGGTTGTAGATCCCAGCGACGACCTTTCTCCATTCCTGTTAAAGGTAGCCGGATTAAGTTCGACTAAAAACATAATTAAGGAAAAGGACTGAGTAAGGCCTATGATCAAAGACTCACCCAGTCAATGGGATGATACATGGAGAAGCCTTCTTGGCACTTCAGGTGAGCGAAGTCTTTCTTTTCCCCTTTGGAAAGGTCAGCTATAATGGCAGCCAAAGCGGCAAAATTAGCTGGACCCTTGCGCACACAGCGTGACGTGTCGTCCTCCCTATTGTAATGCCACATGGGAAGCCCTCTTGATTGGAGCGTTTGAACGCATCGCGTTATGGAGATCGCCATTACCTCGACTATAGATAGTCCAGAGTGGGCGAGTATTCGGATCTTGTTCACTAGCCTCTTAATCTCCACACTGTCTTCTTCTTCATAGCTTCGAGGACGCCATCTGGCATGCTTCTTTAAAGGAGCAGAGGAAAATTCAGGAAGACCTTGCCGGATTGGGTCCGGGAGGACAACGTCTTCGATGTAGAACCACTCCGAGGGTCACTCTTCGGATGCCTTCTTCGGAGTGCCGGACATGTATCCTGTTCCACCTATACACCATACTTTGGCACCGCTCACCTCCAATATGGATCCCTTCTGGGAGCGGGGGACGAGGCAGAAATATTTCCTCCATAACTCAAAATGGGCCTCGCAGCCTAGGAACAGCTCGCAAAGAGCAACAAAGCCTGCGATGTGTACAATGGAGCTCGGCGTGAGGTTGTGCAGTTGGAGACCGTAACACTCCAGAAGACCTCTGAGGAATGGGTGGATTAGAAATCCCACACCCCTCGGCGGGAAGGAAACAAAGCATGCCCACTCCCCTTTTTATTGGGGTTGGTGATGTTCTCTGCCAAGGCTAAGCCGTTGAAGGTAGTTAATCCTGGCCAAACAGGGACAAGATCTGATGAAGGAAGCTATCCCTGCGCCTGAAGCTTGGTTAACTGGGCGTGGGGCACCGAGCAGCTCTCCCACTCGCCTTCTTTAGGCCAGTGGGGGCAAGGAAGAACTAGGAGCATTGGCCATCTTTGGTTGGTTTCACATGGCAAGATCTAAAGGATTTTCGCCTGGTGAGGAATGGCATCAAAGATTCAATCTCTTTAAATAAGCGCCTTCCCTATGTGGTCGAGGGGTTACCTGTAAAAATACTTAGACCCTTTGTATTCGTCCAGCACGTGGAAGCCGAGGCGAAGGCGGCACATAAGGTGAAGAGTGTAATGTTTAAATGTAAAGGTCGAACTATATGGAGCATTATGGGGAACTCGCCTTGCAAAGCCCAAGACATGAAGACTGATACAACATCATCATTGAAGGCAAGTTCGGGGGCAACTGAGGGGGTCCTGGATTATGGGGTCCTCAGGGAGCCGGCCTATGTGACATGGACCGGGCTGATGGGCTGTGAAGATACAAGACAGAAGGCCTTTTGCCGTGTCCGCATGGACGGCAAGCTTGGCATTCAGACGTGTAGTTTCTGTTGCGGAGCATCCTACGGTCATCACCATGTCAAGAGTCCATTTGGCAAGTGACACGTGCGACCTCTACTTCTCATACATAAAGGTGAATCTTCTCCTTTACACGTGTTCACTTGACCCCTTCGAGGATGGTATACTACTTGACACTCCACTCGCGTGCATGCATAGGTATTGCCGGAGCTTCTCGGATGACAAGGACGAGTGCTAGTGCCAAGGAACAGCTACACCATCCGCGAGGGAGGCATGGAAGCGAAGACGGAAGAAGAAGGTGCTGCGGAGTCTACAGTGACCGGACGACCGGAAGCCTCCGGACGTCCGACCCTCTACAGCACCCGGACAACCGGCGTCCACAGGACGACCGCTATCTGACGCATCCCAGAGTCCAGCCGACGAGATCTACAGCGACCGGACGACCGACCAAGACCGGACGTGCGACACCTCCCAGGCCACGGACGACCGAGCGCCTCCGGACGACCGGTGCCACGGCGAAAGAACGATATTTACGGAAATCCGAAGACTTCCCGACGGCCGGACCGTCCTGAGCTTCCGGACGTCCGACCCCCACCGGACGTCCAACGCCTGTGTGCGCAGCTGCGGGCCTTTGGCCTTATATCTTTCTCCCACTTACCCCTTCGTGGCTTAGACTATAAATAGACCACCTCCACCTCCTTTCTAGGGTTAGCAAAGTGATAGCTCATTTGTATGTGAGCTTTACTCCTACCTATCTCTACTCTTGACAGAGAGAGACCACTACTCCATTGGAGGCCAAGACCTCCATCTAGCAGAAGATCCTGCGGGATATCATCAAGCCCCCCTCGTGGGAAGATCCATCTAGGATATCATCAAGGCCTCCTCTTGGAGATGAACCTTACCTTGTATCTTTCCCTTTGTTGTTCATGTACCTTTTGATCTTGTGTGTTTGATTGTCTAGTGGATGTGTGATTGGACTTGTTCTTGAGTGTTTCCCCTTGTGATTTCTCCCTGTTCTTCCCCGTGTTCTTCGTGTTCTTCGAGGGATCCCACTCCAAACGTGAAATATCGGTCTACACCGGGTTAGCCCCGTATCATATGGTATCATGAGCCATGTTGATCACGTATTTGGAGTCCCTCCCACCGTTTTCTAGCCTTGTTTTGTTGTGTTGTTCCCCAAAATCCAAAAATCCCCACCAAAAATAGCCCCAATTTTTTTTGTGATTTGTTGGTTTGATGATGTTTTGTTGATTTTGATCCATGGACTTGCTTGGATTCAAGTGGATCTAGCATTTCCCCAAGTTTCCCCATCTTTCATCCAAGCGACTTCAAGGCATCTTCGCCTACGGACATACGACATCTTCGCCAACAAGAACGTCAAGGCTACGCTCAAGAGAAGCTCCCCAAGCTCAAGTTCGCGACTTCCACAAACTACTACGACGTCGACATTGACCATGCAATTCCTTTCTATGGGACTCAAGAACCCAAGGAGTACCTCGAGTTGGAGCGTTTAATGGACGACTGCCTCAAGCTACATCAAGTTCATCCGGAAGATCAAGTGAAGTGCGCTACAAGAAACTTCCACGACTACGCCTCGACTTGGTGGCTTCACACACCTTCGGAGTACTACGACATGAGTTGGCCCAAGACGAAGAGAGCTTTGCGGTGAGAGTTCGTGCCTCCAACCTACACGGAACAACTTCGACGCCAATTGGAGAACACCATCCAAGGATCAAAGTCCATTGACAAGTACTTCAACGAGATGAAGATTGCCTTGCGACGAGCCGGCGTGGACGACCCCATTCCGATGAAGTTCCACTTCATGATGGGATTGAACAATGACATCTCCAAGACTATCTTCCTCGAGAACTACAAGTCTATCGACGACTAATACATTGATGCTCTCAAGGCGGAACAAGAACTCCTAAAGGCCAAGGCTTCTCCACCCCAAGCACACTTCGCGGCGACCATGCTCTACGACAAGCATGAGGCTAGTACCACCACGAGGTCCAAGACCGACGAGCTTCAAGACAATGCTCCCAAGTTCGACTTCACTGCCATCCCTCTTTGTGGCATTGATGATGCCGAGTCTACTTCGACTCTTTTTCAAGAAGGTGCGGCGATGAGTACGACTACGGAGACCCTCAAGGACCAAGCTTTGGAGGCGAGAGTGATGATGTGCCATCTTCGGCCTTCATCAACGGCGACGGTGACGAGATGATCGAGCATGGGATTTTCCCTTCGGTCATGGAGGAGAGCAATGATGTGCCACCTTTGGCCTTCATCCACGGCGACAACGACGAGATGGTTGAGCATGGGATTTTCCCTTCGACCATGGCGACGTATGATGACTTGAGTGACTTTTGCCACCATATTGAGAGTGAGAGTGACTTCACCACTAGCCCCATATATGATGAGTTGCCCCACTTTCCATGTGAGGAGAGCCACAACCCCCACAACTTGAGTGAGATGAGTGACTCCACCATATGTGACTTTGAGTGCACCTACTTTGAGGGAGTGAGTGAACCACCACATTGAGAGAGTGAGATAGTTGATAGGTCTTGTGAGGCCATTTGCATTTCTAACAACTTGACCTCTACCTCTATTGTGTCTTCTCGTTTGGTGCTAGGTCCCATTTATGATGACGCACTCGACGACTTCGTCCGCCCTTTGGACAAGACGATGGCCATGGTGGAATATGATGCACCCCCCACATGGTTCCATCAAGATGATGATGACCACCATTTGGTCTTTGCCACCTCACCTACACCACTTGAGTGGAACGAAAAAGGTAACATAGGTGAAGGTTATGCTCTAGTCCCACTAGTGGACATTCTTGACATTGATTGCTTGCATGATGTTGATCAACCTAGTACCATGCTTCCTGCTAGTATGATTTCCCTATGCGATGATTTGCCCATTTATGATGAGTATGATGATTCTCATGTGGAGTCTATTAGTAGTGATGCCATGTTACATAGGATTTCTTGTGACAATTCTTTAGGTCACATCATGTTTGATAATCCGCTTGACTTGTCATATACTATGCATGAGATCCACCATATGTCTTATTTGCAATCTCTTCATAGTGACTATGCATATGCCATTAAAATAAACCCAATTTGCGCATATGGCATAGATGACAAGCCCATGGTTATTGGCATTTGTTTTTCTTGTGATGATATTGATATGCTCCCTTTGCATCATTTATCTAATATGCCATGCCATGACCACCTAGCTTTGGATATGCATTGTTTTGGATGTTGTCCATTTTCTCCATATGATATTTCTGATATTGCTCATGAGAAGGCCCCCATAGTTTCCTCGTACATGTTAGGAGATTTTGATCCATCCCATTCATTGCATGATCCCAATACTTGTGTGCACCATATGCTCCCCATGAATAAACATGCTATTGATGTGCCATATACTTGCATTCTCAATTTCTGTCCCCATCATGTCATACACAATAACTATTCTTTCATCATGGATGACATGTTCTTATACCATGCATAAAATTTCTTTGAGCGATGCTTATCTTGTGCTAACTCACACGTGCACATACACATCATGATGGATGATGTGTACATTTACCACGCGCACAATTTCTTTGGTTGTGTCTCTTTTTTGTAGGTACCCATGAATACTTGTCAACCTCGCAATCCCACGAGTTGACAAAACGAGCTCTAGATAGCAACGATGATTTGAGATCTCATGGATTGTTTTTCCCACCACTCTCTTCGTGTAAAGACTTCGTGCATTTATTCTGCATGGCCCTCACTTGGCTATGGGTTGTTATCCATTATATATCCTTTGCCCATATTGCCACATTCACTTTGCATGATATGCCCATTCCTATGCCTTTGCCATGCATTTGTGACCCATGCTTTGCATTACACATGATGATTGATTCTAGTACTTGTATGTGTATTTGCAAGCTTGGTGGAGATATCTCTTGTTGTTGCCATGTTCCTTTTATGCACCATTCCTATGATGATACTTTCATCTTGCTTTGTGTTCGTGCTTGTGATATGTCATGTGCATTCCCTATGCCTATTATTTGCTCACATGACATGATTGACATGATTTATTCTAGTGTGTTACATCTTCGCTCCACTAGTTTGCACGACTTGATTGATATGCTTGCTTATGTTGCATCACCCATGATTCATACTTGCTCATTTCATGCGGTTGATGACAACCATTTCTATGCTTTGCACATGATTCATATTGCTTCTCGTCATATAGCTCCATGTGTTTCCTCTCTCATGCTAGATGATTTGCCATGTATTGAGTGCAACAATGATTCTCTTCTTGCTCATGAGATTGCCCCCATTGTATTCTCGCATATATTTGGGGATTTTGACATAATTCTTTTGAAGTATGCTTGTCTTACTTCTTTGCACCATATACCTAGTGCCATGAATTTAGCCATTGTTGCATCATATTATTCATGCACTTGTGCTTCTAATGGTTTTGTGCAAAAGATGAGAACCATCATGATGGATGATGTGTTTGTCTACCATGCGCATACTTTCATTGTTTTGTTTTGTGCATGTGTAGGATACTTGGACTTTGTGTCGACTTCCACTTCACGTGAGTTGACCATTCTAGCTCTTGCGAGCGAGCCTCTTACATTCTACCACGACTCGCTTCTACACCACATTTCCTACCACTTCAGCATTGTGAAGAATGCACAAGGACACGCTTTCAAGGTGTCATCCTTCCTGACCTTGGATATTGTGGATCATACTTCATGTGTTGCTTGCACCATTTGCATGCATGGTTGAGATATTGCTTTCACCCATGATTGCCACATTTCCATTCTTCATGGCATATGTACCTTGTGTGTTGCATCATTCTTGGACTACTTGCTACTATCATATGGTTGATTGCACCAATGTCATTTCTTCACATATGCCATGTCCCTTTGCTGGTCACATGATTCACTTGATTGCCTCACACATGATGAACAATTGATCTTTCAATTGTGTTGAGTTCCACTCCATCTTCACTACACCCTATGCACGTTATGCTTGGATTTTCTTCCACTTGACCCATGTGTTTAGACACTTCATTTTATTTGGTGTTGTGAATGATTCCTATGCCTACCGTAGACCTTTCATTGAGCAATTTGTGAATGTTTGCTATGAACTTGAGGTAGATGCTTGTTTTCTTGTCACTCATATTTGCATCACTACCTCACATTTACATGCTTGTCCCAATGATATCTTTGCTTGTGCTCAATTTATGTGCTTACATGCAATGCCACAATCCTTTGTCAAACCATATGATATGCTTGATGATGACACTTGTTGGGTGAATCACCTCTCGAATGCTTGGTTTTGCACTAACACTAACCACATTTATTTTTCCAAGTGTTTGTTGTCCTTGCTCATTTTGAAGGAATCACTAGACGGTGCGACATTGGAGAGTGCCCACTTCAAGCTTGAAGATGATGACTACTTGGTGCTCAACCACTTCGACACGGCACCGCCATCTCTTTCCCATGGTGATTTGGTTTTCGATCCGAGGTCCGATCTTTTCCAAGGGGGAGGGGATGATGCGGAGCATCCTACGGTCATCACCATGTCAAGAGTCCATTTGGAAAGTGACACGTGCGACCTCTACTTCTCATACATAAAGGTGAATCTTCTCCTTTACACGTGTTCACTTGACCCCTTCGAGGATGGTATACTACTTGACACTCCACTCGTCTGAATGCATAGGTATTGCCGGAGCTTCTCGGATGACGAGGAGGAGTTCTAGCGCCAAGGAACAACTACACCATCCGCGAGGGAGGCATGGAAGCGAAGACGGAAGAAGAAGGTGCTGCGGAGTCTACAGCGACCGGACGACCGGAAGCCTCCGGACGTCCGACCCTCTACAGTGCCCGGACGACCGGCGTCCACCGAAAGACCACTACCTGACGCATCCCAGAGTCTAGCCGGCGAGATCTACAGCGACCGGACGACTGACCAAGACAGGACATCCGACACCTCCTAGGCTACGGACGACCTAGTGCCTCCGGATGACCGGTGCCACGGCGACAGAATGATATTTACGGAAGTCCGAAGACTTCCGGACAGCCGGACCGTCCCGAGCTTCTGTACGTCCGACCCCCACCGGACGTCCGACGCCTGTGGGCGCAGCCGCGGGCCTTTGGCCTTGTATCTATCTCCCACTTACCCCTTAGTGTCTTAGACTATAAATAGACCACCTCCACCTCCTTTCAAAGGTTAGCAAAGTGATAGCTCATTTGTATGTGAGATTTGCTCCTACCTATCTCTACTCTTGAGAGAGAGAGACCACTACTCCATTGGAGGCCAAGACCTCCATCTAGGAGAAGATCCTGCGGGATATCATCAAACCCCCCTCGTGGGAAGATCCGTCTAGGATATCATCAAGACCTCCTCTTGGAGATGAACCTTACCTTGTATCTTTCCCTTTGTTGTTCATGTACCTTATGATCTTGTGTGTTTGATTGTCTAGTGGATGTGTGATTGGACTTGTTCTTGAGTGTTTCCCCTTGTGATTTCTCCCCGTTCTTCCCCGTTTTCTTCGTGTTCTTCGAGGGATCCCACCCCAAACGTGAAAGATCGACCTACACCGGGTTAGCCCCGTATAAATTTCCTTCCTCTATAAACCGACTTTGTACAACCCTAGTCCCCTCTGGTTCCTATATAAACCGGAGGGTTTAGTCCTTAGTGGCGATCACAATCATACGGGCTAGACATCTAGGGTTTAGCCATTATGATCTCGAGGTAGATCAACTCTTGTAACCCCTATACTCATCAAAGTCAATCAAGCACGAAGTAGGGTATTACCTCCATTAAGAGGGCCCAAACCTGTGTAAACATCATGTCCCCTGCCTGCTATTACCTTTGATCCTTAGACGCACAGCTTGGGACCCCCACCCGAGATCTGCCGGTTTTAACACCGACAATCATATCAACCTTGGAATCACTTCCAACACACATTGTCACCTCGCCCTTAACTAGTCTTTGTTTATTCTGCAACTCCTGTTTTGAGTTACTAATCTTAGCAACTGAATCGGTATCAAATACCCATGGGTTACTACAAACACTCATAAATTACACATCAATAACATGTATATCAAATATACCTTTGTTCACTTTGCCATCCGTATCCACAAAGTATTTGGGGTTGTTCCGTTTCCAGTGAACCATTCCCTTTGCAGTAGAAGCACTCAGTTTCAGGCTTGGGTCCAGCTTTCGGTTTCTTCCTAGGAGTGGAAAATTGCTTTCCATTCTTGATGAAGTTCCATTTCTTTCCCTTGCCCTTTTTCTAGAAATTAGTGGTCTTGTTAATCATCAACATTTGATGCTCTTTCTTGATTTCTGCCTTCGCCGATTTCAGCATCGCAAAGAGTTCGGGAATCATTTTTGTCATCCCTTGCATATTATAGTTCATCACGAAGTTCTAGTAGCTTGGTGATAGTAACTAGAGAACTCTGTCAATCACTATCTTATCTGGAAGATTAACTCGCACTTAATTCAAGCGATTGTAGTGCCCAGACATTCTGAGCACATGCTCACTAGCTGAGATATTCTCTTCCATCTTGTAAGCAAAGTACCTGTTAGAGATCTCATACCTCTCAACATGGGCATGAGTCTGACATACCAATTTAATCTCTTGGAACATCTCATATGCTCCATGGAGTTCTAACGTTTTTGAAGTCCCGGTTCTAAGCCGTAAAGCATGGTGTACTAAACTATCAAGTAGTCATCATATTGCGCTAGCCAAACGTTCATAATGTCTGCATCTGCTCCTGCAATAGGTTTGTCACCTAGCGGTGCATCAAGGACATAATTCTTCTGTGCAGCAATGAGGATAATCCTCAGATCATGGACCCAGTCTGCATCATTGCTACTATCATACTTCAACTTAATTTTCTCTAGGAACATATCAAAAATAGGGGAGCTATAATGCGAGCTATTGATCTACAACATAATTTCCAAATACTATCTGGACTAAGTTCATCATAAATTAAGTTCAATTAATCAAAATACTTAAGAACTCCCACTTAGATAGACATCCCTCAAGTCATCTAAATGATCTGTGATCCAAATCAACTAAACCATGTCCGATCATCACGTGATATAGAGTAGTCATCAATGGTGAACATCTCTATGTTGATCATATCTACTATATGATTCACGTTCGACCTTTCGGTGTCCAGTGTTCCGAGGCCATGTATATACATGCTAGGCTCGTCAAGTTTAACCCGAGTATTCCGCATGTGCAAAGCTATCTTGCACCCGTTGTATGTGAACGTAGAGCCTATCACACCCGATCATCACGTGGTGTCTCAGCACGAAGAACTATCTCAATGGTGCATACTCAGGGAGAGCACTTATACCTTGAAATTTTAGTTAAGGGATCATCTTATAATGCTACCACCGTACTAAGCAAAATAAGATGCATAAAGATAAACATCCCATGCAATCAAAATATGTGACATGATATGGCAATCATCATCTTGTGCTTTTGATCTCCATCTCCAAACCATCGTCATGATCTCCTTCATCAGCGGCTTGACACCTTGATCTCCATCATTGCGTCGTGGTCCTCTCGCCAACTATTGCTTCTACTACTATCGCTATCGCTTAGTGATAAAGTAAAGCAATTATTTGGCGTTTGCATTCCATACAATAAAGATACAACCATAAGGCTCTTTCTTGTTGCTGATAACTTTTTAAAAACATGATCGTCTAATACAACAACGTATATCACATCATGTCTTGTCCATATCACTTCACAACATGCCCTGCAAAAACAAGTTAGACGTCCTCTACTTTGTTGTTTTACGTGGCTACTACGGGCTTCTAGCAAGAACTGTTCTTACCTACGGGACAAAACCACAATGGCGATTTATCAAGTTTGCTGTTTTAACCTTCAACAAGGACCGGCCGTAGTCAAATTCGATTCAAATAAAGTAGGAGAAACAGACACCCACCAGCCAGCTTTAGTTGCATGTCTGTCAGTGGAACCGGTCTCATGAACGTGGTCATGCAAGGTTGGTCCAGGCCGCGTCATCCAAAAAATACCGCCGAATCAAAATAAGACATTGATGGTAAGCAGCATGATGATCACCGCCCACAACCCTTTCTATTCTACTCGTGCATATCATCTACGCATAGACCTGGCTCTGATGCCCTTTGTTGGGAAATGTAGCATGCAATCTCAAAAAAATTCCTACGCTCACGCAACCTCTATCTAGGAGATGCATAGCAACGAGAGGGGAGAGTGTGTCTATGTACCCTCGTAGACCGAAAGCGGAAGCGTTTGACAATGCGGTTGATGTAGTCAAACTTCTTCTCGTTCCGACCGATCAAGCACCGAACGTACGACACCCTCGAGTTCTGCACACGTTCAGCTCGATGTTGTCCCTCAATCTCTTGATCCAGCAAAGTGTCAAGAAAGTAGACGAGTTCCGTCAGCACGCTAGCATGGGGACGGTGATGGTGAAGTGATCCGCGCAGGGCTTCGCCAAAGCACTACGAGAATATGACCGAGGGTGTAATCTGTGGAGGGAGGCGCTGCACATGGCTAACAGATGTTGTTCTATGTTCTAGGAGCCCCCTACCCATGTATATAAAGGTGGGAGGGGGAGGGGATGTCACGACCGGTTTTTCCGGGTATAAATTACCAGAAAAGACCGTCGTGCTCATCAGCCCCAGGATTACTGTTAGCTGATGAGGCTACAACTTGATACAGAAATTCCAAGCAAATACAAAATATGTAGTACAAGACCATTCTGGCCTGTGAGTACAACAAATGGTTTCTAGTGGTTGATGGCGGAAGCGGTTTGTGGATCATTAGTGTCTATGGGACTCCAATTCCCACAGGAACAGCTAACCAGGTTAACTCCTATCTTCGCGAGGCTCCTATCTCCATTGCTTAGGTTCCGGGGCTGTCATCGCGTCGCTCCTCTCCGTGCAAGAAAATCTGGCCAAGACAATAGCCAGGGACAAAGCCAGTGAGTACTTTGAATGTACTCGCAAACATTATGAACACGGGTATAATATAACAACGATGTGCTGAAAATATTTTATGCTCGTGACGTCAGTCACAAAAGATAAATAAAACTCTGATGCGTGCAAGCAAGTTATTTATAAAAATGCAATAACATGGTAGTATTAAAATTTATGAAATAAATAACAAGCAATGCCACAGTCGGGCGTCTTAGTGACACCACATAAAGGGCTCTAAAAGAAATGCCACAGTCGGGCGTCTGAGCGACACCACATAAAGGGCTTTAAAAGAAATGCCACAGTCGGGCGTCTGAGCGACACCACATAAAGGGCTTTAAAAGAAATGCCACAGTCGGGCGTCTGAGCGACACCACATAAAGGGCTTTAAAAGAAATGCCACAGTCGGGCGTCTGAGCGACACCACATAAAGGGCTTTAAAAGAAATGCCACAGTCGGGCGTCTGAGCGACACCACATAAAGGGCTTTAAAATAAATGCCACAGTCGGGCGTCTGAGCGACACCACATAAAGGGCTTTAAAAGAAATGCCACAGTCGGGCGTCTGAGCGACACCACATAAAGGGCTTTAAAATAAATGCCACAGTCGGGTGTCTGAGCGACACCACATAAAGGGCTTTAAAATAAACAATCATAGTGAATATCCCGGAGGTAGAACCGTCCCAGAGATACTCGATAATAACAATAATATCACGGGTTAGTCAACAATAATAATAATCATAATTATCACAAGTCACAAGTAGTAGTTCCAGTTCTGGTTAACAGTTTCACCTTCGAAGACCGACACTAAGACCGACACTTGACCCATCCTAGACTGTAATCCTTAACCATGGAGACGGCTATTCGAATAGGTTTAATCTCTGCAGAGGGTGTACTCTTTACCCACGAGTAACGGATTCCTTTAGTCCATCAAGACTAATTCCGTCTACGGCCTTTTAGTTGAAAACACACCTAACTTGCACACACCAGCTTAACTCACACGTGTCTAGAATCACCCACGACACCTGTCAAGCAAACTCTAAGTGGGGAGGCTACAACCTCGCGTAGCATGGGATCAAATTTATATCGCACGCTCTAAGGGGTGGCCTCCCCTCTCGGTCCCAACCGTAAATACCCATGCCCCCGGACCAGGTGGCCTGCCTACCAGCTAAAACCGGTATCTTCCACCATGGCCTCTCTGTACGGTGTGTGCTAGAAAGAGGTTGACAACTTACTGAACCGTACTCTACTTGCTGTAGAGACGAGTGGTAGTACGAAACAAGTATGGGGGTTACTGGCACAAGACTCGATCTATGGTCGACTCAGGAGGTTTAAGTATTCCCTGCATGATTAGCATGACAAAAGTATTTCAACCAACAGAGTCACCGCTCATAACACCTTGCCATGCCATACCAGACATAACCGTCCCGACGAAGACCGGCGAGAAACTCATGCCTACCCAAGGCAGAGGTTTTCCCGGGTTCCTGCCGGTATGCATGCAAGGCACATGAGGATGATTATCATCACAAGTGTGTTCATTTCCAACAGCATGGAAATCAATAACATGCACCCATGCATATGACCATACCACATGAAATAACAAGTCCTTCGAAATGCGGTGGTGTTATAAATGTATCAACGATCAAACCCAAAAATATTATGCCGGGATTCAGAATGCTTGCCTTCAATGGTGTGGAGAGGTGGGGTGCTCTCCAAAATTTTTGAAAGCTTCCTTCTCTCCCAAAAATCCTATTTCCAAAAATATGCAAATAACACATATTTCAAAAACAGTACGAAAAAGTTGTTTGGAAAAATTTCAAATAAATCTTAAAATAAACTAGACAATATTTGAGAGATGTAGGAAAAAGAATTAATTCATTTGGAGTTATATTTAAAAAGTTATAGGCACTCAAAGTTGTGGTAAAAATATGTTTTTAATAAAATCAGGAAAAAGAAAACGTTTCAAAAGAGATTACGCTTTCGGACAGAGAAGACCTATTCGCGCCTTCTACGCCTCCACTTATCCAGCGTGGCTGCCGCGTGAGTCACCGACAGTGGGCCCGCCTGGCCCACTGGTCAGGTTTGACTGGTCCACGCGCGCGTCGTCTCCCCCTGACCAAACAGGGGCGGAGCTCCGGCGAGGCTCGCCGGCAAATGGCGGCGTCCCTCGGTGATCTGAGTGCATGGGCGTGCTCAGGAGGTCGAGACGAACTCGGGGGTACCCGCCATGGTCGCCGACGTGGACGAAGTTGCCGGTGACGAGCTTCGCAGCGGAGATGGTCTCGGGGGCGAAGTGATTTTGGGGCTGCGGTGGTTCCCGATCAAAATTGAGTAGGGGGACGGTTTCACGGGAGAATGAGGAGGTTCCTGGCGAAGCGGACGGAGAGGGGGACGTACTGGAGGTGCCGGATTGGCCGTGGCGGTGGCGGCGGCAGGAGTTGCCGGAGATGAGGAAGGAGGCCTCCCCGGGTCGAATGCGAGGTAGGGGAGCGCCATTGGGATGGCCTGAGGTTTCCTGCGTGCTCGGGGAAGCTCGGGGCCTCCTTTTATAGGCATGGCAAGGCGGTTCCGCGGCGGCTGCGGATAAGGTCGCCGGCGACCGCCATTCTGTAGCTAGGGCGTCGTGGCGGCGACGAGCGCTAGCGGACACACTCGTGGATGAGCTCGCGCTGTTCTAGGGGCCAGGTGGCGAGCGGAAGAGGCTTGGGCGGCGCTGAATGGAGCAGGGGCTGTCGGCGGCCGTGGCGGCTAGCTCCTGGCCTGTCGGGGACATGGCGAGGGGCGGCTTGGCGTGTTGCGGTGAGGAGGGACGTGCGTGGCGTGGCTCTGCAGTGGAGGCAAGGCTAGGGGCGCGACGCGTCGGCTTGGGCGCGGCACGTGCAAAACGAGTGCCAAACGCACGCTCTGCTCGCGCTCCGGGAGTGCACAGGACGTGCTCGACGTAATGCCAGAGCATGCTAGAGGTCGCGGTTGAGGCTAGGAAGAAACAGGGCTAGGTTAGGGTTAGATAGAGGGTGAATGGGCATGGTTGTTAGGTCAGGTGACCAAGTTCACAGTGTAAACTTGAATCCATGCCAAATCTGGCCATGCTCTCCAGATGTTTGACAAAATGCCATAGGCACTTAGGCAAGTCTTCGAGTGGTCAAAAACTCCAGATCAGTGTCTCCTTAGATGCTAGAGAGATTGGTAGGGTTAGTTTGGCAAAAGGAGAAACTTGTTAGTGTAAGTTTTACAAAACTTCAATTCTGGACAGGAAATGAATGACATTATTTCATGAACCAAAAATGACCCAAAGGGTTCATGCTCCTGGACTTAAGGGTTTAATATGGAGGACTATAAGTAGGAGAAAGAATCAATGGCTAAAGAGCAAGAAAAAATATGGTTGCTGTACAAACCATCATGTTGGACCAGAATGAAGATGAGGTTGTTTCACTCAAAATTTTCAAATAACAGCACTAGGTTTTTGCATAAAGTTTAATCATATGCTACTACCAACATCCCATAATTTTGGTGGAGGCTAGAAAGAATTCTTTAAAAGGGTTGTAGTGCAAAATGCACTCTGGACCAGAGAAGAAAAATTGAGTGTAGAGCTCAAAATATTACATAAATAAAAGATATTTTTGTAAAAAAGTGATTTAAAAACATCACATGACATCTCCAATTTTTGGTTAGAATTTTAGGTGAATTTATCAAATGGTTGTAGTTCAATTATGTCCATATAACCTTGAAAAACCATTTTCAAGAAAGTAAAGATCAAGCAACTTAATTATTTAATTAGTTAATTAGTTATACTTATAAAAGAAAAGTTTTTCTTGAGAGGTTAAATAAGTCCAATAACATATTTGAAAGGTTTTCACTTAGGGAAAAACTCATCATAACAGGGAAGGAAATGATTGAAAATCAAAATGGAGCTCAGAAATTCAAAGTTTTAATTCCTGGTAAATTTTAATTCATTAAAACAAGGCCAAATTTTTGGGGTGTCACAACACTACCCCCCTTAAGAAAAATCTCGTCCTCGAGATTTGTTAAAAGCTGTTTTAAGAAAAACTATACGCAATAAAAATGTGGCTACAGTGAGAGGGCAATAAGTGGTGAAAAATCACAGTGTGAAAACTGGTGCTGCGTGGAAAAGTCTACGGTTCAGGACAAAAACGTGAGATTTCTACGCTGGATATAAATTTAGAATAACTTCTAAATTTAAATATACGCTGGTCATACCCGAGAGCACAGTGCTCTCTCTGGCCGACAGGTGGACCTGGAGCCCACTGTCAACCTCTTCTTCTCCCTGTGGCTCTTTATTCTTCCTCTCTCCCGCGCACTTTCTCCACCGGCGATGCCTAGCGTGTAGGGTGTCTAGTCCGTACCGCGGTAGTGCGCGGCGTGCTAGTTGTCGGTGCAGCGTGCACTCACCTCGCCGGCCAGTGCGCTGTCGGCACTGCTCGCGGATTCGCCTCCGAACACCGGCGATCGGGCGACGAGCGGCGCTGGTGGACCTTGCCCACCGTACACCGAGCTCGAGCTATAAAACGGCCGGGGTGCCTCTCTCTTCTTCCTCACACCTGGCCTCACTTCTCCTCCTCCTCCTCCATTACTGCTTACAGAAGCTCGGGTTAGGCTCTAATTGCGGAGGCGATGCCGGACTGGTTTGCGATCCTGATATGCGTAGGGCTGGCAACACTGCTGGGGCTCTCCATGCTCCTGTGCGCGATGATCCTCGACGATCGTCGCGACGCTGCTGCTCGGGTGTGGGCTCTCCGTGGTGGTGGTGATCACGAGGAGTAGGTGAGGTGTGCCGGGTGCTAACCATTGTTAGGGGGTGATTAGCTGGATGCAACACTGTTGCAAAGTTTTGCAAACAGTGTATGTGTCCGAAAGATTATGGTTGTGAGTCTGCTGCCGTGGTGCTGTGTGAAATTAATAAATCCACGCCGTGAGAAAGTGTAGATGTAGCAACTCAGGGATAAGAAATCTCACTCTAGAATTTTGCGAGGGAAAAACAGTTAATTTAAAGGAGCATAAATCACAACAAAAACTACACACATTAGTAGAAGCCAAATAATTGACTCGTCGTACAAACTCAGGGTATCACACATAAGTCACACACATAAATAATTGCTGAAATAACAAATACAGTAGTGATGTCTAAAATGAAAACGGTAACTGGTTGGGGTCCTGATAAAATGTCTCTGGTAAAGGGATACACTCCTCTTCTATCGGAGGCAGTGGATTGACCAGTCGATGCACGTGTCTCTCCTGGTCGGGCCTTAGTGCTCTGCCGATGGCAATCTGAGGATTTAAATCAGTGAGACTCTGGAGATAATCCATTACTCGTTGGTTCAAATGCTCTTGAGCGATGATGTACTGGATAAGGTTGGCTAGTACTGGGTCTTTCTCAATCCGTCCACCGGGAAAAGATGTCACTCCTCCGGGTGTTGCACGACTCGGAAAATAATAATATCCTCGTTCGCGGGCATAGGGTACTGCGGATCGAAGGCGAGCAATCGCTTCTTTTGCAGCATCTTCTATGGCCAGGTGTGGGGTTGGCATAGATTTTCCCACGAAGGAAACTTCTGTTGGGTCTTGGTTGGGGTCTACAGGAGGAATGTGTACTACTGCCCAATATTCCGAGGTGGAAGGGGTGATCCTTGATTTGAACAGATCGTACTGGGGTGGCTGGGTAGAACCCATGGTACTGCGGGTAAAGTCCAACAATATTTTGACAAAGCTACCGGGGGTTGCATCTGGGGTTCTCCAATAAATACTAGGGCTTGGCATGACAGGAAAAGGTTGTGAGAGTGGTGCACGAGGTAAGGGTTGCTGGGTAAGGTCACAAGGTGGCATTCTTATATAGCATCTGGGCTGGTTTATTTACCGTGGTGGAAGGTAATAAATTTGCCAGCTTAGCTCCAAAGGTCGGGTCATTGTCAGAGATACACATATCTCATAAAGAGACATGTTACTGTGGTTGTCGCCGGGTTGGTTTTGGTAGTTGTGCCCGGAAAAATTATGCAACTATGCGCTGACCAAAAAAATGCAAGGCTATTATTAAAATAGAGGCACAACGACAGGCTGCGTTTATATACAAGGTCGCACGATTACAAAGCGAGGATACACTAAGACTCGGTACTATTCGCACGGCTTAATCTACCTCGTTTATGTCTAAACGGGCGTGCCTGGTGGATGTCGAGGCTTCTCCACGTGTATCACTGCCGGGATTAGTCGGAGATGGCGGAGGAACTGCAGGGTCGGGGTAGCGATGATGACCATCTCGGGGATTGTTAGGCACAATCCCGTTGGAGTGGGTTCCCAAAAGGCGACGAAGCACTTCTAGGGTCATCAAAGCATCTCGGTTGGTGGCTGGAGCTGATCTCAGGGTCTCGATCGGTTGTCCGAATAGCACGACTGGGTTGTCGGCGTCGGGCTCATCTTCTCTTCTTGCTGGGGCTCGACGAACCAGCTCTCCTCGAGCTGCGATCAGATCAATGGTGATCTGGTCGAACAGTGCCTCTAGTGCACTTACATAGCACACTAGGTGCAACAATGCGGGATCTGTCTCATGATCTTCGTTGGCAACTTGGGGTGGTCTTCCATACCCTTCATGTCTAGGGTAGTTGTGGAACGAGCGACAGTTAACTCTGGGCGACAAGTGCCTGAGATGAACTATAGCCTCTCGAGCGGCTAGTTGGATGGCTTGAAGCTCAAAGGAAGTTGTTCTTTCGGTGAACCTGTAGGGGCGCTCGGGTGCTAGACCCCTACCGTAGATGTCCACAGTGGCCCAGAATTGACGGTCTTCACCGCTCATGGGTCCTTGGTACACAACATATTCAGGTGGCTCTTCTAACGCATAGGCACGACGGGTGAGGTTGGCGAGGATGGTCACAAAACCTCCAAGGTTGGTTGCTGTGGTCTCATTGTGCACGACAGGGCCGGGCATTGTAGCTTGGTTTGGAGTAGAGGCTGTGTTGTGCTGTGTTGGTGCTAGTATGCCCCTTTTATAGGAAAAAGGGGACGGAGTCTTCCTTTGCACGCTTGCGAGAAAGGACTATTTAGGATTCGATCACTGGCGCATGAGCGACAGGTTAGGTTGATAGGTCGGGCACCGACTGCCAAAAGGTGTTGGGTCACTGTGTGGCTATCTTGCACGAGAAGCTTGGCTGGGGTTTGGTTATGGTTTGGTTGGTTGGTTTGCCTAATTTTATAGACCCGGCTAAGATAGGATTAGCCAATGGTCAGCCTGGCTCTGATACCAAGTCTGTCACGACCGGTTTTTCCGGGTATAAATTTCCAGAAAAGACCGTCGTGCTCATCAGCCCCAGGATTACTGTTAGCTGATGAGGCTCCAACTTGATACAGAAATTCCAAGCAAATACAAAATATGTAGTACAAGACCATTCTGGCCTGTGAGTACAACAAATGGTTTCTAGTGGTTGATGGCGGAAGCGGTTTGTGGATCATCAGTGTCTATGGGACTCCAATTCCCACAGGAACAGCTGACCAGGTTAACTCCTATCTTCGCGAGGCTGCTATCTCCATTGCTTAGGTTCTGGGGCTGTCATCGCGTCGCTCCTCTCCGTGCAAGAAAATCTGGCCAAGACAATAGCCAGGGACAAGCCAGTGAGTACTTTGAATGTACTCGCAAACATTATGAACACGGGTATAATATAACAACGATGTGCTGAAAATATTTTATGCTCATGACGTCAGTCACAAAAGATAAATAAAACTCTGATGCGTGCAAGCAAGTTATTTATAAAAATGCAATAACATGGTAGTATTAAAATTTATGAAATAAATAACAAGCAATGCCACAGTCGGGCGTCTTAGCGACACCACATAAAGGGCTCTAAAAGAAATGCCACAGTCGGGCGTCTGAGCGACACCACATAAAGGGCTTTAAAAGAAATGCCACAGTCGGGCGTCTGAGCGACACCACATAAAGGGCTTTAAAATAAATGCCACAATCGGGCGTCTGAGCGACACCACATAAAGGGCTTTAAAAGAAATGCCACAGTCGGGCGTCTGAGCGACACCACATAAAGGGCTTTAAAATAAATGCCGGAGTCAGGTGTCTGAGCGACACCACATAAAGGGCTTTAAAATAAACAATCATAGTGAATATCCCGGAGGTAGAACCGTCCCAGAGATACTCGATAATAACAATAATATCACGGGTTAGTCAACAATAATAATAATCATAATTATCACAAGTCACAAGTAGTAGTTCCAGTTCTGGTTAACAGTTTCACCTCCGAATACCGACACTAAGACCGACACTTGACCCATCCCAGACTGTAATCCTTAACCATGGACACGGCTATTCGAATAGGTTTAATCTCTGTAGAGGGTGTACTCTTTACCCACGAGTAACGGATTCCTTTAGTCCATCAAGACTAATTCCGTCTACGGCCTTTTAGTTGAAAACACACCTAACTTGCACACACCAGCTTAACTCACACGTGTCTGGAATCACCCACGACACCTGTCAAGCAAACTCTAAGTGGGGAGGCTACAACCTCGCGTAGCATGGGATCAAATTTATATCGCACGCTCTAAGGGGTGGCCTCCCCTCTCGGTCCCAACCGGAAACACCCATGCCCCCGGACCAGGTGGCCTGCCTACCAGCTACAACCGGTATCTTCCACCATGGCCTCTCTGTACGGTGTGTGCTAGAAAGAGGTTGACAACTTACTGAACCGTACTCTACTTGCTGTAGAGACGAGTGGTAGTACGAAACAAGTATGGGGGTTACTGGCACAAGACTCGATCTACTGTCGACTCAGGAGGTTTAAGTATTCCCTGCATGATTAGCATGACAAAAGTATTTCAACCAACAGAGTCACCGCTCATAACACCTTGCCATGCCATACCAGACATAACCGTCCCGACGGAGACCGGCGACAAACTCATGCCTACCCAAGGCAGAGGTTTTCCCGGGTTCCTGCCGGTATGCATGCAAGGCACATGAGGATGATTATCATCACAAGTGTGTTCATTTCCAACAGCATGGAAATCAATAACATGCACCCATGCATATGATCATACCACATGAAATAACAAGTCCTTCGAAATGCGGTGGTGTTATAAATGTATCAACGATCACACCCAAAAATATTATGCCGGGATTCAGAATGCTTGCCTTCAATGGTGTGGAGAGGTGGGGTGCTCTCCAAAATTTTTGAAAGCTTCCTTCTCTCCCAAAAATCCTATTTCCAAAAATATGAAATAACACATATTTCAAAAACAGTACGAAAACGTTGTTTGGAAAAATTTCAAATAAATCTTAAAATAAACTAGACAATATTTGAGAGATGTAGGAAAAAGAATTAATTCATTTGGAGTTATATTTAAAAAGTTATAGGCAGTCAAAGTTGTGGTAAAAATCTGTTTTTAATAAAATCAGGAAAAAGAAAACGTTTCAAAAGAGATTACGCTTTCGGACAGAGAAGACGTATTCGCGCCTTTTACGCCTCCACTTATCCAGCGTGGCTGCCACGTGAGTCACCGACAGTGGGCCCGGCTGGCCCACTGGTCAGGTTTGACTGGTCCACCCGCGCGTCGTCTCCCCCTGACCGAACAGGGGCGGAGCTCCGGCGAGGCTCGCCGGCGAATGGCGGCGTCCCTCGGTGATCTGAGTGCATGGGCGTGCTCAGGAGGTCGAGACGAACTCGGGGGTACCCGCCATGGTCGCCGACGTGGACGGAGTTGCCGGCGACGAGCTTCGCGGCGGAGATGGTCTCGAGGGCGAAGTGATTTTGGGGGTGCGGTGGTTCCCGATCAAAATTGAGTAGGGGGACGGTTTCACGGGAGAATGAGGAGGTTCCTGGCGAAGCGGACGGAGAGGGAGAGGTACTGGAGGTGCCGGATTGGCTGGGGCGGTGGCGGCGACAGGAGTTGCCGGAGATGAGGAAGGAGGCCTCCCCGGGTCGAATGCGAGGTAGGGGAGCGCCATTGGGGTGGCCTGAGGTTGCCTACTTGCTCGGGGAAGCTCGGGGCCTCCTTTTATAGGCATGGCAAGGCGGTTCCGCGGCGGCTCGGATAAGGTCGCCGGCGACCGCCATTCTGTAGCTAGGGCATCATGGCGGCGACGAGCGCTAGCGGACACACTCGTGGATGAGCTCGCGCTGTTCGAGGGGCCAGGTGGCGAGCAGAAGAGGCTTGGGCGGCGCTGAATGGAGCAGGGGCTGTCGGCGGCCGTGGCGGCTAGCTCCTGGCCTATCGGGGACGTGGCGAGGGGCGGCTTGGCATGTTGCGGTGAGGAGGGACGTGCGTGGCGTGGCTCCGCAGTGGAGGCAAGGCCAGGGGTGCGACGCGTCGGCTTGGGCGCGGCACGTGCAAAACGCGTGCCAAATGCACGCTCTGCTCGCGCTCCGGGCGTGCACGGGACGTGCTCGACGTAATGCAGAGCATGCTAGAGGTCGCGGTTGAGGCTGGGAAGAAACAGGGCTAGGTTAGGGTTAGATAGAGGGTGAATGGGCATGGTTTTTAGGTCAGGTGACCAAGTTCACAGTGTAAACTTGAATCCATGCCAAATCTGACCAAGTTCACAGTGTAAACTTGAATGACATTATTTCATGAACCAAAAATGACCCAAAGGGTGCATGCTCCTGGACTTAAGGGTTTAATAAGGAGGACTATAAGTAGGAGAAAGAATCAATGGCTAAAGAGCAAGAAAAAATATGGTTGCTATACAAACCATCATGTTGGACCAGAATGAAGATGAGGTTGTTTCACTCAAAATTTTCAAATAACAGCACTAGGTTTTTGCATAAAGTTGAATCATACGCTACTACCAACATCCCATAATTTTGATGGAGGCTAGAAAGAATTCTTTAAAAGGGTTGTAGTGCAAAATGCACTCTGGACCAGAGAAGAAAAATTGAGTGTAGAGCTCAAAATATTACATAAATAAAAGATATTTTTGTAAAAAAATGATTTAAAAACATCACATGACATCTCCAAATTTTGGTTAGAATTTTAGGTGAATTTATCAAATGGTTGTAGTTCAATTATGGCCATATAACCTTGAAAAACCATTTTCAAGAAAGTAAAGATCAAGCAACTTAATTATTTAATTAGTTAATTAGTTATACTTATAAAAGAAAAGTTTTTCTTGAGAGGTTAAATAAGTCCAGTAACATATTTGAAAGGTTTTCACTTAGGGAAAAACTCATCATAACAGGGAAGGAAATGATTGAAAATCAAAAAAGAGCTCAGAAATTCAAAGTTTTAATTCCTGGCAAAAAATTTAATTCATTAAAACAAGGCCAAATTTTTGGGGTGTCACAGGGGAGTAGCCTTGGGGCGCCCCAAGTAGGAGGAATCCTACTTGGGGTTCCTATTCCAATTCGCCACCCCCCTTCCATATTTCACCGGAGGGGAAAAGGGAAGAGGGAAGGGAGGAAGGAAAGGGGGGCCGAACCCCCTCCTCCTTCTCCTATTTTGCCTCCTTCCTTAGTGGGGAGCACCACCCCTTGTAGGCTGGTGTGCTCCCCTCCTATGGTCCATATGGCCCATTATTCCCCCGGGGGAGTTCCGGTAACCCCCCAGTACTCCGATAAATACTCGGTACTACCCGGAACAGTTCCTGTGTCTAAATACTTTCATTCTATATATCAATCTTTACCTCTCAACCATTTCGAGACTCCTCGACATGTCCGTGCTCTCATCCGAGACTCCGAACAACATTCGGTCACCAAATCACATAACTCATATAATACAAAATCATCATCGAACGTTAAGCATGCGGACCATACGGTTTGAGAAATATGTAGACATGACCGAGACACCTCTCCGGTTAATAAGCAATAGCGGAGCCTAGATGGTCATATTGGCTCCTACATATTCTATGAAGATCTTTATCGGTCGAACCGTAATGACAACATACATTATTCCCTTTGTCATCGGTATGTTACTTGCCCGAGATTCAATCTTCGGTATCTTCATACCTTGTTCAATCTCACTACCATCATGTCTCTTTACTCATTCCATATTGCCTCATCGTGCAACTAACTCACTAGTAACTTTGCTTGCAAGGCTTCTTATGATGTGCATTACCGAGAGGGCCCAAAGATACCTCTCCGATACCCGGAGTAATAAATCCTAATCTCGATCTATGCCAACCCAACAAACACCTTCGGAGATACCTGTAGAGCATATTTATAATCACCTAGTTATGTTGTGACGTTTGATAGCACACAAGGCATTCCTCCGGTATCCTGGAGTTGCATAATCTCATAGTCGAAGGAATATGTATTTGACATGAAGAAAGCAATAGCAATAAAACTGAACAATCATAATGCTAAGCTAACGAACGGGTCTTGTCCATCACATCATTCTCCTAATGATGTGATCTCGTTTATCAAATGACAACACATGTCTATGGTTTGGAAACTTAACCATCTTTGATCAACGAGCTAGTCTAGTAGAGGCTTACTAGGGACACAGTGTTTTGCCTATGTATCCACACATGTATCAAGTTTCCGGTTAATACAATTCTAGAATGAATAATAAACATACCATGAAATAAGGAAATATAAAATAACAACTTTATTATTTCCTCTAGGGCATATTTCCTTCACCCTTGTCCCAAGCATAGTTATCAAAAAATCCATCCAAACATGCTTGGAAGGATTGTTACGTTATGAAGGAGTTCAGGAATCAAGGGTTTTCAAGGCATCACGGTAACGGTAATGGGCCGCTCGGCGTGTCAGGCCCCGGGTCGCAAGGAGCCGGCTTTGGTGGTGGCGGCCCAAACTCCAATTTATCAGGGCTAGGGACATCAACAGTCTGGTCATTGGAATCATCAGCAGGATAATTAGTCTGGATATCAGAGTAACCCTAAGCAGCTCAATGGTGGTTAATACCACGTCTTCACTACAAGTCTTTGCAAACCGGACCAGAAGGTTCATAAGCGGGCGGTTCATGCAGTAGAGTTGGCTATTCCGCAGTATTTTAAATGGTCTGAGCACATGATAACATGGAGCAGGGAGGATCACCTGCCTCAGGTTGATAACCTGGGTCACTTAGCCCTTTCAGTGGCCCTCAGGTGGGTTGTTATAAATTCACCAAGGTGCTTACGGACGGTGGTAGCAGCATCAACATACTATACTATGATACTTTTCGCCGGATGAATCTGACTGACAAGGATCTCAAGCCGTCGTCCACAGTATTCCATGGCGTGGTGCCTGGCAAGTCAACTTTCCCTGTTGGAAAGATATCACTAGAAGTGGCTTTTGGTGATGAGTACAATTATAGAGCAGAGACACTATGGTTTGAGGTGGTCAAAATCAAGAGTCCATATCATGCCTTGTTTGGACGGATGGCTTATGCTCGGTTTATGGCCCGCCCCTGTTATATTTACCTGCAACTTTAGATGCTAGGGCCAAAGGGGACAATTATGGTACATGGTGATCGGAAAGTCGCCCTAGAGTGCGATGAAGGTGATGCTGCTTATGCAGAAGCGGCTTCTTACACTCCAGAGCTTAAGTTCTATAAGGACAATGTTGACCCAGCTGATATGACCCCTCTGAAGAAACCCACCACAGAGTCTGACCGCCCCTCAAATTTAGGTCGACGAAGGATACACAACAAGTTGATTTTGTCCCTGGTGACTCTTCTTAGGAGGTCACCATTGGCGCAGGGATGGATCCTAAATAGGAAAGCTCGCTCATCGAGTTCATCCGTGAGAGTCGGTACATTTCTGCATGGAAGCCTTCTAACATGCCATGTGTACCGAGAGAATTTGTTGAGCACCAATTTAATATTGATCCTAAGATGAAACCTATTCACCAATTCCTTCGTCGTTTTAATGAAGAGAGGCGTGGGGCTATTTGGGTAGAAGTGGCCCGGCTCCTAGCTGTCGGGTTCATACTTGAGGTTTTTCATCCTTAGCGGCTGGCTAACCCATTGCTTGTGCTGAAGAAGAACCACACTTGGCGTATGTGTGTTGATTACATAGATCTTAATAAGGAATGTCCAGCTGACCCAATCTCTCTCCCTTGCATTGACCAAATAATTGATGCCACGGTGGGTTGTGAGAGTTTGTGCTTTCTGGACTATTATGTCTATCATCAGATTAAGATGGCAGTGGAAGATCAGGAAAAGACAACTTTTATCACCCCCTTTCGAGCTTTATGTTACGTGTCTATGCCTTTCGGGCTCAAGAGTGCCCAGGCGACTTATAACATTGTGTTCATAATTGTTTTCACAAGTAGATTGGTCGAAATGTTCATGCTTATGTGGATGATATTATGGTTAAGTCAAGGAAGAAGGAAACTTTACTTGGTGACCTCAATGAGACCTTTGATAATCTCAGGGTGTACAAGATGATGCTTAACCTAGCCAAGTGTGTTTTTGGAGTGCCAGCAGGCAAGTTGTTAGGTTTCCTGGTCTCAGAGTGAGGCATTGAGGCTAACCGGAGAAGATTGAGGCAATTACTTCTCTCTCTAAGCCGGTGTGCATTAATGATGTTCAAAGTTTGGTGGGTCGTATTGCAGCTCTAAGCTGGTTTATAAGCTGCCTCAGACAGAAGGCGATTCCCCTTTACCAGATGATAAGGAAGACTGATCACTTCCTTTGGAGCGATGCTGCTAAGAGACATTTGACACGCTCAAGAAGCAGTTGGCTGCGCCGGCCGTCTTGGCGGCTCCCATTGACAAAGAGCCTTTGCTCCTATATGTGGAGGCTAATAATAAAGCAGTCAGCGTGGCAGTTGTTGTGCAACGCAAGGAGACGGGTAAAGAGTATCCAGTCCAGCGGTCGGTTTATTATGTCAGTAAGTGCTCACGGAATCCAAGCAAAGATACCCACATTGGCAGAAGCTAGTGTTTGGGGTGTTCATGGCCAGGCGCAGGCTTAAACATTATTTCCTTGGACATCCAATTACAGTGGTCAGTTCGGCTTCACCTGGCGACATAATTCAAAACAGAGAGGCTACCGGTCGGGTTTCTAAGTGGGCAATTGAACTCGGGCCACATCATCTGAAGTATGTGCCTCGCACAACCATCAAATCTCAAGCTTTGCTGGATTTTATAAATGACTGAACAGAGTTACAAGCACCTGAGGAGAAGCCTGATAATACATATGGGACTATTCACTTTAATGGGTCCACGCACTTGGAAGGTTCAGGGGCTGGAGTTATTTTGGAATCCCCACGAGGTCATAAGTTTTGTTATATCTTACGACTTATGTTTCCCTATACTAATAATGCAGTTGAGTATGAGGCCTCATTACATGGGCTCCGCATGGCCAAAGAGATGAACTTGAGCCGGATTAGGTGCCTGGGTGACTCGGATCTTGTTGTGCAATAGGTTTCAGGGCAGTGGGATTCTAAAGACCTTCTTATGGCGGCTTATCGTCAGGCAGTCAACGATATTGCTGGTCACTTTAAGGGTTATCAGGTGGATGATATAGACCAGAGGGAAAATGTGGTGTCTAATGCATTGTCTTGACTCGGGTCTCAGCATAAGCCGGTTCCACCCAATGTGTTCCTTGATGTGTTGCACAACCCTTTTGTTAAGTTGCTTTCAGATGAAGATCTCACTATTCCTGACCCAGAGGGACAGTTGGTGGTGGCTCTACGTGCTATTCCTGATTGGATGCTCCCTTATCTGGCTTATCTCACTTGGGTTGAGTTACTAGAAGATGAAAATCTGGCAAGGCAGATCACCAGGCGGTCTAAATCCATGACTATTGTGAATGGCGAGTTACACAGATGCAGTGTGACTGGCATGTTCCAAGTTGAGTCTCCTGTGAAGAAGCCCATGAGATCTTACATGAAATTCACGCAAGTGATTGTGGTCATCATGCCCGGTCATGATCTCTAGTGGCTAAGGCATTTAGGCATGGTTTTTTCTGGCTGACGACTCATGATGATGCTGAGGATATTGTGCGCAAGTGCGACAAGTGTCATAAATTTGGAAGACAGACTCACGTGTCGGCTCAGGAACTACGGACGATCCCAATAACTTGGTTGTTTGCGGTCTAGGGGCTTGATATGGTTGGGACTTTTAAGTGGTCCAAGGATAAAAAGACTCACCTGCTGGTAGCGGTTGATAAGTTTACAAAGTGGGTGGAAGCTGAGCTCGTAAGCAATTGTGAGGCAGCAATTGCAGTTTAGTTTGTTAAAAAGCTGATTTTCCATTTTGGTTATGCTCACAGTATCATTACTGGTAATGGGATGAACATGTCCAAGGGGGTTATGAAAGAATTTTTCCAGAGAGAGCACATCCGTCTTGATATTTCTTCAGTAGCTCACTCACGGTCCAATGGGAAAGCTGAGCGTGCTAACCAGGAAATTTTGAAAGGAATCAAACCCTGGCTCATGGTGCCTTTGGAGCAAACTCCGAGTTCTTGGGTTGAAGAGCTTCCTGCAGTTCCTTGGAGTATCAAGATTGCCCCGAATAGATCAACATGTTACATGCCTTTCTTCATGGTTTACGGTGCAGAGGCGGTTCTTCCAAGTGATATTCGTCATGACTCGCCCAGGGTGGCGGCTTACGTTGAAGCAGGTAATGAAAAGGTGCGTCAAGACACCCTTGATGCTTTGGAAGAAGAATGTGATCAGGCAGCGGCTCATGAGGAGATTTATCCTGCGTCACTGTCCTAGCCACCGGGTTAGAAACCGGACATTCCAGGAGGGCGACTTAGTGCTCCATTTGATTCAGGATCAGACAGGGATGCATAAGGTCTCACCTCCTTGGGAAGGGCCCTTTGTGGTTAGCAAAAACCTAAACAATGGGTCATATTATCTTATCGGCATACATGAGCACAACAAGTCACGTACCTTCGAGGAGGATACCAACAGGCCTTGGAATATTGCTCATCTTCAGCCTTACTATACTTAAGCCATTGGCTCTCACTATTATACATACTTTTTTCAATGTATATATCTTTTTATGATCAAAATAATAAAGACGACATCTCCAAATTGGGGCCTCTATCGTTTCATCTCATGTTTTTTGGCCATGAGTCTTGATTAATTGGTCATAAGGACACTAGGGGGCTTCCAACTCAATGAGTTTAGCTTACAAAACACTTTTGACCCGGGGAAACGCCACATTATTGGTTATACCTGCCTGTATGCTTGAAGCTACTCCGAATAAGATGACCCGCCATACTCTTGACAGTCAATCTTTTATGACCCTGAACTAGTCAAGGTTAAAACGACGGCTTAAAGTCATGTGAGGGCTAGCTTGCTGATAGCAGGGATAAGCAAAGGATTTTAAGCCATGCTTCATTTGAAGCAAGAATTTGAGCCTTAAAAGGCCAGATTCTTTCGGTCGAGCTTCAAGAGCCGGCTTATAAGTATTGAAGATGTACATGTATATATTCTCTATTTCTGCTTTTTACAGGAGTTTTTGTTCTTCATCATATGAAGGCTATAAGTCTGTGTATCAAAGAAGGTCCGGGTTAACATTGCTCAAAATTGAGTTTATAGCAGCCTTGGCCCGCCAAGTGGTCTGTTCTATTTTTTATGACCATGATTCATTGGGTTATTAACCCGCCCTGGCTTTCGATTATAAGTCGCTAATACAAGAATTGATGGATCATTTACAGATTATATGTAAGGACCTGAAGTAAATACAGAGATATTGCAAGACAAGATATGCATATATGACTAGATCAAGCATACAAAGAATCTCAACTACTTGATCAAATAGTTGGCATAAAATGCTCGAAGGCATGACAAGGAAGCACAATGTTTTTAACTAAGCTATTACAAAGCTACAGCTGAGCCCAAAAGGTTTTCAGCTAAGTTTTTCGGGAGTTATACCACTTCTTTGAACCGGCCTCTGAGTAGTCTAGGTTAGATCCTGCTGGGTTAACATCATCTTGGCATTTTGTGTTGGAGGTTCCCGGGTCATCCTGTGCCGGCTCTTCGCCGGAAATTTGAAGATTATCCGAGGTCCAGTCTATAATAGTTAAAGCCTTGAAGGTTGCTTCATCATTGAGGATAGTAGAAGGATCAATATCATAGGCAAAGGTATGCTTACGCCTTTGGGAGTCAGGTCGACAACATCAAACGAGGGCTGGTAGATCCGCAGATTTAGTTGTTGTGCAAGTTTACACGCCAAGGGACGCATTTCCTTGATGCATTTGGTGTAATCTGATTCATTGAAGGCAGATTCGCCATCCTTGTATTCTGGGAACCCGCCTGCCATTTCTTCAAGGTCAAGCTCTGTTTGTTAAGCTTTTGCCCGGCTTAACCCGGATATGGCTCCTACACGGGTGGCTGATCTTTTCAGCTCCTCAATCTGACCGAGTACTGTGGACAGTTGATCTAGCACCTCTTTGATAAGCTGTGTTGGTCTTTTACCATTAGATACAACCATGAGAGTACAAAGGCCACCAGCATATAACTTTTTCGTCAAAGTGTAGATGGCCTTCAGCTTCACCAGCATATTTTGCCCAAGATTTTTCACTCCTGGCACCTATCGTGCATATAAACAAGAATAGTCAGGCGAGTTAACAAATAAAGTATTTTGAGTCGCCGGGCAGATTAAGAATTTATAAGCCGCCATGCCATTTGGTCTTAATTCATCGAATGATTTCTCTTACCAAAGATGGCGGCTATCATTTGGGAAATATTACTCTTCAAGTCGGACAATTTCTTAGTCACGGGTTTAAGTTCGCTTTGAGCATCCTTTGCTCTTTTCAATAGCATGGCCTTTTCAGTGTCCCAGGCGGCTCTTTCAGCATCAAAGTTGGCCTTGATTTTTCAATATTTTCCAAGGAAGATTTCAAATTTGACTCAGCCTTGGCGTGTTCAGCTTGTTCTATTTCCAAGTATTTCTTTAAGCCGTCCATGTTTGACTCGCCCAGACTTATATCTTCCTACCAAGGGTTACAAACAATAATGTCATTCAAATAATTCCGACGGTGATTGAGTTAGTATTGAGCAGTTTTTTATGGTTGAAAATATTTAAGTCCCAAGCACACTGCAAGCAATATCCTTGGCACTTGGGGGTTAATGTACGATGATTTTTTAAAAGAAGTCTGAGATACAGAAGAACCAACTCATCATATCAAGATAATCCGGCCCTTGGGGGCTACAGGCCATTCTTCAAAGTAGTCATTTGAAAGGCCCGTTTCATTTTATAGAGATAAGTCGGACCTTGGGGGCTAGACGCGATTTTTGAAATGGTCATTTGAAAGACCCAGCTAGTCTTATAAAGATAAGCTAGCCTTTGGGGGCTGCACTTTGGAAATCTTCATAAGTCTCAAACACACTCAATGATTTTCGTATGGTTAAGACTTGGGGGATACAAGAGTATATATGTACAAGACAGAGTGGTTAAGTTCGTCCATACCTCAAATTCTTGTTTCATCATGTTTACTAAGCCGGCTTCCATATCATGGCTTGTATGAAGGCGGCTTAGATAGCCCGCGTGCAACTTGCTTGCACTGAACTCTATCGGATATCGGGTTCCGGCAAAACCCTTAAGATTTGAACACTTGGGTGCGCACGAAGATCTCTCCGTACCGAAACACGCCCTCAGCCTCGCCGTGATCCCTAAGCTAGATCGATGAACAACACAAGAGACACAAGATTTATATAGGTCCGGGCCACCGTTGTGGTGTAATACCCTACTCCTGTGTGTGTGGTGTGGTGGATTGCCTCTTGGGCTGATGATGAACAGTACAAGGGAAGAACAGCCTCGCGAGGAGAGGTGTCCTTGTACTTGGTGGTGTGTATGTGAGCTGGGTTCGGATCCCATCCTCTCTACTGTGGTGGCTAGCCCTAGTTATAGAGGCCCTGGTCCTCTTCCCAAATATTGACCGGGAAGGGATCCAACAACGGCCATTTTAAAAGGGGACAGCTAGTACAAGCTATCCTAACTAAAGGTGGTCTACGCGTGCCAAGGGCACTGGTGGTGACGCCGTCTTGGGCTCCACGGCGACCTCCGTCCTACTGTCCTGCTGGTCTTGGTCTCGTTGCACCGATAAGGAATCCTTTGCCCGATACCTCAGTACTCCGCGCCTGCGCTTGCCCCCTTTGCACCAAAGAGGAAATGAGGACACTACGCAGGCTGGCGCCCGCCTGGTCTTGATCGTCATGGCTTGCGTCATGGGCACCTCGTGAGGTACCCCTTGCCTTGATCTCTCTACCTCCTCGTGAGCCTGACTGGTGAGGCCGCCCCTGAGGAGGCCTTGTGTCGTCCACCCCGTGAGGCTTGGCCCCTCGTGAGGGTCTTGAGTGTTAGTTGACGAAGACGGGCCGTACTGGGCCACTGGTTGAGCCATGCTGCAGGCCGCAGGCAGGCAAGTCTGGGGACCCTCATTCCCAGAACACCGACAGTAGCCCCCAGGCCCAAGGCATGCTCGGACTTGGCTTAGCAGCGAAGCCAAAGGGGCAAGTGCGGAGCGCCATGGGCCCCACAGCCTGTGGCCTTGGTCGACGCGTGGTTATTGATTGGACGTGGGCGTCTCAGCTTCCCCATGCTGCCTCGACAACTGCCTGATTTGACGAGTCCCTGCTGCATGCAAGGAGAATCATCATTACCTGCGATCGTGGAGGTTGGTGGTTAGCCTCCCTTGGGCTATAAATGAGGGGGGCGATAGCCCCCGTTGCCCATCTCTTCTTGCTCCGCCTGCTCGCTTCTTCTTCCTCGCTCCTGCTGCTTGTTGCGCCCCCCATGGCGCCCGTGAAGAGGTTTTCGGCTGCGGAGAAGGGGAAGGCTCGCCAGGAAGGGCTTGGCTCTCCTCCGCCCAAGCACGGCCGCGGTCGTCCTCGCAAGCATCCCTCGACCCCTGTCGTGGATTCCCATGGTCGTGGCGGCGGCCCTTCAAGCGGCGGTGCGCGCCCATGTCAAGGCAACCCAGTTGGTAGGGAAAGGCATGTCGTGGCTGTGCGGCCTCCTTGGCTGCGCTTCCATTCGGCAGAGGTGTTGCCGGAGTTCGTTGTGTGGTCGGATAACCTGGCCGGCACCTGGCTTCAGCTCCCTCACTCCTTCGCCGGCGAACTACTGGTTGTCAGCCTCGGTGGGCTCTGGTTGCAGGCGAATGGCTGCTACAGCTAGGCCTCCTAGGTCACGGTGGAGATCTCCGTCGCCGGCAACGTCGCCCTGGCCCGGGGCTAGCAGGAGTTTGCCCGTGCGCATGGCCTGGGCAGGCGATGCACCCTCCACTTCAAGTACGACAGCGACGCGACCCTCTACGTGAGGGTGTTCAGAGAAGATGGCCGCCGTATTGGGTGCTGCCCTGAAGACGATGATGGCGACGAGGTGCTCGGCCTTGGCGACGGCAGTGATGAGGGCGAAGGTGAACCTACTCCTGGTGGCGACCACAGCTCGCCGAGCTTCAGTGGCTCCTCCTCCGGCAACAGCTCCTCCAGCGGTGGCTACAATAAACCACCACGTTGTCGTGCCCGCCTTGAGGGCGGTGGCAGGTCGTCCCGTCGCCGCGCTCCCGTGAAGCGCGAGGTGGAGTCTGATTGAGCTCAGGAGGACGCCGCGGATCCTTCCTCGAGAACTGTTGCAAGGCGTGCTCCGCTTTTGTTTTGATTTCTTCTTTTCCTGCATTGAGAGAATGAAGCATGGGGCCCCGTGGGGCGTGCCATAGATTATGATTCCCTAATTATCGTACTGCATTTATTGTTCCTATGTTGTGCTATGGTGTTGTCGTTATCCGTCTGCCCGTAGGAACTGACGAGGACATGTATTAGGGGTAGGGTAACAGGCCTGACCTAAAGACCCTACTCATGGACACCGTACACTTTATACTGGGCCCCTGGGCCAGATCGCCGTCTAGATGTACTGCAACTTGAAAGTCACTCGGACGGCAACAACCACTCGGAGCACAGCACTCCACTCGATGAGCTCATTCCACTCGGCCATGTAACTCACTCGGATATGTGAAGACCAATAGTCAGCATGACGGTTTTGTTGTGGGCAGGCATTATGGCATTGATGCTCCACTTTGTAACATAGGAGGTGAGGGGGTGAAGCACTCTATATAAGCCACCCCCACCACTAGACATAGGGGGCTCTTTTCTTCGACCTCTCTCTCTCTTTTCACCATTAGTCTCAGGACTTAGCTCAGGCATGGGGATTCGTTCCTCTCTCACACACACACATTGTAATCTCCGGATATATACTCAGATAAAACAAAGCCTCTCCGAAGCACGAGACGTAGGTTGTTATCTCCTGTCACCCATATGCATCTCGATAGATCATGCTCCGTTACCCTATACCTTATTATTGTCGGAATCATTCCCACGACAGTTGGCGCCCACCGTGGGGCATGGCGTCTTTCGAGCCATGATGCAAATGGTTTTCTTCAATGTTCGTCCACCGATCAACATCATCAATGGAGGATCTGATCCATGATGTTTCGGGCATCACTCCATTCACAGGGGAGCCATGATACTCTTTGTATATTGGGATCAGGAAGTCCCATTCCATACTATCTTATTCTTTACAATCGATCTTTAATCTAACAATGGTTGTTTTTCTTTTGCATGTACATATACTCATGAGGAGGATGGCCGCTTCTCTTTTTGACATCAACCAGAGAGCGTGAGCAACAGCGGCACCGTCCGGACAAATGCCATGAAGGCCAAGCTCCCGACATGGCCAGTACGTTGTCGCCTGTCTTCTTCATCACCAACTGCCGATGTGAAAGTAGGAAGCCAACTGCGCCTCCGCGCAGGGCCACCGGCGCCGTCCGCTTCATCGTTGTCATGCACGACCACCAGCGTCGTCCGCATCATCATCGTCACGCACGGCCGCCGTCGCCGTTCGCGTCGTCATCGACTTCGGCCTCGTCTTCTCGGCTGCTCGGCGCCGACCTCCTTAGTGGAGGTGCAGGCCCGGCGCGGCATAGGTGCGCAGCACTCCTTCCTCCGGCGCCGGTCGCCGGCGACGGTCTCGGTGGCGGGGGTGCGCTGCAACAGCAACCTACGAAACAACTTCATCCTGCAACCGATAGTCATGGAATTAATGACTGGTAAGTGCATGCGTAACTTCGGCCGTTTCCTCGGTTCATTAACTACAGGAAAAGATGGAAACGGAAGGATGCGGTGAAGGAATCTTCAACGCCGGATTAATTGGTTGCCTCATTAATTAGCCATTCAAACAAGGTGCGTTGATGCATATTTTTCATAGCCTCCAGCGCAAACGAAGCTTGCATTGACTTCAAGCCGGCCCAGCCGCTCCGCTACTCTGAGTCGGTACTCTGGTACGCTCGAACAAATACAAGTCTACACTCGACATATGCAACACACAACCAGCCCGACTGGTCAACCCAACACTCGGGCACGCATCGTTTTCTTGGACACGTTCAGGCGACTAACGTGCAGGCACTTGATCATTCGTGTGTTCCCACTCGGTCGGATGCCCCCTTGACGACATGCTTAACTCGACCGCCCCATGCGATGGCACTTGGTAGAACACGTCCTCGAAACTCGGGCACCCGCTCTTCGCCACTCTGCGGGACGCGTCTACGTCACTCGGACGTTCCGCTCGTCGCCACTCCGCGGCACGCGTCGCTACTTCACCAGGACGCCCCGCGCATCGTCACTCCGCGGCACGCGTCTACATCATCTGGACGCTTCGCGCGTCGCCACTCTGCGGGGCGTGTCTACGTCACTCGGACGTCCCGCTCGTCGCCACTCCGCGGCACGCGCCTCTACTTCATCAGGACGCCCCGCGCATTGTCACTCCGCGGCACGCGTCTACATCATCTGGACGCTTCACGCGTCGCCACTCAGCGGGACGCGTCTACATCATCCGGACGCTTCGCGCGTCACCACTCTGCGGGACCCATCTACATCACTCGGACGTCCTGCTCGTCACCACTCCACGACATGCGCCTCTACTTCACCAGGATGCCCCGCGCATCATCACTCCGCGGCACGCGTCTACATCATCTGGATGCTTCACGCGTCGCCACTCAGCGGGACGCGTCTACATCATCCGGACGCTTCGCGCGTCACCACTCTGCGGGACCCATCTACATCACTCGGACGTCCTGCTCGTCACCACTCCACGACATGCGCCTCTACTTCACCAGGATGCCCCGCGCATCGTCACTCCGCGGCACGCGTCTACATCATCTGGATGCTTCACGCGTCGCCACTCAGCGGGACGCGTCTACGTCACTCGGACGTCCCGCTCGTCGCCACTTCGCGGCACGCGTCTACATCACCCGGACGCCCCACGCGTCGCCACTCCGCAGGACGCGTCTACTTCACTCGGACGCCTCGCTCGTCGCCACTGCGCCACCACTCGGCCGCCCCGCGCGTCGCCATAGGTTGGTCACCTCATAAGCACTCGGCCGCCCCGCGCGTCGCCATAGGTTGGTCACCTCATAACCACTCGGCCGCCCCGCGCGTTGCCATAGGTTGGTCACCTCATAACCACTCGGTCGCCCCACGCGTCGCCATAGGTTGGTCACCTCATAACCACTCGGCCGCCCCACGCGTCGCCATAGGTTGGTCACCTCATAACCACTCGGCCGCCCTGCGCGTCGTCATCGGTTGGTCACCTCATAACCACTCGGCCGTCCCGCGCATCGTCATCGGTTGGTCACCTCATAACCACTCGGCCGCCCCGCGCGTCGCCACTCGGTTGGTCACCTCATAACCACTCGACCGCCCTGCGCTTCATCATTGGTTGGTCACCTCCTAACCAGTCGGCCGCCCCGCGGGTCGCCACTTGGTTGGTCACCTCATAACCACTCGGCCGCCCTGCGGGTCACAACTCGGTTGGTCGCCTCATCACCACTCGGCCACTCGCGCGCCTTCAGACAGCTAAGTCATTTTACATTCTGTTATTTCCGTCTTCCCAAGTATCCCGTAATTCACACATCACGTTCACTCGGAGGCCACGCCACTGAGTGTACCTCTACGCTCGGCTGCTTATTTTCACATACTTGCTTAGTACTAGTTATGTGACTCACGAGTCCAGCTTCCATTTTTTCACATACATCATTCACGAACACCATGTGTCGTTCTCCATTTCGATTTTGCATCGGTCCTCCGGGGCTGCAACTCAGTTGAAACACTACACTTCCGTTTTATTTAAGCCAGCAATTCGACAAGTTCGAATGGATCCTTCGCTCTTTCAGACTCTTGCTGGTTAACCAGCAAGCCCCTTGCACTCCCAGCGGGTGTCTATGGGTGTTATTCACACAATTTATTTCATCACACATCAAATTTCCTCGAGAAATTATTTCGTTGGCTTGTGCCATTTTTTACACAAGTTACGCAATCACTCGACGGCCCTATGCACCAAATTCATCGCTGCTCGGACTCGGTCACCATACCGGTCCCAGCGCACCACAACATCGACCTTGTCGCTCTATTGACTTCAAACACATCCAGCCAACCCCTCTGTGGAATCCTCTTCATTGTATCAATGATATAGACCTCGTCAGGCATGAGACAGATAAGTCCCTTTTATAATTAAAATTCGCACTTCACTCTTTTGCGAGTTTACCTCTTTCGAGCATCACTCGGAAGCTTTTCCTCATCTTTACCCGAGTCCGACTCGATGAATTGCAAATCATCCATTCAAAACTATATTTCTCATATTCCGGCATGTCTGTTGTCGAAGCCTGTAGTACGCTCGGGGGCTACACCGCACTCGGGGGCTCCATCTCATTTGGAATGACAATCTCCTGAGTGGTCGAGTACTTCATCACCAGTCAGATCCTTCACTTCAACAAGTGCATTTGATCTGCCACTTTGACAAGTTTTATAATCACACAGACGCTCTGCGCGCCATCTTCATTCCTACTCAGAATCAGTTGTCATGCCGGTCTTGTTACATCGCAACCACACTACACCGACCTTGCCGCTACATTAGCTTCGAAAGCATCTAGCTAACTCCTTCGAAGATCATTTCAGCCACTTGGCTGGACATGCAATCTTTCACTCAACTGCCCCCGCGCTTCATCACTCGGCCACCTCGTGCGTCGCCACTTGGCTAGACACATAGTCCTTCACTCGGCCACCTCGCGCATCATCACTCGACCGCCCCATGCGGCGCCTCTCCGTTGTGCACGTCATCACCACTCGGCCGTCCCGCACGTCGCTACTCGGTTGTGCATGTCTTCACCACTCAACGGACCCACGCGCCGCCACTCGGTTGTGCTCGCACATCATGACTCTGCCACCCCGCATGTCGCCACTCGGTTGTGCACGTCTTCACCACTCGGCCGTCCCGCGCATCGTCACTCGGTTGTACACATCATCGCCCCTCGGTCGCCTCGCGCGTCAGCATCACTTGGACATATCTTTACCTCTACACCCCAACACGGGAACGACTAAATTACTCATATGATCAAACCTCATATCACACTTTGTAGCAAGCTTACCTCTTTCGAGCATCACTCAGGGGCTACGCACAGCCATTGGCCATGCCTCCGTCAGGGTTTACGCCCATTCAATCAACCCATTGATCACATCAGCAATACCTTTCTGACCATACATGCTCGGTCTGCCGAAAATCTATAAGGGTAGTACTATCCACTTGGACGATCGCCCAAATCATTACCTAAATTCATCTTCAGGACTACAAAAGGATGAAAACATTGCTCCTCTACGGACACACTTGACCCTAATCCTAGGCTCCAAGACGTTAGTTTCCTAAACTTGGACTCAGAGATGGCATGTGCTGGTGGTCCCCCGGGATAATGAGTGACCTCTCTCTGGAGAGTAAGCCCACACACTAGCCTCGCCACTCGGGTTTCATAGCACATCCATGTCAGACCACTAGTCTATCTCCTCCGGGAGACATACGAGTGCCACCAAGTTTTTCCTTGTAGTCAACATACCCCGATCAGTCGGGAAGCACGTCCACTCGGACAAATACCCCTTTCATGCAAAAGGGTGAAAACGAAGCTCCTCTACGGATACAATATACTCCTGCTAATACCCCTTTCACGCAAAATCTAACGGTCAATATGAGAAGTACTACTGGAACGATTACTCCCTGGAGTGTCTGGCTTTTTTCTACAGTCGGCAGTTTCAAAGCCGAATTCTTTCACCGTGCCGAGAGCATGAAGATTCACCTGCTTGACGGAGTTCCAGGATGAATTTATTTACCGTGCCGAGTGCATGAAGATCAGTCTGACTGACTCAGCTCCATGCTGAGCTTATTTACCATGTCAAGTGCCTGAAGATGCATCCGATTGACTCAATTTCAGACTAAAAAGATATTTACCATGTCGACTGCGTAGAGGTTTACCAGGAGATTTAAACCTTCTGCTAGGCTCATCTAGTCCGACAGAGGCTCAGGGACTACACCCAGTGGGTGCACTCAGCGTGCCCCCACTGGAATAGAACTCAGAAAGAACAACCCTTCAGTTTGATTATCAAAAGACATGATTTTATAGTCTTCCGAATGATTGTTGTTCATTTTTTACATGTTCTAAAATCTCCTAGTGGGTGTCTTAGCTGCGAATCCATTTCGCCTAAGTCGAAGAAAAATCCTACCAAGTGGTGAGTCTGCCTCTCACTCGGAGGCTTAGCTGCAGTCCAATACTCGCCTAAGTAATAAAAAAATCCTACCGAGTGGTGAGTCTGCCTCTCACTCGGGGGCTTAGCCGCAGTCCAGTACTCGCCTAAGTAATAAAAAATCCTACCGGGTGGTGAGTCTGCCCCTCACTCGGGGGCTTAGCTGCAGTCCAGTACTCGCCTAAGTAATAAAAAATCCTACCGAGTGGTGAGTCTGCCTCTCACTCGGGGGCTTAGCTGCAGTCCACTACTCGCCTAAGTAATAAAAATCCTACCGAGTGGTGAGTCTGCCTCTCACTCGGGGGCTTAGCCGCAGTCCAGTACTCGCCTAAGTAATAAAAAATCCTACCGGGTGGTGAGTCTGCCTCTCACTCGGGGGCTTAGCTACAGTCCAGTACTCGCTTAAGTAATAAAAAATCCTACCGAGTGGTGAGTCTGCCTCTCACTCGGGGGCTTAGCTGCAGTCCAGTACTTGCCTAAGTAATAAAAAATCCTACCGAGTGGTGAGCAATCCTCCCACTCGGGGCTTAGCTGCAGTCCAGTACTCGCCTAAGTTTGAAAAATCCTACCGAGTGGTGAGCAATCCTCCCACTCGGGGGCTTAGCTGCAGTCCAGTACTCACCTAAGTAATAAAAAATCCTACCGAGTGGTGAGCGAACCTCCCACTCGGGGGCTTAGCTGCAGTCCAGTACTCTCCTAAGTTTAAAAAATCCTACCGGGTGGTGAGCAATCCTCCCACTCGGAGGCTTAGCTGCAGTCCAGTACTCGCCTAAGTTTGAAAAATCTTACCGAGTGGTGAGCAATCCTCCCACTCGGGGGCTTAGCAAAGTGCGGGTCGGCCACGACCACCACCTCAGAGATGTACCATCAAGAAGAAGGATGAGATTGAGCGTGTCGCCAAGGCGAGCCACACTCAGCAACGTCAAGACCATTACTGAATACCTTGTTGATGAGTTGACCATTGCTGAGTGCCTTGCTGGTGAGCTGAGACAGGAACGTCAAGACCATTGCTAAGGGCCTTGCTGATGAGCTGATCAATGCTGCTCAAGGATCGTCCAACTAGACGACTGCTGATTCCTCTTCAGAAGTTGTATCAAGCAAACAGAAACCAATCCGAGAGAAGAACAAGTTCGATCAGTACTAGCTAAAAAGAGTTTTAATTCTCTCAGACCCCCGCCGACTGCCCGCATTCGATGGCAGTCTCGGGGACTACACCCAGTGGGTGCACTAAGCATGCCCCCACTAGAGTAATCTCCACTCGGTATGGCCTGACCAGTCCGAGTGATGAACAACAACAAAAAAGACAGGCTCTAAGACTCCCGCCGACTGCCCGCAGTTGACGGCAGTCTCGGGGACTACACCCAGTGGGTGCACTCAGCGTGCCCCCACTGGAATGGTATCCACTAAGAACGGTCCGCCCGGTTCGAGTGACGGCCAAACAAGAAAAAAAGACACGTTCCAGGCGTGAAGAAATTCTGAGTAATCAGTTACTCGATGCAGGACCAGCTCCAAATCACTCCAAAAAAAAATGCTATAAGGTGAGTTCAACGCTCCTCCGTGGACCCGTTTGAGCTCATTTCACTCGGACACCATGCAGTCTGGAATCCGTCAAGGCAACACGTGGAGATAAGACCGCTGGGTGACCAGAGGAAGTTCATAAGTGCCTCCATAGCACTCGACTCATCTGAGAATATGCCTCGACTCGACCCGCTCAACCTCGACCGATTTGAGGGCTAATGACGAGGACATGTATTAGGGGTAGGGTAACAGGCTTGACCTAAAGACCCTACCCATGGACACCGTACACTTTGTACTGGGCCCCTGGGCCAGATCGCCGTCTAGATGTACCGCAACTTGAAAGTCACTCGGAGCACGGCACTCCACTCGATGAGCTCATTCCACTCGGCCATGTAACTCACTCGGATATGCGAAGACCAATAGTCAGCATGAATGTTTTGTTGTGGGCAGGCATTATGGCATTGATGCTCCACTTGTAACATAGGAGGTGAGGGGGTGGTGCACTCTATATAAGCCACCCCCCACCACTGGACATAGGGGGCTCTTTTCTTCGACCTCTCTCTCTCTTTTCACCATTAGTCTCAGTACTTAGCTCAGGCATGGGGATCCGTTCCTCTCTCACACACATACATTGTAATCTTCGGATATATACTCAGATAAAACAAAGCCTCTCTAGAGCACGAGACGTAGGGTTGTTATCTCCATCATGAGAGGCCCGAACTCGCTAAAACCATCGTGTCACCCATATGCATCTCGATAGATCATGCTTCGTTACCCTATACCTTATTATTGTCGGAATCGTTCCCACGATAGGAACAACTTAGCTTGGGACGTTTGAAGTAGTTTCCGCCTCGCGAGGTGTCTACTTCAGGCCTCGCAGGGCGCCTTAAGAGCTGCAAAAAATTCGTTGGGAGGATCACTTCCGAACCTTGGTCACGAGGTTTGCTGGCCATGGCCCGGTGCTTCATGTCGCGATGCCCGAGCGGCACGGACTAGAGGGGTGCTCCCACTGCGAACTCGAACGAGAGAGCCTCGTGAAAATCAGGAGAGGGAAGGCTCATGAGGGCACCCGCGCAGCCCCCTTGCGAGGTTTGCGGGAGAGAGAACGAACCAGACAAAATGGCTGAGAACAAAAAACAGGGGCAGAAGACGACAGGCAGAGCCGGCAAATAACATTAGAAGCAAGTTCACTCAAGGTTCAAACAAAGAAAAGCGAGCCAACTGCAGAAAGCAAATGAAAAGCCACGTGCGGCACCTAGTCTAGTCTTCGACGTCTTCTCACCAGCGCGGAGCTAAGTGCTGCCACTGGGCATGGGGGGAGCCCCCAAGACACAAGGGCGGCACTCCGGAGACTCCGGGGCGTGTACAACCCCAACTCATTATTACATGAGAGTGTCACGGGCGGTGAGCTTCAAAGGCACCTGGCCTTCTTCACAGGCACCGGGACTTTCTTCGGGCGGCGAGCTTCACACGCACCAGGGCTTCTTCACAGCCACTTGGCCTTTCTTCAGGGGTAGAACTTCCGGAGGTGTTGAATCTTCCACGCGTTCGGGATGGGCACCCCATCCTGAGTCTCTAGGCGCGCGGCGCCAGGCCTAGAGACGTGGACAACTTTGAACGGGCCCTCCCACATGGGTGAAAGCTTATGCAGCCCTTCCCTGGAGAGCACCCGCCTGAGCACAAGGTCACCTACCTCGAGAGTCCTGGGGCGGATGTTGCGACGGTGATACCGCCGCAGCGCCTACTGGTACCTGGCCGCCCGTAGTGTAGCTTCACAGAGGCGTTCCTCCCCCAGCACGAGGTCCATACCTCGCATGGCATCCTGCTGCACCTTGTCAAAGGATAGGACCCCCACGGAGCGACTCCTGACCTCGTGGGCAAGAACTGCTCTATAGATGAGGAAGAACGGGGTCTCGCCAGTTGGCTTGGTGGCGGTAGTGCGGATGGACCACAGCACGGATTGGAGCTCGTCGTACCAGCCCCTGCCGCAGGCCTCCAGCTTATTCTTGAAGGTCCTAGTCTTGAGGCCCCTCAGGACCTCCGCGTTAGTGCATTCGGCCCGGCCGTTACTCCAAGGGTGCGCCACCGAAGCGTAGCATATCTATGTTCCAAGGTTAGCACAATACGTTTTGAAGAAATTGCTGGTGAACTGCGAACCATTGTCGGTGATGATGCGGTTAGGGACCACGAACCGGCTCACGAGGCCCTTGATGAACTTGACTGCAGAACCGGCAGGGATCATGCGGATGGCTTCCACCTCCGCCCACTTGGTGAACTTGTCAATGGCGACGTAGAGATAGCGGTAGCCCCCAGGCGCTCGAGGGAATGTGCCCAGGATATCCAGCCCCTAGATCGCGAACAGCCATGAAAGCGGGATGGTCTGCAGGCCTTGGGCTGGCTGATGGATCTGCTTGGTGTGGAATTGGCAGGCCTCGCAAGACTTCACCAATTCGGCCGCGTCGTTGAGCGCAGTAGGCCAGTAGAACCCACTGCGAAACGCCTTGCCGAGGAGAGTCCGTGATGATGAGTGGTGTCTGCAATCTCCACCGTGTATGTCGGCCAGCAGCTCCTTCCCATGTTCCCTGGAGATGCAACATAGGGAAACATCATTTGGCCGCTTTCGGTATAGCTCACCGTCTTGGATGCAGTAGGTCGTGGCCTGCCGGGCCACACGTTCTGTGTCCCCTTCCTTCTCTGGCAGCATCCCTTGCATCAGGTAGTCCTTGAATTCCATGGTCCAGCATCCCTCCCGAGGCTCCATCGCCAAGAGTAGGCGTGCTCCCGAGGTCGGGCTACAGGCCGAGGCTCCCGTGGCAGGTGGCTGAGGGAGTTCCTCCCAAGGTTGCGCTATGCTTGAAAGTGATGGTGCCGCCGATGGCTTGAAGAGCCACTCCTCGAAAACACCAGTCTCCTGAGGCAGCCACCTGGACTCCCTCCTGGCGATTTCATCAGCCTCTTGGTTAGTGCCGCGGGGCACATGCTACAACTCTAGCCCCCAAAACTACTTTTCCATCCTGTGCACTTCCACGAGATATGCTTCCATGTGCTCGTCCTTCGGCTCGTACACCTTGTTGGAGAAGTTGACGAGGAGTTGTGAATCGCCCTTGATGGTGAGGCACTTCACTCCCAGTGCTGCTGCAGCTTTCAATCCTGCTATGAGGCCCTCGTATTCTGCTATGTTATTGAAGACCTTCCTGCCTTGCTGAAAACAAAGCTGCACGGTGTAATAGAGCTTGTCTTGAGTGGGGATATAAGCATCGCACCAGCCCCCGTGCCCTTCCGCGAGAATGCCCCATCGAAGTACATGACCTAGCCATCTGGCGCCTCACTTCCTGGGGAGAGGGACTGATCCTCGCCTGCCTTGAGCGCTGGTGCCTCTGTCCATTCTGCCATGAAATCAGCAAGCACGGCTCCCTTGACAACCCTGGTTGTGCTGAACTCCAACTAAAACGCTTGCAGCTTGATGTTCCATTCGGCGACCCTTCCAGCGGAGTTGGGGCTCCTGGGTACCCTTTCCAACGGGTAGGCCGAGACGACCTTGAGGGGGTGACCTTGAAAGTAGTGTCGCAGCTTACGTGAGGACACCAATAGCGCGAGCAAGAGCTTCTGAGGCATGGGGTATCGTGCCCTCGCATCCCGCAACACTGTGCTGACGAAGTACATTGGATGCTCGACGAGGGTGGGGGCGCTGACGGAGCCCGTGTCCTTCGGAGGTTGAGGTGCCTCCTGAGATGATGGAGCCCCTAGCGCCTAGTTGCTTGGTGCGGCTTCCTCAGCCCTGGGGCGTCTTCCTGCTGACGCTGGTCTCCATCTATCAAGGCCGTGGTCCTCGCGAGGCCTTCTTGGTCTTGTGTCGCCACGGCCGAGGCCGTGGCTGGGCGTGACGTGGCCTTGGCCTAGCGCTCCTCCCGAACCACCACCAGGGCCGCGCTGGTGGAGTAGGGAGTGGCGGCGAGGTAGAGCACCAGGGACTTAAGAGGGCGCGGTGCCACCATCACCGGAGGGCTGGTAAGATATTTCTCGAGGTCTGAAACGCCTGGTCGGCCTCCTGTGTCCACTCGAACAGACCTTTCTTCTTAATCAGCTTGAAGAATGGCAGGGAACGCTCCCCCAGCTTGGAGATGAAGCATCCTAACGCAGTTACGCGACCGGCGAGCTTCTGCATTTCTCTGAGGGTTTGCGGTGGACTCATGTCTTCGATTGCCATGACCTTCTCTGGGTTGGCCTTGGTTCCCTTATGGGACAGGAGGAAGCCTAGTAGCTTGCCGGAAGGAACGCCGAACACACATTTCTCCGGGTTAAGCCGCAGGTCCACCTGGCGGAGGCTCGCGGAGGTCTCCTCCATATCCTGGATCAAGGTCTTCGCCTCCGGAGACTTCACCACAATGTCGTCGGTGTAAGCCTGGGCGTTTTTTTGAGCTCCCGGCCTAAGGCAATGTGCATCAGCCACTGGAAGGTTGCGCCCGCGTTGCGCAACCCGAATGACATCTAGGTGTAGCAGTACACCCCACATGGGTTCAGGAAGGCTGTCTTCTCTACGTCTTCCACCTCCCATCTTGATTTGGTGATAACCCGAAAACGCATCCAGGAAACACAGCAGGTCGCACTCGGCGGTGGAGTCGACAATTTGGTCAATGCGGGGGAGCGGGAACGGATCTTGAGGGCAGGCCTTGTTGAGGTTGGTGAAGTCAACGCACATGCGCTCCTTTCCTCCCTTTTTTGGCACGACAACCTGGTTTGCCAGCCATTCGGGGTAGCGAACCTCGTGAATAACACCTGCTGCCTCTAGCTTGCAGGTTTCTTGGACGATGAAGGCCTGCTTCTCGATGGACTGCCACCTTGCTTTCTGCTTCACGGGGCATACATTAGGGCACACATTCAGGTGATGTTCAATCACCTCCCTTGGGACCCCCGCTAGCTGCTTGGGTTCCCATGCAAACACATCCTTGTTCGAGTGCAAGAACTTCACCAGCGCCTCCTCTTGGTCGGGGTCGAGGTTGGCACATATGGTGAAGGTGGTCCTGAGGACCCGTCCTCCTCAACTGGCACCTGCTTGGTCTCTGCCTTGTCCTGAGTGAACAACTGCTTCTTCTTGGTCGGTGCGGCCCCCTTGGCCTTGGATGTGTCCGTGCCGGCAGGCTGTGCTACCGCAGTGGTCTTGAGGGCAAGCTTGAGCGCCAGCAGAGAGTCCTTGGTATCTCCAGCTATGGTGAGGGCGCCACTGCTCCTGGCCATCTTCATGAGGTTGTAGGCCGGATGGGTCGCTGCCATGAACTGAGCCAAGGTAGGGTATCCGAGGATGGCGTTGTACGGGAGGCCGATGTGGGCGATGTCGAAGATGATCAGCTCCATGCGATAGTTGTCGTGGGTGTCGAAGGTCACAGGAAGGCGGACCTGCCCCGGGGAGCTGGAGGAACCGCCTCCGACACCCGAGAAGGGCTTGCTGGGTCAGAGCCGTTCTAGCGGCACATGGAGGAGGCTGAAGGCCTCCACCGAGAGCACGTTTAGGCCGGCGCCGCCGTCGATGAGGGTTTTGGTGATGGCCACCTAGCAGATAGTGGGCGTGCAGAGCATCGGGAGCGCGCCCGAGCAGGCGGTGTTGACGGGGTGATCGTCCGAGTTGAAGGTCAGGTCGGCCTTGGATGATTTCCAACCCGGGGGAGCTCCTTGCCGCGCAAGGGCGGCGTCGATCTGGTGAAAGAACGGCTTGCCGTGGCGGTCTGAGGGTGGCGCTTGCGAGCCACCCAGGAGAGTTGTGACGACCGGGGGCGCAGGCGGCGCGTAGTGGGTGAGGAAGAGGTCACGCAGCTCCTTCTAGGAGGCCACAGAAGATGTCGGCAGGTTGAGCAGCCAAACGTGTGGGACGCCGGTGAGGGCCATGGGAAACCAGTTGGTCATGACCTTGCTGTCGCCTCCGGCCTTGAGGACGGCCTCCTCGTATGCCAGCAGGAAAGCCAGCGGGTCCGCCGTGCCGTCATAGCACGGCGGCATCTCTGGTTCGAACTTGTGCGGCCACTGCACCTGCCGTAAGGAGGGGGCCAAGGCTCGGAGCCCCCTGGCCCCAGCGTTGGTGCCGGCTGCCAGAACCGGAAGCGCGTTGTCCGCCATTGGGCGAAGCGCGGTGTTGGTGGAGAGCGGGTCGACGGAAGGAAGAGATCCGGCGCACCCCTACCTGGCGCGCCAAATGTCGGATATCGGGTTCCGGCAAAACCCTTAAGGTTCGAACACTGGGGTGCGCATGAAGATCTCTCCCTACCGAAACACGCCCTCAGCCTCGTCGCGATCCCTAAGCTAGATCGTTGAACAACACAAGAGACACAAGATTTATACAGGTTCGGGCCACCGTTGTGGTGTAATACCCTACTCCTGTGTGTGGTGTGGTGGATTACCTCTTGAGCTGATAATGAACAGTACAAGGGAAGAACAGCCTCGCGAGGAGAGGTGTTCTTGTGCTTGGTGGTGTGTATGTGAGCTGGGTTCGAATCCCTTCCTGTCTAAGGTGGTGGCTAGCCCTATTTATAGAGGCCCTGGTCCTCTTCCCAACTATTGAGCGGGAAGGGATCCAACAACGGCCATTTTTAAAGGGGACAGCTAGTACAAGCTATCCTGACTAAAGGTGGTCTTCGCCTGCCAAAGGCACGGGTGGTGACGCCATCTTGGGCTCCACGGTGACCTCCATCTTGCTGTCCTGCTGGTCTTGGTCTCGTTGCACCGATAAGGAATCCTTTGCCTGATACCTCGGTACTCCGCGCCTGCGCTTGCCCCATTTGCACCAAAGAGGAAACGAGGACATTGCGTGGGCTGGCGCCCGCCTGGTCTTGATCGTCATCTCTTGAGTCATGGACACCTCGCGAGGTACCCCTTGCCTTGATCTCTCCACCTCCTCGCGAGCCTGCCTGGTGAGGCCGCCCCTGAGGAGGCCTTGTGTCGTCCGCCCCGCGAGGCTTGGCCCCTCGCGAGGGTCTTGAGTGTTAGTTGACGAAGACGGGACGTACTGGTCCACTCGTTCAGCCACGCTGCAGGACGCAGGCAGGCAAGTCTGGGGACCCCCGTTCCCAGAACCCCAACAAACTCTGCATAGCTTTGCAGATCCAGTTTTATCTTGCCCTTATCCAATAAAGGTGTTTCTTAGCAACATGCTTAGCTAGCACATTGGCGATTCCTGGCGCCTTATAACTCGCCCTACTGAGAGTAATATCATTAGTGTTCTTCTCAGAGAAATTTCTTCAACTGGTTTAACAGGAGTTGAGGACTAGGACTTGGCGGATCATGACTATCTGTCGGGTTAGCTTCAGTATCCATAGCCTCGAAAGTCGTTGCATCAGTTTTCGGAGGCAGATCATTTTGTTGGTTGACGGGCTCTTCAGGGTTTTGGGTTCAGACCTCATGGGTTTCCAGCACCTGTTCTCCGGCTTAGAGACTTTGGGGATTTTGGAAGAGCCACCTACCTTTTGCTTCTTACTATTTTTTGCTTTGACCCTGTAACAAGGATAAAAGGTTTATGAGTATATGACAACAAGTTTTTTGTCAACAAATGCAAATACGTACCATGGGTTAACAATGAAGGCAGCAAGCCGAGTTTGAGATGAGCCGCCTGAAGACGGAGATGACTCCTGATAATTTGAGTCAGACAGATTAAGGGGTTGTCTGATAAGGCCTGCTTTGGGTAAAGACAGAGTTGGGCTGTGTGGCACCTCACTATGTCACTTGCGAGAAGGATTGTGAGTTAACCTGGTCACCAGTTCTTTGGTGCCGCTACTCCTTGTTTGGTGTCTTGCATCATATTGAGCCTTTTTCAAAACAAAGTTTGGGTCTAAATAAGCATTTGGGGTGAGAAAATGGTACTTTCCGGACAACCCGCCTGATTCTCTCTGGAGGTGGTGAGTCTGAGCCGAAGGAGATAGAAGTTACCTCTGGATTATCAGCCCGGGTTGATGCACCCTCACCTTGAGAGTAAGAAGTGTTAGGTAAGTCATTAAAAAGGCGGCCAAGAGAGTCAAGTTCTACCTCAGACTGGTCATCAACATCTGCTAACTCGCCCATAGCACCCAGCTTAATCACAGCAACTGGTTTGCTCTTCTTAGACTTTGGTCCAGTCCTAGTCTTGGCCACATCAGTCTTTATTTTCCTCTTACAAAAAGCAGAATCAGGCTATGCAATAAGAAAAGATTGACAAGTGAGACACAGAATAGAATCAAGGATATTAAAAACCAGACATAGGATAGTGCTTATAGCTGGGGCCGGGTTAAGCTTGAAGAACGGAGGTAGTCCTATCTTGTTACATTTTTCTTGTGACACCCTGAGTAAGGAGTTCACAGCTTGAAAGACCTCTTCAGCATAAAGTTGTCAGAGCTATATCATTGAGGGTCATCTGACTCGCCAGAATATCCACACATTAAACTTGGCCGGTGACTTAGGGAAGAATTTTCCATGAGATCCAGCAGTAGGCTAATTCAACTCGGGTCAACTCATTAGCTAAAAAAGCTATTACCTTGGGATAATATTGGAGTGCTCCAGTATGTACAGCTAGAATAAGTTGGCTTAGTGGGTTAAAGTTGATGGGGAGGCGATCAACCCGATAACCCGACAGAGGATTATCATTGACTATGGCAGTGTTCTTAGAGTAGAACCAGGTTTTTACCCATCCTTTGGGATGGCTTAACAAGATAGCTACGGGAAAGCAGTCGTCTCTGCGTCTCTGGATTGAGATTCTGCATAATTCTTGAGTCGGACCGCTAGCGCATTCAGCCTGGCGGTTTAGGTAGAAGAATTCCTTGAAGAGAGCAACGGTGTGTTCTATTTGCGAATGAACTTCACAAAAGATTTGAAAGTGGCAAATGCTTGTTACTGAGTTTGGGCCTATGTCTTGGGGATGGAGACTAAGATAGTGCAAGACATCTTGAAAAAATTTCGACCCAGGCAGAGTGAAGCCCTTGAGGATATGATCAGTAAATACTATCACCTCTCCTTCAACGGGGATGGGGACATTTTATCCTTGGCTGAGTCGCCAGCCGATGTCCTCCTGAGTCACCAAGAGACCTTGATCCACATAATATTTGAGAATTTGTTCAGTGACTAGAGAAGGCCCCAATTGCAGAGGGTGGTTTTTGCCATATCGAGTCGCATAAAAGACAATAGGAAGGCGAGTTATTTAAAAAATGGGGGATACTAGTTAATCAACAGTACAAGTGCAAGCGGCATCAAGATAAACCAGCTTAAGCTAATGGCGGGTTAACTAAAAGAGGCAGTTTTAGGAACTTTGGCGGGTTACAAATAAATTGATAAGACGCCCAATATGCAATGGGCGTGTCAGTTAAGATTTAGGATTGCTAAGAAATTTGCTAAGTGTGGAGCAAACAAGATTCGGTATGGAGTAGCTATATTTACTGATCTGATGGCAGTCCAAAAAAGGAAAATAATCACTAAACCTAAAAACATGGTGATGGAAGTACTAGCAGGCTACTATTGGTTTTGAGGAAGGTACGTTTTATTCAAGATATAAGATGGATGTCGAACTAGCGGCCATAGTATTTCTACGGTGTTCATAGATCGAAATGACCTCTATTCAAGCTATGATGAACGGAGAAACAGATGAACTCCAACAAAGGTGATGAACTCAGGTGACCTATTGTAGATTTGAGAAGGAAAGGAGGTGGTACCTGATGATGATGAAGGAAAGCGGAGGTGTACCGCTGAGCCCTGACGACGACGGGGTGGTGTCGCGACCTTGGCTAGAGAAAGCTGGCGCAGTTAGACGGACGTGGCGGTGCTCTCGTCGTGAAGGAAGAAGAAGTGGTGGATAAGGCAAGGTAAAAGATAAAATAGGGGGCCTTCGTACCTATTTAAAATGGAAAGGGGCAAACAGTGATTGACAGGTGCGAGATCGAGGAGGCGCAATAAATTTCGCAACACAAGGATGCCTGATTTTCGGAATGATAGATTTATCATGATGTCATGAAGGTTTTCCTGAAATCATAGAGATGACATCATCTGTTATTTATGGCGGGTTACCAAGACAATCAAGACTGAGATTGAAAAAGAAGATTCGCCAGACAGAGAGATTGAAGATTGACATGAACAAGTTCAAATCAATCTAGGGCCTAATGTTGGGGATATAACCCCATGATATGATCCACCTTGAAAAGGCTGGGTTAGGCGCTGTCAACTTAAGACAACGGTCTTTAGGCCCAGGCGATCAAGATACAAGGTAAAAGAGGCAACCTACAAGATGGGTCGGATTGGGCCCAAGGTTAGAAGATGGCGCACGACCCAGAAGTATAAGCCACCTTTCGGCGATTTGCCATAGAAGGAAAGGCAACTTAGAGCCAGGATCGATCATGATGCATAACCCGACCCGTACTCTTGTAAGCCAGAGACCTCGACCTGTATATAAAGGCGAGTTCCCGGCATAGAATAGACAGGTTACAATCAATCGATAGCTAGGTCAAGCGAATCCGCTCCCTTGTAATCGATACTCAAGCAATAAGCAACAAGAGCACGAGTAGTCTATTACCTCCATCATGAGGGTCCGAACCTGGGTAAACCTGTGTCTCTCGTCCCGCTCAACCCCGACAAGCTAATCACCATTGCGATGGCTTCATGCTTAAGTCCTTTCACTAGGCCATCTGTCATGACAAAGCCATGACAGGTGCCCAATTCAAATATTAACTCTTTGGTTTCCATTGTGGGTCGACATTTGGTCCACAAGATCATTGAGTAGTTGTGTGTGCACCTGATGTTCCCGAAGATTCTAATGCATCTTCAAAATATTCATAAGCTGGTCAGCATCTTGATCTTTCGGAATGTGGACTTGTTCCCCATGCATTTCAAGGTCATTGGTCTGGGCTACCCCATCACCCTCATCCTGGACAAACTATTGTGCAAAATGACACAACATGTCATTAGCTGCCCCAAAGTCTCTAATTCCCACATTATTGCAGCTCCATAAACAATTCCGCAACAAGCTTGAAGCACTCCAAATGCCATCTCCACATCCTTCATAGTTGCTTCCTGTATTGTTGTTAAGTGTCTTGTTTGTTGAGATATGGTCTTGCTACTTCTTGAGCTTGCGTTGGTTTTTCCCTTGAAGAGGAAAGGGTGATGCAGCAAACTAGAGATAAGTATTTCCCTCAGATAAGAACCAAGGTATCAAATCCAGTAGGAGATACAAGTCCCCAATCTATGCACCTGCACAAACAATCAAACACTTGCACCCAACGCGATAAAGGGGTTGTCAATCCCTTCCCGGTCACTTGCAAAGGTGAGATCTAATAGAGATAGATATAAAAGATTACTAAAACATAAAACAAAGTAAAAGTAAATAAAACACAGTGAGGTATTTTTGGGTTTTTTGGTTTATAGATCTGAAAATATATAATGGAAAATAGACCCAGGGGCCATATGTTTCACTAGAGGCTTCTCTCTTGAAGGCAAATAATACGGTGGATGAACAAATTACTGTCGAGCAATTGATAGAAAAGCGCAAAGTTATGACGATATCCAAGGCAATGATTATGCATATAAGCATCATGTCCGTGTCAAGTAGACCGAAATGATTCTACATCTACTGCTATTACTCCACGCATTGACCGCTATCCAGCATGCATCTAGAGTATTAAGTTCATAAAGAACGGAGTAACACCTTAAGTAAGATGACATGATGTAGAGGGATAAACTCAAGAAATATGATGAAAACCCCATCTCTTTTACCCTTGATGGCAACAATACAAATACGTGCCTTGCTACCCCTACTTTGTCACTGGGTGACAACACCGCAAGATTGAACCCAAAACTAAGCACCTCTCCCATTGCAAGAAGAACCAATCTAGTTGGCCAAACCAAACCAATAATTCGAATAGAAATACAAAGATATCAAATCATGCATATAAGAATTCAGAGAAGATTCAAATAATATCCATAGATAATCTGATCATAAATCCACAATTCATCGGATCTCGACAAACACACCGCAAAAGAATATTACATCGGATAGATCTCCAAGAACATCAAGGAGAACATGGTATTGAGAATCAAAGAGAGAGAAGAAGCCATCTAGCTACTAGCTATGGACCCGTAGGTCTATGGTAAAATACTCACGCTTCATCGGAAGGGCAATAGATTTGATGTAGAAGCCCTCCGTGATCGAAATCCCCTCCTGTAGGATGCCGGAAAAAGCCCCAAGATGGGATCTCACGGGTACAGAAAGTTACGACGGCAGAAAAGTATTTCGGTGGACGCTTCTGTTGGTTTGGGAATATTTATGAATTTATAGGCCAAAGATTAGGGTTGGAGGACTCCCGTGGTGCCCACAAGCCAGGGGCGCCCCCCACCCCGCTAGGGCGCGTCTCGAGGGCTTGTGGAGCCCTTAGGACTCTTCTACCTTCCTATCCAAGTCCTACGTGTGTCTTCTGGTCCAAGAAAAATCATCGTAAAGTTTTATTACGTTTGGACTCCGTTTGATATTCCTTTTCTATAAAACTTAAAAACAAGGAAAAAACAAAAAACTGGCACTGGGCTCTTGGTTAATAAGTTAGTCCCAAAAATAATATAAAATAGCATATTAATGCATATAAAACATCCAAAACAGATAATATACTGGAAAGTTAGAGATCATGTTCTGAAATTCCTGAAGGGCAAGAACATCACAACACCGGAATCAGATATAGAAAAACAACGTACCAGCGAGTCGATCAAACAGAAGCACTTTACCACGACAGTCGGCGGGAGTTCTTTGGAGTAGGCCAGCACCATCCTGGCTCCCTGTGGGTAGTCTCTGGCGCAGGTGATGGCCTTGATCTTGGCCCCCCACGTCCTTCCGGTGGCCGGGTGCACTCGGGTGAGGGCATTAGCCCCCCCCCCTCCCCCCCCCCCCCCCGTACAACCACATAGGTTGAGCCCTCGCCTGCAGTGGCTGGATTCTCCGGGTGAGAAAAGTCTCCAGCAGATCCATGTCATTCATACCGGCGTTTACAACTCCGACCAAGGTGGTGGCCAAGATGCCGACCTCCGTCTTCTCCTCCTTCGCCACCGAAAGGGACTCGGGGCCCCTCATGCTCTCCGCCGAGTAAGAAGGAAGGCCCGACTAGCCATTGACGCTGGGAACGTCCCTGCAGTAAAACCAAGTCCCCTGCCACCCTTTGATGGAATCCGGGAAGCTCATCTTTGGGAAGGCACTCCCTCCGCGAACTTGGATGCCCAAACCCCTGCACAGATGGCTGACATTGGTCTTCTCACCAGTCAGCGAATCCTTCTTAACAGCCATTGACCAGCAAGTGAAGATATGCTTGAAGAGCCCCCAATGGGGTTGGCAGCCGAGGAAGTTCTCGTGGAGCGAGACGAAGGTCGAAAGATAGGTGACAACATTTAGAGGAAGGTGGTGTAACTGCACACCGAAGTACGCAAGAAACGCCCGAAAAAATGGGTGGGGAGGCATCAAAAACCCCCTCTCGATGTGAGAAACCAGCTGAACGCGCTTGTCCCCCTGCGGCACTGGCTCGACCACACCCACCGTGGGACGGCACCATCCGTCCTACGGAATGAGCCCTTCACGGCAAGCTCCTCCGATCACCTAGCTGACACGTGGGAGGAAATTCAATCCCCAGACACGCCTCTAGCTACCACGCCAGAGCCAGAGGAAGAAGTTCTCCCGGCCTTCTTCGCCTTCTACGCCTTGGCTATCGAGTCTTTCGCCATCGCGGTGGAGATTTTGGTGCACTCGCTGGAGAGAAGAGGTAGAGAAGACGGAGGAGAAAAAGAGATCTGGTGGCCCAAACACTATCCCCGAATCCTATTATACCTCTAACATAATCCCGCACCGGATCTCGGTCCATTGATCTCCGGATCGATGACGCACGCTGCGAAGCGGTACGCAGCAAAACTGTGGCACGTGGAGGATTTGGCGTGCAAAGATCGAGGAGCCGCGCCCCGACTTTCCCCACTAACGCACGTCGTTACCGGTTCCGCGCACGCACGCACGAATTCGAATCCTGGAATTTCTGGAGCAAATCAATCCGATTGATTACCCTTGATTTCTTTCCTAAAGGATGCATATCAGTCCGACTGACCACCCTCCACGGCGATCCGTGGACTTGGCCACGTTAAACACGCGACTGAAGTCTTCCTCAGGATTGCTATGTGACGAGCTTGACGCCCCTTCGCAGGTTGACTTGGCCCTACCAATAGGCTCCAAGGCACATCACTCGTAAACCTAGACTCATAGAAGGCCCACGCTAGTTTACCCCTAGGACAAGGAGTGGCATCTCTCCGGAGAATCAGACCAAGCCTCGGCTTCGCTACTCCAGTTGTAATGGCATGCCCTCACTCGGGCCCCAAGTCTATCTCCTCCGAGAGACAAACGAATGCCACCAGGTTTTTCTCGGCAATCAACAGCACCCGGTCATCTGGGTAAATGGGTAGTCTAGAATCTGTTGTGTTTTCGTCCAAGGAACAGCGGACCACAATTCAGAAACATATTCCAAGTGCACCTACAGCACTCGGACGTAACTGAAGGATCGACCCATTTGTCCTGCGAGACCTCAGTCGTTTGAGTGGCTAATGATGAGGTCACGTATTACAGGTAGGGTCAAGGACCCATCATTTGGGACCCACATGGGGCCCGTCACCACCATGAGTAGGTCCTTGGACCATACCAGCATTCGGATGCATACATCAGGAAGTCCACTCGGACGGCTCAACGGCACTCAGACAACTACCCGCCACTCGGCTGACGAACCACCACTCGGACCAAGGAGGCAAACGGACCGCATGGGAGCTGTAATGGTCGAGGAATCCTATGTCATCCATTAAACAGAGTCAAGGCACCCATTACCTATAACTATCATAGTAGAGGCTCATCACACCTGTAACTGATGCATTCAGTGTCATTTAATGCCCCGGTGACATGGGAGACATGGGGCTGCTGCGCACTCTATATAAGCCGCACCCTCCTCCACAGCCGGGCACGACCAAACTTTGTAACCATATCCATCAAATCAAAACAAGCCTCAGAACACGAAACGTAGGGTGTTACCTCCGCCAAGAGGGGTCTGAACTCATTAAACACCGAGTGTTACACCTACACCATAGCTAGGCTCTGCACCTTATTCGTACCCCTAGTACTCATTGTCAGGATCGTCACCCCGCTAGGGCCCGTAACCCATAGTTCCACGGGATCGAAACTTGACTCTCTTGTACACCCCTATGTCTGAAGTTATCCCTCACGCATTGGCTTAGTATGTAGATCACGAGCCACCTTCCTAGAGACGATCTATTCTGGTTTCAGTTGCAATACCTATTCTGTTGCTCTGAACCCCCTCACACTACTTCAAGCATCAAACGGTTTCTTACCCGTTTGAAACTTTTTAACCCTCTTATAATGCTCTTGATGTGTTTCATGTAATCAACTCGAGAGATACTTTATGCTTCTTCCCCTGAGTTAACCGTCCGATGCTCAATCTTGTTAAAAAACTCGTCCGTTCCCCTCTTATCCTTTCATAAGTACGGTGAAGATCCTGAAGTAAGGATGAAAACTTCATCATGATGCATTGAAGCAGAGAAATAAAGACATCAACGAAGGGATCAACTTCTTCGAGAAGAGCAGCGAAGAATGAGAAGATCCGTTAGAACTTTGTAACCAGAACTTTCTCCTTACTCCACCTCTTAAATCTCGGGACGAGATTTCTTGTAGTGGAGGAGATTTGTAATAACCCCAGTGTCATGCCATAGTGACCTCACACTAACGGTGCCAGGTCATCAAGTTTAACTAAGCCAGATTGTCACTTGAGCAAAATTTGAATCAAACTCAAATTTAAAATAATGTAAAATAATATTTATTCAAACAGTAAAACAAAAATGTTCATTGTGTTACAAATAATCAATTAATAATTTTCATTGTGAAACCAACTTTTTATAAAGTGTATAAGTGCCCTAAAATAATTAAAATAGGGGCCAAATTTTTTTAATTGCAAACTACTTCAAATAATCTCCTAACTTTTTGAGGCAGTGCAGAATATTGCATAGTCTGAACCTAAGCCTGAAACCGAGTGCTTCTACTGCAAAGGTAGTGGTCAGTGGAAGCGGAACTGCCCCAAGTGTTTGGCAGATAAGAAGGATGGCAAAGAGAAAGGTATATTTGATATAGATGTTATTGATGTGTACCTTACTAATGCTCGTAGTAGCGCATGGGTATTTGATACTGGTTCTGTTGCTCATATTTGCAACACGAAACAGGGGCTATGGATTAACCGAAGATTGGCTAAGGACGAGGTGACAATGCGCGTCGGAAATGGTTCCAAGATCGATGTGATCGCCGTCGGCATGCTACCTCTACATCTACCTTCGGGGTTAGTTTTATACCTGAATATTTGTTATTTGGTGCTAGCGTTGAGCATGAACATTATATCTGGACCTTGTTTGATGCGAGACAGTTATTCATTAATATCAGAGAATAATGGTTGTTCTATTTATATGAGTAATATCTTTTATGGTCATGCACCCTTGTTGAGTGGTCTATTTTTTGTTGTATCTTGATCGTGGTGATACACACGTTCATAATATTGAAGCCAAAAGATGCAAAGTTGATAACGATAGAGCAATTTATTTGTGGCACTACCATTTAGGTCATGTTGGTATAAAGCGCATGAAGAAACTCCATGCTGATGACCTTTTGGAATCACTTGATTATGAATCACTTGGTGCTTGCGAACCGTGACCCATGGGCAAGATGACTAAAACTCCGTTCTCCGGAACAATGGAACGAGCTACTGACTTATTATAAATAATACATACCAATGTATGCGCTCCAATGAGTGTTGAGGCTCATGGCGGGTATCGTTATTTCCTGACCTTCACAGATGATTTGAGCAGATATGGGTACATCTACTTAATGAAACATAAGTCTGAAACATTTGAAAAGTTCAAAGAATTTCAGAGTGAAGTGGAGAATCATCGTAACAAGAAAATAAAGTTTCTATAGTCTGATCGTGGAGGCGAATATTTGAGTTACGAGTTTGGTCTTCATTTGAAACAATGTGGAATAGTTTCGCAACTCACGCCACCTGGAACACCACAGCGTAATGGTGTGTCCGATCATCGTAACCTTACTTTATTGGATATGGTGCGATCTATTATGTCTCTTACTAATTTACCGCTATGGTTTTGGGGTTACGCTTTAGAGACTGCTGCATTCACATTAAATAGGGCACCATCAAAATCCGCTGAGACGACACCATATGAACTGTGGTTTGGCAAGAAGCCCAAGTTGTCGTTTCTTAAAGTTTGGGGCTGCGATGCTTATGTGAAAAAGCTTTAACCTGATAAGCTCGAACCCAAATCGGAGAAGTGCGTCTTCATAGGATACCCAAAGGAAACTAGTGAAGAAGCGATAGATGTTTGTTTGGCTTGCCAAATCAATGGATTTATCCGAACTCGGTTCGTCGACAAGAGAAATTCTGCAATGCTTGTGAGGATGACTGAGTGTTAGAATGTGAGATTCGCTAAACCATATACAAGGTATTGATTTGGGTGCGGGATAGATTGATCACCATACCGACTTAGTCTTATTATTCGCCTTTGCTATATGGGATGGTAAATCTGAGTGACTTACCCATAGTAGAGCGATGACGATCAAAACCATGTTTAAACCTTAGAATGGTATGACAATTTTTTCCCTTGTACAAGGCAGTTGTTGCCAATCGTAGGTCATACGGTGAGAATAAACCCCAAACCCTTTTTCCTGCAGGAGAAACCATAATTTTTTGACCATCATGAGATATTGGTAGTTGTTTAGTATTGGCGCCAGACCCATCATCTCAGAAGACTCAGTCACAGAAGAAACCTTACTAAGATGGAAGGATAGAAGAATTAAGGAAAAGGTTATGCCACTACCGGAAGAGCCTAGAGAAGGAATGTTTTTCCTGAAATTCTGAGAAGACCGACACCGCCAACAATAAGGATGGAGTATATGAGTTTTGATGGAACCGTAGCAATGCTTCTAAGAGTGGTAGCACCCGAGACCCCGGAGACGATCGATGGATTTTGAGAAGACCTCAAACCTAACCTATTTCTTGCTAGCCTCTCCGAATCTCAAGGATGAGATTCATTTTCAGGGTGGTAGGTTTGTAACATCCCAAAATTCTAAATTTTGGAATGTTATATTAAATAGATAGTTATGATTGATTGTTTGGTTTCTTGTGTGAAATTGAGTGAAATTTGAAACTTTTTGAAAGTTAAATGAGAGGGAATAAAAGGACTTTCCCGAACTTTCATCTTGCATTTATGATCTCCATGAATTCAAATTCATTTCGTCACAAAATCCTAGAGAGAAGATGACATGACTTCTTCCATTTATATAAATGAAAAGGGTTTTGAAAAGATTTGAATTCCATTTGGAACTATTTCAAATTCAGAACCTTTAAGCAACTCAATGATTTTCATGAGAGAAGATAAAATGACTTCTTCAAAACTTATGAAATATGAGTTGGAAGTTTTAGAAGAATTAAATTCAAAGTCCCATTGAAATTATTTTCAATTTGGGGTTATTTGGTTTTTATTCAAATTATTTTTCTCCAAAAATAAAATATATGGAAAATAGGGTAAAATGACTCCCTACATGAGAAAATTGGAGAAAAATGAATTTGAAATTATTTTCGTATTTTAAAATATTTTATCTTGTTTTTAATTAAATCAGTAGCACTATTTGCTTTATTTAAATTTTTGTGGATTTTATTTGACGCCACACAAATGTCCATGTTGTAGAAAATAATTTTCTGAAAATTTTGATATATTATTTGCCTATATATATTTTTTCCTTTTTGTTTTATTCTTTTTTGTTTGACTGTTTAAAAAAACTTCTGGACCGACCGGACCAGGCCGGCCCAGCCAGTCAGCCAGGCCGCGGCCCAGCAGGCCCGACGCGCCCTCCCGCTCGCCCTTTAGCTCGGGACAGAGTCCCGAGCTGCCATGACACCGCCGCCGACCTCGACGGCCGTGTCCGCCCCGGCCTCCTCTGCCCCCTCCCCCACGCCACCGCGCCTCCCCTCCTCTTTAAATAGCTAGGGCCCCATTCCTCTCCTCCCCGAACCGTCACCGCCGCCTGGCGCAATACCTCGCCTGAGTTGCAAGCTCCGACGAGATCTACCACCGCCGCCGCGCTACGTCCCCCTCCCCCCCCCCCCACTCGCCGAGCGCCGACACCGCCATTTCCTTCGCCTCGTCACGCCGCCCCTCCCCAGCTACTCCGTCATCGCCGCCAACGCCCGGAGTCGTCGTCCCGTTCAAGCCGAGTTGCTGCCGCCGTCTTCCTCGTCGCCAGTGACTTCCACGCCAGGGTAACCGCCTCCTCTCCCCCTAGTCCGTCCGATCTAAGATCTACGGTTAGGATTAGATTTGTTCATTTTTTTCAAACCGTTTTTCTTTATGTAGTGAACGTTCATTGTTTTAGTCGTTGTAGCGAATGATTTCATTTGTTCGCATTTGGTAGCGAACGTTCGTTTGGTAGAATTTTTCTTTTCTTTTTAATTTCTGCCAGGGACCTATCCAAAGTTTTATATTTACAGTTTAGCCCCTGGTTTTCAATCGATCACTACTTGTTACTCGTTGGTCCAAATCCAATGAAACCAACGCCCACTTCTTCATTTTTATCCCCCCTATCCATTAATCCAACTCAAACCTGTTTTTGAAAGTTTTAAAATTTGAATTCAAACAGATTTGTATTTGAACTTTGTTTGATCGTAACTTGAGTTTTATAACTCCGTTTGAGTCGATTCTTTTTGCAAATCAAAGCTCTTGACCTAAACTTTCTGATAAGACCAAATTCACTTAATTTTGGTACTGTTAGAAATTGTTTTCTGTTACAAGAGCTGTTTGCTTGTTTTCGAAGCTTTCCAAGATCTTTTCTTCGATTCTTTTGCATGATTTCTTATGTGTGGTTACTATTGCTTGCTCACGGTAGATTGAATGGAGTGTGACGTGTAGAACTATCAGGAATTATGAGTGTGAATCATCTTCATCAACAGTACAAGGCTAGTAAAACTTTGATCATATCCCTTTATTACCTAGTTTTTATGCATTAGTTCCAATGCTCAAACATTGCATGATTAGGATCTGATTAACATGTCGGTTTGGAAAGTAGATGCTGAGGTAGAACCTATTGCCCTTTTATTATCAAACCCTTGGGAGTTACTTCTACGTTATGATCAGATTGCTAAGCTATGCTCGTAGACGTGGTTTGGGTGAGTGTATCCATGAAAGATGAGAGAGATATTGTTAATTAAGGGTTTAACTTAAGGTGGCTACTTTAATACACATTTGGGTGGATTGGTTGGGGCACCCTGGAGCAACCAGTGGTTTGCCCGGGCACCTGGAGAACACAGTGCTTGCCCAAGGGGATCCCGGAGTACCCGTGTGATCACCCTATGGAATGCCACCCAGGCTCAAAGGGATCATAAGATTATTCATGCTAGAAACTTCCGTGTGCAGCCACAAGCCATTATGGGCTCTAGCATAGTTGAGTAAATTGTGTGAGATCTTGAAGAGGTGGACTAGCAGATGTAGGGGATGTAGGTGGTATTGTCTACCCGGAGTAAAGAGTTAATGTTTCTGAAAGACTGTGTCTCGGTCATCCGTTTCTCAAACATCATGTAGTGCGAGAAATCCAATAGAGGAGATCAAGTCTTGTGGGGAAAAGTGCGCAAACCTCTGTAGAGTGTACAAACTAGTCATGGTTAGTTGTGTCCCTGGTTATGGACATCTTGAGTATCTGGTACTTGAATTATTGATTTGATCTCACCACTTTAATTAATTAATTTGTTGGGTTGATGATTATTAATTTCGATTGAGTTGGAGGAACCTTCTCAATGTTTTCAACAAACTTTGTAGTTAAATAAAACATATTCCTTTGTTGTAGGGGAAAATTAGCTTTATGCAAAAATTAAACCTTGAGCCTCCACCAGCCAAATATGCATGTGGTGATAGCTTTTATTCATTATTATCCTATGGCGTGAATTTGCCAGTACATTCAATGTACTGACCTACATGGCTGCAACGTCTCATGTTGCAGGAATCTTAAGACGAGTAAGTGATACGTCAGTGTTACGATTTCTACACTCAACTTTGCCGTTGGTGTTGATGGGAATCCACAACCTTGTTGTTTCTTCCACTTTATGGTTGAGGTAATAGTTTTTATGTTACTTTATACATGTGATTTACCTCTGTTATAAATCCTCGAGTACTGTGTGTGTCAGCATACCGATCCAAGGATCACACTTAAGCAAAGAGACTTGACCGTCTGAGGTTGGGTCGCTACACCTATGCTTCAGCCATAGGTTCTATCATGTATGCAATGTTGTGCACCAGACCTGATGTGTGCCTTGCTATAAGTATAGAAGGGAGGTACCAAAGTAATCTAGGAGTGGAGCACTGGACAGCGGACAAGAGCATCCTGAAATACCTAAAAAGGACTAAGGATATGTTTCTCGTTTATGGAGGTGACAAAGAGCTTGTCGTAAATGGTTACGTCGATGCAAGCTTTGACACTGATCCGGATGACTCTAAGTTGCAATCCGGATACGTATTTATATTGAATGGTGGAGCTGTCAGTTGGTGCAGTTCCAAGTAGAGCATCGTGGTGGGATCTACGTGTGAGGCAGAATACATAGCTGCTTCAGAAGCAGCAAATGAAGGAGTCTGGATGAAGGAGTTCATATCCGATCTAGGTGTAATACCTAGTGCATCGGGTTCAATGAAAATATTTTGTGACAATTATAGAGCAATTGCCTTGGCAAAGGAATCCAGATTTCACAAGAGAACAAAACTCATCAAGGGACGCTTCAATTCCATCCGCCATCAAGTCGCGGAGGGAGACATAGAGATTTGCAAGATACATACGGATCTAAATGTTGCAGACAAGTTGACTAAGCCTCTTCCATGAGCAAAACATGATCAACACAAAGACTCCATGGGTCTTAGAATCATTACTTCGTAATCTAGATTACTGAATACAGTGCAAGTGGGAGACCGAAGGAAATATGCCCTAGAGGCAATAATAAAGTTGTTATTTATATTTCCTTATATCATGATAAATGTTTATTATTCATGCTAGAATTGTATTAACCGGAAACTTGATACATGTGGGCATACATAGACAATATATAGTTTCCCTAGTATGCATCTACTTGACTAGCTCGTTAATCAGAGATGGTTATGTTTCCTAACCATAGACATGTGTTGTCATTTGATGAACATGATCACATCATTAGAAGAATGATGTGATGGACGAGACCCATCCATTAGCTTAGCATTATGATCGTTACAATTTTATTGCTACTGCTTTTTTCATGACTTATACATGTTCCTCTGACTATGAGATTATGCAACTCCCGTATACCAGAGGAACACCTTGTGTGCTATTGATAACCCACAAGTATAGGGGATCAATTGTAGCCTCTTTCAATAAGTAAGAGTGTCGAACCCAACGAGGAGCTAAAGGTAGAACAGATATTCTCTCAAGTTCTATCGACCACCGATACAACTCTACGCACGCTCGACGTTCGCTTTACCTAGAACAAGTATGAAACTAGAAGTACTTTTAGGAGTTGTTGGATAGGCTTGCAAGATAATAAAGAGCACGTAAATAAAAAGTAGGGGCTGTTTAGATAAAGAAGCAATAAATTAAATATAGCGAGTGTGGAGAAGTCGTGGTAGGAGTTGTGAAATTGTCCCTAAGCAATTGACTACTTTACTAGACCGATAGCAAGTTTTATGTGGGAGAGGCATAAGCTAATGTAGTTTCTCTTCTTGGATCATATGCACTTATGATTGGAACTCTAGAAAGCATCCGCAACTACTAATGATCGTTAAGGTAAAACCCAACCATAGCATTAAAGCATCATGTCCCCTTTATCCAATATGCCACAACCCCCTTACTCGGGTTTATGCTTCTGTCACTCAAGCAACCCACTATAAGCGAATCATGAATGTATTGCAACACCCTACAGAGGGAATCCCTCATGCTTGCGCGACATGGAGGGCACAATAGGACAGCAACATAAGCACAAGCAAATTAAACCAATCATAGCAATTCATCAATCACCGGTAGGACAACGAAAATCTACTCAGACATCATAGGATGGCAACACATCATTGGATAATAATATGAAGCATAAAGCACCATGTTCAAGTAGAGGGTACAGCGGGTTGCGGGAGAGTGGACCGTTGAATATAGATGGGGGAAGGTGATGGAGATGTTGGTGAAGATGATGGAGGTGTTGGTGTAGATCGCGATGATGATGATGGCCCCTGGCGGCGTTCCGGCGCCACCGGAAGCAAGGGGAGAGAGCCCCCCTTCTTCTTCTTCCTCCTTGACCTTCTCCCTAGATGGGAGAAGGGTTTCCCCTCTGGTCCTTGGCTCCCATGGTGTGGTAGGGGCAAGAGCCCCTCCGAGATTGGATCTATCTCTCTGTCTCTCTCTATTTCTGCGTTCCTGGATTCTGCCCTTTCACCGTTTCTTTTATATCCGGAGATCCGTAACTCCGATTGGACTGAAACCTTCGCCTAGATATTTTTCCAAAAATTAGCTTTCTTGCAGCCAAAGAAGAGCAGCAACCGCCTTATGGCGGGCCCACGAGGGTCAGAGGCGCACCCAGTATAAGTGGGCGTGTGGGCCACCCTCGTGGCCACCTCGGGCATCGTCTCGCATTGATTTTACTTCCCAAAAATCATAAATATTCCAAAATAATTTTCCATCCATTTTTATCCTGTTTGTACTCCATCTGATATGGGGTTTCTGTGAAACATAAAACATGCAACAAATAGGAACTGGCACTGGGCACTGGATCAATATGTTAGTCCCAAAAATAGTAAAAAAGTTGCCAAAAGTATATGAAAGTTGAATAATATTGGCATGGAACAATCAAAAATTATAGATACGACAGAGACGTATCAGCATCCCCAAGCTTAATTCCTTCTCGTCCTCGAGTAGGTATATGATAAAAAAGATAATTTTTGATGTGGAATGCTACCTAGCATAATCTTGATCATATATCTAATCATGGCATGAATATTAAGACACGAGTGATTCAAAGCAATAGTCTATCATTTGACATAAAAACGATAATACTTCGAGCGTACTAATAAAGCAATCGTGTCTTTCCAAAACAACATGACCAAAGCAAGCTTATACCTACAAAATCATATAGTTTGGCCATGCTCCATTTTTGTCACACAAAATGCTCCCATCATGCACAACCCCGATGATAAGCCGAGCAATTGGTTCATACCTTTTAACGCGCTTCAGATTTTTCAACCCTCACATAATACATGAGCGCAAACCATGGATATAGAACTATGGTGGAGGTTTATGTGGAGAAGAAAAAAAGGGAGAAAGTCTCACATCGACGCGGCTAATCAACGGGCTATGGAGATGCCCATCAACTGATGTCAATGCGAGGAGTAGGGATTGCCGTGCAACAGATGCACTAGAGCTATAAGTGTATGAAAGCTCAAACTAAAAACTAAGTGGGTGTGCATCCAACTTGCTTGCTCATGAAGACTTAGGGCATTTGAGGAAGCCCATCGTTGGAATATACAAGCCAAGTTCTATCATGAAAATTCCCACTAGTATATGAAAGTGACAATATAGGAGACTCTCTATATGAAGAACATGGTGCTGCTCTGAAGCACAGGTGTGCTAAAAGGATAGTAACATTGCCCCTTTTCTTTTTTTTCTTCTCTTTTGGGCAGGCTTCTTTGGCCCCCTTTTTTATTTAGGCTTCTTTGGCCTCTATTTTTTTATGGGGCAATGCTCTATGATGATGATCATCACACTTTATTTACTTACAACTCGATACTAGAACAAAGATATGACTCTATATGAATGCCTCTGGCGGTGTACCGGGATGTGCAATGATCTAGCGTAGCAAAGATATCAAAAAACGGACAAGCCATGAAAACATCATGCTAGCTATCTTACGATCATGCAAGGCAATATGACAATGAATGCTCAAGTCATGTATATGATGATGATGGAAGTTGCATGGCAATATATCTCGGAATGGCTATGGAAATGCCATGATAGGTAGGTATGGTGGCTGTTTTGAGGAAGATATAAGGAGGATTATGTGTGATAGAGCGTATCATATCACGGGGTTTGGATGCACCGGCAAAGTTTGCACCAACTCTCAAGGTGAGAAAGGGCAATGCACAGTACCGAAGAGGCTAGCAATGATGGAAGGGTGAGAGTGCATATAATCCATGGACTCACATTAGTCATAAAGAACTCATATACTTATTGCAAAAGTTTATTATCCCTTGAAGCAAAGTACTACTGCGCATGCCCCTAGGGGAATAGATTGGTAGGAAAAGACCATCGCTCGTCCCCGACCGCCACTCATAAGGAAGACAATCAAAGAAACACCCCATGCTTCAAACTTGTCACACAACGGTTACCATACGTGCATGCTACGGGACTTGCAAACCTCAACACAAGTGTTTATACAATCCACAAATACCCACTAGCATGACTCTAATATCACCATCTTTATATCCCAAAACTATTGCAAGGAATCAAAACATATCATATTCAGCGATCTACAAGTTTATGTAGGATTTTATGACTAACCATGTGAATGACCAATTCCTGTCATCTCTCTAAATAGATATAAGTGAAGCAAGAGAGTTTAATTCTTTCTAAAAAAGATATGCCCACTCTCTAACAAATATAAGTGAAGCAAAAGATCATTCTACAAATGGCGGTTTTCAATGTGAAGAGAAACAGGCAATCCAAACTTCAAAAGATATAAGTGAAGCACATGAAGCATTCTATAAAGCCATACTCAAAAGATTTAAGTGAAGTGCAAAGAGCATTCTATAAATAAACCAAGGACTATCTCATACCAGCATGGTGCATAAAAGAAAAGTAAAAACTAAATGCAAAAGATGCTCCAAGACTTGCACATATCGCATGAACGAAACGAATCCGAAAACATACAGATACTTGTTGAAGAAAGAGGGATGCCTTCCGGGGCATCCCCAAGCTTAGACGCTTGAGTGTCCTTGAATATTTACATGGGGTACCTTGGGAATCCCCAAGCTTGAGCTCTTGCCTCTCTTCCTTTTCCTCATATCGAGACCTCGATCAAACACTTCATCCACACAAAACTTCAATAGAAAACTCAGTAAGATCTGTTAGTATAATAAAGAAAATCACTACTCTAGGTACTGTTGCAAACCAATTCATATTTTGTTTTTGCATTATAGCTACTGTAATATAACTTTTCCATGGCTTAATCCACTAATATAAATTGATAGTTTCATCAAAACAAGCAAACTATGCATCAAAAACAGAATCTTTCAAAAACAGAACAGTCTGTAGCAATATGAACATTCACCACACTTCTGTTACCCCAAAAATTCTACCAAAATTATGAAAAATAAAAAATTTGTATAGAAAGACAGTGCAGAAAGAATCAGAACCGTTTGACGTTCCAGTTAAAAATGTAAAATTACGCACTACAGCCAAAGTTTCTGTCCTGCACCGTACAAACCAACAAGCATTGTAAACATCCTAAAGGCAAACCATGGCACATTATTTTTATAATACAATGGAATTGTACAAGGGGATAATTATTTTTGATGAGAAGTTTCTGTAATTAAGATTCACAAAGTTTCCGTGAGCATGAACAAAGTTCAAGGAGCTCTCCCACTTCAACAGTGCTTGTCTTTCTCATTTTCACTTTCCTTTTTGAAAAGTTTTGGGTTCCCCTCTTTATTTTTATTTTTTTTGTTTTTAAACTATATGAAAGCACTCAACTTAAATAAATGCCTCTCTTAAACTTCGGGGTTGTCTCCTTGGCAGCGCTTTCTTTATAGCCATTAAGCTAGGCATATAGTGCTCAAGTAATGGGTCCAACCGGATCCCAAGGTATATCAAAGCCAATTTTAATTAACAATGATTTGTGAAGTAGTGAGCACAAAGTAACATATATCATGCAACAACGAAGTCTAACTCTCTTCTTATGCATCGGCATGTCATAAAAGAACAAATCATGCACACATAGTAAAGGCCAATGCATAGTATAAGCAGTTTCTTGCAATTTTATCATATTGGTAACATAGAGGGGTGGAGATATAGTTCCTCTCTCATAATAGTTGCAAGTAGGAGCAGCAAGCACATGCATATTATATCTATCAAAATCATCATGTGCAATGGTATAAATGCAAACCATCAACATAATCCTTAATAAGCACAAACTTCTTCGATACAGTGTAGTTTGGAGAATTCAAAAAGATAATAGGACTATCATGTGTGGGTGCAATAGCAACAATTTCATGCTTAACATAAGGAAATATATCAAGTTCATCTTCATAAGCATAATTCATATTGGCATCATGGCCACAAGCATAGCAAGCATCATCAAAAAGGGATATTTCAAACAAATTAAAGGGATCATAGCAATCATCTTCGGTAAGCACGAAGGGGAATTAAACAATGTATGTGTTGAAGAGTTACTCTCATTAGAAGGTGGGCACGGGTAGCTAATCCGCTCTTCCTCCTTTTGTTCTTCGCTCTCCTCATCATCTTTTTCATCCAATGAGCTCACAGTTTCATCAATTTCTTCTTCCATAGCTTCCTGCAAAATATTAGTCTCTTCTTGATAGCGGAGACTTTCTCAATAAATGCATCAATATCGGAATTGTATTCATAATTTTCATAGCAATATCTAAGTATAGCAAAAATTTCAGGTCTATAAACTGAATCATCAAAATCTTCAAACTCTTTAAACATAGATTCAATCTCATAAGCACCCATAAAAGCAACAAATTCTTCTATTTGTTCCACATCATAGTAATCATAGATACCATTAGCATAAGAAGCCAAGGTTTTATCATCATTGAATTTGCATAAAAAGGGAAGGTGTGGAGCCTTCATCCTAGAGCAAGAAGTATAATCATGTCTCAAGCATAGATCCCGAGCATACCAACACAACATATAAATTTGATCCCATAATAGTTTCCCTTTTTGTGTCAAGCGATAATCCCTAAAGTATTCACGTTGATCCAACGTGTCTCCATTAACATAATTGAATGAGGTTTTCTCAGGATTATCAAAGTAGTACAAAATTTCTTTCACATAACGAGCATGGAGGGTTTTAGGAGGTTCCCCATCTCCATGAGTAGCAAGTACACCTAATTGTTTTTGTATTTCGTGTTCCATATCCATAACTAAAAATAGAGAACAACTTAGAACAACAAATAAAAATTACTTAGTGATCAAGCAAACAAGCACACACGAGAATATTCACCCCACGCTATGACTCCTCGGCAACGGCGCCAGAAAAAGGTCTTGATAACCCACAAGTATAGGGGATCAATTGTAGCATATTTCAATATGTAAGAGTGTCGAACCCAACGAGGAGCTAAAGGTAGAACAAATATTCCCTCAAGTTCTATCGACCACCGATACAACTCTACACACGTTCGACGTTCGCTTTACCTAGAACAAGTATGAAACTAGAAGTACTTTGTAGGAGTTGTTGCATAGGCTTGCAAGATAATAAAGAGCACATAAATAAAAAGTAGGGGCTGTTTAGATAAAGAAGCAATAAAGTAAATATAGCGAGTGTGGAAAAGTGGTGGTAGGGGTTGTGAAATTGTCCCTAAGCAATTGACTACTTTACTAGACCGATAGCAAGTATTATGTGGGAGAGGCATAAGCTAACATACTTTCTCTTCTTGGATCGTATGCACTTATGATTGGAACTCTAGCAAGCATCCGCAACTACTAAAGATCATTAAGGTAAAACCCAACCATAGCATTAAAGCATCAAGTCCCCTTTATCCCATACGCCAAAACCCCCTTACTCAGGTTTATGCTTCTGTTACTCAAGCAACCCACTATAAGCGAATCATGAACGTATTGCAACACCCTACAGCAGGAATCCCTCACGCTTGCGCGACATGGAGGGCACAATAGGGCAGCAACATAACCACAAGCAAATTAAACCAATCATTGGCAATTCATCAATCACCGGTAGGACAAGGAAAATCTACTCAGACATCATAGGATGACAACACATCATTGGATAATAATATGAAGCATAAAGCACCATGTTCAAGTAGAGGGTACAACGGGTTGCGGGAGAGTGGACCGCCGAATATAGATGGGGGAAGGTGATGGAGATGTTGGTGAAGATGATGGAGGTGTTGGTGTAGATCGCGATGATGGTGATGATGGCCCCCGGCGGCGTTCCGGCACCACCGGAAGCAAGGGGGAGAGAGCCCCCATTCTTTTTCTTCTTCCTTGACCTTCTGCGGCGTTCAGAGATTGGATCTATCTCTCTGTCTCTCTCTATTTCTGCGTTCCTGGATTCTGCCCTTTCACCGTTTCTTTTATATCCGGAGATCCGTAACTCCGATTGGACTGAAACCTTCACCCAGATATTTTTCCAAAAATTAGCTTTCTTGCGACCAAAGAAGAGAAGCAACCGCCTTATGAGGGGCCCATGAGGGTCTGGGGCACGCCCAGTATAAGTGGGCGCGCGGGCCACCCTCGTGGCCACCTAGGGCACCGTCCCGCGTTGATTTTACTTCCCAAAAATCATAAATATTCCAAAATAATTCTTCGTCCGTTTTTATCCCGTTTGGACTCCGTTTGATATGGGGTTTCTATGAAACATAAAACATGCAACAAATAGGAACTGGCACAGGGCACTAGATCAATATGTTAGTCCCAAAAATAGTATAAAAAGTTGCCAAAAGTATATGAAAGTTGGATAATATTGGCATGGAACAATCAAAAATTATAGATACGACGGAGACGTATCATCTATCAAACGTCACAACGTAACTGGGTGATTATAAAGATGCTCTAGAGGTGTCTTCGAAGGTGTTTGTTGGGTTGGCATAGATTAAGATTAGGATTTGTCACTCCGTGTATCGGAGAGGTATCTATGGGCCCTCTCGGTAATGCTCATCACTATAAGCCTTGCAAGCAATGTGAATGTGACTAATGAGTTAGTTATGGGATGAAGCATTATAGAATGAGTAAGGAGACTTGCCGGTAACGAGATTGAACTAGGTATGATGATACCGACGATCGAATCTCGGGGAAGTAACATACCGATGACAAAGGGAACAACGTATGTTGTTATGCGGCTTGACCGATAAAGATCTTCATAGAATACGTAGGAGCCAATATGAGCATCCAGGTTCCGCTATTGGTTATTGATCAGAGATGTGTCTCGATAATGTCTACATAGTTCTCGAACCCGTAGGGTCCGCACGCTTAACATTCAATGACGATTTGTATTAAGAGTTATGTGTTTTTGACGACTGAAGTTTGTTCGGAGTCCCGAATGAGATCACGGACATGACGAGGAGTCTCAAAGTGGTAGAGACATAAAGATTGATATATTGGAAGGTTATGTTCAGACACCGGAAAGGTTTTAGAAAGGTTTGGACAATTTCCAGAGTACCGGAGGTTATCGGAACCCCCTAGGAGAGTATTGGGCCTTCATGGGCCTTAGTGGAAAGAGGAGGTCGGCGGCCAGGAGGTGGGGCTCTCCCCCTAGCCAAAACAAATTGGACTAGGGGAGGGGGCGCCCCCCCCCCTTTCCTTCTCCCTCTCTCTCTCCCTTGCCCCTTCTCCTACTCCGGGAAGGAAAGGGGACTCCTACTAGGACTGGGAGTCCTCGTAGGACTCCCCCCTTGGCGCGCCCCTCTAGGCAGGCCAACTCCTCCCTCCCTCCTTTATATACGGGGGCAAGGGGGCACCCCAAAGACAGATCAATTGTTCTTTGCCGTGTGCGGTGCTCCTCCACAGTTTACCACCTCAATCATAGCGTCGTAGTGCTTTGGCGAAGCCCTGAGCGGATCACATCATCAACATCGTGGCCACACCGTTATGCTGACGAAGCTCTCCCTCGACCCTCTACTGGCTCAAGAGCTCGAGGGACGTCATCGATCTAAACGTGTGCTGAACATGAAGGTGCCGTACGTTCGGTACTTGGATCGGTTGGATCCTAAAGACATTCGACTACATCAACCGCGTTAACTAACGCTTTCGCTTTCGGTCTACGAGGGTACGTGGACACACTCTCCCCTTCTCGTTGCTATGCATCTCCTAGATAGATCTTGCATGATCGTAGGAATTTTTGAAATTGCATGCTACGGTCCCCACCAGTAAGAACTCAACCTATCCAACCAACCAACCTGTCATCCGACGACCTAGCTCGATGAACAAGGAAGAAGATGGACACGGCAGTTTACCCAGGTTCGTGCCACCTTACGGTGTAAGACCCTACTCCGTGGATTGGCGTCACGAGGGACTGAGGTTGAACCAGTACAAGGGACGAACAACCTCAGGAGGTCTGCTCTGGTGGGGGGATGAATCGAGAGGTTTCAGTTCTGCCCCCCCTATGGTGGTGGCTAACCTACACTTATAGTGGCATCGGTCCTCTTTCCCCAAAATGTAGGCGGGAAGGGATCCCACAGTGGCCAATTTGAAAGGGGACAAGTAGTACATCTTATCCTGACTAAAGCTGGTCTTCGCCTGCAAAGCTTCTGGTGGTGATGCCGTGGTGGACTCGGCGATGACATCCATCCTGCCATCATGGTGGTCTTGGTCTTGTTGCACTGGAATGTAAACCTTTGCTTGATTCCTCAGGAACCCACGCCTGCGCTTGCCTCCTTAGCACCAAAGAGGAAACTGTCTTCTCTGCACCCGCATGACCTTGGTCGTCATGGCTTGCGTCACCGCAACCTCATGAGGTTGGGCACCTGCATAGGAATCTCTGCTCCTCAGGAGAAGCCTAGGGAGACCGCTCCCTCATGTGGTCTTGGCATCGTCCGCCGCGTCAGGCATGGTCCCTCACGAGGGTCCTGTCCTGATAGTCTTGTAGATCGGCCATACCAGGCCGTCAAGGGAGCCATGCCATGGGCCGTAGGCAGGAAAGTCCGGGTACCCTGGTTCCTAGAACGCCAACAGTAGCCCCCGGGCCCAAGGCGCACTCGGACTTGGCTTTGAGGCGAAGCCTAAGGGCAAGGGCGAAGCGCGGCAGGCCCCAATTGCTTGTGGGCCAGGCTGACGCATAGCACTTGATGGGACGTGGGCGTCTCCACTTCCCCACGCCGCCTCGACAACTGCCCAACTTGACGACTGCCTGGTGCATGCAGAAAGGCCATCATTGCCTAGGATGCGAGAGGCCGGCGGTTAACCTTCCTTCGCCTATAAATGGTAGAGGGGGGAGCCCCCATCCCATCTCCATCTCCTTGTTGCTCGCTCCTTCTTCTTCTTTGCCGCGTCGCCGTCCTGCCGAAACACCCATGGCGCCAGTGAGAGGTTCTCCACCGCAGAGAAGGGAAAAGCCCCACAGGTAGAACCAGAGCTGCTGCCATCGAAGAAAAGGCATGGCGGCCCCCACGAGCCCTCTGTAGAGCCCACAGGAGCGCGGCCCTGGCACGAATGTGCACCGCCGGGTTTCCCCACTAGTGCGCATGCTCGTGCGTAGAGCCCCTCCATGGGAGCAGCCGCAGAGGATGGAGCTGTGGGGAAGGACAAGTGATGGCCGTGCGGCCACTCCGCGAGCAGGCCCATGCCGACGGCACGACCCGCAAGTTTGTGGTGTGGGCGGGAATGCCGCCGCGGACGTGGATCCAGCTCCTGCAGTCCCGGATGAGGGAGATACCACTGAGGGGGGCCCGTCGAGCTATGGTTGCAGCACGACAGCTGTTGCGGCCAAGCCACAAAGGCGGAGGTCGAGGTCGTCAAGTCCGGCGACGTCTTCATGACCCGGGGATGGGGCGCGATCGTCCGCGCCTGCAATTCGGATGGGAGGCACGCCATCCACTTCGAGTATGACGGTGCGTTGACTCTCTTCTTCAAGGTCTTTGGGGAGGATGGCCGACGTCTGAGTGCTTCCCCAGGGGAGTCGACCAAGATGGTGGCCCCTCTTCAGGTCGACGAGGCAGCAAGGCCCGGGGGTGAACTTGCCCTTGACCTCATCTACGATTCCTCCGGAAGTAGCAGCGCTTCCTCCAGACCAAGCTGGAGGGACGATGACAGCTATGAGCCGCTGCGTCGCCACGCCTGGGCCTAGGGGAGGAGCGACACCACCCCGGCATCATGGGCGACGTCGCTTGAGCTGCAACCTTCGGGAGGCCTTTTTCCTTTTGCTTCATTCCTGCACAGAAATTATGAAGAGGCCCCGCGATGGTGTGTAAAAATCATGACACTTTTGCTCTAATGTTAGCGCCCCCAACTCATGGTGCGTTCACGTCTCTTGCTTGGGCACAGTTCCCCCTTTTAATTCCCGCAATAGCTTAGTGCTCTACACCGAGAGGACCCAGTCCCTAGGCAGGCTTCGACAGTCACTGGTATGCCAGGTCGTGATGCCGTGGTCAAGGCCAGGAGGTGAGCGGCCAAGGTCCGGTATGGGCCCCCGAGGCACGATGCTTGAGAGGTCCCCTTTAGTGCACAAGCAGCTTCTAAAGGACTAAGAGGGAATCATCATTGCCCGAGCAAAATCGTATGAATCAAGAGTGTCGATTGCGAGATTCACGCCTGCGCGTGTAAAGCAACTTATCTTGGTGAGCTTGCGGTGGTTTCTTTGTAGTGAGGGCGAGTTTCTCATGCAATGGTAGACTGAGCCCTCCTTCTATGGCTCCACCTCCACAGGGCCCTCACGAACTCCATCTCCCCCGCTCATCCAGGCGCTCTACATCCTCGGGACCCGGCTCTCGAGTGAGGCTTGGCCGCCGCTGGTATGCCAGGTCAAGATGCCGTGGTCAAGGCTAGGGGGTGAGGGCTCGAGGGCCGGTAGGAGCCCCTGAGCCACGGTGCTCAAGGCCCCCCTTTAACATGCAAGAAATCTGCGTGAGAGAGGAGCAGCATGCCCCGTGAGGAGGGGCCGAGCCCTTTGGTACGCGGCGTGGCGCTAGCGAAGCCACCCGTGGTCCTTCCTCCAGGGATCCCTGTGAGTTAGCCGTAAAACACAACAGGTAACCCCGCTTGTTATCCTGCCCATGATCTTTCCGCGAGAAGTCAAAGGCACTAAGGACCCAATGAGGTGACGTGCGTGGGGCCGGCCGCGAGCTACAGCTCGGTCTCTTAGATTTGTCAACGATGTAGGGACGGACCCGAGCACAGACACCGTGCCAGCAGCCCCCATTGCGAGATGAGCGAGAGGTGGGTCAGCAACGCACGGAAACCGCGAGAGGCAACACCAAAGATGACAGGTCGACAAGCGTGATGTTAACGATCATAATGACCCAAGCATGCATAATTGGTCTAGGGTACATAAATCAACTTGACGCACTATGGGGCCAGGCCCTGCCAGCCTGAGGGTCATGCAACCCGAGGGGCACCCACAGGTGAACAAACCAAAAAGTCACCTGGCACCTTCGTTGTAGAACCGTTGGAGTAGAAGAAGATGCATGCTACAGAGGTCGCTCCTCACGAGCCAGCCAGCTCCTCAGGACCGAGAGGCTCCGGAGGTCCAGGGGGTTCACGGGTTCTAGCTCCTCTAAGGGATTGGGGGATCCTCGGACAGCCGGACTATATGCTTATGTCGGACTGTTGGGCTATGAAGTTACAAGATTGAAGACTTCGTCCCGTGTTCGGATGGGCTCTCCTTTGCATGTAAGGCAAGCTTGGCAATTCGGATATGTAGATTTCCTTCTCTGTAACCGACTCTGTTGTAACCCTAGCCCCCTCCGGTGTTTATATAAACCGGAGAGTTTAGTCCGTAGGACAACAACAATCATATTCATTTGCTAGCTTCTAGGGTTTAGCTTCTACGATCTCGTGGTAGATCTACTCTTGTAATACTCATATCATCAAGATCGATCAAGCAGGAAGTAGAGTATTACCTCCATAGAGAGGGCCCGAACCTGGGTAAACATTGTGTCCCCCGCCTCCTGTTACCATTAGCCTTAGACGCATAGTTCGGGACCCCCTACCCGAGATCCGCCGGTTTTGACACCTACATTTGTGCTTTCATTGAGAGTTCCACTGTGTTGTCACCATAAGGCTTGATGGCTTCTTCAATCGTCTACAGCGATGCGATCCGGGGTGAGGTTTTCGTCCCCGGAAAGATCTTCGTATTCGGCGGCTTCGCACTGCGGGCCAAATCACTTGGCCATCTGGAGCAGATCGATAGCTACGCCCCTGGCCACCAGGTCAAAATTGGAAGCTTGAACTACACTGTCGACATCCGCGGAGACTTGATCTTCGAAGGATTCGAGCCCATTAGAGGTGCACCCTACAGCCGCGATGAACATGACCTAGATCTGCCATCGGACGGTGTTCGGGAGATCGCACCTGCATCTGCCCTGGCTTTAAATCCTGAGCAGATTGTGCCATCCGCGGACGAGTGGATGGACCCCGCAACGGAGGCCGCACACTCAGCGGCGATAGAGCCGAACACAGATCTCACTTCCAAGGAGGTCTATGTCTTCGGACCTCCAGACTCATCTCCGCTCATAGGTTCCGAACCGCGTACATCCGTTCCCATCATATCTAACTAGGCATCAATTATGAAGTTTAGCTCCGTGGATATCTTTCAGCACTCGCCCTTGGGCGACGTGCTAAGCTTGCTAAATCTCTCTCCCTAATAGGACATTCTTGGCCGAACTATGTCTGGCTTGGGTGGGAGGCGGACGATGAAGGAATTCGTTTCCCACCCACCACCCACTTAATAGCCACTGTCGACGACTTAACCGACATGCTTGACTTCGACTCCGAAGACATCGATGGTATGGACGACGATGCCGGAGAAGAACAGGAACCACCGCCCACAGGGCGCTGGATTGCCACCTCATCATATATATATATATATATATATATATATATGTATATATTCCAATGAGGACAATGGCAAGGGTCAAAAGGATATAGCAGAGGATGATCCTCTTGAGAAGCAAACCAAGCGCCGACGTCAGCGGCGCGCTCTAAATCCCGCCATAGCAAAAACAGCGATACCGGCACAAGAGACAATAGCACTCTGGACGATGTTGAATACGAAAACAATCTCGCCCAGCCAAGCTTCAAGCAAGCCGGACGGGAGGATGGGCAAGCTAGCCCTGATGAACAGGCAATGAATGGAGACTCAGAGGATGACAATTACATGCCCCTCTCCGAAGATGATGTGAGTCTCGGTGACGAAGAACTTATCGTGCCTGAGGATCCCATCGAGCAGGAGCACTTCAAGCGGCGGCTTATAGCCACTGCAAAGAGCCTAAAGAAAAAGCAGAAGTAGTTTCAAGCTAATCAAGATCTGCTAACTGGCAGATGGGATGAGGTCCTGGCAGCCGAGGAATATGGACTCGAGCGCCCAACTAAAAGCTACCCGAGGCGCAGGTTGTTACCTCAATTCGAGGATAAGGCACTAGTGCCTACACTACCAGTGCAGGATGCGGCTGACCGACCACCTCGTGGCCGAGACAAAGCGGCATATCAGCCCGAACACTAGCCCGCACCCCGTCGTCAAACAAATAAAAACACGAAGGCCTGGGGCTACACGCATGACCTACGAGACGAATTGAAAAACAAAGCAGGATAGTCAAGATCGATCTACAGATCGCGAGGGCGCGCCCCAACACGTGACGATGACCGCCACGCCGGATATACTAAATACAAATCCGTCCGGGCCAAATACAGCAGACCAGACTCGTTGGAACTACGTCGCGACATAGACTGGCACAAAGACGCTGCACACCCCCTATGCTTCACTGACAAAGTAATGGAGCACGAGTTCCTAGAAGTGTTTAAACATGTGAACATCGAACCATATGATGGAACAACAGACCCCGCGGAATGGATCAAAGATTTCCTTCTCCACATTCTTATGGCCCACGGCGATGATCTGCATGCCATAAGTACCTCCCACTAAAACTCAAGGGACCGGCTCGGCTTTGGCTGAATTGTCTGCCAGCAAACTCCATTGGCAGTTAGGAGAACCTGGAAGACGCATTCCTTGACAACTTCCGGGCACTTATGTGCGACCACCGGACGCTGATGATTTAAGTCACATAACCCAACAGCCCGGGGAGTCAGCCAGGAAATTCTGGACTCGGTTCTTAACTAAAAAGAACCAAATTGTCGACTGTCCGGATGTCGAAGCCCTAGCGGCCTTTAAGCATAACATCCGTGACGAGTGGCTTGCCCGACACCTTGACCAAGAGAAGCCGAAATCCATGGTAGCCCTTACAACACTCATGACCCGCTTCTGTGCGGGCGAGGACAGCTAGCTAGCTCATAGCAACATCGTCTCAAGCAAGCCTGGGACTTCTGAACCAAGAGATAACAGTGGCAAGCCCAGACGCAGCAAACACAAGCATCATAATAATGGCGACAACACCGTAGAGAAGACCGTCAATGCCTGATTCAGCGGCTCTACTATCGGTCAAAGGAAGAAACAATTCAAATGAAACAGTCCGGGCACGTCCAGTTTGGACCGTATACCTGACCGTCCATGCCAAATCCATGGCACCCCAGGAACACCAGCCAATCATACAACAAAGAATGTTGGGTCTTCAAACAAGCCGGCAGGTCAGGTGCCGAAAACAAGGAGAAGGGGTCGCAAAGTGATGGCGATGACGAGGAGCCCCGGCCACCGAACACAAGAGGGAAAAAGAAGTTTCCCCCGCAAATCAAAACGGTGAACATGATAAATGCCACCCATATTCCCAAGTGGGAGAGGAGGTGCACACTTAGGGATGTCGACGCAACGGAGCCAGTCGCCCCAAAATATAACCTATGGACATCTGGCCCAATCACCTTTGGCCGTACGGATCATCCGGCCAATACCAGTCAGGGCAATTCAGCCGCACTAGTCCTTGACCCAATAATTGACGGATTCCACCTCACACGAGTCCTTATGGACGGAGGCAGCAGTCTGAACCTGCTGTATCAGGACACAGTGCGTAAGATGGGTATCGATCCCTCAATGATCAAACCAACTAAAACCACCTTCAAAGGTGTTATACCAGGAGTGGAGGCCCGTTGTATAGGCTCCATCACTCTGGAGGTACTCTTTGGACCACCGGATAACTACCACAACGAAGAGTTAATCTTCGACATCGTCCCTTTTCGCAGCAGCTATCATGCATTGCTTGGGCGAACCGCGTTTGCTCGATTCAACATGGTGCCACATTATGCCTACCTTAAGCTCAAGATGTCGGGTTCACGCGGCGTCATAACAGTTAATGGCAAGGTCGAACGCTCCCTTCGTGCCGAAGAGTACACCGCCGCCTTAACAGTAGAAGCACATAATGGCATCTTTCAATCGAACCTTGAATCGACAGCCAAGCTTCCGGACACCATCAAAGGAGTACGAACTACTTTGCGGCAGGATAGCCCAGCTCGTCAAGAGCTCAGTTAAACACTCTGGTAGTAGACGGAGGCAAAGCTAGGATAGGACACACAATGCGGCTTAACCGCTCTGTGGCACACAAAGTTTTTTGCCTTTTCTTTGCAGGTCCACTCTTGTGTAGGCAAGGACTGGCGACATGGCGACCAGCCCCATGAATGGACGAATATACCAAGAAGGGAAACAGCTCGAATGCGTAAGGGAATCCTTAGATATTCCCCTCAATGACCATCCAATTACAATCCGGATCCGCACATAGCCTCCCCCACCTGGTCTCAGCAGGTTCCAAAGTCATATTTCTTTTTATCGCATTACCTGTACTCGTACGCATCGACTCAATTACAACATGTGGCTTTATATGACGCTCATTTGATGTTGTTTCTTATTGACACTCTTTGTAAAATGGCATCTGTACACTACGATATGCCTTAACATGCCAGGGGCCTCGTTGTACCCATAATACGGCAATAAAGTTCGGACACCTTCACGGTCGTTCGGCACCCCGAACTTATAGCATTATATGCATCGGCTCTGAATCATGTCTTGGGTCAATAGTTGGGTTGCCCAGCTCCTGTGCTTGCTACCCTATGTTCCGCTATATCGGTTAGGGTAGTAAAGGGAGAACTACTGCGATTGCGTCTCGGTTCTTCCGGACGAGCGCCTCAGTAGAGAAAGCCGAAAACTGACTGTCGTGATATGGCGAGAGCTGGTCAGCTGTTCGAGAGGTTACAAAATATTGAAGGAATTCTTCCGCACTATGCGATAACTAATGTAGTGTGCGATGGATTGGCTTTCTCTCCCGATCAGGTGCTTATGGAGCCCCTAGTGCGGTCTTCCGAACACCAGGGGCTGCGCCTACCTTTCTTTTGTCAAACTCCTATGGCGAAGTGAGGGTGATAAAGCCTTATAGTCCAATTGCCCGGTTCGTTGCGCTGAACACCTCCTTCAAGGACCCAGAACTGGGGTAAAGAGTGCTCCGGTTCATCCCGAACACCCCTATATTTTCTATGTGGGGGCAGAAGCCGATGGATGGCCAACTCTCAGGGTTAATATACAAAACGGCCGCACAGGAGGTAAAATTTCCAAAATAACAGGCATTATATCATTTAAATGACATTGTTCAAACATTACATAGGACAACATGAATGTATTCATGGGAATACAATGTCCTTGGCGCATTACTCTGCAACAAGACAGGATCCTTTCAGGACACTATCATAATATAACTCGGGCTTACGGTGCTCCTTCCCCTCAGGCGGTCCTTCGGTCATCGGCTTTTCAGCATCCATCTTCGCCCAGTGCACCTTTACGCGGGCGAAGGCCATTCGCGCACCTTCCATACAAACTGACCGCTTGATGATTTCAAGTCGAGGGCAGGCACTAACGAACCGCTTCACGAGCTCGAACTAGCTGCTGGGAATCGGCTCGGCGGGCCATAGCCGGATAATCAAATCCTTCATGGCTAGTTTGGCCGCCTTATGCAGTTCGGTACGCTGCTTCAGTTGATCGGCAAAGGGCACCGGATACTTTGGCGCCAGATACTGCGACCAGAAGAGCTTCTCCGCGGTGCTCCTTTCTTCGGCCTGGTAGAATTGTGCGGCATCAGATATGCTGCGCGGCAATTCCACAAATACCCCTAGAAAAATCCGAATTCAAATTAGTAACATGATTTTCTCCCTGCAAATACTTGCTTTGCATAGAAAAAGCCTTACCCACCGCGATCTTCCTCGCCTCCTAGATTTCCTGTACGGTGCCTTGGGCTTCCCTGCGGGCATCACGTGCAGCCTGACGAGCCTTGGTGAGTTCGGATTCTTTCTCTGTTAAACTCTGCTGCAAGGTCTCGCATTTCTTCACGGCATCTTGGAGCTCTTGCTCAGCTTCAATAACCCTGGCCTCATGCTTTTCACAAAGAGCCTGCTCTGCGGCTGCCTTCTTCTCGGCCTCGGCCATAGCCTTCTTAAGAGCCCCGACTTCGGCCGTCTCTCCTAGAGCACATCATGAAAATATTTTCATCATACTCAATTATTCATTCGCGCTCAACGCGAATAAGGTTTTTGCATACCTTGGTTATCCTCAAACTGCTTTTTCAATTGGCCAAGTTCTTCTTTGGCCTGCTCCAGACTCTGCTTCAGTCTGGAGACTTCGGCGGTATGAGAGGCGGCAGTCGCTACAGATGCCTGCTTATAAAAAACAAAAAGAGGGAGAGGTTCCATAAGGTGAGTCTCCTGCGAACATGTATTTGATCCTTTGTCCGGTTCTATATTTCGAACACCGAACAGTGTATCAGGGGCTACTACCTATACTATAACACTCTTTGAAACCTCACAAACATACCTCAAAGCCTGTTATAAGGCTGATGTAGGCTTCATTCAGCCCGCTCTCAGCAGACTGAATCTTCTCAATCACCGCACCCATTAGGGCACGGTGTTCTTCAACGATGGAGGCGCTCTTCAGCGCCGCTGATAAAGTATCCGGCACCTCTGGTTGGGCAAAGGTTGCCGGTGGAACAGGCGCACCCCCTCCTGTCGAGGGAGGCTACCTGCCTGATTCCGGAACCGTATCAGTCTCCGGAATTGTGTCCGGCTGGGGGCCGAATTCGAGGTAGCCCCCGCCGTCAGTGTCCATGGGAGCCTTTTCTCCCGTGTGTCCGGCCACCGATGTTTGACCCCCTGGCACTGCCTTGACGGTCTTTTCACCCCCTCCTTGGCCTGGGTCCCTCTGGGATGATGCCTCAGTGTCGTGCACGTGTTTTGGGGAAGGGGCCTTAGGGGGTGTCCCGCTGTCCATAGCATCCGAGCCCAGTAAATCCTCCGATGAGGATTGTTCAGCACGGGACCTCGCCGGACTGCAAGAAAGTGTGGCTCAATGATTAGACATCATACAATAGTGATTCTAGATGTGTAAGTGTCCGGATTTTATATACTCACTATTTCACCAGGGGCTGGACCCTGGGATCCCACTCCGGGTTGTTGTCCGTAACGGTGGCAGATTCCTCCGGAAGGGGAGTTTTTCCCTGCTTAGGCGATTCAGCCTCCAAATGTGTGGAGGCCGTCCTTTTCTTTCTTCCCCTCGTTGGGGAGGATTGGCTTTCCTCCTCTTCCTCGTCCTCCTTGGAGGAAGAGCGGGCCTCGGAGTCTTCGGATATTGTGTCCAAAGTTCCTCGGCGACGACGAGCGCCCCTGGTCTCTTTAACCTCTTTTCGGTTTTCTTCTCGACGCCTTGTAAGGCGCCGGGACCAGCATCTTCATAAGAAGTGGGCCGGTTGGTTCTTCCGGCAGCGGGGCCGGGCAGTAGATTCGCCCTGCCTTCTTCATCCAGCCCTAGGAGAGTTGTGTAAATATGTTGAGTGTTTCCCTTGGAATATACAAATAAAGCATGTGACTTGCCAACATACGTAGACTTACCAAACTCGTAGGTCAGGACAATTGATACCCGCGGTCCTCGGCTGAGTCCGGCCACGATTTGCCGGACTTAAAAAGCACTTTCCAGATATCTTCATGCAATGAGTCAAAGAACCCTAGTAGGGTCTGGTGCTTGGCCGGGTCGTACTCCCACAAATGGCAGGCCTTGTGTTGGCAAGGGAGAATCCGGCAAACTAACATCACCTGGACTACATTGACAAGTTTGATATTCTTGTCTTCCATACCCTTGACGCGCGTCTGGAGCACCGACAACTCATCGGGCGAAGACCAGTTCAGGCCCTTCTTGGGCAGGACGTAAGCCATAGTGGAGCTCCAGTTCGGAATTCGGGAGATGCGGCCCACTTTGTGCCGTGTGGCTCAGTGACATAGAACCACTGTTGTTGCCATCCCTTGATGGAATCATTAAAGGTACCTGATGGCCATGTGACGTTGGGCATCTTGCTCACCATGGCTCCTCCGCACTCAGCGTGCTCGCCGCTCACCACCTTGGGCTTCACATTGAAAATCTTCAGCCGTAAACCGAAGTGTGGGGGGATGCTGAGAAAGGCCTCGCACACGACGATGAATGTCGAGATGTTGAGGAAGGAATTGGGGGACAGATCATGAAAATCGATCCCATAATAATACATAATGCCGCGAACGAATGGGTGGAGGGGAAACCCTAGCCCGCAGACAAAGTGAGGGAGTAATACAACCCTCTCGTGGGGCTTCGGAGTAGGGACAATCTGTCCCATCGTCGGGAGACGATGGCTGATCTTCTTGGCCAGATACCCGGCCTCCCGGAGTTTCTTCATATCCTTCTCCCGGACGGTAGAGGCCATCCACTTGCCTCCTACTCTAGGTCCGGACATTTTCGGAGGGCCTTTTTTGGGCGGAGAGGGCGAATTCTTGGGCGTTGGAGCTTGAGTGGGAGAAAATGGATGAGCAGAGGAAGAAGAATGCGTGGGTGAAAAGGGGGAGTCCTTATCTCCTTATAAAGGCAGCAGGGATCCTGCGCCTCCCCACTTGCCCTGGAAACTCGCTTATCCCCCAAGCGCCGTGATTAATGGCACGGTTGGGTTACCCACACCCGTATTGATGAGTATCCCGTGATAAGGGGACACAATCTCTGCTTCGACAAGACGTGCCAATGAAACCGCCTCGCAAGGTGTGCAGTAGTAGGTTGAGAAAAACGGTTCAAATAATGACCGGGTCGCGGCGTGATGTCACGCCAGGTAAAAGACGCCAGCAGATCAGATTGGTGGAATATTGTGCTCTCTATGGTGGTATGTGGAATTTGTTTTGCAGAGCCGGACACGATTCTTGTGTTCGAATCTTCTTTGAAGTATTCGGAGAAGGAACCCGCCTTGCAATGTCGAAGACAATCTGCACGCCGGACTCATCGTCATTGAAGCCTGGTTCAAGGGCTACTGAGGGAGTCCTGGATTGGGGGGTCTTTGGACAGCCGGACTATATGCTTATGCCGGACTGTTGGGCTATGAAGATACAAGATTGAAGACTTCGTCCCGTGTTCGGATGGGACTCTCCTTTGCCTGGAAGGCAAGCTTAGCAATTCGCATATGCAGATTTCCTTCTCTGTAACTGACTCTGTTGTAACCCTAGCCCCCTCCGATGTCTATATAAACTGGAGGGTTTAATCCGTAGGACAACAACAATCATAATCATAGGCTAGCTTCTAGGGTTTAGCCTCTACGATCTCGTGGTAGATCTACTCTTGTAATACTCATATCATCAAGATCATTCAAACAGGAAGTAGGGTATTACCTCCATAGAGAGGGCCCGAACCTGGGTAAACATTGTGTCCCCCGCCTCCTGTTACCATTAGGCTTAGACGCACAGTTCGGGACCCCCTACCCGAGATCCGCCGGTTTTGACACCGACAACCTCCTCCATCAAGATCGCCTGGCGCCTGGTCTCGTGAGCCGCCAGGACGCCCTGCATGTAGCGCTGGTGTGAGGCAGCCGCATTCAGCAGGCCGAACGGCATGCATACGTAGCTGCAGGGGTAGCCCCCACTCCGACCGATGCAGGACAACCAGAAGAAGTCCTGAGAAGCAGCCCAGTTGAGGCTTGGGATGTTGACGCAGACGCCCAACTCGCTACAAACATCAGGGGCAATAGCTGCACTCGGATGATGTGGAGAGACGCTCGGCACGCATGGCTCACGCCTCTTGAAGCTCCTCGATCGTCTTGGTGATGAACTCTTGAGCGCCTGGCGCCTCGCGCCTTGCGTCCTGCTCAAGGAGGCGCACGTCAAAGAACGCCCCCTCGTGGTGCCCGAACGCCTCCCTCATGACTCTGGTCAGGTCAGAGGCCCTCCAGATGAGAGCCCCCGAGCCCGTCCTAAGAGGGCGCCGGGTGCGCCTTCTATGCGAGAGGGAAGGGCACCCCAGCAGTGGGCGCGGGGCCTGAGGCATGGTCATCGGGCGCCCCAACCTCCTGACGGGCCTTCGGGAGGAGCTGCTTCTTCTTCTTGGGGATGGCCTCAGGAGGCAGGGTGGCACCCTCGCCATCCGAGTTCTTGACTGTCGTTGCTTGGTAGGCACGCTCGAGGGAGCACACGGCATCCTTTTCATCGCAGGCAACCGTGATGACACCACCATTTACTGGCATCTTGACGACATTGTAGCCGTGGTGAGTTGCCTCCATGAACTTGGCGAGGGCCGGATACCCGAGGATGGAATTGTACGGGAGGAGAATGTGGGCGACGTCGAAGTCGATGAGCTCAGTGTGGTAGTTGTCGCACTTGCCGAAGGTGACAGGCAGGCAAATCTGCCCTATGGGGACGGTGGAGCCATCGGTTACCCCAGAGAAGGGCTTGGTGGGGAGGAGCTGGCCATAAGGCACTTGGAGCGTCTCAAATATGTCTCGATAGAAAGAACATTGAGCCCCATGCCACCATCAATGAGGGTTTTGGTGACGGCGATGTTGCTGATGGTGGGCGCGCAGAGCCTTGGGAGCAGGCCGGCGGCGGCTGAGCATTTGACCTGGTCCATGGAGTCAAAGGTGATGGCGTGCTTGGACCACCTGAGGGGACGCGCCGCCTCGAGCTTAGGGAGGGCCGAGTTCACCTCGCAAGTGAACTGCTTGAAGATGTGATGAGAGGTGGGGGCCTGAGCACCACCTAGGATGCAGGCAACCGCACGTGGCTCCTGGAAGCCCCCAGCCCCATCATCTTGGCGGTTGTCGTCGTTGCTCCTTGGCGGTGGCAGCAGCGAAGGGAGGCTAGCATTGCCCTGAGGATGGTCCTCATGAGCCTGGTCACGCTAGGGGCTGTCGCGAGGCTGGCCCTGCCCTCGGTCCTCACGAGGCTGGTCGCGCCAGTCCTGGTGGGGCTCACGGTTGTCCGAGCGCCCTCCACCGTGGACGTAGCCACGGTTGTTGCTCCCAGGAAGGCGGCCAAGGCGCCCGTTGCAGATTGTCCTGAGCTCCTGGTAGTCATTGTTGTTGGGGCTGTGGATGTTGTGGAAGACGCAGAATGGGCGGTTGCCTATGGAGGATTCAGCGTGGTCACAGCCGCGCTTCATCTCGGGTTCAGCCGCGAGCACAGCGGGGCCCTTTCTCTTTACCTCCTTAGCCTTGGCCTTCTTGTCTTCAGGATCGACCTCCGAAAGCTCCAGGAGGGAGAGGCGACCTTCCTATTCCCTTGCACATCTAGCGGCCATGTTGAACATCTCTAGAGCCGAGCATAAGTTCTCGTGTATGGCGAGCTCCTCCTTCATCTTGACATCCCGGCCACCCTCAGAGAACGCCAAAATGATGGCCTCGTCTGACACCTTCGGATCTTGAGTCAAACGTTGGTGAAGCGTTGTATGTACTTGTGCAAGGTCTCGCCCCGCTGCTGCTTTATGCGTCGTAGGTCGCCTGTTGCAGGAGCGAGGTCACGAGTACCGTGGAAGTTGGCGATGAAGCGCTCGGGAATCTTGTCCTAGGAGGAGATCGACCCCACCGGGAGGTTCAGGAGCCAAGAGCATGCGCCGTCCTTGAGGGCCATGGGGAACCAGTTTGCCATGACTTTGTCATTGTTGTTCGCCCTTCGATGCTCAGCTCGTAGAGCTGGAGGAACTTAGTGGGGTCAAGAGTGTCGTCGTAGCATGGAGGCAGATCCGGCTTGAACTTGCGGGGCCAGACGAAACGGTGCAGCTCCGGAGTGTAAGCACAACATCCTACCCCACTCACAGGGATCAGCCGCATGGGAGGAGTTTGGTCTTGGCGCCCACGTGCCACCGCCTCTGGCGGCACGCGATCTTGATGCGGCGGAGCTGGAAGCGCGTGCGCCTCTCCATGGGGCCGCTGCACCACCTGACAGCTTTCTTCATCGCGCGCCGACGCTTTGCGCGGCGGGTCACGCTGAGGTGCCTCTCGCTTGGGCTCAGGGTTTACGTCGTGCAGAGGTGGAGGAGGAGGTGCGCCGTGAGCCATGTCGCCCACCAGGGATGGCGAAGGACGAGATGACGGGACGGTGCAGGGGCCTCCCGGGCAGCATTGACGAGCTCGGTGATGCGGGCGAGCCAGTCATCGTAGAGGTCGTTGGCCGGACGATAGCACAGAAGCTCATGCACCATGAGCAACGCAGCCTGCGCCTTGGCGAGCCCGTGTCGAGTGTGTGAAGACGACAATGTGGCCGCAGTGGGTGACAAAGTTGCAGTGCGGCCGTCGCACCACACAGACGGTGGCAGCGATGATTCCTGCTGTTCGCGGGCAGCAGGTCGGTGGCAGCGTTAACCACCAGGGAGGCAGAGTGGCGAGGAGCACCATTGCCCATGGGTGTCGTTTGGGCGACATGAGCGGCCCAACGCTCGGCACGGGCATGGCGAGCATCGGCCATAGGAACGACGGAACGGAAGCGGAGCGAACGGTGGAAGAAAGGCTTCGACACGCCCCTACCCGTTGTGCCAAATGTCGGATGCAAGGCTCCGCAGACCCAAGGAAGGTTCGAACTCTGGGGCATGTGCGAAGAACTCAACCTATCCAACCAACCAACCCGTCATCCCACGGCCTAGCTCGAGGAACAAGGAAGAAGATGGACTCGAAAGTTTAACCAGGTTCGGGCCACCTTGCGGTGTAAGACCCTACTCCTGCTTTGTGGTGGATTGGCCTCATGAGGGGCTAAGGTTGATCCACTACAAGGGACGATCAACCTTATGAGGTCTGCTCTGGTGAGGGGATGAGTCGAGAGGTTTCGGATCCGCCACCCCTATGGTGGTAGTTAACCTATACTTATAGTGGCCTCGGCCTCTTCCCGCAAAATGTAGGTGGGAAGGGATCCCACAGTGGCCAATTTGGAAGGGGACAAGTAGTACATCTTATCCTGACAAAAGGTGGTCTTCGCCTGCAAAGCTTCTGGTGGTGACGCCGCGATGGGCTCGGCGATGACATCCGTCCTGTCGTCCTGGTGGTCTTGGTCTTGTTGGACTGGAATGGAAATCTTTGCCTAATTCCTTGGGAACCCACGTCTGTGCTTGCCTCCTTAGCACCAAAGAGGAAACCGTCTTCTCTGCGCCCGCCTAGCCTTGGTCGTCATGGCTTGCGTTACCGCAACCTCATGAGGTTGGGCACCTGCATAGGAATCTCCGCTCCTCAGGAGCAGCCTGGAGAGGCGACTCCCTCAAGAGGTCTTGGCATTGTCCTCCTCGCAAGGCTTGGCCCCTCGCGAGGGCCTTGTCCTGATAGTATTGTAGATGGGTCGTACCAGGCCGTCGAGGGAGCCACGCCATGGGCAGGCAGGCAAGTCTGGGGACTCTGGTTCCCAGAACACCGACAGACTCGATCAACGTGATCGACGTCCAAGACCCGACACATTACCTCACACCTCCTTAGTTGTATGACACTTTAGGGTTACTATCGAGTGCCGAGGGTGATACCTCGTATCGCACTTCCGATGAGATCTCTGTAATGTAGTTAATCGGTCGTGGTCTATGGAAGGTGATTCCTCCTTCACCACTCCTGATAACGACTCTGTTGTGCAACACATCAAGAGTGAACCCTCGATGGTGATTCCTCCAAGTTCACCTTGACGGTTACATCAAATGGAATCCATCGAGGATGATTCCTCCGACCCCCCCCCCCTTGGTGTTATGGACACACGGTTAGTTCGACTTTACCCGAAGAACCATGTTGAAGTCGGGTCGGCCTCGAGAGGTACCCGCGAGAGAAATGTCAAGTGATGTGAAGTTGGGTTGACATGGAGGGTACCCGCGAGATATCTACGCGGCACGGCCGGATAGTCTTAGCCTTTGTCATAAGCCCGTGAGACGGGGCGACGGGACAACATATCGTGGATCAATTATTGTTACCGTGCGCTCCCAAGACACTAACAGTTTGGATATGTGATCCGAGTAGGCCTCTGGCCTTTTTGCACTGACCAGCCCACGGGAATAAGTATGGGCACTGTGGGTCATACATTTCTTCCGAAAGCTCACTAGCGTCAGTGATTGAGCGGCACGCGCCTAGGTGGTCCACGTAAGCACCTGGCTTGAATAAAGAGGTAGCCAGGACTGATCCCGGCCGTCCACGCAACACGCAGGAGTGCAAAGAGCGATGGGCCCAAGACCCCTGAGCGCTTAGGATGTAGATCAGCATGCTGGCCTCTCTGCTGAGCCTATGCAGCACTACGGTGTGTCGATCAGCCGAGGCCGGGTATGATCTGATAGTGTGCCCCACCGGAGTTAATCCAGCATGTTGGGTAAGTTTGTGCACCCATGCAAAGAAGTTAATCTATTCAAATAGCCATGTCCACGATAACGGACGCTCGGAGTTGTGTCCCGATCGATACGACTAGAACTGGATACTGGAGATGTGAAATGGATATGATGGCTCCGGGATTGCTATCTCGCAAGGAGCCAAGGAAGGATTTCTGGGCGTTGCTACAACATACTTGTTACTTTATATTATGCTATGCACTCTTCTAATGCTGCAAGATGCTTCAAGATGCTAGTCTTTGGTAGGCTAGGCTTTCCCTCTTTTCTGGCATTTCTGTAGTTCAGTCCAAAGATATAGCCCCATTCCTTTGATACCGATGAATAATTAGAAGAGATCTGATGTAAGTCTTGTGAGTACTTTGGATGAGTACTCACGGTTGCTTTGCTAACTCTTTTCCCCTATACCCATTGCTGCGATCAGATGATGGATCCCAGGAGCCAGCTGCCACCACCGACGACTACTACTACCCCGATGGAGGCTACTACTACATGGAGACCGCCGACAACCAGAGTAGTTAGGAGGCTCCCAGGCAAGAGGCCTTGCCTTTCCGATCGTCCTTCTTAAGCGGACTTCTTTGCCTTATGTTTGTACTCAGATATTGTTGCTTCCGCTGACTCTTGTGTATTCGAGATTATGTATTCAAGCCCTTGAGGACCCTGGCTTGTAACATAAAGTTTGTATTATTTTATTTGTGTCTAGAGTTGTGTTGTGATATCTTCCTGTGAGTCGCTTATCTTGATCGTGCGCATTTGCGTGTATGATTAGTGCATGATTAAGTCGGGGCATCACACTTGAAGTTTCTGGTTTGAAAATATTTCAAATGAAATCTAAATAATTTTCAAACCCCTTTTCATTTCTTTAAATGGAAGAAGTCATGTATCTTCACTCTAGGGTTTTGTGATGAAATGAATTTGAATTCATGGAGATCAAAATGCAAGTATGGAAGTTTGGGAAAGCACTTTTATTCCCTCTCATTCAACTTTCAAAAAGTTACAAATTTCACTCAATTTCAAATAAGCAGTCACAAAGCAAACAAATAGCAACCATATTTATTTATTTAATATAACATTCCAAAATTTGGAATTTTGGGATGTTACATTAGGATTAACTACCAGGGAGGGCTTCGAGATTTATGCAAACTAACAAGTTCTTCTCATGTAGTATGTCTTTAACACCAAAACACATAAATACAAGATATAAGAAATATGTAGGACTTCAAAATACATGATTTACCTTGAAAGACATCATAGTTTCGGGTGTACAGTTTTGCAAATTCAAATGATGGACAAAACTGAGATAGAAAAACCTAGTATGTAGATAAAATGGCAACTTCTTGTTTCAAAAGTCATGTACCGATCATCTTACATTCAAAGAGCGTCACCATTGGTTGACATTTGACAACTAGATTTACAAAGCCGCATTTATTTGCATGTGTATCACCACATGATGTACATCCATGACAATAAATGTGTAAAACATATTATGATATTGCACTGGAGCAAAAAAGTTGCAAATACTACAAACGATTACATATACTTGAATAGAAAAACTAGAATGTCATCAATGCTATCATGCACCTAGAGGAGGACATCCAGTGGCAAGTGGCAGATTCAAGTTATCAACTGTCCTGAATGTCCTTGGAACCATCTTGTCAACATATAATGTGCCTTCAAGGTGATCACACTCATGCTGCAGAATGCGTGCCTGCCATCCTGATGCGTCCACCTTCATGGGATGTCCATTTCGGTCCAAACCCGAAACCTCAACATCCAAATGACGCTCAACAACCGCTCTATATCCATCGACACTGGCATCCACATAAAGGATGAAGACATACACGTAAGTACATCGAAATTCAGCTTTCTTTTCCACCAATAAGCTACTGCTAATAATAAGCTTTCAGAGAGCAATATATGAGTAAGTACCTAAGACATCCTTCATAGAAACGTGCAGTTCTTTTACTCGTCTTCCTAAGCTTGGGATTGATAACAACCTGGCTTAGGGGGGACAAGAAACATAAAAGGGCATGAGCCATGAGAAGGTGCTCAAGCCTAACAACAGTAATGGGTGGTGAACAAAGTTCCATATGAAAAAATATACCCACAAGAAGATCAATGGAACGGCGATCCTGCGCATCGATGTCCTCCTTGGAAGCATAGCTGATGTATTCTTGGGTGTCCTCGAGAACAATAATCTGTCATTGGAAAATTTAACAGGTTGAGCAATGTAGCGACTGTCTTTTGAATATTGAACATAAGACAGCGCATATAACAGGAGCACAATGCAATGCATGGACCTTCAAGGGCACGCCGATCTGCGGGGCGGCGAGGCCAACGCAAGGGGCTTTGCGCATGACAGCGATTATCTGATCGATGACGCCCTGGATCTTCTCGGAAGGCACGTCCCCGGGGGACACCTCCTGTGCCGGCTCGTGAAGCACGGGATCACCGGCCTTCATGGTCCCTGGTGTCACCGCCATCGCCATGGGCGCACCGCCGCCGCCCTTCCGGCCCAGCAGGCCCGACAGCCAGCCCGCGCCGCCTGCGCCAGCTCTCACACTCTTCCCTCACCTACCGCCCACTTCTCTACCAGTACCAATGAAGGTAGGAATCGGCACGGGGGGAGCGCGGAGAAGCGCCGCCACGGCCGTTATGGATAACGGCCGGAGTGCTTCCATCTTCTCGGCCTAGTAATCTGCTGCCCAATGAGGTGGAGTGTGCGGCTTATGTTGCGTGGCATTCATTTTGTAAAGTACGGGGAAATATCTAGTACTCCATCCTTGGGATGCTCCCCATACTCTAACTTCAAATAAATCAATTTTAAATGTTTCAAAAATATTTGGAAAAAAATGTGATGTTTACAAGGAATGTGACTACAACCCCTAAAAATTTCAGGTCCAAACTCTAAATGCACATTGAGAAACAAAAATGTGAAATCTAGCATGAATAGTGTCATAAAAAGGCAAGCAACATTTGACACTATTCATATTTGGATTTGTCCACGGCAAAGAAGGGTTTTAGACAGGGTGACTCTCTATCCCCTTACCTTTTCATCCTTGTCGCCGATGTGCTACAGACGATGTGTTGCTAGAAGTTTCAAAATGGCTGCTTACTACATCCTCTTGGATCAGACAGTTTCTTCCCGGTCCTACAGTACGCTGACGACACACTCATCCTCTTCCATGGTAGTACGCAGCAAGCTGAAGTTGTTAAGTCCATCCTCACAGATTTCTCTGGTTTCTCTGGGCTCACCATAAACTTTCACAAGAGCACTTTGGTACCTGTTGTTGTGGACTCAGACACTGCCTCTGCTATCGCACAGATTCTTGGCTGTCAGGTCTCTGCCTTTCCGTGTACGTACTTGGGTCTGCCGCTCTCTTTGCATAAAGTTACACATGGTATGCTACTGCCCGTTATTCACAAGGTTGATCGTCGGTTGTCTGGATGGTTGGCCACCTACTTATCCTTAGGTGGTCGACTTACTCTAATCAACTCAGTCTTGACGGGCATTCCAAGCTATTTTATGGCTTGCTTTTCATGGCCCATGGAATCCATTGGAAAGTTGGAGGGGTTGCTGCGCGCCTTTTTCTGGCAAGGAAAGAACAAAGTTAAAGGTGGCCAATGCCTGGTAGCTTGGGACACTGTCTCTCTACCACGTATCAATGGAGGGCTAGGGGTTCGGCAGCTACAAGCTCATAATCAAGCAATGATGTGCAAGTTCATCTCTAAGATCATACAAGGTTCTGACATACCCTGCTACGGATGGTTCGCCACACACTACTGTCAGCCTGCTATCCCCCATGGTGCCCGGAGTAGAGATACAGCCATTTGGAAAGGTTTCAAGGATCTCATTCCCCTAGTTGTTAACTCCTCAAGATGTGTTGTGGGATCTGGTCTTTTGGTTTCTTTCTCGATGGATCTTTGGCTGGATGTCGGTCGTCTCTGTCTGCTGTACCCAACCTTGTTCTCCTTCGCTCCACAACCGGCTTGCTCTGTGATATCACAACATGTTAATGGATCATGGGTCATACAGCTACACCCTAACCTCTCTCAAATGGTAATGACTGAGCTTGCAGCCTTGCACGACCTCCTGTCTGTTTATGCTCTTAATCCAGGCTCCGAAGACAAACGAACTCCGATCTCTGGCACTGGGCAGCTCAGCACGAGACACTTTTACAGTTTACTCACTTTCAGAGGAGTTTCTGCGGCTTTCAGCTCTTGGGTCTGGGATTCATTGGTTCCCCTTAAGCATACAATTTTCCTCTGGCTCGCTTTTAAAGGACGTCTCAATACCAAGGACAATATGGTTAAGAAAGGATGGTCACTTGTTGCACCTTTTGCACACTGTGATACATGTCCTGCGGTGGAATCCATAGATCATCTGCTGCTGCGTTGTCGCCAGGCCTCTGCTCTTTGGGGTAAACTTGCACTGGGTTCCTTGGCTTGCACAGCACCTGACATTTTAGCATTTGTCCAGCAGGCACAGCACCAGATCAGTTTCAAACGACAATGGAGAGTGGTCTTTGCAGCGTGTGCGCTCACTCTTTGGCATGCTCGAAATGATCGGGTCTTCAACAGCAAGGTTTGGACAGAGGCTTACATCCTTTTCTATGCGTCAAACATGCTAAAGCTGTGGAGTAACAGAGCCCATACCCAAGCCATGAAGGAAGATCTACACATCTGGTGCCAAAAAATTACCACCTAAGTACGCTTTAGACGTGATGTAACCCTTCTTGTTTTTCCCCTTGGATCCTTGTTGCTTTACTTGCGGTTTGCACTTTCGTGCAATGGCCAAGTTCTGCTTGTACTTGTAACTTCATCAGGCTATGCCTGTTTTGAAATATAAGGTTGGCACTTTGCCACCTTTTCTATCAAAAAAAATATTTGGATTTGTCTTTTTTGTTTTTCAATGTACATTTCGAGTTTGGACCTGAAATTTTTAGGGGGTGTAGTCACATTCCTTTTTAACATTCACAATTTGTTTTCAGAATTTTTGAGACATTTAAATTTGATGTTTTAGGCTTGGAGCACAGGGAGCACCCCAAGGATGGGAGCACATGATATTTCCCTTGTAAAGTACTCCCTCTCATCTAAATTAGTTGTTCTAAACGCTTCCAACCCTGCTTCATATAGAGGCAGCGATTGAGATTTGATTGGTTGCGTGTAGGAGATCAAATTACGGAATACTTTCAGAACAAAGCCTCACACCGTAAACATAAAAACACTGTCAAGACTCTTAGGCGTGATGATGGTACAAAGTGTATGATTAATGAGGAGATGCGTGAGATGGCTGCAAGCTATTATGAATATCTCTTCACATCCAAGGGATCGAGGGATGCTAATGCTTTATTGCAGAATATTGCTAGTGTGGTCACTGCTAACATGAATGTGGCACTTGTATCCCCGATATCTGATGAGGAGATATGAATGACACTTTTCCAAATGGGTCCGACGAAGGCCCCACGACCGACTGGGCTACCGGCCCTTTTTTTATCAACAACACTGGTCATTGGTTCAGGAGGATGTGTGCAGGGTTGTGAGAGATTTTCTGAGTGGGAAAGCAGCCCCTGAGTACGTTTAATGCTACTGTTATTGTCATGATTCCCAAGATCAATTTGCCGGAGTTGCTTTCCCAATTTAGATGGATCAACCTCGTAATGTTCTATACAAGATCGCTACGAAAGTGTTGGTGAATAGACTGAAGCGTATCCTCCCCATCCTAATATCCGAGGAGCAGAGTGCTTTTGTGCTTGGGCGTCTTATCACTGACAATGTTTTGGTAGCTTACGAGTGTGTGCATGCAATCAGAACAAGTGAAAGTGCAACTATCCCTGGGTGGTTTTGGTAATGATTAACAACATATAGCTCATTGAACTAATGCTATTTCAAGATGAATATTTCAGGAAAGTTCAATGATTGTCATGGCATGGATTAGGAATGTGGACCCCTCAAAATGCTAAGGACAAAGGATTGGCTCAAGCTCTAAAAAGCTCAAGACTCTACATTTTACTTTTAGTGATCCAAGATCATATCGAGTCTTTAGGAAAAGCCAATACTACTAAAAGGGGATGAGGTGTTTCTTAATGGCTTGCTTGCTCAAAATGCTTAGTGATATGCTCCGAAAGCCCTCAACCACTTTCTCATATCCATATATGTTCCAAACCAAAAGTCAAACTTGGCCCCACCAAATTGATCTATCCTGCACCACCGAGTTCATTTGACATAGCCACTGCCAGAAACCCTAGTCACTTCGGTCCCACCGATAGGGATCTCGGTCTCACTGAGATGGGATTGCAAACACTCTATTTCCCTTCATAACATTTCGGTCCAACCGAGATGAGCAATCGGTCCCACCGAGTTTGCAATGCAAACTCCCTGTTTCCCTTTGGTAATGTTTCGGTCCCACCGAAATGAGCGAATAGGTCCCACCGAGTTTGCCTGACCAACTCTCTGGTTAGCTTATTACCAAAGTCGGTCCCACCGAGTTTGTGTAATCGGTCTCACCGAGATTACGTTATGCCCTAACCCTAACAAAATCGATTCCACCGAGTTGACATGTCGGTCCACCGAAATTCCTAACGGTCACATTTTGAACTGAATCGGTCCGGCCGAGTTTTATGATTCGGTCCCACCGACTTTGATAAATTGTGTGTAACGGTTAGATTTTGTGTGGAGGCTATATATACCCCTCGACCCTCTCCTTGTTCATGAAAAAAGCCATCAGAACATGCCTACACTTCCAACATTCATTTTCTGAGAGAGAACCACCTACTCATGTGTTGAGGCCAAGATATTCCAATCCAACCATATGAATCTTGATCTCTAGCCTTCCCCAAGTTGCTTTCCACTCAAATCATCTTTCCACCAAATCCAATCCTATGAGAGAGAGTTGAGTGTTGGGGAGACTATCATTTGAAGCACAAGAGCAAGGAATTCATCATCAACGCACCATCTATTACCTTTTGGAGAGTGGTGTCTCCTAGATTGGTTAGGTGTCACTTGGGAGCCTCCGTCAAGAGTTGAACCAAGGAGTTTGTACGGGCAAGGAGATCGCCTACTTCATGAAGATCTACCCTAGTGAGGCAAGTCCTTCGTGGGCAATGGCCATGGTGGGATAGACAAGGTTGCTTCTTCGTGGACCCTTCGTGGGTGGAGCCCTCCATGGACTCGTGCAACCGTTACCCTTCGTGGGTTGAAGTCTCTATCAACGTGGATGTACGATAGCACCACCTATCGGAACCACGCCAAAAACCTCCGTGTCAACATTGCATTTGCTCCCTTCAAACTCCTCCATTTACCTTCATATGCAATGATTTACATTCCGCTGCTATACTCTTAGAATTGCATGTGTAGGTTGATTGCTTGACTTGTGCTAAGTTGTTAAAATCCGCCAAGAACTAAAATTAGAAAAAGGCTAGATTTTTATTTGGTCAAGTAGTCTAATCACCCCCCCTCTAGACATACTTTCGATCCTACAAGTGGTATCAAAGCTACGGTCTTCATTTGCCTTGATTTCCATATCTTTTGGTGATCATAGCATTGGTTTCACAACCTAGTAGAGTATGGCGTCTAGCGAGGGAAATTACCACCGTAGAGGTCCTTACTTTGATGACAAATTTTTCTAGTTGGAAGCATAAGATGAAAATGCATATTCTTGGACATAACCCCGCCGTTTGGGCTATTATGTATATTGGCTTGCAAGGTGAATTCTTCGATGGGAGAGAACCGAACCGTGAAGCTACCACGGAAGAGTTGAAGATGTTGCAATACAGCGCTCAAGCTTGTGATATCCTCTTCAACGGATTGTGCCCCGAAGAATTCAACAAAATCAGCCGCCTTGAGAATGCAAACGAAATTTGGGATACTTTGATTGTTATGCACGAAGGTACCGACTCCATCAAGGAATCCAAATTGGATGTGCTTCAAAGTCAACTTGACAAGTTCAAATGAAGGATGGTGAAGGTGTCGCTGAAATGTACTCTAGGCTTGCTCTCATCACAAATGAGATTGTCGGCTTAGGAAGTGAAGAGATGACCGATAAATTCATCATCAAGAAGATCCTAAGAGCCTTGGATGGAAAATATGATACCGTGTGCACATTGATCCAAATGATGCCGAATTACAAAGATCTCAAGCCAATGGAAGTCATTGGAAGAACTTTTGCTCATGAGATGTCACTCGAGGATAAAGAGGAACTTCACAACAAGTAAAGTGGTGCTTACAAAGCCTCATGTGATGCTCCTACATCATCAAGTGAGAAACAAACCTTCAATGAAGAATTGAGCCTAATGGTGAAGAACTTCAACATGTTCTACAAGAGTAGAAGCAAGGAAAGAAGTTCCAAGTCAAGGTCCTACAATGAAAAAAGATCTTCGAGTCGTGAACGAAATTGCTACAATTGTGGAAGACCCGGACACTACTCCAATGAGTGTACGACTCCCTACAAAAGGAGAGAAGATTCACCTAAAAGAAGAAGTAGAAGAGAAGAATCACCACCAAGAGAGAAAAGGAGTAGAGATGATCGTTATGATTGAAGAACCTCGCGGAGAAGCAAGGATTAAGAAAGGAAGGACAAATCATCAAAGAGCTACACAAAGCGAAGACATCAAGCTCACATTGGTGAATGGGTATCCGGCTCCGACTCTGACCATCACTCCGAAAGAAGCTATCACTCCGACTCCGAATATACTCAAGATGAAGGTGTTGCTAGTCTAGCACTTGTGTCAACCAACTCCTACGACATATTTGACTCACAAAATGAAGGATTTGGAAGATGCTTCATGGCTGAAGGCCCAAAGGTATCACACCCCGAGTATGTTGATTTCAATAGTGATGAAGATGATCTGTTAGGTGATGATGATTTACTTGTTGACAACTCTAGTGATGAATACTATGATGAAACGTCAATTAATCATGCTAATCAAGATAAAACGAATGACAATGATAAGGAGAAGATTGAGCGTCTAACTAAAGAACTAAACACTCTTAAGTTAGCTCATGAAACAACCTTGGAAGATCATCGAGAACTTTTAAAGACTCATGAGAAGTTATGCTTTGTAAAAGCTCAACCTTGAGCAAGAACATGAGTTTTTAAAGGCAATCGATGATGATATTCGCAAGAAAAGTTCTTCTTACATTGCCAAGTGTTTACTCTTGTCTACTTACATGCCACAAGTAAAATCTAGCAACAAGAGTAAGAAAGATTCTTCCTCTAGTAGTAACAATAATCATGCTAAATCCAATGTTGTTGCTTCTAGTAGTTCTCTTGATTCCACTAATGATTCTCTTAGCCAAGTTACACTTGACCAAGAAAATAGTTTATTGAAGGGAATTATAAAGAAAGGTGTTTAAAAGAGCCTTGCCGAAAGTAAGCAATTTGAGGATATTGTACGCAAGCAAGGAAGGTGCCGGAAGAATCAAGGTGTTGGTTTTGAATGAAAGTTCAATGCAAATGGAGTTGAGTGGGAAGAAGATCAATACCCCAAGACAAAGTTTGTTCCTCAACAAGAGAAGTATGATCCTACTTCTTTCCAAGGGACACAAGCTCAAGATGATCTTACACCACAAGACCACAAGCAAAAAGGCAAGGACAAGCTTCAAGAGGAGATTGATGCATTTGAAGAAGCTCCCAAGGCCTTGGTCAAGTGGGTTCCCAAGACTACATCAAGTTCTACTTCATCAAGTACGACTACAACCCCAAGGATTTCCATCAAGATGATGTGGATCCCGAAGAAGAAGATCTAGAGAGTTCTTGAGGGTGACTCCTCCAACACACTTCACTCATATCATATTAGCAAGAACAAGTGCAAACTACTTCCACATATTGCACTAGTTCAAGGAGTCACAAACCCTCTTGTTGGTAAGACAACGGACAAGGTAACCTAATGCTTTCATGGACATCATCTTGTGTGTGCATCACTCTATATCTATGGATATCCTTGTTTGTTCCTTGTGGGACTAACCCATGTAGGTATTGAAAGTGCAACTCACTCCAATGGATAGCTCCGAAAGATCTACATTAACATTGAGCATCCACATCTTCAACACCTACATGAAGTCATCATCAACAAAACCCAAGGTTAGTTTATCCCTCTTAGGGGGGATATCACATCTAGGGGGAGCTTTACTCTAAGACTTGAGATAAAGTAACTCTAATGACGTGGGCATAACAATGCTTTATGTAAAAGTGGTAACCCCACTTGTGCTTAAACGATGAGTATGACCTATGATCAAATGTTCTCATTTGACTCATAAGTCACTATATTCATATATAGATGACCTAGTCATCGCAAATTGCTTGATAGATGCTAGAGTGATTGTGCATGCTTTGCCACATATTTCATTTGCCATTTTATTGTGTGAGCATGTTGGTTGCATATTTTACTCATTCAAGGACATCCACTTGTTGTTTTGATTGTTTGGCTCTTTCTCTTTTGCCAAGTGGATAGAAAAGGATGCCTAAGAACCCTCTCTAGCTATCTATGCTTTTCTCGTCTCAAACTCTATTCATGCTACATCACAAAGTTTGATCAAGTCAGATTCGAACCACTCTGTGTGAGGAGCACTTGGAGTCCCCAATTCATCATAGACTTATACTTCCAAAACCTCTTTATGAATTTCGGTCTGACCGAGTCATCCATTTCGGTCAAACAGATCTCACTAGGTTGATCTAGGTTTTCATCTCGATGCAACCAATTTGAACACTTTGGTCACATCGAGTTGCAGCAACCACTTGCGATTCTGCAATCTTAGTGCCACCGAGTTTTTCCACTCGGTCACATTGACAGGGTCGGGATATAAATACCCACGGGTGAGATTTTGGAAAATTCTTCAAAATCTCTCAGCCCGTGCCTGCTCTGCCTCCTTGGGTCTCCGGATCACCTCCTCGCCACCTGCGACCTCCCACCGCTGGTTTCTGCCGCCGTCGACGGAATCTGCTCCGCCGTCGCCGCCATAGCAAACACCTGCCGAACTAGGGTATGTGTTCGACCCCTTGTGCTGTCTATTCACCTCTGATTCTAAGCACGAGGACAATGCCATGATTCTTGCAATGAATGAATCGATCTATCTAGCTAAATCTTCCTTAGGCTTAGTTTGATTCAAAAAATTTAGGGTTAGCTCTCCACAGAACTCATCTCAGACCGACCAAATCATAGAAATCGGTCTCACCGATTTGGCTTAGGCCATTGCACATGCGCTTTTCGGTCTGACCGAGAACTGCAAATTGGTGTGACCAAGTTCAGTTCTCTATGAAACCCTAGCAATCTTGGTGCCACCAAACTGTGACTCGCTGACCGAGTTCACTAGTTAGGGTTCCAAATGTTGCTTTGGTATCACCGAGTTTATCAATTCAGTAGCTTCGAGATCATTTCTGTAGAGAACTAAAACTAAGTTTTTTTGACTCATTTGTTTTGCAAAATCTCTGTACTTTGTGATGCTCATCTCCTCTACCTCATCTATAATCTATTCACAGGGCTTGCTGTCAGTTTGCCTGCCAAGATGTCTGACCAAAGTGATAGCCAGAATAAGTCTGAAGAGCAAGTGCAAATGAGTGAGGGCACTAGTACCTCAAGCAGCTATGATGAGGGCAGCAGGAGCACACCTAGTAACTTGCCCAAGGCAGTCACTAGAGCAAGGAAGAAGAGAACCTCAGATTCTAAAGATGAGGATTATGTTGCAGCTGAGGATGAGGCCATCTCAAAGAGGAAGGTGGTGAAGAAGGAGTTTGTCACTGCTGCATCTACAAAGCCTAGCATGAACAAGAAGGCACCAGCTAGGAGAATCCCAACATCCAAGCCAAGAAAAGTTGCCACCGGAGAAACCATGAAGTTCACTCTAGAATCTGATGATGGAGAGGCAGCTGGTGATGACAAGAAGAAGAAGAGGGCAAGAACCACTACTGCTAAAGTTCTTGGAAAGTCAACCATGGTGAGAGATTCTGAAGAGGAAGAGGAAGAGGATGCTGCACCAGCACCCAAATCTCAAAAGCTAATGGGGGATGCAATCAAGTCAGGAGCTACTCCTAAGCCCAAATCTTCTCCCAAAGCTGCTGCTCCAGCCACCAAGTCTGCACCCAAGAGAAGCACAAGAAACATCCCTGCTGAAGAGAAGAACAAGGCCACAGCTTCAATGCCACCTCCAGCAGCCACTCCAGCAACTCTAGCTACATCAACTGAAGCCTTCGTTCTTGGAGTCATCACTACCCCACCTCATGGAGATCAAGCCTGAGAAATGCATAGCACTATGCATATTTTAACTTTTTGGTAACTTGTTGCCAAAGGGGGAGAAATATGTATATATCATAGCCTTCGAGAGAGAGAGTGTTGCTTTTTGTCTCCCTTGCACTTTATTTGGTTGAACTTTAATGTGTGTTTGCTTGATACATTATGCCTTTTGTGAGATACTTGGATGATCGTGTGGTTGATCATATGCTACCTTAATGTGTGCTTGAATGATATTATCTCTTATATCCATATATGATTATTTACTTTGCTTGGTGATGACTGCATGTTTTTAATTGTTATCATTTTGAGTGATCCACCAAGATGTATGTGACATGGAAGAGTAACCCATGATACTAATCGATTGTGCATTTGCATTTAAAAGAAAATCTAAAATAATGCACAAATTTAGGGGGAGCTCTTGCTTATCACATACTTCTCAAAGCGACGATGTATTTCAATCTTATTATTATTTGTCGAAGCTTTGATCTATATGTTGTCATCAATTACCAAAAGGGGGAAATTGGAAGTGCAACTATTCCTGGGTGGTTTTGGTAATGATCAACAACATATAGCTCATTGAACTAATGCTATTTCAAGATGAATATTTCAGGAAAGTTCAATGATTGGCATGGCATGGATTAGGAATGTGGACCCCTCAAAATGCTAAGGACAAAGGATTGGCTCAAGCTCTAAAAAGCTCAAGACTCTACATTTTACTTTTAGTGATCCAAGATCACATTGAGTCTTTAGGAAAAGCCAATACTATTAAAAGGGGATGAGGTGTTGCTTAATGGCTTGCTTGCTCAAAATGCTTAGTGATATGCTCCAAAAGCCCTCAACCACTTTCTCATATCCACATATGTTCCAAACAAAAAGTCAAACTTGGCCCCACCGATTTGATCTATCCGGCGCCACCAAGTTCATTCGACATAGCCACTGCCAGAAACCCTAGTCACTTCGATCCCACCGATAGGGATCTCGGTCTCACCGAGATGGGATTGCAAACTCTCTGTTTCCCTTTGTAACATTTCTGTCCAACCGAGATGAGCGATCGGTCCCACCGAGTTCATAATGCAAACTCCCTGTTTCCCTTTCGTAATGTTTTGGTCCCACCGAAATGAGCGAATCGGTCCCACCGAGTTTGCCTGACCAACTCTCTAATTAGCGTATTACCAAAGTCGGTCCCACCGAGTTTGTGTAATTGCTCTCATCGATGATAGTATTGTCTTCCTCGAGGGGTCTACAGGGAATATGGAGGCTCTCAAGGACATATTGATGCAATATGAGGTGGCATCGGGTTAGCGTGTGAATTTACAAAAAATCATCTATCTTCTTTGGAAAGGGGTACCAATATGACAAGAAGGTAGAGCTAAAAACTTCTTTGGGTGTCCAGTCTTAAGCCCTAAGCGAGAGATATTTGGGTCTTCCAACACTGATTGGGAGATCGAAAGATGGCACTTTCAGATATGTTACCGAGAGCTCTAAAGGAAAAGTTAGTGGATGGAAGGGACATGGCCTGTCTAAGGCTGCTAGAGAGGTGCTCGTCAAATCAGGTCTTCAAGCGGTACCTACTTTCACCATGAGCTTCTTTAGCCTTACAACAAAAATGTGCGGGAATCTGACTTCAATTTCTTCAAAATTCTGGTGGGGCGCGGCGGGTGGGGAAGGAAAGTACACCGTATTTCTTGGCAAAAAATGTGCGCAGCAAAAAGAGAGGGAGGACTTGGTTTTCAAGATCCCAAAGCTTTCAATCAAGCATTACTAGTGAAGCAGGCCTGGCGGATTTTGCGGACCCCTTCTTCTCGGTGCGCCAGGGTCATCAAGGCCCGTATTTCTGTGAGGATACGATTCTAATAGCAACATGTTCAAGCACGGCGTTGTACACATTTCAGAGTATTCTGCATGGGAGAGATCTTCTTCGGGAGGGTCTCATTTGGCGTATTGGAGATGGTTCACAAGTGCGGATACATCATGCAAATTGGATCCCAAGCAGCAGCAGTATGAAGCCACTTGGACAAGTGTACATGCTGGGAGTCACGAGGGTCACCCACCTACTTAACCCGGATGGCAAGAGCTGGAACACGGGACGGCTTAATGCCATGTTCACACCGGATGATGTCCAGGACATTCAACAAATCACGATGGGTGGACCGGGTCGACATGATTATCTTCCGTGGAACTTTATGAAAAATGGATGATTCACGGTGAAATCTGCATACCATCCGAGGATGGCCATGTTAAGAGCGAGATCCGGACAGCCGGAGGCCTCTACCTCAGTTACAAAACACTGGGGGTTCATGGCATTGTGGAAAACACAAGTGCCGGCCAAGGCCAAAATATATATGTGGCGAATTATTAAAAATGACTTGGCTGTTGGAGCTGAACTTCATCGTTGTCGGATTAAAGCCAGAGTTTTTTGTGTTGCATGCGGAAGAGAGGAAACAGTCTATCACAGATTTTGGGCATGTCATCATTCGGTACAATTCTGGCAGCTTCTTCACTCGGAGATGGGAGTTTTGGTTGCAATCCCACCGTGCCAAGTCGGCTCCCAGAGTGATCTAGCTAGCTGGCTTTTGAACTGGTTCTCTGCTGCATCCAGCAAAGAGAGAGAGGCGATGATGTAGGGTGCATATGGTTTGTGGCTTGCTTGGAATGAGGCAAGGGATGGAAATTGCATTGCAGCTCCACATGAAATCATAGCTACGGTGGCAGCTCACATGCATGAGTGGAGGGCAGTACATGCGGTACAGAAGAAACCATCTATCCACAATCTAGGCAAAAGTGGCAGCTGCCGGATGAGGGTTGGCTCAAACTCAACTCTGATGGTTCAGTGTCACGCCATGGAGACAGAGGAGGAGGAGGGGCTGTACTGAGAGATCATGGCAACGCCTTTAGAGATGGTATGTGCCACCACTTCCCACATATAGTAGACCCAGAAGCGGTGGAAATTTTAGCATGCAAGAGGGCTTGGAGCTGGCTCGGGAGGTCAATGCGGAACAGGTACACGTTGAGCTCGACAGTCTGAGCGTGGTGCAGATGCTCAACCAGCCCATGAAGAGCTTGGGAGTGGCTGGACCTTGGGTAGAGGAGGTAAAGATGATGTTACAATCCTTCACAGGTTTCAAGGTTTCTTGGATTAGGCGTTCTGCCAACTTTGTCGCGCATAATTTTGCTAGAGTAGGTGTAGGTGATGAACTTTGTAAGGTTTGGTTGGGGGCTCCCCGGGAATTTGTTCTTGGTGTAATTTCGGATGACATTCCGAACTTCATGGTTTAAATAAAGCGGGAAAAGTTACCCTAAAAAAACCTAGCTTTATATATAAAGCAACGTAGCAAATTACATGGCCAAACGATATAGTATGTTGTGGAGGCCCTCTTACAAAATAGATCAAAGGATACAACATTAATCTAGAACAAGATAACACTTCGCCGAGACCCAAACAATGCCCCCAAGAAGGTGATGGCGCGAAGCGTCGCGGTTGTCGAGTCCAAGCAAACAATGACTCTTGAATGCTCAGAACGCGACGCCTAACTGGCTGGAGGATTCACAGCCCTCAAGTGTAATAAGTCTTCGGATCACGCCGACAGAAAGACTTCAGTGATGCCTAACACTCTTTGGCTCTGGGTGTTTTGGACTTTGTCCTTGTAAGGATCTCTTCTCTCAAATGCTTTGGAGGTGGGTTGCTCTCAAACGACAAAAGCCATGCACTAACTCTGAGCAGCCACCAATTTGTGGTGTAGGGGTGGGATATTTATAGCCAGGAGGCAACCCGACCTGATATGTCTGAAATGACCCTGGGTCACTAAGGAACTGATACGTGTCCAACGGTCAGATTTCAAACTCACGCGACAGCTTGGCTTGGGTTACAAGCAAAGTTGACTCATCCAGCTCTGGATAAGATTTGCTCTCATTATCTTCGCTCGAAGAGATAGGATTTGGTTGAGCATCACTTCAGTCACTCTGACTTTGTTCACTTGGACCCCACTTAACAGTACGGTGGCTCCTATGACTCAATAAAGAAGAAAGGAAACTACAAAATAACTATGTCTTTGCACTCCATAGTCTTCAAGTGAATGTCTTCACACGTCATAATCTTCGTCGTGAATGTCTTCACGAACCACCATTGTCTTCAATGTCTTCACACATTTTTAGGGGTCATCTCCGGTAGGTAAACCGAATCAATGGGACACTATCTGCGTTATCCTGCAATTCTCACAAACACATTAGTCCCTTAACCATGTTTGACGTCAATACTCCAAAACCAACTAGGGGTGGCACTAGATGCACTTACAAAAGCCATACTATTAAGAGGGGGTCCACTTCAGAAAGGTTAGGGTGGAATCAACACGTACATGTTTGTTCCTTTGCACCACCTTTCCTTTGCTTCTTTGGAGCACCGACCGTTTATCTATGTCTTCACAAAATGAAGGACTCCAAGTGCTATTGTGTTGTGGCATGCGGTAGTACTCCTCAAGGGAGCAGTGGTACCGCAATGGCCCACGGTAGTACCGGCAAGCACTACAAAAAAAAGACACATCCGTGACATTTTGGGCCGAACGAATTTTTTTTCTATCATACATATGACACTTCTATGACGATAATTGTGACAAAACCCGGTATCATCATAGATGTGGTGGGCTCCTACTTCCATGACAAAAAATCAAGACAGAAAATGGGCTTTTCGTCCTGGACGGGCCGGAGATGCAGCTGCATGACATTCTTTGGGCCGTCCATGACGGAAAAAACCGTGGTAGAAGCGAGGGCGAGGAAAATTTCAGGGAGTTCCCGGTTACGATGGGAGGTCGGGGGCCAAGTGATGCGCATTTCTCTCGTACACGTACGCGCGTGTGTGCGAGGCGTTGGCTCTAACTGAACCCGAGCGAGGCGTTGGGCTCTAAATAAACCCGAGCGATTGCACTGCAGGCTACACGTTACTGAACCCGAGCGATCGATCGATGGCTATTAACTGAACCCGATCGAGTGATTCCTTCGCTACTGCTGCTAACTGAAGCCAATCGATTGGATGAACAGTGAGCGTTGCAGGGGGTTGGATGAACAGTGAGCGGTGGCATTGCCTCTGGATGAACAGGACCCCGTGGTGTGGAGGGTTGGATGAACAGTAGACGATGGAGGGGTGCCCGTGGAGGGGTGGTTGAACAGGACCCCGTGGTGTGGAGGGCTAGATGAACGGTAGACGGTGGAGGGGTGGTTGAACAATAGCCGGTGGAGTAGCGCGTGGTGGAGGCTGGATGAACAGGAGCCCGTGGAGGCTGGAGGAGGTCAACGGTAGCCCGTGGAGGCTAGAGGAGGTCGACGGTGGAGATGAACAGTATCCCGTGGAGTCCCGTTTTGCGGTACGCCACACCCCTCCCGATGAACAGGACCCCCGTTTCGACCGTAGGAGGTCCGTTTCGTCCGTTTTGCGGTACGCCACACCCCTCCCGATCAACAGGACCCCCGTTTCGACCGTAGGAGGTCCGTTTCGTCCGTTTTGTGGTACGCCACACCCCTCTCGATCAACAGGACCCCCGTTTCGACCGTAGGAGGTCCGTTTCCTCCGTTTTGTGGTATGCCAGACCCCTCCCAATGAACAGGATCCCGTTTCGAACGTGGCCGGTCGAACACAAGGCCGTTTCCTCCGTTCTGCGGTATGCCAGGCCTCGTTTCCATTTTTTGTTCCATCCAAGCCCTCCCGATGAACACGATGACGCATTCCGTTCTGACCCAGCCGGTTGGCTCCCACGCGTTCCGTTGCCTCCCGATGAACACTATGCATTCCGTTGCCTCCCCATGAACACGACGCATTCCGTTGCCTCCCCATGAACACGACGCATTCTGTTGCCTCCCCATGAACACGACGACGATTCTGTTTCTCCATTCCGACCCAGCCATGTACACGAGCCCTCGCCGTACGTATGTGCGAGTAGGTGTTTGAGACCCCGCCCGTATGTACACATACGTGGCCGAATTTTCTTTCTTGCACCCTGGACGCTATACGTACGTGTACATGCTACGTGTGCGCCTCTACTACGACACGTACACGCCTCTACTATGACACGTGCGCGCCTCTACATCGACCAGTATATATGTACGTACACATTCACGACCAGAATGACAATGCTACATATGCTTCGACTAGGTGGGTCCCGACTGTCAGGCACTACCTTGCGTGCGAAGATGTAGCTGGTGGGTCCCAGCAGTCAGGGGGCGAATCGGCTTTTTTTGCCCGGACACACTTCCTTGCGTGTGAAGATGTAGCCGGTGGGTCCCAGCAGTCAGGGGGCGAATCGTTTTTTTGGCCTGGACGCACTTCCTTGCGTGCGAAGGTGTAGCTGGTGGGTCCCAGGAGTCAGGGGGGCGAATCATTTTTTTTGCTCGGACGCACTTCCTTGCATGCGAAGATGAAGCTGGTGGGTCCCAGCAGTCAGGGGGAAACATTTTTTCCGTGAAATACAGTGGCCCATCCGGTGGGTCCCAGCTGTCAGGTGGAGGAATCATTATTTTCTGCGTAATAAGGAGGCACTTCCTTGCTGCGGTCATGGACCCAACTGTCAGCCTCTCCACATATAGTCCACGTCCAATGGAAGTCGTTCCTTGACCACGTTGACCAGGCCGCGCCGAGAGCACCACAATGGTGGACGATGGCGAGGCCTAGGAAGGGGACGACGCGGAGCCGGGGAAGACGCGGCAGTGGAAGCCTGCGAGGTGAGGAGTACGAGGGTTCACTGGCTCGGCTGCGGTGTGAGGCTGCCATCGCCGCAGGGCCTGCCCAGTGGTGGGAATAGTAGGGGGCAGTGAGGCCTCCACGGCAGCACAGCCGGCCATGGGAGGCAGGAGCATGCAGCACGACCGGCGCTGCTTTGGGCGGCTAGAGCAAGAAGACCAGAGGTTGAAGAAGCACTACGGCCGTTGGCTGGACATTGCACGATCATTGGAGCTAGAATCGTTCATATTGACTAAGTTAACAAAGCCCTCCGTCCCCGTCAACTTAGTTGGCCCACAAGTCATCCTCCCACTATGGTGGGTCCCAGCTAGTAGGGTGTATTCACTTTTTTGTGCGTAATAAGGAGGCACTTCCTTGCGTGCGAAGATATAGCTGGTGGGTCCGACATGTCAGCGGGGGAACATTTTTTCATGAAATACAGAGGCCCTTCCAGTGGGTCCCAGCTGTCAGGTGGAGGAATCATTATTTTGCGCATACAGTCCACGGCCGATGGATGTCGTTTGTTGACCACGTTGACCAGGCCGCGCCAGGAGCACCATGGCGGTGGACGACGGCATGGCCTAGGAAGGGAACGACACGGAGCCGGGGAAGACTCGACAATGGTTGCCCACGTGGTGGGGAGTACGAGGGTTTACTGGTCCGGCTGCCATCGCCGGAAAATAATAGGAGGTGTGGGAGAGTAGAGGAATGGCCTGGCCAGCAATGAATTAGGGTGGGGCAGTGCAGCCTGTGCGGCAGCACAGGCGGCCACGGGAGGCGGGAGCAGGCAGTCCCACCGGAGCTGGTTTGGGCAGTTGGAGCAAGAAGATCAGATATTGAAGAAGCAGCACGGCCGTTGGATTAACATCCAATGGTCACTGCTGCTAGAATCGTTTGTGGACTAAGTTGACAAGGCCAAAGTACACGTCAACCTAGTAGACCCACAAGTCAGCCTCCAAATCTGTCCCAAACAGCATACAGCCCGAAATTTCTAGCCAGATTCAAATTAATTTTAAATCTAAATATACCTTAATTTAAATTCAATGAAATTTTACCCGCACAAAAACAATGAAATTTAAAATATCAAAATCCGAAAGAAAACAGTATTTTGGAACTAATTGCCTGTTTGATGTATTTTTTTCATTTTATAGCCCATTTCTTATTACTTATAGCCCATTTCTTATTACTTATAGCCCATTTTTGGGCAAAATGCATCCCTCCTCGTCTTGAAAGATTTCCGGCCCAGCAGGGCGTAGAAAAGAAAGTAGGCCTATGTTGGTTATTCTGCAAAAAACAAAATAGCTGATTTTTCAGAAAGGAAAAAAACAAACTCGGCTGGTCATGTGCTAAACATATGAAATAAAAGCCTGGGCTAGATGGGACATGGGTCCCGCACAACCCAGTTGATACCCTTTTGCGTCCTGAAAAAACAAAATTATTGCGCGCGCTGCTGGGTCCCTACTGTCATTCTCACCATGTACAGTCATCTCCTTATTCCTCTCGGTTGTTGACCATGTTGACAACACCGGAGGGCGGCGCTGTGGTGAGCAAACCAAGGCGGAGGACGATGGTGAGGCCTCGGACGGGAACAAACAGGAGCCGGGGAAGATCACAGCCAGCCGTGGGAGGCGGGAGCAGGCGGTCCCGCCGGCGCTGGTTGGGCTTTGGCGGCTCGAGGAAGAAGAGACTGAAGAAACGCGACAGACGTTCAATGTTAATGCAACGGTCAAGGTTGGCACAATCGTTTGTTGACTACGCGAACACCAAGTAGCATACTTTTTTATATATAGGAAGAAAACTGCAAGGAAAATGCGTTCGTTTGCCGTCCTCCTCACAGGGAACGTTCGCCACATAAGTGATAGCACCCTTGGTTTTCAACCGAGAGGTCTTGGGTTTGAGTCCCAGGAACTCTCAATTTTGTCCTCCTTCCTTCCTCGCAAAAAAATGGAAAGAAAATCAAAGACTTGGGAAGGCGTACAGAACAAGCTAGTGTACCAGTAAAGAGACGTTGACGAGTTTTAGAAAAAAGAAAGACATGCTCCTGTAGCTGGTTCGAATCCAAACCTAGACTATGACTATATATGGTGCTATGCTACTCTGCAAGTAATGAAACTGACATATCCAACGTTTGCTTCTCCTCTTCTCTACTTACTCTGCCTAGCATGAGAAGCTCTGGCCGCAGCAACCATGTCCGCTGGCTGCTCGTCCACCTGCTCTTCAGCAGGCAACAACTAGATATGCGCCAAGTCGCCACCCGTACCATCGCCTGTGGATCTCATCACACAACCGCCGTCATGTGCACCACAGCTGATTGCTCATCGCAACCCGCTGCCGTTGGTGTGGTGCCACTGCTGCAAATCATGCAGAGTCATCCGTCGCGTCTCAACCACAATCCGCAACCCTGGCCGAGTCTTCTACAAATGCCCGAATCATGGGATAATAATATGTTTAAGTGTTGTTCTGCTGCTTTCAGTTGCTGATTTTTTTAATAGTTTGGTTGATGATCTTCCAATTTGATTCGTGCAAAAAAGGGAAGATTCGTGTGATTTGTATTTTTGGGAAGTTGCTGATGTGGGGGGATGCAACTACGCTAATTATTTGTTTAGCCGAGGAATCCCAATACCAGCAGGTTGGGGTGTTGGACAAGTAACTGAAGGAACGGCAGAAGAGGAAGATGCAGAGCAGAAGGTTAAAGATGCAGTTCCTCTGATCATGGCCAAGCAATAGCTGCTGAACGGCCTTGACAGGAATGAGGAGATGAAAGAGCTTGTGAAGATAACGGGCAAAATCGATGTGCTCTGTAGGATGATTGTCTCTTTATTTGCAGTGTATGTATCACTCGTGATGTATTCAGTGGCTACGACATGATCACTTTGCTGAAACTAGTAATGAATGACACCTGTGTAGCAGGTTGGGTGTAGTGTTGTGAACATCTAATGATTTCTATTAATGGAAATCAGGGGGTATCCCCTTTTTCTCATATAAATAAATAAATAAATAGCAGAGGCCCTGTCGGGTCAGCTTTGTTCTCATTCGAAGACGTCGAGCAAATTGCTGTCCAACAACAAACTATGTCATCAAATTCAAGTTTCACAGCCAAATATGAGTACAACTAAACAACAATGTCATCATGTTTTAGTTGTCATACAATCACCAAACACAAATCAGCATACATAACAAGTGATGTTCTCACAGCAAAATACTAAACAACATGTTCATCAGGTTTCAGTTGTCATAGCAAACACAATTTCACATAGTAGATAAAAAAATGTCTTCTGACAGGCAAATACGACAAAAGCAATGTAATCATCATCCGCAGCAGCAGCGTCAACATCTTCGCCATGTGTATCAGTCTGAATCGTAATTCCCCACGGTGTCATCTTCTTCTTCGTCCTCAACGTCCTCGAACGTTGGCTTCTTCTTGATCAACTCTTGTATGTCCACAGCACGACAAGCAATCTTTTCGTCGGCGTCATTAACGTGATGGTTCTCAAAGATATTAGGAACATCTGTGTTATCTTGTACATCAGGAGCAGTGTAAGCATCATCTTGTTGTGCAACTTCATTAAATGAATTCCTCTGCTCAAACCTTTGCAATACTCTCCAGTCATCGCTACGTGCAAATGTGTCTTCCAAGAAAAATATTTGTGTTGCTTGATTTGCCAAAATAAAAGGCTCGTTGGTCTGGTACGCCGCCTTGACATTGATGGATTCGAAATAATCATCAGCTCTGGGTTTTGCGATCCTGGAAAACAGGTTATACCAATGACAGCACGACAGAACCACACACCGATGATCCTCGAAACTGGAGGTATACTGCAACTGAACAATGTCTGTTATGTTAGCATACATTTTAGTTGTCTCTTTGTCATACGTATCCGTGCTCATGATGGCATTGTTTGTGTCTTCCTGCCTTCGTCTCGTGCATGGGTGTTGTAGCGCACATCTCCAACAACACAAGATTCATAATGTCTTACCCGAGTATCAGGACCCATTGCAAGTGAGTAAAGGGCGTCATCAACTGCCTGCCCATCTTCCCGCATCTTCTTAACCTATGGTTAGAAAATAGACAAGCTGATCATCTTATGTACTCAATATATTTAAAAAACTGATAGTGCACTTCAAAAGCTTACATGGTTCTTGAACCACTTCGCAAATCCTGCCATAACCAGTTTGTCAATGGTTTTTGGATTTTGCGGCAGTAACTCCTCTTTGTATATGTTGCACAACATAGTGATCGCGTCAAACATCTAAATATATCAGAATGTGCTGCACGTTTAGTAGATTATGATGTATAAGCTGCAGTACTGCACTTACTTGATATAACGTAGTATCTCAGGACAATTATTCAACACATACCAAACCATTTTGTCCAAATCTTTAGGTTTGTCCTCTTGTCGACTCTTCCCTGTAACTCGAACAGAATAATTGAAAACATTGAGCCCGGGATTGTCTTCACCCACCTCTTTGCTAAGCTGATCAGCTGTTTCAATGAATTTTGAGCAGAATGTCAACGCTTCTGTAGCAATGTAGGCCTCTGCAATGGAACCCTCGGGTCTAGCTCTATTCCTAACATAGCCCTTGAAAGTGCCTAGCCGCCTTTCAATAGGGTACATCCAGCCATACTGCACTGGACCTCTAAGTAGTGCCTCATCAGGTAGATGAACAGCCAAATGCACCATCACATCAAAGAAGGCTGGAGGATATATCTTCTCATGGTCGCATAGGATAGTTGCTATCTTGTCTCTAAGACGCTCCAAAGCATCTATCCTGATATTTCTACTGCAGAGTTCCCTGAAGAATTGTCCCAACTCTGCAATTGCTCTGTATAAGTCAGGGTGGCCCAATCCTCTAAGGATAACAGGTAGAACCCTTTGAAGTAGGACATGGCAGTCATGAGTTTTCAACCCTTGTACCTTGTTTCCATCTGCACTGACTCTCCTTTCAGGGTTGGAAGCAAATCCATGTGGGAATCTCACACGTGACAGGACCTCGCAGAATTCTTTTCTTTTTACCTTGTCCAAGACGTACACAGCTGGTGCCATATCCCGTGGTTTACCTTCATCTTGCACCTGCAAATCCTTTCTGATACCTAGGTGTGTCAAATCAATCCTAGATTTTAAGGTATCTTTCGTCTTGCCTTCAATGTTAAGAAGTGTGCCGATAATGCTGTCACATATATTTTTCTCAATGTGCATCACATCAAGATTATGTCGCAGATCCAAATCTTTCGAATACTCCAAGTCCCACAAAGTGGACCTGTGGGTAAACAATAATCTCTCTTCTACACTGCCAGGCTTCCTTTTCCCGCTACCATTACCAGGATGGTTTCCTGGTGTAATATGCCTGACCTTCTCTAATTCCACTTGCAACTCATCGGCGGTGAGCCTCTTTGGCGCATCACGATTTTCATGCTTTGCATTGAACACATGTCTTCGGTATTTTCTAGGATGCAGCTTGTCCTTGGCAAGGAAACGGCGGTGTCCAATGTAACAGATCTTGCTAAGTATTGCGTATAATAGTGGATTCCTGTCACAGCGAACACATGCATTGTAACCATGTGTCGTTCGCCCTGACATAGTGCCCAAAGTCGGATAATCATGGATGCACCAAATTATAACAGCACATAGAAAGAAATCAGCTGGTGGGCTGCTATATAGGTCTCGAGTGAGAACACCCTTCCATAGCTATTGAAGTTCCTCCACAAGAGGCTCCATGAACAAATCAAAATCCTTTCCAGGAATTTTTGGACCTGGGATGAGCAAGACCATCATGTAGTCTGATTCTTTGGTGCAGACATTTGGAGGCATGTTGTAAGGGATAACAAGCACTGGCCACATGCTATATGTGGCGCTCTGGTGGCCAAATGGGTTAAATCCATCTGAAGCTAAGCCAAGTCTAATGTTTCTCGGGTCAGCAGCAAACTCTTTGTGTTTATCGTTGAAGCTTTTCCACTCACTACCATGAGATGGATGGCTCATTACATTTTTGATCTCTGTACTCCTGGTTCCTAGAATGCCACAGTACATCCTCTCTTGTTTCAGCATCATGAAACAACCTCTGCAATCTTGGTGTAATTGGAAAATGTCTCAGAACATTATGAGGAATCCTCTTCACAGCATCGCCATCTTTCCATCGTGATGATTTGCATTTCGGGCATTCACTTAAGTTGGCATAATCCTTCCGGAAAGAACACAATTATTCTTACAAACATGGATCATATCATATCCAATTCCAACTGCACGAAGGAACTTCTTCATTTTACTGTAGGTGTGTGGTAGCTCAGACGCATTTGGGAAAGATTTGCGGAAAGCAGCCAACATCGCATCGAATGATTTGTTGGTCATCCGCTCAGATGTTGTGACGCCCCTGATTCAACCGTACACTAATCATGCACGCAAACGTGTACGGTCAAGATCAGGGACTCACAGGAAGTTATCACAACAACACTCTAAAACATAAATAAGTCATACAAGCATCATATTACAAGCCAGGGGCCTCGAGGGCTCGAATACAAGTGCTCGATCATAGATGAGTCAGCGGAAGCAACAATATCTGAGTACAGACATAAGTTAAACAAGTTGCCATAAGATGGCTAGCACAAACTGGGATACAGATCGAAAGAGGCGCAGGCCTCCTGCCTGGGATCCTCCTAACTACTCCTGGTCGTCGTCAGCAGCCTGCACGCAGTAGTAGGCACCTCCAGTGTAGTAGTCGTCATCGACGGTGGCGTCTGGCTCCTGGGCTCCAACGTCTGGTTGCGGCATCTGAGAAGAAGAGGAAAACGGGGGAAAAGAGGGAGCAAAGCAACCGTGAGTACTCATCCAAAGTACTCGCAAGCAAGGAGCTACACTACATATGCATGGCTATATGTGTAAGGAGGCCATATCAGTGGACTGCACTGCAGAATGCCAGAATAAGAGGGGGATAACTAGTCCTATCGAAGACTACGCTTCTGGCAGCCTCCGTCTTGCAGCATGTAGAAGAGAGTAGATTGAAGTCCTCCAAGTAGCATCGCATAGCATAATCCTACCCGGCGATCCTCCCCTCATCTCCCTGTGGAAAGGCGATCACCCGGTTGTCTGTGGAACTTGTCTGGGTGTGTTCTATTAAGTATCCGGTTCTAGTTGTCATAAGGTCAAGGTATAACTCCGGGTCATCCTTTTACCGAGGGACACGACTATTCGAATAGATTAACTTCCCAGCAGGGGTGCACCACATAACCCAACGCGCTCGATCCCATTTGGCCGGACACACTTTCCTGGGTCATGCCCGGCCTCGGAAGGTCAACACGTCGCAGCCCCACCTAGGCACAACAGAGCGGTCAGCCCGCCGGTCTAAATCCTATGCGCGCAGAGGTCTGGGCCCGTCGCCCATTGCACACCTGCACGTTGCGAGGGCGGCCGGAAGCAGACCTAGCAACCTCCATAACAAAGGAAGTCATGTTACGCGGTCCAATCCGGCGCGCGCCGCTATGTCGCTGACGTCAAGAAGGCTTTGGCTGATACCACGACGTCGAGTGCCCATATCTTTCCCACGTAGTTGGTTAGTGCATATAGGCCAGTGGCCAGACTCAGATCAAATACCAAGATCTCGTTAAGCGTGTTATTATGAAGTAACCGCGAACGCCGACCAGGGCCAGGCCCACCTCTCACCTAGGTGGTCTCAACCTACCCTGTCGCTCCGCCACAAAGATCCACACAGAGGGCCGTCGGGACAAAGGTCCTTTCAGCCCCCAATCCGTGAATCACTCGTGGGTACTCTTCGAGCGGACCCGACTTTAGTCACCATCTGTAGTATGTATATATGTATAGTATATACCCGTGATCACCTCCCAAGTGATCATGGCCCGATAGTATAGCAAGGCAGACCGACAAGAATGTAGGGCCACATATGATAAACTAGCATCCTATACTAAGTATCTAGGATTGCAGGTAAGGTATCAACAGATGTAACAACAATGTCAGGCTATGCATCAGAATAGGATTAACGGAAAGCAGTAACATGCTACACTACTCTAATGCAAGCAGTATAGAGGAGAATAGGCGATATCTGGTGATCAAGGGGGGGCTTGCTTGGTTGCTCTGGCAAGGAGGGGTCGTCAACACCGTAGTTGAACTGGGGGTCGCCGGCAGTCTCGGGGTCTACCGGAAAGAAGTAACGGAGAGGGAACACAATAAATAACAGAGCAAACAAAGCATCACAAAGCGTAACAAGGCAATACGCGGTGTTCGGTGTGCCCTAACGCGGTAGTAGGTTATACCGGTGAAGGGGGGAAACATCCGGGAAAGTATCCCCGGTGTTTCGCGTTTTCGGACAGATGAACCGGAGGGGGAAAGTTGCGAGTTTGCTATGCTAGGGATGTGTGGGGGACAAACGGGCTGCATATCCGGATTCGTCTCGTCGTTCTAAGCAACTATCATGTACAAAGTATTTTCATCCGAGGTACGGATTATTTTCTATTAATTTTTAAAGTTTTTAAGCATTTTTGGAATTTATTTAATTATTTAAATCGAACATTATCCAGAATAGTGAAAGGTGATGTCATCATGACATCACCATGATGTCAGCCGGTCAAACCCAGTTGACCAGAGTCAAACTTGGCATGTGGGTCCTATGGGACCCATCTGTCATAGACTAAGGCTAACTAACAGGATTAGTTAATTTAAATTAGTGATTAGGTTAATTTAACCAATCTAATTAAGTTAATTAATTAAGTAATTAATTAATTAACTATTTTTTAATTACATTTTTTTATATTCCTTTTCTTTATAAAACGTTTAGGGGGCGGGCCCCCTTTGTCATAGGCCCCAGGGGGCCTAGCGAGGCGGAGCGGGCATAAGGGCTAACAGGCGCTGGGCCTTAACCCGTTCGGGCGCCAGCCCAGGCCAGTGGAGGCGCCGCGGCGTCGTAGGCGGCGACGAGGTGCGTCGGGCAGCAGGGGGCGAAGCCCCAGACAGCGCTGGCGGGGCGCGTGGCCGTGGGCGCGAGGGCGCAGGGCATGCACGCACGGGTGTGCAAGTGAACACAGGGGGGGCGGGGTGCTGGTGTGGCCACGACCAGGAGCAGGCGACCGCGCGCACGAACGCAGTGCTCCGACCATGGCGGCCTTGGTGATTGTAGGTGATTACGGTAACGGATCGATCCAGAAAAATAGGGGAATCGGCAGAGGACCTCACAATGCGACGGTAGGGCTTGGCAGCGGGCTCGGGGAGGCCATCGGCGAGCGGATCGACGAGGTGGACGACGGCGGCCGTGGTTGGGGAAGAAGGCCGATGGCGACGGCTCGAGGCGCTCTGGCTTGACCTGACGCTTGTAGACAGTGTAGAAGAGGACGGCGGTGCTCCTCGACTTCCTCTCGAGCACCGGGGAGGCATGTGGCCGTGACGACAATGATGGCACGACGACGGCTGCGCGGTGGAGCTCGGGATCGAAGAGAGCAGTGAGGAGGGGGAGAGGAACGGCACGGGTGGAGGGGAAGATATTTTTGGGCGAGGCCACGGCGTCGACGCTGGCAATCTTATCCCCTCCAGGCGCCCTGTAGCGACCCACAAACGAGGTGGCGTGGCTGGAACGGCGCCCAGTGCTCGGTCGTGTTCGAGAGGTGGAGGAGAGAGGAGGAGGGTGTCGCTGGCTGGGTTGGGCCGGCCTGGTTGGCCCAGAGGCCAGCTGGGTCACGGCCTAGCAGGGGGGGGGGGTTCTTCTCCTTTTTATTCTCTTGTTTGTTTTTCTTTTCTTTTCGTATTTTCTTTATTCTGTTTTATTTTACCTTTAATTTCTTTAGTTTTGTAAAATATGACAATAGCTCCTAAATTAATGTCACTACATATTCTAATGCCACAAAAACTTGGGCAACTAGATAAAATAGTTTAATATTTTATTAATCATAAAAGACATATAATTAATTGTTTTGTTACTGTTTTATTTACTTTGGGACAATCAAACACTCCCAAAGAGGTTGGTTTCTCCATCATAATTACATAAACATTATTTGGCTCACTCCGTACATTTTAGTTTTAATATTTGAAAACTTTTATTGTTTGCTTGATTTTGGATTTGAATTTGAATCGGTTTCGAACTAACGCAAGATTAGCAACAGTAACCGAGGTGACGTGGCATCGTTAATGCGGGATTACTGTAGCCTAATTATCCGGGCGTCACAAATCTCCTCCACTACAAGAAATCTCGTCCCGAGATTTAAGAAGGGAAGTGAGGGGGAAGGGATTTGGTTACGAAATTCTAACGAGCGTTCTGAATCTTGGTTGCTCTTCTCGAAGCGGTCGATCCATTATGTTGATGTCTTCATATCTCTGCTTCAGGTCATCATGATGTAGTACACATCCTTTCTTCGGGATCTTCATCGTACTTACGAAAAGAATAAGGGGTGGGCATTCCGGGAGAACGGACCTCTGCAAGGTCGACTATCTGGTCGATAACATCGAGGAAGATGGCGGAAGTAACTCTCGAATTTAAACTTAAGAAAATATGAAGAGCAAAGTAAGGAGGTATCATGTGAAGTTTCGAGCGGGCAGGCAATCGTTTGATGCCTGAAACAGGGCGTGGAAGGGGTTCAAAGCAATAGGTATAAGTATTGTGTCCGATACTAGAATTGATGACCACTCGGAAGGTGGCTCGTGAATCACATACGAGGCCAAGTGCGAGGAACAACCTTAAGAACAGGCGGTGTATAGGAGAGTCAGGTTTCGATCCTGTGGACCTGTGGTTTATGGGTCCACCATGTGGGTTGAAAGTAGGAAGGGTGGTGACATCTTGCACACACGCGACAGGGAGGCATGTCAGTGAATAGCTTGTCAGCTATGCCGGCAACAATGTCGGTACCAAGGACGGGGAACGAAGAGAGCAATTTTTCTGCTTGTTGAACGAGGCGAACCAATAGGCAAAGTTCTCGTCCATCGGTGGTTACCGGAATGTCATCAACAATAGTAACAGGTTCTTACTGATAGAGTTGTACACCGAGGTGCTTACAAAAGCAGTGACTTATTACTGCTTAGATCATATAAACCTCAAGAAGGTTAAACAAAACAATGGAAAGGAAAATGTGTTTATCAGAAAAACAGAACAACAGAAAGGAAAAATGTTTTTAAACACATAATTTAGGGGTATATCCTTCCCAAGGACAAGCAGAGCATGATATCCATGACAGGATATAATTGTAGAAAACTCTTTACGTAGGGGAGAGAAATTTCATGACATTACCCATACAGCGGTGTTTGGATAATTGAGCAGGAAACATTTAGCATTGGGCTTCAAATGTTCTTGTTGAAAATCGGAGTACCACAGACATGCTTCGAGATAGCATTGACATGGTCATCAGGTGAAAATCAGACTTTGGAAACACAATGGACCCATCAGGAACAACTTATAGAATAAGTCTTACAATTTCCTCACGGAAGAATGACTAACCTTGCCAAAAAGGAAATTATAACAATAGGTCCTGCGGCCAGATGTGCTAGGCATGGCATCACCTTACTGAGACAAAAAATAACCAATGTTAAAACTCTTAGAAATATGTTCCCACCATCATATCTGACCGAGATTCAAATCTGATTGGTGCCAGGATACCTCAGACTCGGGATGCCTGAGAAGGAAAGGTGCAACACAAATTGACGAGATGACATTGTAAGATTCTCGGGAAATGAACAATGGAAGCGAGTTTCGAACAAGAGTTCATCATTAAACCAAGGAGAGGATAAGGGGGTGGCAGATAGACTCAGCGACAATTCCTCGAGATTTCCAAACGGATGGAATTCCACAATAATGTGAACAAGAAGATGACACTTGTCAATTCAAATGATATAATGTTGTATGCTCGAGGAAAAACATACACCATTAAACATTAGTTCAAAGGTGCGCCCGAAATATGGGCTAAGGTAGCATGATCAATATTATAATGGCGATTCAATAACCAATAGTCTAAGAATGAACTATTGACCATTAACTTCAAGCAATAGGGTTGCTAGAAGTTTTGAAATTACACATCAAGTTAAATGGCTCGTATCCCGGTTAGAAACAACACAAGAAAGAATGGTGATGGTGAGAAGTATCACTATACCAAGAATCCTTAAGAGGTGGAGCAATTCTCACAACATCCTTGACATAAAAAGGTGGTAATACTTCAAGGTAAATAAGAACAAATGTTGGATAGCAAGGAACTCAAGGTATAACACAAAACATGGAAAAGTTTGTGTTGAATGGAAGTCAATAAAGTGGTCGATGATAATACAAATCATCAAGGGAAAGGATGGTATTTCTCATCATGAATTCTTGATACCCTGCAAGAGCTCGGAATGCTGATGATGATCATGACACATTTGTCGAGAGATCTCATGAAGATGTAATCGATCGGCGATGACATCAAGTTGAAGGAATGATGAAGCGAAAGGTTATTGGAACCATGGGTACGACACAAACTCAAATCAAGTTTGTTGTTCAAGGAGAAATGATATGACGAGGAAGATCGACGCAAGATTAGCTCACCGTCAAAATTTGTGCTCCGGGAAGAACCAGATAGCACAATTAAATTTAGCACGATAATGATGTAGCCGATAAGGCTAGGAATGACATGATGGAGTATTAAACTCGTAAGCAATGAAGATTACTAAGAGTTGTCGAATCGCAGTGCGGACTCGATTCACTATTCGGAGTTCTCGGTTGACGAAAACCCAAAACTCATGGAGTGACTATGATAGGGAAAGGTATTACTCCGGCACAAATTCATAAGATGTAGTGCAATGGCATGATATCCTCGAGATATCAGGGAGATAATACTCGAAGGCATATCAAATTAAAGGTTGAAGTGGGGTGTATTGATCTATAGAAGACAAGCGCTTTTACTTGTCTGAGAAATGGAATCAAAGGAAGAAATTATGGTCGGAACCACGATTGCAAAGGGTCGATTCACAGATCCAGATGATATTTTCAAGGAAATAGTTATTATTGCAAGAAGCTTCCATGATAGGATCAACATCGTGTCCATGGGCATGAACACAAAGGTTCAAGGTTGACTCCCACTTCTTTAATGCATATCATTTCATTCACCTCTCGCTTTGATAAAACTGTAGTGTTGGAATTTTATTTGGTGGAACACCGAAAGAGTATGAGTTGTGAAAACTTTCGGGTTCTCACGGATTAGGGGAAGGCATTGTCGTGGTTCTAAGTCTGACAGTAGAGTGGGGGGTAGGTATGGAGAGGCAAGGTCCTAGCTATGGAGAGGTTGTAAACATAAGAGATGTACGAGTTCAGGCCCTTCTCGGAGGAAGTAAAAGCCTTACGTCTCGGAGCCCGGAGGCGGTCGAGTGGATTGTGTGTATATGAGTTACAGGGGTGCGAACCCTTCCGCCTGTGGAGGGGGGTGGCTTATATAGAGTGCGCTAGGACCCCAGCCAACCCACGTAATGAAGGGTTTAAGGTACATTAAGTCCGGGGCGTTACTGGTAACGCCCCACATAAAGTGTCTTAACTATCATAAAGTCTACTTAATTACAGACCTTTGCAGTGCAGAGTGCCTCTTGACCTTCTGGTGGTCGAGTGAGTCTTCGCGGTCGAGTCCTTCAAGTCAGTCGAGTGAGTTCCTCGTAGGTCGACTGGAAGGTGATCTCTTCTAAGGGTGTCCTTGGGCAGGGTACTTACATCAGGTCTATGACCCTACCCTAGGTACATGACTCCATCATTAGCCCCCGAATGGATTGAGGCTTGAGTGATGAAGGAGTTGATGTTGTTTTCGATTAGCCTTCGCATACTGGTCGTGCGTTGTTTTGAACCAAAAAATCTCTTTGTTGATAGTGAGCAACTTTTCTTCAGTCGACTCGATCCATTCTTTTCTTTCGTCGAGTGATCTTTTGGACTTTGCCGATTTCCGAGTGACGGATCGCAGGAAATCCCGCGTCCGACAGACCGATCTGCCGTTCGCGGATTCCGCGGGATATGAAATTTGGGGAAGCGCGCGAAGGGGGGCGGACCGCGGCGCTCGGATGGGATAGGGCATAGACGCCTCGATCCCCGCGCCGCTTTTTCGCCACGTCTCACGCCCGCGCAACTGTTTCGGGATATGATTAGATCGACCAGGCCCACCTGTCATCCACTCGGAAGGGATCTTATAAATGCGCCCGGTGAGGGTTTTTTGAACAGTGCCTCAGCATTCTCTCTCTGCTTCCTTCGTCTCCGCCCAACGCGCTCGCTCTCGCCTCCGCACAACTTCTCCTCGCGCGTCTCGCCGGCAGCCATGGTCAAGGAGAAGACGGCGGCGCTGGAACGCACGAAGAAGGCGTCGGCGACAGAGAAGGCGAAGGGGAGATCTACCAGTCGCGGCGGGTCTCCGTCTAGATCTTGCCTACCGAAAGGCTGGGTCCAGGGAGATTGGATCCGGTCGACCATCACGGAGGCGGATCTCCTCGACATGGCCAACGATGGGCTGATTCCCCACGGAGCCGCAAGGCTTCCGGGGAAAGAGTGGCAGCCCCAGCCGAAAGAGGGTGAGTGTGTGCTTCTGGCCACCCATGTCGACCGCGGATTTTCTTTGCCACCGAGCGTTTTCTTTCGTGGTTTCTTAAACTTCTTTGGAGCACAACTCCACCACTTCACCCCGAACTCCATCGCCTATCTTGCCGCGTTTGTGTCCATGTGTGAGAATTTTCTGGGTTGTCGACCGCATTGGGGATTGTTCAAGCATATATTCACGTGTCGCTCTCAGACCGTGAAGAAGGCGAGCCCAGGCGACGAAAGAACCCAAGTTGTCCAAATGTGCGGAGGTCTGGGGATCCAGGTGAGGAACAAGAGCACCTTCCCAGCCATGACGTTTCCCGAGTCAGTCAGAGGCTGGCAGTCGACCTGGTTCTACTGCCAGGATCAGCCGACGCCGGGGAAGTCGAGTGGACTCCCTCAGTTCACCATGGACCGAGTGAACAAGCCCTCCTCTCTGAAGGTGATTCTGGAGGAGAAAGCTGACATGAAGATGTTGATGGAGCGCGTAGTTCAGTTGGTTCGGGAGGGAGTGACGGGTATGGATCTCCTGGAGGTGTTTCTTAGGCGTCGTATCCAGCCTCTTCAGTTCCGGAGCCATTGCATGTGGTTGTACCGCGGGACTGAAGATGAGACTCGGATCAATCTAGAAGCAGTCGACGATGCCACTCTGGAAAGGTGGATGGCCGCTGTTACTGGGAACAAGGATAACCCTCGTGGAGCCAGAAGGATTCCTCCACTCGACCACCGCAGTGTTCCAAACAAGGTATGTCTGCTCCACTTCCCATTGTATTCTTGTCATATTTATTTCTGTTTTCTCTGCCAATCGGTCGATTGACCTTTGTCTTGATGTCTATCAGGCCCTCACTGAGCTGTACTCGATGCCCAATGGAGCACAGGCTCCGACTGAGGAGGGAGAAGCGAGCGGGGGCGAGCGCCAGGAGGAGTGGGACTTGGATGCCGCTGAGGATGATGATGATGATGATGACGATGAGGAGGATGAAGAAGAGAAGGAGGAGGAGGTCGCACCACCGCGCTCGGAAAGGCGGTCGAAGCTTGTCCATGACCCTGCGACTGAACGTGGCAAGGGGGTTGCGACTGTTGCGCAGTCGACCAAGCGCCCTCGGACCACTTCTCCGGCGCCGACTGAAAAGGCGTCAAAGCAGCCCAGGGCGGCCCCGTCAAAGCCGACCAAGCTCCTGCCGACGATGAAGGTGTCCATCCCCACCATATCAGGGTAATCATGCTGCTTAAGTCTTCCTGTTTTGTTCGAGCTTTATCTCTGGTTGACGCTTGAGTTAGTCAACTGATTCTTTGGAATTGCAGTGCTGCTACTTCTGAGACCTCAGCTAGGGCTGACGACCATGAGATGGAGGACGCAGCAACCTCAAATCCTGGTATTATACTCTTGATACTGTTTTTAGTCGACTGACTCATGATCTCTAGTTCTGATTCTTTTCTGTAGCTCCATCCAATGTTGTTATCACTCTCCCTGATGATGATGAAGATGAGGAACCGCTAAAGCACAGAAGGAGTAGGAAAGCGTCTGCCGGAAGGGTGCCCCAGGATGTGACGGCGCCCGAGACTCTGGTCGCGGAGGAGGAGAACACCACTTGACACACTGTGTCCTTCGTAGATCCACTGACGAGTGCTCTCCCTGCTTCGTCGAGTGCCGCACAGCCCTCCCTCTTCACGACGCACCACGTCCCAGAGGACCAAGCTGGCGCTGCGAAGGAGGCGATACGCCAGGCAGGGATCATGATGGAGCAGGTGAAGACCATCCGGGATGCGAGCCAGGCAGCTTATGACGCCAGTTCCGCCCTTCAAAGCAATGTTCAGGTCAGTTGACCATCGCTTGTTCTGTTAGGATATGCTATCAAAACTTTTCTTTCCGGAATTCATAGCAGTCACCCACTGGGTGTGTCGATTTAAACTCCGTGTTAGCGGGGGCACGCTGAGTGCACCCGCTGGGTGTAGTCCCCAAGGCTAAGGTCGACTGCTGGCAGTCGGCCTTAGGCTTTATAAGTTGAATCTTTCCGTCATTCGTCTGAGGCGAATGGATTTCCCAAACCGGTGGGGGCACGCTGAGTGCACCCACTGGGTGTACTCCCCGAGACTGTGGTCGACTGCTTGCAGTCAATTACAGTCTTAAAGAATACATCTTGTTTTTGTTTTGAGGTCGACTGGTCGACTCTGTCTTCAATAGGATTAGTGGGGGCACGCTGAGTGCACCCACTGGGTGTAGTCCCCGAGACTACGGTCGAATGTTTGTATTCGGCTGTAGTCTTAGAAACGCATGATTTTTCCTTTTCCACTCGGAAGTGAATTATCTTTGATATTTAGTCGATTGGTTCTTTGCAGAAATCCTGTGACCTTGCGGCTCGCTACACCGAGCTGGAAAACAAGCACATTCAGCTCGAGCTGGATTTGAAGCTGGTTCAGGAGAATCTTACGAAGGCAAAGGAGGAGACCAAAGGTATGTTTGGTGAGGCCTCAACGACTGCTTTTTCCCTTCGTTTGTTTCAAAATCTAATCTTGCTGTAACTTGCAGGTAAGGTGAAGGAGGCCCAACAGAAAAAGACCTTGAACTAGCTGAGAAGATCAAGCTTGCTGACGAGAAGTTAGCTTCAGTCACCAAGCTTGAACAAGAAAATACCAATCTGAAAGGTGCTCTTGGGATTGCCAACAAGGAAGTCAGTCGACTGAAAACTGACAAAGCTGCCCTGACCGACCAAGTCAGCCAGTTGACTGGGAAGAAAAATGATCTGGAGGCCTTCCTGAGTGGTCTTGCCAAGAAGTTGTTCCTTATGCTTGAAGGTAACCCTTTACTCTCAACAATCTTTTTCAACTGTGATTTTTCCATTCGACCATTGCCTTGACTCGGTGATTGTCCTTGCAGAATTTTGTCAAAACTTTGAAGAAGAGACTAGCCGGCTGGAACCAAACCTTGACCCCATCAATTCTCCGGTGAATGACGAAGTTGCCATGAATGTTTTCCGACTGGAGTCTCGTGTTGCGGCTGTCGTGGACTATCTTGCAAGGCTGAAGGTCGCCACATCTCGCATCAACTCATCGCCCTGGCCCAGGGAGACACTCCAGAACGACCTTGAGTCGCTGATGGATCGCCTGAACACGGTCCCTGGTCGAGTGCAGGAGTGGAAAAAGTCCTCGGCTCGGTGCGGTGCAGATGTTGCTCTGTGTCTGGCCCGAGTCCACTGCAAAGATGCGCGAGAAGACAAGCTGGCGGCTCTCCGAGTGGCCAACACCAAGAAACACGACTTCAGGTCCTTCATGGAAACCTTCATTGCTGCTGCCACTCGGATCGCAGATGGAATTGATCTTGATGAGTTCGTTGCTCCTTCCAGCCCTCCACAGGAGGGGTAAAAAACTTCTTTTAAGCTCGACACTTTAAATTTGCCTCGGTATGCCGAGTGGAGTTGTAACCGATAAACCTTAACAGGCTTAGCGCCTGAGCACTTTCGGTTCCTTTAGGTATCGATCCGAACTTGGATTTGATGTTTGAATATGATTGCTTTTGGCTCGAAATGTCTTTTGCAGGTTCAAAGCAAGATGCTTACTGCAATCGACTTATTCCTTAATCCACTTAGGCGAGCGCTGGGCTGCAGCTAAGCCCCCGAGTGAGAGGTTCACTCTTCACTCGGTAGGATTTTTATATCTTAGGCGAGCACTGTGCTGCAGCTAAGCCCCCGAGTGAGAGGTTTGCTCTTCACTCGGTAGGATTTTTATATCTTAGGCGAGCACTGCGCTGCAGCTAAGCCCCCGAGTGAGAGGTTTGCTCTACACTCGGTAGGATTTTTTATATCTTAGGCGAGCACTGGGCTACAGCCAAGCCCCCGAGTGAGAGGTTTGCTCTTCACTCGGTAGGATTTTTATATCTTAGGCGAGCACTGGGCTGCAGCTAAGCCCCCGAGTGAGAGGTTTGCTCTTCACTCGGTAGGATTTTTTATATCTTAGGCAAGCACTGGGCTGCAGCTAAGCCCCCGAGTGAGAGGTTTGCTCTTCACTCGGTAGGATTTTTATATCTTAGGCGAGCACCGGGCTGCAGCTAAGCCCCCGAGTGAGAGGTTTGCTCTTCACTCGGTAGGATTTTCACGTTGTACTTGTGGCGAAGCTCAGAGGAGAGGGTTGCAGTCGACCTGCACCTCGTCCTCCTTACAAGCGCACATTGTACTTATGGCGTAGCTCAGAGGAGAGGGTCGCAGTCGACCTGCACCTCGTCCTCCTTACGAGCGTACGTTGTATTTGTGGCATAGCTCAAAGGAGAGGGTCGCAGTCGACCTGCACCTCGTCCTCCTTGCGAGCGCACATTGTACTTATGGCGTAACTCAGAGGAGAGGGTCGCAGTCAACCTACACCTTGTCCTCCTTGCGAGCGCACATTGTACTTATGGCGTAGCTCAGAGGAGAGGGTCGCAGTCGACCTGTACCTTGTCCTCCTTACGAGCATACGTTGTATTTGTGGCGTAGCTCAGAGGGGAGGGCCGCAGTTGACCTGCACCTCGTCCTCCTTGCAAGTGCACATTGTACTTAGGCGAGTGTTTAAACTGCAGCTAAGCCTCCCGAGTGGGAGTCTGGCTCGCCACTCGGTAGGATTTATATAACTTAGGCGAGTACTTGGACTGCAGCTAAGCCTCCGAGTGGAAGTCTGGCTTACCACTCGGTAGGATTTTCATAACTTAGGCGAGTACTTGGACTGCAGCTAAGCCTCCGAGTGGAAGTCTGGCTTACCACTCGGTAGGATTTTATAACTTAGGCGAGTACTTGGACTGCAGCTAAGCCTCCGAGTGGAAGTCTGGCTTACCACTTGGTAGGATTTTATTTAATCTTAGGCGAAACGGGTTCGCAGCTAAGCCTCCAAGTGGGAGTCTGGCTCACCACTCGGTAAGGGTTTTTACAAACTTAGGCGAAACGGATTCGCGGCTAAGTCCCCGAGTGAGAGTCTTGCTCACCACTCGGTAAGGATTTTTACAAACTTAGGCGAAACGGATTCGCGACTAAGTCACCCACTGAGGGGAAAATTTTATTGGACAAATAAAAAGTGACAAAAATTATGGAGGAATTATGACACTATTATTTTGAAATCCATGAACTACAGAAGTACTTTATTACAACTCATCCGAGTGATAAACTTAAGTGTAAAATGGGCGGAGTAGTTCCGCGTTCCAAGCTCGGGGCTCGTCGATATTATGTTCGACGTTGTAAAGACGGTACGCCCCGTTGTGGAGAACTTTGGTGACGATGAAGGGTCCTTCCCAAGAAGGAGCAAGCTTGTGTTGTTTCTTCTGATCCACTCGGAGAACTAAATCCCCTTCCTGGAAGGCTCGACCCCTCACATTTCTGGCATGGAAACGACGCAAGTCTTGTTGGTAGATGGTCGATCGGATCAGAGCCATCTCCCTTTCTTCCTCTAAAAGGTCGACTGCGTCCTGCCGCGCTTGTTCAGCTTCTGCTTCGTTGTAGAGTTCAACTCGAGGAGCATTGTGGAGAAGATCACTCGGCAAGACTGCTTCAGCTCCGTAGACCAAGAAGAATGGAGTTCTTCCGGTCGACCGATTAGGTGTGGTCTGCAGTCCCCAAAGCACCGAGGGAAGTTCGTCGACCCACGCTCCAGCCGCATGCTTGAGATCACGCATCAGTCGGGGTTTCAATCCCTTGAGGATCAGGCCATTGGCTCGCTCTGCTTGTCCATTCGACTGCGGATGGGCGACTGAAGCGTAGTCGACTCGTGTGCCTTGAGAGTTGCAGAAATCCCTGAATTCCTCCGAGTCAAAGTTCGACCCATTATCCGTAATGATGTTGTGCGGGACTCCATATCTGAATATCAGTTCCCTGATGAAGCTAACAACAGTACCGGCGTCAAGGTTCTTGATTGGTTTAGCCTCAATCCACTTGGTGAACTTGTCGACTGCCACCAGTACATGCGTGAAGCCACTTCGACCTATTCTCAAAGGACCGACCATGTCCAACCCCCATACTGCGAAAGGCCAGACGAGTGGAATGGTCTTCAGAGCTGATGCAGGCTTGTGTGACATATTCAAGTAGAACTGACATCCTTCGCACTTGTCCACTATTTCCTTTGCCATCTCATTCGCCTTTGGCCAATAAAATCCGGCTCGGTATGCTTTGGCCACGATGGTCCGAGAGGACGCATGATGACCACAGGTCCCCGAGTGGATATCATTAAGGATGATTCGACCTTCTTCTGGCGTTATGCACTTCTGACCAACTCTAGTCGCGCTTTCTCTGAATAACTGTCCTTTGATCACGATAAAGGCTTTGGATCGACGGACCATCTGTCGAGCCTCTTCCTCATCCTCCGGAAGCTCTTTTCTCAGGATATACGTGATATATGGAACTGTCCAGTAGGGAATGACCACCAAGACCTCCATGACCAAGTCGACCACTGCTGGGACTTCAACCTCAGTCGGATCTGTGGCACTCTTGGGCTGTGGAGCTTCTTCGGTGAAAGGATCTTCTTTGACTGACGGAGTGTGTATATGCTCCAAGAACACACCACTCGGAATGGCTTCTCTCTTGGAACCTATCTTTGCTAGATCATCAGCTGCTTGATTTTTCAGTCGGGGTATGTGATGGAGCTCTAACCCCTCAAACTTCTTTTCTAGCTTCCTCACTGCATTGCAGTATCCAGTCATGGCTAGGCTTCTCACGTCCCACTCCTTCATCACTTGATTGACTACTAAATCTGAATCGCCATAGACCATCGGGCGACGGACGCCGAGTGAAATGGCCATGCGCAATCCGTATAAGAGGGCCTCATACTCTGCCTCATTGTTGGAGGAATCAAAGTGAATCTGGAGCATATACTGAGCTTATCTCCTCTGGGGGAAACCGGGACAACCCCAGCACCGGAACCATTCAACATCTTAGAGCCATCAAAGAACATGGTCCAATGCTCCGAGTGAACTTCAGTCGGCTGCTGCTGTTCAATCCACTCGGCGAGGAAATCTGCTATTGCCTGGGACTTAATGGCTTTCTTTGCCTCAAACTTGATATCAAGGGGAAGAAGTTCAATCGCCCATTTCGCCACTCGACCAGTTGCATCTCTGTTGTGCAAAATCTCTGATAGTGGAGCGTTGCTGACAAATGTGATGGAATGATCAGAGAAATAATGAGCAACCTTCTTCGTGGTCATGTATATTCCATACACAAGCTTCTGATAATGAGGATATCTCTGCTTGGATGGAGTCAAGACTTCAGACAAATAATACACTGGGCTCTGAACTTTGAAGGCTTTTCCTTCTTCTTCCCGCTCGACCGTAAGCACTGTACTGACGATTGTCCTGTGGCTGCGATATAAAGCAACAGAGGCTCTTTGCTGATTGGAGCAGCAAGCACCGGCTGGGTGGAGAGCAGAGCTTTTAGCTCGGCAAACGCTGCATCAGCTTCTGGAGTCCACTCGAACTTGTCTGCCTTCTTCATCAGTCGGTAAAGAGGCAATGCCTTTTCACCAAATCGTGAGATGAATCGACTTAATGCGGCCAAGCATCTAGTAAGCTTCTGGACATCGTGCACTCGCACAGGGTGTTTCTTTAGGAGAATAGTGCCGATCTTTTCTGGATTAGCATCGATCCCTCGCTCGGAAACGAGAAAACCGAGTAACTTGCCACCAGGAACTCCGAATGTGCACTTTGATGGATTGAGCTTGATATCATACCTTCTGAGGTTGGCAAATGTTTCGGCGAGGTCAGCGAGCAGGTCGGAACCCTTTCGTGACTTGACGATGATATCATCCATATACGCTTCCACATTCCGACTAATTTGAGTGAGCAGACACTTCTGAATCATTCGCATAAATATGGCTCCGGCATTCTTGAGGCCGAATGGCATGGTGATATAGCAGAAGCAACCGAATGGAGTGATGAAAGCTGTTTTTATCTACACGGGTCCGTACAGACGGATCTGGTGGTACCCGGAATAGGCGTCTAGAAAAGACAATCTCTCGCATCCCGCGGTCGAGTCAACAATTTGATCTATGCGAGGGAGAGGAAAATGATCTTTCGGGCAGGCCCGATTGATGTGCTTGAAATCAATGCACATTCGGAGCGATTTGTCCTTCTTAGGAACCATGACGACATTAGCGAGCCACTCGGAGTGGTATATCTCTCGGTTAAATCCTGCCGCCAACAGTCGAGCCACTTCCTCACCGATGGCTTTTCTCTTCTGGACGGCGGACCGCCGAAGATGCTCTTTCACTGGTTTTGCTGATGAGTCAACTCTTAGGCGATGCTCAGCCAGTCCCCTGGGAACACCTGGCATGTCAGCGGGCTTCCATGCAAAAATGTCCCAGTTCTCACAGAGGAACTGGATGAGCGCTTCTTCCTATTTCGGGTCGAGTGTTGTGGAAATGTGGGTCGGGGCTGCATTGGGGTCAGTCGGGTGAATGTGAACAGGCTTCGTCTCACCGGACGACTAAAATGCAGATTCGGTGGCGGGTTTCTTGGATCGCAGCAAATCACTCGGATCTGCGTTTTGCTTGTATTCTTCAAACTCGACCGCTGTCACCTGGGAATCGGCAATCTTTGAGCCCTTCTGAAAGCACTCTTCTGCCTTTTTCCGATCACCGGAGACAGTGATCACTCCTTTGGGGCCGGGCATCTTCAGTTTGAGGTACACGTAACATGGTCGAGCCATGAACCGTGCATAAGCTGGTCTCCCCAAAATGGCATGATACGCACTCTGAAAATCCACGACCTCAAACGTCAACTTCTCTTTGCGAAAATGTTTCGAATCACCAAACACCACGTCCAGAGCTATTTGGCCGAGTGACTCGGCTTTCTTCCCTGGTATAACTCCATGAAAGCTCATGTTACTGGTGCTCAGTCGGGACATCGGAATCCCCATTCCTTTCAGTGTGTCTGCATACAACAAATTCAGCCCACTTCCACCGTCCATCAGCACTTTTGTCAGTCGAGTGCCTTCGACAACTGGATCGACCACCAAAGCTTGCCTCCCAGGGGTGGCAATATGAGTCGGGTGATCAGATTGGTCGAATGTGATGGGTGTTTGGGACCATCTCAGATAACTTGCTTTTGCTGGGGCAACCATGTTCACCTCACGGTTAATGACTTTCAGTCGACTCTTGCTTTCCACATCTGCAAAGATCATCAGAGTGGAGTTGACATGCGGATATCCTTCCTCACTATCCTCCTTGTCTTCGGCCTTGTCCGACTCCTTTTCCTTGTCCTTAGACTGTTTTCCTTGAAACTGCTGGATCAGGAGACGACATTGGCGAGTGGTATGCTTTGGGTAAATGATATTGCCATCTTCGTCTTTCTTCGTGTGGATGTGACACGGCATATCCATCACGCCGTTCCCTTCTTTATCCTTTACCTTCTTAGGGTTCCAGGATCCTTTTGGTTTCCCTTTAAACTTTCCCTGAGTCACGGCCAGAGCCTCTCCAGGAGCTGCTGGTTCAGCCTTCCGCTTCTGTTTCCGACTGGTGTTTCCCTTCTCCGACTGGCTCGGCTTGTACTTGCCACTTCGGAGTCGGTCTTCTTCTTCGCCGTTGGCATACTTGGTAACAATCTCCATCATCCGACTCAGGGTCATGTCTCCGGTTCGACCAAATTTCAAACTCAATTCTTTGTTCTTGACGCCATCCTTGAAGGCGCAGATTGCCTGATGATCAGACACATTCTCCACAGTATGGTGCAAAGTGATCCATCTCTGAATATACTCCCTGAGAGTCTCATTGGTCTTCTGCACACAGACTTGCAGCTCCGTCAATCCAGCCGGTCGCTTGCAAGTTCCTTCAAACGTTCTGACGAACACTTGGGACAGATCTTCCCAAGTGTAAATGCTGCTAGGAGGTAACTGATTCAACCACGCTCTGGCAGAACCTTCCAACATGAGGGGCAAATGCTTCATGGCCACCTCGTCGTTCCCACCACCAATCTGAACCGCCACTCGGTAGTCCTCAAGCCAAGTTTCAGGCTTAGACTCACCGGTGAACTTGCTAACTACTGTTGCCAACCTGAAATTGGGGGGGGATTACTGCGGCTCTGATAACCCTGCTGAAACATTCTGGACCAGAAACATGCACTCGACTGCTTGTGGGCGCATCTCTGTCGGGCCCACCCCAATGGGCTCTGTTCCGGTCGACCAAGCCTTGCACAATAATGGATCGCACATCGAAGCTTGGTTCTCTGGGGTCGACTGGAGCTCTTCGCCCCACACTGAGCTGACGCCTGTCATCTTGCTGCCGAGGAGCGTAAGACCCAGCCCTCGGAGGGGAAGCGGGCACTTAACGCCTATCATCTCGGTCGTGTCGGTCTCCATACTGGTCCCACCGATTCTCGCGCCCTTCTCGCCGTGGAGGCGATCTGGGACTGTGAGCCGACTGAACCGTATTCGCAGTGACGGATCGACTGTGAATTATGTTGCGCGACTGCGACACGGCTGAATTCTGGTCTCCTGCTGCCCGGAGCAAATCCCTGATCTGCATCAAGCCTCTGCCAGCTTCCGACTGAGAGGGCTGGATGGACTCTGCTATACGGGTCGCAGCTACTAAATTCTGGATTGGGGTTCGATATACCTGAGTCGGTGGGAAGAGTTGACGTCGATTGGCGTCGGGAACTCGTTGCCGCGCGCGCTCGTCGAGTGCTCGCTGAAGATTCTCCAAGCGAGCACGTTCAGCCAAATTGGCCAAACGTGCCTCCTCCAAGGCGCGAGCCTCGGGGGTTTCTCCTGCGATGGGAGTATGCAGGGCATCCATGTTCCTGCGGCGAAGTTCCTCTCTTTGCAGAGAGTCGAGTGGCTCGGGCTGGTACTCTTCGTGGTCTCGTGCGGGGTCGTCTCCGCCGCCTGCCCCGCCATCATGGGCGAAGCCAGGCGGACTGCGAGGCCCGTTGACCATCAGGATTTCCGCTGCTGGATCACTGCTATCGCTTTCGGATCCAGTCTCTACGGAGCCAGTCGACAGATCGAACAGGCCGTAGAGAGATTCGTCGGGCTCGATTGCCGCAACTTGGGTGGTGGCCGTCTGGCGAGCCACCGCGTGTCTCACCCACTGCTGAAGCCTCAACCGACCAGAGCGCTTGCGCTGGCGAGAGACCGGGAGGGTGGTCGATAGGGGAGTCGACCGATACGGGGTCGACGGTTGTCGCAGCAGAACACCGCGGACACATGCGCGAAAATGCGTCGCACCGCGGACGGGGAGCGCATCAACGTCGAGTGGAGCTTCCTGGAGCCAGGCGGAGTCGTCGGCGACGAAGGTAAGAGCGCCGAGACGGATCTCGCGACCCTCGACCAAAACTCCAGCAGCCACCATGATGAAAATACTCGGAAGAATCGCAACTTCTCCACAAAATCGCTAAAACACCTGCCCCAAGGTGGGCGCCAACTGTCGTGGTTCTAAGTCTGACAGTAGAGTGGGGGTAGGTATGGAGAGGCAAGGTCCTAGCTATGGAGAGGTTGTAAACACAAGAGATGTACGAGTTCAGGCCCTTCTCGGAGGAAGTAAAAGCCTTACGTCTCGGAGCCCGGAGGCGGTCGAGTGGATTGTGTGTATATGAGTTACAGGAGTGCGAACCCTTCTGCCTGTGGAGGGGGGTGGCTTATATAGAGTGCGCCAGGACCCCAGCCAACCCACGTAATGAAGGGTTTAAGGTACATTAAGTCCGGGGCGTTACTGGTAACGCCCCACATAAAGTGTCTTAACTATCATAAAGTCTACTTAATTACAGACCGTTGCAGTGCAGAGTGCTTCTTGACCTTCTGGTGGTCGAGTGAGTCTTCGTGGTCGAGTCCTTCAAGTCAGTCGAGTGAGTTCCTCGTAGGTCGACTGGAAGGTGATCTCTTCTAAGGGTGTCCTTGGGCAGGGTACTTAGATCAGGTCTATGACCCTACCCTAGGTACATGACTCCATCAGGCATAGGTTCAACCCATCGGGCATCTTAGTAACATATACTATAAGTTTCAAAAGCAAGTACACAAGCTCGAAAGCAGAGCATGGTTGGCCAAGCAGAGGATACAATTTACAAAAGGCATTATGTATTAGGGGAAGAACTCACAAGGTGATTGAATATGAAGGACACTGTCGGATAAAATCCAACAATGGATTGGGCGATCCACAACGGAGCTGATGTGAGTATCGGTACTCACACAGAGGAATAAAGAATGCAAAGGCATCAGATTCAAGAATCACCTGATTAGTCTGATGCTTAAATAGAAAGAAATTACGGTTTCCAAAACGAAGGATCAGAAGCAGACGCTCTGATCAAGGATGGATAAGTTGAAAACACTTAGTTGGACAATCAATAAAGGTTTGAATTGCCGAGAACCAACTCATGTCCGGAATGACGCCTGAGCTGGAAAGATAATCTTAAAAAGAATAACCTGATGACTGCGTGCGTACGCACACATTGAATCAATAGGCTCAAAATGACTAAGACAAGGGATGCTAACAAGGACTACAAGTCATATGGAATTAACCATAATGCAAGCAGGCAAGAGTTTCAAGAGTAACAGGCTGCTAGGAATTTTCAAAAAATCAAATAGTATTTCGAAGACTTTAGTGAAGCACATGAACAACTGGGAATGAGCGGATACTCGGTAAATGCGAGGAATTATCCGTAGGGGTATTCATGTGGCAAGGAACTGCAAGGCAGTAGGCTCAAAGTATTTTTGGAACAATGGAGGTAATTTCAGGGTATCTTGTAACAACAAGATCAACTGGGAATAAAAGTAGGAACAACAAGTGCATGTAATTATCCATAGAGATATTTCGATGGTAGGGAATTGAAAAGGCAACGGGCACAAAGTCTCGACAGAACATCAGAGAGTATCTTCAAAATCCTTCGGTGCACCAAGTAATCATCTGGAGTAAGGGGCTCTTCGGGTGGAAGTACTTACGAGAACCTAGAGATGGCGTTAGTAAAATCATTTAACCCAAATAGAAGAGAGATCAGAGTCCCAGAGTATAGACGAGTAAAAGATCCTAATACCACCCAATGGCGACGTGGGCCCGTAAGCCACACAGCCATCTTAGTCATAGTTTTGCAATGTCTAGACTCGACTTCGGCCAAGGAGTGTGGAAGGGGGATTCCTACAGGCAGTCGGCTCTGATACGAACTTGTGATGCCCCTGATTCAATTGTACACTAATCATGCACGCAAACGTGTACGATCAAGATCAAGGACTCACGGGAAGTTATCACAACACAACTCTAAAACATAAATAAGTCATACAAGCATCATATTACAAGCCAGGGGCCTCGAGGGCTCGAATACAAGTGCTCGATCATAGACGAGTCAGCGGAAGCAACAATATCTGAGTACAGACATAAGTTAAACAAGTTGCCATAAGATGGCTAGCACAAACTGGGATACAGATCGAAAGAGGCGCAGGCCTCCTGCCTGGGATCCTCCTAACTACTCCTGGTCGTCGTCAGCAGCCTGCACGTAGTAGTAGGCACCTCCAGTGTAGTAGTCGTCGTCGACGGTGGCGTCTGGCTCCTGGGCTCCAACGTCTGGTTGCGGCATCCGAGAAGAAGAGGAAAACGGGGGAAAAGAGGGAGCAAAGCAACCGTGAGTACTCATCCAAAGTACTCGCAAGCAAGGAGCTACACTACATATGCATGGCTATATGTGTAAGGAGGCCATATCAGTGGACTGAACTGCAGAATGCCAGAATAAGAGGGGGATAACTAGTCCTATCGAAGACTACGCTTCTGGCAGCCTCCGTCTTGCAGCATGTAGAAGAGAGTAGATTGAAGTCCTCCAAGTAGCATCGCATAGCATAATCCTACCCGGCGATCCTCCCCTCATCTCCCTGTGGAAAGGCGATCACCGGATTGTCTGTGGAACTTTTCTGGGTGTGTTTTATTAAGTATCCGGTTCTAGTTGTCATAAGGTCAAGGTACAACTCCGGGTCGTCCTTTTACCGAGGGACACGGCTATTCGAATAGATTAACTTCCCTGCAGGGGTGCACCACATAACCTAACACGCTCGATCCCATTTGGCCGGACACACTTTCCTGGGTCATGCCCGACCTCGGAAGATCAACACGTCGCAGCCCCACCTAGGCACAACAGAGTGGTCAGCCCGCCGGTCTAAATCCTATGGGCGCAGGGGTCTGGGCCCATCGCCCATTTCACACCTGCACGTTGCGAGGGCGGCCGGAAGTAGACCTAGCAACCTCCATTACAAAGGAAGTCACGTTACGCGGTCCAATCCGGCGCGCGCCGCTACGTCGCTGACGTCAAGAAGGCTTCGGCTGATACCACGACGTCGAGTGCCCATATCTTTCCCACGTAGTTGGTTAGTGCGTATAGGCCAGTGGCCAGACTCAGATCAAATACCAAGATCTCGTTAAGCGTGTTATTATGAAGTAACCGCGAACGCCGACCAGGGCCAGGCCCACCTCTCGGCTAGGTGGTCTCAACCTACCCTGTCGCTCCGCCACAAAGATCCACACAGAGGGCCGTCGGGACAAAGGTCCTTTCAGCCCCCAATCCATGAATCACTCATGGTTACTCTTCGAGCGGACCCGACTTTAGTCACCATCTGTAGTATGTATATATGTATAGTATATACCTGTGATCACCTCCCAAGTGATCACGGCCAGATAGTATAGCAAGGCAGACCGACAAGAATGTAGGGCCACAGATGATAAACTAGCATCCTATACTAAGCATCTAGGATTGCAGGTAAGGTATCAACAGATGTAACAACAATGTCAGGCTATGCATCAGAATAGGATTAACGGAAAGCAGTAACATGCTACACTACTCTAATGCAAGCAGTATAGAGGAGAATAGGCTATATCTGGTGATCAAGGGGGGGCTTGCCTGGTTGCTCTGGCAAAGAGGGGTCGTCAACACTGTAGTTGAACTGGGGGTCGCCGGCAGTCTCGGGGTCTATCGGAAAGAAGTAACGGAGAGGGACCACAATAAATAACAGAGCAAACAAAGGTGATGTCATCATGACATCACCATGACGTCAGCCGGTCAAACCCAGTTGACCAGAGTCAAACCTGGCATGTGGGTCCTATGGGACCCATCTGTCATAGACTAAGGCTAACTAACATGATTAGTTAATTTAAATTAGTGATTAGGTTAATTTAACCGATCTAATTAAGTTAATTAATTAAGTAATTAATTAATTAACTATTTTTTTAATTATATTTTTTATATTCCTTTTCTTTATAAAACGTTTAGGGGGCGGGCCCCCTTTGTCATAGGCCCCAGGGGGCCTAGCGGGGCGAAGCGGGCATAAGGGCTAACGGGCGCTGGGCCTTAACCCGTTCGGGTGCCAGCCCAGGCCAGTGGAGGCGCCGCGGCGTCGTAGGCGGCGGCGAGGTGCGTCGGGCAGCAGGGGGCGTAGCCCCAGACAGCACTGGCGGGGCGCGCGGCCGTGGGCGCGAGGGCGCAAGGCATGCGCGCACGGGTGTGCAGGTGAGCGCAGGGGGGCGGGGTGCTGGTGTGGCCGCGACCAGGAGCAGGCGACCACGTGCACGAACACAGTGCTTCGACCATGGCGGCCTTGGTGATTGTAGGTGATTACGGTAACGGATCGATCTAGAAAAATAGGGGAATCGGCAGAGGACCTCACAATGCGACGGTAGGGCTTGGCAGCGGGCTCGGGGAGGCCATCGGCGAGCGGATCGACGAGGTGGACGATGGCGGCCGTGGTTGGGGAAGAAGGCCGATGGCGATGGCTCGAGGCGCTCTGGCTTGACCTGACGCTTGTAGATAGTGTAGAAGAGGACGGCGGTGCTCCTCGACTTCCTCTCGAGCACCGGGGAGGCATGTGCTCGTGACGACAATGATGGCACGGCGACGGCTGCGCGGTGGAGCTCGGGATCGAAGAGTGCAGTGAGGGGGGGGGAGAGGAACGGCACGGGTGGAGGGGAAGATATTTTTGGGCGAGGCCACGGCGTCGATGCTGGCAATCTTATCCCCTCCAGGCGCCCTGTAGCTTCCCACAAACGAGGTGGCGCGGCTGGAACGGCGCCCAGCGCTCGGTCGTGTTCGAGAGGTGGAGGAGAGAGGAGGAGGGTGTCGCTGGCTGGGTTGGGCCGGCCTGGTTAGCCCAGAGGCCAGCTGGGCCACGACCCAGCAGGGGGGGAGGGTTCTTCTCCTTTTTATTCTCTTGTTTGTTTTTCTTTTCTTTTTGTATTTCCTTTATTTTGTTTTATTTTACCTTTAATTTCTTTAGTATTGTAAAATATGACAATAGCTCCTAAATTAATGTCACTACATATTCTAATGCCACAAAAACTTGGGCAACTAGATAAAATAGTTTAATATTTTATTAATCGTAAAAGGCATATAATTAATTGTTTTGTTACTGTTTTATTTACTTTGGGACAATCAAACACTTCCAAAGAGGTTGGTTTCTCCACCATAATTACATAAACATTATTTGGCTCACTCCGTACATTTTAGTTTTAATATTTGAAAACTTTTATTGTTTGCTTGATTTTGGATTTGAATTTGAATCGGTTTCAAACTAACGCGAGATTAGCAACAGTAACCGAGGTGACATGGCATCGTTAACGCGGGATTACTATAGCCTAATTATCCGGGCGTCACATATGTCTTCACCTGAAGAAAGGTGACAATAGCTGAGAATACTGACAACTTATTTCCTGGGGTGACAGCAATGTTGCATTGCTCCAACATGCGGGCCCACCGTTTTTCTTCTGCAGGTGAAAGTTCATAGAATGCACGAGCATTTCGTAGCATTGTTTCAATGTTGGTCAAACTCACTGGCTCCGCCACGACCACCTCCTCCTCCTCTTCCACCTGAGCATCAGGCAGATCAAGATGGTGATCTGCTGCTTCCACGTAGTCAATAACATTGACATTCACAGCTTCACCATGATGAACCCACCTAGTATATGTGACCAACATCCCATACAAGTGTAGATGATTTTGCACGGTTGATTGGGGCCTTGTAACTGAATTCATACAACTGCTACACGGGCAGAGCACATCTGATTTCGGACCACCGTAATCAGCTCTGATAAAGTTCATGAAGTTTTCAACCCCTCGACATATGCAGCAGAGAATCTTCGAGAAGAAGTTATCCAAGTCCTGTCCATCTGTTAGACATACAAATTAGTTCTTCTACTAGGTATTACAGGAAAAACATATATGCTTTTTTATGAAGTCCAGAAAAAATACCTAGGTCGATGTCTAAAGCTATGGCAAGATATTTGGACGAGCAGATCTAAGTAACGAAATATATGTAAAGCTAATTCAGCAAACAGATTTGAGTGCTAAATTATGGCAGGCTGTTTCAGCAGTCAATGTGGCCGAGCACACAGCCATTGAACTATCGAAGGCCATCGCAACAACAAAGATCGAGTATAAAACGTGTAGAGCTATTTCACCTAACATATTGGCTACTAGACCATGGCAATCTACGTCACAATAAATATATGGCAGGATATTTTAGCAGCTAATCGGCCTTGGCATGCCATCTTAGCTAAGCAGATTGAGTGCAGAACAGGGCAAGGAAGCTTCTTAAGCAGAGCATATTGACAGTATACTACTTCGGCAAACAGTGAGATTAACAGCGTCTATCAGCTAACATTCAACGCTACACCAACATGAACGGGGCCTCAGTCTAGAATGCGCGTACCGTGGGAGAAGCTGACCGCCGTGCGTCTCCACACGAACGTCGCCAGCGGTGGCGGCGCTGACCGTCGTGCGCCTCCACAAGAACGTAGCCAGAGGTGGCGGCGCGGCTAGAGGACGGTAGTCTACGAGGGCGTACTGTGGGAGCGAGAGGATCGCCGAACTGCGGCACCGACGTATCGGCACGGCGGGGAGGGCGGATTTGGCGGAGTGAATGGAGTGGAGGGGGACAGGAGGAGAGGGGGGGTTTGGGGAATATTATTGGCTAGTTGGCCGAAGGGCGGTTGAATCGGATTTGGGGGGAATTTTTGGGTGTGGGGGGGGGAGGATTTTCGCGTGGTGGGCGGGGGGAGTTTGGCGCATGGTCGGTTTCTCCAAGTGCAGCCCCACGTGTCAGTGAAGAGGCAAGCCGAAGCGCGTTCCGTTTGCGTGAGCCATGTGCAGGACCGAACGTGTGTGGGGTGCAATGCGACCGCAACAGGAGTGTTGTGAGTGTACCGCCATTTTTCCTTTTAAACTAGGTGCTTCGCCCCCTCAAAAAAAATTGTTGCTTCGTGCGATCCATCGATACTACTACTAGTAATCCGGTAATCCCCACTAAAACGGCGCGGCCGGGTCTTTTTCCGCGCGATATGCTGGGAGGTTGGCTTAGTTGGGTTTTTTTAGGACAAGTAATGCTACACTACGTAATCCCAGTTACGTAATTAACGTAATGTGAAATGTGTGAGCTGTTGATTGTAGATTGGGGGAGGGAGGGGCCCACCACCATGAAAATCAGGGGAGGAGAGAGAGAGAGGCAATTTACGTTAACCCTTTCGTAGGTTCCCGTAGATGTAGAAAGATGTGAAATGCGTGAATGTGTAGTGGACATACTATTGGAGTGCCTAAGATAATTTATGTATGTATACACCCTATGTGTTTATTTTACTTCGCATGTTAGATTTGTCTCGGTTCAATAACAAGCAAAGTTGGTGATGATGGTGTGCCTGAAATCCTGCAATATAGGCCGTCTGATCTATATCTAACGGATAGGAAGGAAACTATGACAATTTACCCACACTCCTCTCCACATTTGCAGATAAGGCTTTCCCTCGTTCGTAATTTTCTCCCACAAGATTTTGATCTTCCGTGCAACGCACGGGCATCTTGCTAGTACTCCTACAATATGTATATTATTGTGAAAGTTCATATACACCGGCCGAGATTAATGCAAACACGGCAGATTTTCATTACATTTCGAACTTTTACAGGACAGAAAAATAAAAGAAACCCGATCCTAAACCTATTCTAAGGCGGCGACCGATGTCCTCCATCTGCGATCTCTATGTATGGGGGCGGGGTTGAACACCCGTGAAGTGAAGGTGCGGTCTCCGGCGAGGAAGAGTAGAACCCGGGATACGGACCGGCCAGTTGGCACACCATGCCCTGCCGCCTCCCATGCCCTACTCATCCTCAGAGGGGTCCCCGACCTCGGCGGTGGCGGACGTTGGACGGCGGCAAGTAGGACGCGTGGCTGACGGTGCTCCCGTCGTCGGCCGCCAGCGTGGCCACCGCTTCTGCGGTCGCGTCCGCGTCCGGCTACGCCGCTATTGCGTCGCGAGAGGCCACTTGAGCGAGGGCGGCGACCTCGAGCTTCATCCCCGAAGACAAGCTCTCCCACAGAGCGTTCGCACTTGCAGTCATGGCGGATCTGCTGCCAGGTAGGAGGACGATGCGCAATGGTGTGGAGGTTAGCTGGGCGTTGCCGCTTTAAGTAGCGCATTCCGGTGAGGCCAAGCGTCCAGGTGCGTCATTAAGTCACCGGAGTTGGTTCCTCGGGCACCGATCCTCTTAACGATGACATACGAACGTACGACATGAATGCGGGCAGCTGGCGCCGGCTGGGAACGCACCGCGTGACGGCGCGAGGGACAAGGGTTTTGGTGTGCCAAGGTAGTCAACTGCGGTCGTGGCAACATTGGAGATGCCCTTTGCTCACATGCGATCCCCGCATGTCATTGAAAAAGCAAGACAGCCCGGCATGGTCTCAGGTCCAGAGGATGCAGTTGGCCGTGCTACACCACTCCGCGGATGCGTCGCGGGGCCCCGTGCATCCTCGACGAGCCGGGTGTTGGGGTGTGTTTGGATTGTGGCCAAAGTGCACCTTACCAAAATTTTGGTCATGACCCAAAGATTGGTATTTGTTTAGATGGTTGCCATCTTTTTGGCATGCCAATGAACTCTAGCCAACTCTAGTTCATTTTTCTTGCCAATGTCGGCCAAATCATGGCAACCAATACCTCAACAAAAATTTTGGTCATGACTCAAAGATTGGTCTTTGTTTGGATGGTTGCCATTTCTTTGGCATGCCAATGAACTCTAGCCAACTCTAGTTCATTTTCCTTGCCAATGTCAGCCAAATCATGGGCAGCCAATACCTCAACCAAAATTTTGGCTACCCAATGCTTTGATGGGGCAACCTTGGGCACAAACCAAACATACCGTTGCTCGTGCCACAGCACTAACGCCACCCTCGGCACACTGAAACCGACCGTGTCTAGCGACGATATGAGCGTGTCCCTCACTGCGGTCGCCATGTCCAGAGGCGGTGCTGGAGCTGCGCCCCGTTGTTGGCCCCAACGACCCACATGAACGGTTGTCGGTGGCGAGGAGGTCGTGGGTCATTGGACTAGTCTGCGCTACATCGTCCCGACGGGTGTGCCCCACATGTCGGTTTCCCTGTTTTCCCGGCCATATTCGAGCGTCAGTGCTCCGCGTTGTGCATTAGGCCTTTCACAATGTAGGCCAAGCAAGACAACTTATTGTTTATTTGAGCCATTCAATTATAATCATCTGGTGTTTGCTTATTTGTCATTCCTCTCCAACCCTCTTCTCCATCGATCATGTCGCCCTCCAGTCGAGTCCATCCTCCCGCATGCCTCATTTGAACATTCCGCCGAGTATCATTCGCATGTACCCACCATAGTCCTCTTTCAATAGATCTCCGGACCCCGAGATGAAATCGAGAGGGAACGAGTGGGGGCACGTGATACCTAAGGCGGATTCAAAATTTTGAACCAGTGATCATAGCATCCGCAAATCATATATAAAGGGTATTCAATGTTCGTTTCGTTTTTGAACGTACAATATACTCCCTCCTATCCTTTCTAGTTTACATATAAGTTTTATGTGTAGTCAAAGTATCTCTACTTTGATCAAAAAGGTATCAACATTCAACAACGCCCAATCAATATTGTTAGATTCGTACGTACTCCTAGATTTGTACTCGAGATGGTTTCCAATTTGACTATTGACAAGATTAATAGTACATGAGATGTATAATGTGAAAATTATATCATTGGAAACTCCTTTCACATACGAATTTGACCGTATGCTTTGTATAAGTTGCATGTCATATATTATTACTCTAACATTTGGTCAAAGATAGCCTCGAAAAACGCATTAGACCCTATATGCTTTGTGTAAGTTGCATGTCATATATTATTACTCTAACATTTGTTTAAGTTGCATGTCATATATTATTACTCTAACATTTGGTCAAAGTAGTATAGTGGAAGAGGATCATCTGACGTAGGTATCCCTGCCTTACCCTGCCTTTCGGTCACTTACTAGCGGACCCCATGCTTGCTAGGCCCCGCATGTCAGTTACTCAATGGGTTCGGCCACGTCAGGGGATCCTCATCAGTAGTATACTCCCTCTATTTTTATTTACTCCGCATAAAACGGAGGGAGTGGTGGTATCATGAATGACGCGGGCAGGGGAGGGGGAGGGACGTCAGTTTGCTCTCAACTGCGGTCCCACAAGCGAGCAAAAACGCAAGACGAAGCGTGTTCCATTCGGTGAGCGATGTGGAGGGTCCAGCGTGCCGGGCTGCAAAACGAACGCGACAAGAGCGATGTACAGTCAAAACCGATTGACCAATCGTCACCGGAACCACTATTCACACCAGAACCTTCATTGCTCGGCCTACGCCAGGCACTTCCCTAAAACCACACCAAATCTCCAGCCCATTCCCCCACCTTTCGATCCCCTAGCCCGCATCAAGCGTCCCCTAGTTCGCCGGAAAGCCATGGTGCGCCGCAAGATCACTTACTACAAGATGCTGACACCGGAGCGCCGCGCAGAAATCGCGGCGGCGGTCAGCGCCACAGACCTCCGTTCCCAAGCTCGCTTTGCGGCGGGCCAATCCCTGAGTTCTCTGGAGCCAAGCTACGAGGAGGAGGAAGCCGATCCAATGTTCATGGCAGAGGTCGCGGCGCAGAAGGCCCCCGATGGGTATGAGACGATGGACGTCGACTTCGTGCCGGCGTCCGAGTCCCCCATGGTGCAGGTGGACCAGCGGTTCAACATAGCGATACTAAAGGAGGACTGGGAGGCAGAGGCTCAACTTGACGCGGAGCACGCGTATGCCGCTGCCATCGAGGCTCTCCTGCAGGTGGAACCGAATGTCGTGGATGTGAACCGGGCGGCGGAGGCTCAACTTGAGGCGGAGCGCGCGGATGCCGCTACAATCGAGGCCCTCCTGCAGGCGGAACCGGACGTCCTGGACATGAACCGGGCGGCAGAGGCTCGACTCGACGCAGAGCGCGCAGATGCCGCTCTCATCGACGCCCTCCTGCAGGCGGAACCAGACGTCCTGGACTTGAACCGGGCGGCGAAGGCTCGACTCGACGCGGAGCGCGCGGATGCCGCTGCCATCGAGGCCCTCCTGCAGGCGGAACCGGACGTCCTCGACTTGAACCGGGTTGTGCTCTCGTCCGTGCAGAGCGCCTGCATGCTCTGCTTAAACGAGTAGCTAGAGGCCGAGGACAACCACGATGCGGAGACACACGTCGGCAGCGACGGCTAGTTCGCGTGGCAGCCAAAGACGACGAGGCCGTCTCTTTCCACGAGCAGTGATAGTTTTTCTTTATGTTGTTGTTTTTATGGATGTTTTGCTGTGTAAAAACATATATTTGTTATGCAAGTCGCCTGACTTGGGTCAGTCTACTATTTCAAGCGGTTGGATGAATATCCTATGTCTCCTAACCCTTCTTTCCTTCTTCCTCACCTCTTCTTCTTCCCCAACAGACCACCGCACGGGCCGTACGGATACTCCCCAACATGCGGTTGGATAAACATACTCTATGAACGAAAATTATGTGTCAGCAATAGGATGGCTGAGTTTGGTTTGTTCACATGCGACATCACGTGTCAGTGAGGGTGCGTTCCCTTGGTTGGGTTTGCGGAGTGCAGGAGCGACTGTGTGAGGGTGCGGTGCGACCGCGGCATGCAGGAGCGACCGTGTGAGGGTGCGGTGCAACCGCGACAGCCGTGTGCAAGTGTACCTCCTTCTCAAGCTTGACAAAAATGTGTGGCGAAGTTCGGCAATGCAAGGCCTAGACCCAAACAGGATAAGTACGTACATACTAGGAGTACTAGTGTTAAAAAAGAAAGGCGGGGTTTTCCTTCGCGGGATTTAATCGATACAAATCCTCGTTTCACGTGTCAATTAATGCGTATTTTTTTCTCCAAAGATCAAAGAGCTAACCATCTCACTCCTCATCGCTTGATTAATGCAGCGCCATGCAAACCAACCTTCTCACTTCCGCATGCATGCAGGGGATATTAATGTCCTCGGTTGCTAACCCCATCAATTTTTCCTCGATTAGTGTTAGTGGCCCTTTGCAAATTGTAATTTTGATATACTGGCCTTGTGTACAAAAAATGGAGGTAGTAACTATATCTGACTTCCTTCCCCATTGCGGTGACGTCGACAATATCTTTTTTTGTGGTTTGGCGAAGAGCGTTCGACGGAGAACACCATTGAGGGAGACCACGGTAAGTCATTCGCAAATGCCGCCTGCAAGCCGAGACAACCGCCTTATTTGCATCCAGGAAGTCCTTTCTAGTACTACTAGGAGTACTAGTGCGGTGAGATGGTTTCTCGAAGAAGACGATGGAGAAGCGGAGTCAGCGAAGAGTGAAATGATGGTTGCTTCGTCCGTGCTTTTGTGATTTGACGCCTCACTGCTTTGCGATTTGTGATAGAATGGACAGGGGAGTAGACTCTGTGCTCTATACTGTACTACATGCGTCCAAGCATGGGAGAAAGAGGAGAGACGTTGCATTTTTCTATTCCTTCAGTCAATCAATCAGGGAGCTTCGGTTCCATCTTTTTGGCTTTGGCAACACCGTCCACAATGGTTCCCACGATGCCAAAAGCTATTTTCACATTTGGCTACACATTGTGGATGCCCTTAACTGTACCACTTGGTTTTGCTCCTGTGTGCTATCTATACAAATCTCAATTATATTGATCTAAAAAATTATAGAATCAAGATTAGTAAAAAGGAGGTGATTTTGCCGCGCGGATGGCGGGGGAGGTTTCTTATTTGAGCAATACTACATCCATGTAATGGTTTACGTAAAGTTACGAACTGATGTGATGTGGGACTATTTGATTGCATTAAAGGAGAGGATTAGGCCCACCCCACCTAAAAATCAGGGGGGCATATATAGATTAGATGGAAAGTATACGTAGAAGCTATGTAGCCCTTTGTAAGTCTAGGATTAGGCTTCTTATTTTCGGAGGATGTTGTCCTGGCGATTTGCTAACATGCGGTCCCACGTGTCAGTGCTTTACCAAGCCGATCTGCATCCCACATGAGGCAGAACAACGGCAGAAGCAACACGTGGTTAAGTTGAAGAAGATGAGGGAGAAGCGGATTCAGCAACGAGTGAAATGATGGTTGCTTCGTCCCTCCAACTTCTTTTTTTAGCATTATTACTTCATCCCTGCAACTTAACTGGGGGAAAGGTGCAGCTTTGTGATTTGACGCCTCATTGCTCATTACTACACCGGTGCCATGACTGGAGTGCTTCACCCCGGCTGCTCTGCACTGTATTCCGGTATGGCACGTGGACCTGGTAGCTTGATGTCCCACATGTCGGTGAAAGGGACTAGAAGATTTATGAAAGCGAGCGCTCCATGATGGAGTCATGTACCTAGGGTAGGGTCATAGACCTGATCTAAATACCCTACCCAAGGACACCCTTAGAAGAGATCACCTTCCAGTCGACCTACGAGGAACCCACTCGACTGACTTGAAGGACTCGACCATGAAGACTCACTCGACCGTCAGAAGGTCAAGAAGCACTCTGTACTGCAACGGTCTGTAATTAAGTAGACTTTATGGTAGTTAAGACACTTTATGTGGGACGTTACCAGTAACGCCCCAGACTTAATGTACTTTAAACCCTTCATTACGTGGGCTGGCAGGGGTCCTGGCGCACTCTATATAAGCCACCCCTCTCCACAGGCAGAAGGGTTCGCACCCCTGTACTCCATATACACATAATCCACTCGACCGCCTCCGGGCTCCGAGACGTAGGGCTTTTACTTCCTCCGAGAAGGGCCTGAACTCGTACATCACTTGTGTATACAACCTCTCCATAGCTAGGACCTTGCCTCTCCATACCTACCCCCCACTCTACTGTCAGACTTAGAACCGCGACAGTTGGCGCCCACCGTGGGGCCGGTGTTTTAGCGATTTTTTGGAGAAGTTGCGATTCTTCCGAGTACTTTCATCATGGTTGCTACTGGAGTCTTGGTCGAGGGCCGCGAGATCCGTCTTGGCGCTCTCACCTTCATCGCCGACGACTCCGCATGGCTCCAGGAGACTCCACTCGACGTTGATGCGCTCCCCGTCCACGGTGCAATGCATTTTCGCGCATGTGTCTGCGGCGTTCTGCTGCGACAATCGTCGACCCCGTATCGGTCGACTCCCCTATCGGCTACCCTCCCGGTCTCCCACCAGCGCAAGCGCTCTGGTCGGTCAAGACTTCAGCGGTGGGTGAAGCACGCAGTGGCTCGCCAGACGGCCACCGCTCAAGTTGCGGCAATCGAGCCCGACGAATCCCTCTACGGTCTATTCGATCTGTCGACTGGCTCCGTAGAGACTGCATCCGAGTGCGATAGCAGTGATCCAGCGGCGGAAATTTTGATGGTTAACGGGCCCCGCAGTCCTCCTGGCTTCGCCCATGAAGGCGGGGCAGGCGGTGGAGGCGACCCAGTACGGGACCACGAAGAGTACCAGCCCGAGCCACTCGACTCTCTGCAGAGGGAAGAGCTTCGCCGCAGGAACATGGATGCCCTGCATACTCCCATCGCGGGAGAAACCCCTGAGGCCCGCGCCTTGGAGGAGGCACGTTTGGCCAATCTGGCTGAACGCACTCGTCTGGAGAATCTTCAGCGAGCACTCGACGAGCGCGCGCGGCAACGAGCACCCGACGCCAATCGACGTCAGCTCTTCCCGCCGACTCAGGTATATCGAACCCCAATCCAGAATTTAGCAGCTGCAACCCGTATAGCAGAGTCCATCCAGCCCTCTCAGTCAGAAGCTGGCAGAGGCTTGATGCAGATCAGGGATTTGCTCCGGGCAGCAGGAGACCAGAATTCAGCCGTGTCGCAGTCGCGTAACAGAATTCACAGTCGATCCGTCGCTGCGAATACGGTTCAGTCGGCTCGCAGTCCCAGATCGCCTCCGCGGCGTGAAGGACGCGAGAATCGGCGAGACCAGTACAGTGACCGACACGATCGTGATGATAGACGTCGACTGCCCACTCCCCCTCCGAGGGGTGGGTCTTACGCTCCTCGGCAGCAGGATGACAGGCATCAACTCAGTGCGGGGCGAAGAGCTCCAGTCGACCCCCGAGAACCAGGCTTCGACGCGCGATCCATTATCGTGCAAGGCTTGGTCGACCAAAACAGAGCCCATCGGGGCGGGCTCGACAGAGATGCGCCCACAAGCAGTCGAGTGCATGTTTCTGATCCAGAATATTTCAGCAGGGCTATCAGAGTCGTAGTGATTCCCCCCAATTTCAGGTTGGCAACAGGAGTCAGCAAGTTCACTGGTGAGTCTAAGCCTGAAAGTTGGCTCGAGGACTACCGAGTGGCGGTTCAGATTGGTGGTGGGAATGACGAGGTGGCCATGAAGCATTTGCCCCTCATGTTGGAAGGTTCTGCCAGAGCGTGGTTGAATCAGTTACCTCCTAGCAGCATTTACACTTGGGAAGATCTATCCCGAGTGTTCGTCAGAACATTTGAAGGAACTTGCAAGCGACCGGCTGGATTGACAGAGTTGCAAGTCTGTGTACAGAAGACGAATGAGACTCTCAGAGAGTATATTCATAGATGGATCACTTTGCACCATACCGTGGAGAACGTGTCTGACCATCAGGCGGTTTGTGCCTTCAAGGATGGCGTCAAGAACAGAGAATTGAGTCTGAAATTTGGTCGAACCGGAGATATGACCCTGAGTCGGATGATGGAGATTGCTACCAAGTATGCCAACGGCGAAGAGGAAGACCGACTCCGAAGCGGCAAGTATAAGCCGAGTCAGTCGGAGAAGGGAAACACCAGTCGGAAACAGAAGCGGAAGGCTGAACCGGCAGCTCCTGGAGAGGCTCTGGCCGTGACTCAGGGAAAGTTTAAAGGGAAACCAAAAGGATCCTGGAACCCTAGGAAGGTGAAGGATAAAGAAGGGAACGACGTGATGGATATACCGTGTCACATCCACACGAAGAAAGATGAAGAGGGCAATATCATTTACCCAAGCATACCACTCGCCAATGTCGACTCCTGATCCAGAAATTTCAAGGAAAACAGTCCAAGGACAAGGAGAAGGAGTCGGACAAGGCCGAAGACAAGGAGGACAGTGAGGGAGGATATCCGCATGTCAACTCTACTCTGATGATCTTCGCAGATGTGGAAAGCAAGAGTCGACTGAAGGTCATTAATCGGGAGGTGAACATGGTTGCCCCAGCGAAACCAAGTTATCTGAGATGGTCCCAAACACCCATCACATTCGACCAGTCTGATCACCCGACTCATATTGCCACCCCTGGGAGGCAAGCTTTGGTGGTCGACCCAGTTGTCGAAGGCACTCGACTGACGAAAGTGCTGATGGACGGTGGTAGCGGACTGAACCTGTTATATGCAGACACACTGAAAGGAATGGGCATTCCGATGTCCCGACTGAGCACCAGTAACATGAGCTTTCATGGAGTTATACCAGGAAAGAAAGCCGAGTCACTCGGCCAAATAGCTCTGGACGTGGTGTTTGGTGATTCAAAACATTTTCGTCAGGAAAAGTTGACATTTGAGGTCGTGGATTTTCAGAGTGCGTACCACGCCATTTTGGGGAGACCAGCTTACGCACGGTTCATGGCTCGACCATGTTACGTGTACCTCAAACTGAAGATGCCCGGTCCCAAAGGAGTGATCACTGTCACCGGTGATCGGAAAAAGGCAGAAGAGTGCTTTCAGAAGGGCTCAAAAATTGCTGATTCCCAGGTGACAGCGGTCGAGTTTGAAGAATACAAGCAAAACGCAGATCCGAGTGATTTGCTGCGATCCAAGAAACCCGCCACAGAATCTGCATTTCAGTCGTCCGGTGAGACGAAGCCTGTTCACATTCACCCGACCGACCCCAATGCAGCCCCGACCCACATCTCCACAACACTCGACCCGAAATAGGAAGAAGCGCTCATCCAGTTCCTCCGTGAGAACTGGGACATTTTTGCATGGAAGCCAGCTGACATGCAACGTGTTCCCAGGGGACTGGCTGAGCATCGCCTTAGAGTCGACTCATCAGCAAAACCAGTCAAAGAGCATCTTCGGCGGTCCGCCGTCCAGAAGAGAAAGGCTATTGGTGAGGAAGTGGCTCGACTATTGGCGGCAGGATTTATCCGAGAGATATACCACTCCGAGTGGCTCGCTAATGTCGTCATGGTTCCTAAGAAGGACAAATCGCTCCGAATGTGCATTGATTTCAAGCACATCAATCAGGCCTGCCCGAAAGATCATTTTCCTCTCCCTCGCATTGATCAAATTGTTGACTCGACCGCGGGATGCGAGAGATTGTCTTTTCTAGACGCCTATTCCGGGTACCATCAGATCCGTCTGTACGGACCCAATGAGATAAAAACAGCTTTCATCACTCCATTCGGGTGCTTCTGCTATATCACCATGCCATTCGGTCTCAAAAATGCCGGAGCCACATTTATGCGAATGATTCAGAAGTGTTTACTCACTCAAATCAGTCGGAATGTGGAAGCGTATATGGATGATATCGTGGTCAAGTCATGAAAAGGTTCCAACCTGCTCGCTGACCTTGCCGAAACATTTGCCAACCTCAGAAGGTATGATATCAAGCTCAATACATCAAAGTGCACATTCGGAGTTCCTAGTGGCAAGTTACTCGGTTTTCTCGTTTCCGAGCGAGGGATCGACGCTAATCCAGAGAAGATCGGCACCATTCTCCGAATGAAACACCTTGTGCGAGTGCACGATGTCCAGAAGCTTACTGGATGCTTGGCCGCATTAAGTCGATTCATCTCACGACTCGGTGAAAAGGCGTTGCCCCTTTACCGACTGATGAAGAAGGCAGACAAGTTCGAGTGGACTCCAGAAGCTGATGCAGCGTTTGCCGAGCTGAACTACGCGCTCCATCAGCATCTTCACGTCGGCTTTCTCCTTCGGAATCACCTTCAGAGAGGAGGGTTTGTTCACTCGATCCATGGTAAACTGAGGGAGTCCACTCGACTGCCCCGGCGTCGGCTCATTCTGGCAATAGAACCAGGTCGACTGCCAGCCTTTGACTGACTCGGGGAATGTCATGGCTGGGAAGGTGCTCTTGTTCCTCATCTGGATCCCCAGGCCTCCACACATCTGGACAACTTTGGTTTTATCGTCGCCTGGGCTCGCCTTCTTCACGGTCTGAGAGCGACATGTGAATATGTGCTTGAACAAGCCCCAGTGCGGTCGACAACCCAGAAAATTCTCACACATGGACACAAACGCGGCAAGATAGGCGATAGAATTCGGGGTGAAGTGGTGGACTTGCGCTCCAAAGAAGTTCAAGAAACCACGGAAGAAAACGCTCGGTGGCAAAGAAAATCCGCGGTCGACATGGGTAGCCAGAAGCACGCACTCACCCTCTTCCGGCTGGGGCTGCCACTCTTTCCCCGGAAGCCTTGTGGCTCCATGGGGGATCAGACCGTCGTTGGCCATGTCGAGGAGATCCGTCTCCGTGATGGTCGACCGGATCCAATCTCCCTGGACCCAGCCGTTCGGCAGACGAGATCTAGACGAAGACCCGCCGCGACTGGTGGATCTCCCCTTCGCCTTCTCCGTCGCCGATGCCTTCTTCGCGCGTTCCAGCGCCGCTGTCTTCTCCTTGACCATGGCTGCCGGCGAGATGCGCGAGAAGAGGTTGTGCGGAGACGAGAGCGCACGCGTTGGGCGGAGACGAGGAGAGCAGAGAGGGAATGCAGAGGCACTGTTCAAAAACCTTCGCCGGGCGCATTTATAAGATCCCTTCCGAGTGGATGACAGGTGGGCCCGGTCGATCTAATCACATCCCGAAACAGTCACGCGGACGCGATACGTGGCGAAAAAGGCGGCGCAAGAATCGAGGCGTCTATGCCCTATCCCATCCGAGCGCCGCAGTCCGCCCCGCTTCGCGCGCTTCCCCAAATTTCATATCCCGCAGAATCCGCGAACGGCAGATCGGTCTGTCAGACGCGGGATTTCCTGCGATCCGTCGCTCGGAAACTGTCCAAGCCCAAAAGATCACTCGACGAAAGAAAAGAATGGATCGAGTCGACTAAACAAAAGTCGCTAAGCTATCAACAAAGAGGTTATTGGTCCAAGACAGCGCAGGACCAGCACACAAAAGCCAGTCGGAAACAATGTCAACTCCTTCTTTACTCAAGCCTCAATCCATTCGGGGGCTAATGATGGAGTCATGTACCTAGGGTAGGGTCATAGACCTGATCTAAATACCCTACCCAAGGACACCCTTAGAAGAGATCACCTTCCAGTCGACCTACGAGGAACCCACTCAACTGACTTGAAGGACTCGACCATGAAGACTCACTCGACCGTCAGAAGGTCAAGAAGCACTCTGTACTGCAACGGTCTGTAATTAAGTAGACTTTATGGTAGTTAAGACACTTTATGTGGGACGTTACCAGTAACGCCCCAGACTTAATGTACTTTAAACCCTTCATTACGTGGGCTGGCAGGGATCCTGGCGCACTCTATATAAGCCACCCCTCTCCACAGGCAGAAGGGTTCGCACCCCTGTACTTAATATACACATAATCCACTCGACCGCCTCCGGGCTCCGAGACGTAGGGCTTTTACTTCCTCCGAGAAGGGCCTGAACTCATACATCACTTGTGTATACAACCTCTCCATAGCTAGGACCTTGCCTCTCCATACCTACCCCCCACTCTACTGTCAGACTTAGAACCACGACACTCCACTCTTATGACGGAGTAGACGACACGATGGCCCAGTGAACTGTCACTTGTACTATATAGTACTATAGTTTTGTTGTTTCGCATGATCCATCGATATAAACCCGAATAAACAGGAAAGGGCGGAATTTTTCCCGCGCGGTAGATGATACTGGCCATACATTTCAAAGGCAATTTTAATGTATGCAGACTGAATAATTATAAGTAACAATATGATATCTAGTAAAACTAAAAATGCATATGATTTATTGTGTTAGAGTGTAGCAGTAGTGTTGTATTGCATAGTTGTTAGATGTAACATGGGAGAACGTGTAGAGATGTAGTTTTGGAGGGCCTACAGAGAGAAAAGCGTAATACGGTCACCGAACTTCAGAATAAGCTGATTACGGTCACTATATACGTTTTGCGGTGATTATACGGTCACTTGCTCACAGTTCAGCATCGGATTGCACTTTGTTGACCGGCCAAATAGTCTGCATGGCGCCATGTTGACTAGTTAAATTGACCACGTTCCTTGTGGGTCCCACCTGTTAGTTCGCATAGGGAAAAGGTCAGATAAACAAAAATTTACGTAGGTGCGACAAGGCTCCAACCCGTGCGCGGGAATCACCTGGTTGTGTATGTGTCTGTCAGGGCCTGATGTGTGCGCATGCAGGTGTAGGTTGAGCACTTGAGCGTGAGAGTGTGTGTTGGTCGTGTGGTGTACTGGTGTGTGCATGCATGCATGCGTGTGTGCGTGTGAAGGTTGCGTGCATGCGTGGATGCGTGTGTACGTGTGAGTGTTGCGTGCGTGCGTGGGTGCATGTGTTTGTGTGAGTGTTGCGTGGATGCAGTTCGTGTGCATGCGTGCTTGTGTGTATAATCACCACACCAGCTCTTGTGTGTTAAAATAGACAGCTCAGCATACCAATACAAGGCCACATTATCCGATGTGCCCGCGGTCATGACTTCGAACCACCGTCCAAATATTTTTTTTGTCATTTGTTTTCATTCTTACTAGCAAGATGCCCGTGCGTTGCACGTAACATCAAGATGAATTTGTATGACTTGTTTATCTTGTCAGAGAAAAGGATGAATGAGGGAAGGCCTTATTTGCAAATGTGGAGAGGTGTGTGGGTACCTTTTTGCAAAATTGCCATAGTTTCTTTCCTATCCGTTAGATATAAATCGGACGGCCTATATTGCAGGATGGCAGGCACACCATCATCACCAACTCTGTTTTATAAGAGTGTATTTTATGTATTTTTTAAGAGTGTAGATGTAGAGTAGATACAAGTCGATAGGTGGGCACGATGGTAGTGAGATAATGTGATGCAACACTAGAGGTGCCACGTGGAGCGTTTAACTGGTCAACTAGTCATGTCATGAGCAAATACAGAGTTGTACGGTGAGCCCGTGACTATATAATAACCACTAAACGTAAACGGTGACCGTAATGAGTGGATTCTGAAGTCCAATGTACGTATCGTTCTTTCACTTCAAATACAATGATCGTCATTGCATATATCGCGAGAGAAAGATGAAACATGCGTGAATCTTCTGGGGGCTTACTTTTAGAGGATCTGGAGATAGTTTTGTGTGCATACGTGAAAGGGGCGTACAGGGGGGGTATGCGATGGAGAGAGAGATGCTCTTTGTTTCTCTTTATTATGACTAACTTTGTATATAGTATAAAAATATATAAATTCACAGTGCGGAATAAATATCATTGTGGGCACCATGCAATGCAAATTAGCGTTCGTACTCCTCCGTATAACCTTGTAATGTTGTATATATGAAGAAACTCTAAAATAATTTTTTGGCCACACTTTATTCAAAAGGAATGTTGTATGCGAGATAAACGTGAAGAGAGGGCTTTTTAGATCAATGGGGTACGTGATGTAACATGTGTGAATGTGTAGTTGATGCATTTGGTGGGGCCTAGAGAGGTATGTGTGTGTATTACGTATTCGAGAGAGGCATGGGTAGAAGGGCCGACGGGGGGGAGAGATAGCACGAGAAATGAGAGTGGTCTAGAGAGAGAGAGAGACGAATATGACGTCACGACAAGAGATTCCATTCCCCTGAGTGTGTATATGCAAGGGGGGAGGGAATAGAGGCACCAGGAGAAATTTTCTGTGTGTGTGGTGTTTGTGTGTCACCGCGAGAGGTCCGGTGGGTCGAGGTGAGGCCCTTCATTCGGTTCCGTCTTGCGCCACATTGGTCGGCCCGTGAGCATTTAGGAAGACCCATGGATGACTAGTCGTACAAGACAAAGATAGCAGAATTGTGAAGGACTCTGTGTCCACTGACAAAGCCGGCTAGGATTTGTAACCCTAGGTTCTCGGACTAAGGTAACCCCTTTATCTCTGATATTACTATTCATCCAACCTAACTCTAAGGGGCATCCTACAGAATGCTCTGCTAGAATTATACTCGTCGATTAGGAAGAGAGGTGTGAGACAATGCGTGAGAGACAGGCGTAAAGATAATGTGCGTACATGAGACACATAGGCAGGTCCATGCATATCGAAAGGGTCGATGAGGATTGTGCGTGTGTATGTTTGCGAGAGGACGAGTGCTTGTGATAAGGTTAGTGAAAACAGTTGTAAATGGTTATGAGAGGGGGGAGGGTTATATCTAGAGCATGTGTGCGAGAAAGACACCTCGGGAGAGAGTGTGTGAGCATGTTGAGAGACCACCGATGGAGAGTGAAACTACACGTAAAAGACTGCTATACGCATTGATTAAAGATATAAATTGTATCCAAATATTAGGATGGGATCAAGATATTTGCAATTCGCGTAAGGAGCGGTCATTGATCCATCAGACATCTAGATTCTATCGAATTTGAGCATATCTATGTTATTATTCGACACAATTGATCCACATAGTTAGTATTTTGAACTCTAGACAATGCATCGCTTTAGCAATCGAATATAAACGTGAGTATAGTTCATGTTGTGTGTGTAAAGCACATTATACATACGAAAGTTACACAATGGTTTAAAAAATCGAATTCAACTTAAGGTGGTTTAAAAAAAATCGAATTCAACATGAAGTCCATTCAATTATTTGAATTTGATATCCTGGCATTTGTAAACCATACCTAAATTATGGGGGCACCAATCTTTGCTCTGATTTTGTACATAATAGCATATGTAGTCGTGTACAAAATAGATTCAAATTTAGCTCCTCCATTCCAAAATAATCGTAGTTATAGGATTTTCAAGTGTCAAAATTTCAAAAAGAAGCGGATAATTTAATGAGGTTTTCAAACATACAAGGTTAAATATAACGTTGTCCATTTAGGTCAATCCTCATAGTTCAAGAGTACTATAAACGTGAATGCTTGTGTTTCAAAATTTCGAACGAAGCGCCAAAAGAGCCTCTACTCGCCCGAAACCGCGTGAGACCAATGTTTGGTAGTACAAGGAAATTAGTTTTCTAATAACTCCGACCCGTGAAACCTACCGGCCCGATATCCAAAGGTCTAAACCGGGGTAGGTTTGTAGCTTCATCTAGACGCCATGCAACCGCCTCCGAAAAACATTCATATACAATGGCCGCCTAACACACATGCGCTCGGCCGAAATCGCTCCCGCCTACTATTTGGGACACCTGGGATTACCATCCTACCCCGACCTGCACTACGTCCGAAATTTAAGAGGGGGGCAAAGTTTGTACTTTCTGCAAATTTCAAACAAGCGCGTCCCATCTTCTGTTCAAAAAAGCCAAAAACAAGCGCGTCCCAGACCGAAACATGGTTCCCCCACCCGTCCGATTCCCCATTCATACTCCGTGGGCGCCAAAACTACCTCTCCACCAGCCGCGAAACCCCGGCATCCTCCGTCCGCCACCCCATCCCACCCATCAACCGCCGCCCTCCCCGACATCATCGTCCACCACAACCTCAACCGCAACGCCCTCCACGGCTAGTAGTTGAAGCCGAGGCCGAGCCGTCCGTACCCGAGCCAGTTCAACCATGCCGTCCTGCGCCTCACCGCTGCCACTCCAACTTCGCCATCTTCCACCGCGCCGGAGCTGTTCCTGCTACGCCGTCCTTCGTCTCCTCGGATCTGCTTCCCCTCCGCCAACATACGGCCACGGCAACACAGTCAACAATTTGGCCATGGCTTCGTCCAAGCCTGCACCCTCCAGAACATCGGTTTCCCCGATAAAAACAAGAAGATCGGCGCGACATGTGGAGGTGACCACACCGGCAACCGAAAAAGGTACTCCTCTTCCCTTATTCGTGCAAATCTTACGTCTCTGCTTGCACGGTATTCATCCCACAGAAGACACTAGTTGACCGCTTCTTCTTGATACTAGATGTTACTAGTAACTGGCGATGCACAAGGTTTCTCCTCATATACTATTTCACCTTAGCTAGAGGTCCGTCGCCCACATGAATTTCAATTTCTGGCCAGTTGATTCCCAATTAACGGAAACATTCCCCGACGTAACAGGCGCTAGTATGCCTATTACGCCGGGGAAGCAGCGCCTTGGTGTTTATCTTAGGGGCGTGTGCGGCCTAGAGCTACTGGCAGCCGATCTGGAGGTCGGCCGGGATTAAAGGGATGGCCTGGGGGCGCTGCCAAGCACGGCGGTGGTGTGAGGTCGATGGGAGGGCGGGGCGGCGGAGGCAGGGATCTGGGCCGGTGGTCGCTGGCGGTTCGAGAATGATCGTCAACAATGACTGGCGGGAGGTAGACGAAGGCCATCTGCCTGTTCCTTATAGATCGGACGGTTCATTAAAAAAATTGACTGACCTATTTATTTCAGTCGACTGTTATCTTAAATATGACCACATGTGATGGTGTGCTGGAGGAGTACCTGCATTTCCTGTGCTCATATATTACAAAATCATACGGAGTAGAATCTAATTTTGTTTGCCATGCAATGTTGTAGAGCTATCATATGTCTCCTGTCATTTATTTTTCAGCCACACTTCACCCATACTCTCACTATTGTGTTTTTATGCAAGGGTATTTCAGAGTCTGCCAAAAGAGAAGCAAAAAAGATAAGAGAGAAGTTGAACCAGCTTTCTTCGCGGTTAGGCACGACACGTTACAGCGCTATAAAGGGTGCAGTGTCAGCAGATGGAGACGGTAAACGTAGCTCTGGAGTTGATGACCTCGCTCGCAATGAACCACCATCCCAGGTGCTTGCTTTAACTTCGCGGTGTCATATGTGGTTGCATGCTCCATATGGTGTCTAGCTTGTATTCAAAAGGCCAAAGTCGGTCTTTGGAGCTGTTTGGTTCTAGGCCTAGCATTGCCACACTTTGCCACATATTTTGCCAAGCTTGCCTAAGGTTAGTTTATCAAAATGAAAGCCACAAGTTGGCAAGCCTAAGAAAATCTTGCCACATTTTTTGTGTGTATGCCATGCGGGGTCCAAGTGTGGCTTCCTAAGGTGTGGCTTGAACCAAACACTCACCTAAGTTAGTCAAACTTGCCTAGCTTTAGGTGTGGTAACATTGGGAAAAGTTAGTCACAAACCAAACAGCCCCAAGATAAGGAAAGATATTTTTGTACATCAACCACCATACCGTGAGCACCAGAAGACAAATAGCTAGTCAGGGCACTGGCCGAGCTAGTGACAAGCCCAGCAAAGATAGGCATCAGCTGGAAGCCAACTAAAAAGCTACGATGATGGCGAAGCAGCCCGCCTCCCATATCACGCCCAATATGCGACCCTATCCTAAAGGAACTCGAAGGTCCCACTAAGGATAGAAGCGCATACTGGAGACACTTTTACAAGGTGGATATCATTACATCGTACCATCTATCTATTATATACTTAAAACAAAAGTAAAATAAGCCACCAGATTCATCCACATAGGTTAAAAATATATGCTCCGTCGATCTTGATTTTGACAGCCAAGATTAAAAGAATCTAAAAGTTACGTGCAACACTATTATGTACATATATTTTGCATCTGATACGTATATGTTCAAAATCACGTAACAGAGGAAATCCTGACATGGTTCGGGCTCAAGTCAAAAGAAGAAAAAACAAACTTCGGTCCACTAGATGGTTAAAAAACGGGAGTAGTACTACCATAGATGCGCCGTCCACAATCTGTATTCATCGGAAACACGCACACATACGATTTTCTTGAAGACAGGAACACGACAAAACACAGGATTGACATTATCGCTAGCACCTGTGGCGTCTTCTTTAAAATCAGGAAGCCAAATCCTACCATGAGTTGGAGAGGAAGGAGACTTAGGATGCGTGCGTATGTAGGTTCTAGCTTCCAAAGCAACAAAGCATGGCACCTGGCCTCGTCAAGCTTCATGCAATCTTGCCGGCGGACCGATGGTGAGGATGTTGTAGCGGGACAGGAACGTAGCAGCGTGGCTGCATGGCCGTGACTCACGATGGCAGCGGCACGATCAACTCAAGTCAAGGGGCCAACGTGATGGAGCATAACAGAAACACACACGTACACATGCGTCTGGATGAGAATAGGTGTGTTCATGGATCTCTCTTTCCTAAGCACGTATGCTAATTGATCCTTCATAGGTATGTCTACATATGTTCCTCTCAGCTAGCCCACATATATTATACTCATATGCATGCGTTCGTGAGATATATAGATGCTATAAGCTGTGACGTGATTGAGTAAGATATAATTTTAAGCCAGCCAAATCTGCTACCCAACTAACACACCACCAGCGAAATTAAAGTCTACCAAATCTATGACGCAGATGGCGACACAACGCTGACAAATATCAGAAACAACAAAAACTACGATGTGATGCCAAACTCGACGGTAGACGAAGTCACGCCCAACTAAACCTTCCAAATTGTCCATCACCTGAATCATAAAGGTGCGAAACTATTATTCTTAGAACAATGTGCATTATCAGTTTGACTAACAATTTTCTAATCCGTTTGCAGCAAAAGCACTATGGCGTACAAGAAGCTTGGCGACTTGACAATAGGACGACAAAAGTGAACATTCAAGTGAAAGTAATGAGAATGTGGGACTCACACAATTCAACAATTGATGGCCTTCTGACCCTCAGTATGATCTTGATGAATGAAAATGTTAAATCAAGACATATTTTATTGTAGATTGTTCTATTGTTTTAAACAACCACCGCTAAGCACTTTTTATTGTTTTTACAGGGTCAAAGAATTCATGCTACTATCAGGAAGACTCTGGTAGACACGATGTATAGATCCAATCTTAATTGGACTTCCATCGTTGCGTTTAACATTAACAAGTGATAACAAAGTTCAACGGTAAGCGCATAATGTTACAATCTCTTCTTTTATTTACAAAAGTATATCTAATAGAACTAACGAAAGATGAATCATGTTTATTTACCAGTGTAAAATAATTGTTATACTTGACTCACTCCAATTCTGCAGGCACTCAGTGGAAGAAACTTTACCAGAAATGATTGAGATAGATAGAACTATCCAAGAAACACTAGAAAAAACATGTGTTTAACAAGAGGAGAACATTACTGGAACTTGCTAGAATAAGGCACCGCAATGAGATAAATCAGGTAATGCGTGAGAGTTCTTTCAAGATGTGATATCACCACATTTCGAGGAAAAGAAGACTTTAAGACCTGCAATCGCAACTGAGTTATATTAGTTAAACCTATACCATATTTTTCTTATTTATGTCTCTCAATTTCTTCAGAATGCTAACTTTTGAGCTTTTTGGTATTTTTTAGGATTTGGTGTTCACCGCATAGCTACAATAGACGAGTGACAAGAAAATATTGAATGCGGGCATACGTCATGTGATGAATGTCAGAAATTAGCTACGAAGTAAAGTAACATGCTTTTCCAAAGTTGTGACATGTCCAGAAAATGTAAAACCTCGGTAACCATATTCTATTAATTTGGACAACAAATTTTCTATTAAACTTAGTCGAGCACTAATTACAATGGTGATGTAAGAATCATAATTGACTTCAAATTAATGACCATACAACTACTACAAGATGCACTTTATTTGACGACAAGGCCGAAAATTTGCATACACTGCAGCAGTAAGAACAGCAAAGAAAACACCCAAAAGGTTGATGAAATCAAGATATGAATTGCTTATGAAAAATGCAAGAAGACAAGTGGTCAGTTCAAAGATAAAATAGCAGAAACAAAACATAGAAGAACAAGTAGGTCATCCAAAAATATTATTTGTTGGGATAAGAGTAAGGATACCTAACATCAACCAAATATAAGGAGATGTTAGCACTATCAGAAGTATGCCATACTGTAATTATTATTTCAAATACATCTGAACATACACTTTTTTGAGTTTTTATGTACTTGCAGAAGTTTGTCTATCATGTAGCCTTTTCAGTTCAAGAGAACCACTAGAGAAGTTCTAATATTAGAGTACAAGTGATACAAAAAATCTTAGGAAGGAGTGCAAAAGATAGAATCATTACTTGGAAGGACGCAGAGCAATAGCACTAACAGTGGTAGAGGTCTGACAGCACGAACAATTAGGAAGGAGGCAACTCACTTGGTACACTAATTCCATGGCAAATCTGAAGCACCCAAAGATTTATGTTCGCATTCAATCTCAACAATAACAATCTCAACTTTGTGTCACAAAAACTATGGAGCAAGTTATGGTTGATGATAGGCTTGAGATGCTATACTTGGACAATTAAGTTGAGAGGTAAGGGCACAATGGACTCTCTAAAAGATTAACTACTACATTTATAAATTTTCTGCCGTTGATTAATTATGTATCCATGAACTAATTTTGCATAGAGAAGGCCATTACTAATCTCTCGGATACAACAGACATACAAAAGCCATGATCGACGACACTTTCATCTATCTTACAATTAGTCTGCAAATTCCCCCCGCTCTCTCTCTCTCTCTCTTTTATTGTCTCCCAAAAAATAAGCATCATACCATAGCCTCCTCATTTTGACAAAGCTCACTGGACAATGCTCTGCATCGCAACATCCAAAATGCGTCTTAAGCAGTGTATCAATCCATGCTTACATTTATACCTTTGATCTTTCTAGAGAAAAACCATTTATACACCTATAATATTTCCGTTCTTGACAAATGATTAATCAAAAAATTTCTACAAATTAACATGTACTCACTCTGTAAAGAAATATAAGAGCGTTTAGACCTTAAAATGTACTCTTATATTTCTTTACGGAGGGAGCATCACTCATGAGTCCACTTAAAATTCACTTCAAATCAACTCAATCTACTCTCATCTCTCTCATACTACAAACCTCCAAAAGCCACGATCCCCAACACTTATCTCTGTCATGAATAGTTCCCAAATCCACATTTGTACTATACCGTCTCTCTCGAAAAGTGGCTCTTCTTTAATAACTATATATCGAGTGTGACTAAGGATGGGGATTCTACCACTACTTCTCATATGGGGTCAAATTTAGCTTATGTGACAAGGAGAGAAGATGATATATTTAATTACCTCTGCCTCCTCTTCCGCCAAATCCACTTGGATCTGGAATTTGGGACTGAAGCTGCGGCGCTCTGCTCTCCTACGGTTGTCGGCGCCACGACTTCTCCTGCAGCTGCGCATGTGCTGCTGCTGTCTGAGATGAGCGGAGGAGAGCGAACATTTCCCATCTTGCGGTGGCCAGCGACGATGCCGAAGACCGAAGTTCGACAGCAGCGACTGATGGTAGCAGTGTGGCACAGAAATAAACTGATGCGAGACTGGGCTGACTGCTTGGGAACAAGCACGAGGATTTGGGCTGAGTTGGGCTGAGAAATAACTCAACAAAAAAAGAAGTTAACTACCGGAGGTTCGTTTCAAAAAAAATGACGGAGGTTAAAAAAGTTTGCAGGCCCAGGATGATCTTTTTTTCGAGGTAATAGCACCCCAAGTCCCTGAACTTGCACATCATGTGATGGTTTAGTCCTTATACTTGCAAAAGTGGATTGGGCAGTCCCTGAACTTGTAACAGATGTGCAAGTTTAGTCCAGGGCCAATCACGTGAAGCCAAGTGGACGCCAAGTGGACGAGCTGGTCAGCGCTGCACCTTTTGCAATTAGGCCCCTGCCTTTTCCCTCTATCTACCTGCAGTAGACCACAATTAGGCCCCAGCGAGGAACCAACTGCAGGTAGATTAGATTCTCCCCATTGACGATGAACGATGGATGTAGTGCATCATCCATTGCAAAGCATATCTAGATGGAGTGTCATCTATACCTATTTTAACCAGAACACCCGTGCACTTACGGGTTCCAAGAAAACAATCAAGAACACAGATTATGATAGAACATGTGAAGTAGCAAAAAAATCTCTATACAAAGATGATAACATGTGTACCATACTATCTCACATAGGTTGAATTCCTTCAGTGGTTAAACAGACCAAATGCCCTCTCAAAATCATGACAAGAGTACAGTATACAAACTGCAAGTAGCACAGGAGAAGGGCACCTACTAGTTAGGATCGAAACTATAGCATGATCGATGCAAAGAAGCGTTTTTTTTTAAACAGCAGCAGAAAGAAACTTTCTTCAGGCTTTGTAACGGTTCAGCAATCAAGAAGACAAATAATGTGGTCAATGGAGGTTTAGTGAGTAGTGGATGAATTCGATGAAGAAAGCAAGTTTCAGTTCAGTCAGACATCACAGAAGAACACGCAAGTTTCAGACTTGAAAACTCTTCCCTTCTTCGGAATTCGACCAGACTGAACGGCTCCTCACTGCCATTCTTTCTGCAGAAACTTAGTCCTTTGTCAAACTGAAACAACACAATCTGACAGATTGACAGATAGATACAAATTCAATTCAGGCAGAAAAGCAACTACTTTCTTCATCAGACCAACTTATGTGCAGCTCGAACTTGATCAAAAACATCACCGAAGGCTAAAGAATTCTTCTCTTTTTCTCCAGAAATTGATGGCACATCCCTGAAGAAACAGTTCCTCGCTGCCGTTACTTTCTGCAGAAAGTTACTACTACTTGTCAACCTGAAACAACACATCTCACGGATAGAAGGATGCAAATCCAATTCATTCAGGCACGACCACAACAACTTTCTTTAGGCGACCTGAAATTTTATCAAAGGGAAGTTTCAGCTCCAACCGAAGGCTAAAAAACTCTTCTCTTTTTCTTCAGAAATTGATGGCACATCCCTGAAGAAACAGCTCCTCACTGCCTTTACTTTCTGGATTCTTCGCTGTATTTGTATTGTACCATACATATTATGATTTTTCTTTGCACGTGATCTTGCCCTTTTCGGGCAAAAAACTGTAATGTTTGTGAATAATGCCGCTTTTGCTGCTGCTTGTAATTTATGTTAATTCAGCGTCATCTAGACATCACTACTGGTGATCGAACTATTTTGTAATCCTTCATTTCCTCGGATCTTTATCATGCTAGTGCGTATATAGTTCTTGTACATTTTGTTCTTCCGCAACTTTTCAGGTCGATGATCAGCCGGCTGTTCGGCGCCGCCAGGTTTCTGAGCTGGTCGGGTGGAGCAGACAAAATAAATCCAGGTGTTTTCAATTATGGTGTACTACGGGTAGATAGAGGGAAAAGGCATGGGCCTCATTGCAAAAGGTGCAGCACTGACCAGCTCATCCACTTGGCGTTCACTTGGCTTCACGTGATTGGCCCTGGACTAAACTTGCACATCTGTTACAAGTTCAGGGACTGCCCAATCCACTTTTGCAAGTATAAGGACTAAAACATCCCATGCTGTGCAAGTTCAGGGACTTGGGATGCTATTACCTCCTTTTTTTCGGGTGGCCCAGGATGATCCTGCAACTATAATATAGCATTATGAAAAAACATATCTAAAAAGCATTACAAAAATAAATATCCATTATGTGTTAAAAAGCTACTATTTAGTTTACAACCCCAATAAAAGATTAAAAAGGAAACCTAAAACAACAAAATTGGATTACATATTACGGAAATCTATTTTCAAGTAGCAATGTGTATTAGAAATATACATTACAAATCTGGAGGGAAAATATACATCATGAATGACTCATTTCCATTGGTGGAATAAATAAATATAACAAAAATCTAGCCGCGCAAATGCGCGGGCCGCACTACAAGTTACATAATAGTTGGGGATACATACAAGAGGCATACAATGCCATATGAATACAAAAATATCATACATAAGAGCAACATCCGACTACGGATGAACACAAACAGAAACTCAAATGACATCCACCCTGCTAGCCCAGGCTGCCGACCTGGAACCTATCCCCTGATCGAAGAAGAAGTAGAACAACTCCAAAACAAGCAAACATCGTTCTCGCGTCATGAACATCACAAAACCTGTACCTGCAACTGTTGTGGTAGTAATCTGTGAGCCACGAGGACTCAGCAATCCCATAAACTTGGGTATCAAGACTAGCAAAGTTTAATGGGTATGGAAAGGGTAAGTGGTGAGGTTGCAGCAGCGACTAAGCATGATATGGTGGCTAACATACGCAAATAAGAGCAAGAAGAGAAGCAACGAAACGGTCGTGAAGCTAGCAATGATCAAGAAGTGATCCTGAACTCCTACTTACGTCAATCATAACCCAAAACCGTGTTCACTTCCCGGACTCCGCCGAAAAGAGACCATCACGGCAACACACACGGTTGATGCATTTTAATTCGAATCTGGTGTCAAGTTATGTACAACCGGACATTAACAAATTCCCATCTTATACCCTACAGGGGTGTCCCAACTTTGCCCATCACAAGCTCTCACGGTCAACGAGGGATATTCCTTCTCCCAGGAAGACCCTATCAGTCTCGGAATCCCGGTTTACAAAACATTTCGACAATGGTAAAACAAGACCAGCAAAGCCGCCCGATGTGCCGACAAATCCCGATAGGAGCCGCACATATCTCGTTCTCAGGGCACACCAGATGAGACATCCTACGAGTAAAACCATCCCTCAAGTTTCCCTGAGATGGACCTGGAGTCTACTCGGTCAGGACCAACACTCGAAGGAGCACTGGCCCGGGGGGGTTAAATAAAGATGACCCTCAGGCTCCGGAAACCCAAGGGAAAAAGGCTTAGGTAGGCAAATGGTAAAATCAAGGTTGGGCCTTGCTGGAGGAGTTTTATTCAAAGCGAACTGTCAAGGGGGTCCCATAAATCACCCAACCGCGTAAGGAACGCAAAATCAAGGAACATGACACCGGTATGACGGAAACTAGCGCGGCAAGAGTGGAACAAAACACCAGGCATAAGGCCGAGCCTTCCACCCTTTACCAAGTATATAGGTGCATTAATTAAATAAGAGATCTTGTGATATCCCAACATAATCATGTCCCTCATGGAGCAATCTTCAACTTCACCTACAACTAACAACGCTATAAGAGGGGCTGAGCAAAGCAGTAACATCGCCAAGCAATGGTTTGCTAGGAAGGGTGAAAAGGTTAGAGGCTAACATGGCAATTTGGGAGGCTTGAAGAGCAAGTGATAGGTAGCGCAGCATAGCGATAGGACGAAGCAACTAGCATAGCAATGATAGTAGTGAGATCCAGAGTAACGGTCATCTTTCCTGAAATCCCGCTAGGAAAAAAACGAGTCCATGAAGAAGACGAACATATGAAGCCAAACCAAGCGTAGTTGAACGAATCGTCAAGATCGCAACGAAATAGTAACTATCAATAAGAAGCAACACCGGAAAGAAACAAACAACATGGTAAACACACAAGCATTAGCATGACATGATGCACAATCAAGTATGATGCATGACAAGGTTAAATGTTGTTAACATGGCAAGAGGTGAAGCATAATAAAACTATCTATCTAGGCAATTTTAAATGAGGCCGGAACAACAAATAACAATTCCGGAAAATTCCCATATGCAATATTCAAATTTGGCACTGTTCTGCCCTATACACAATTTTAATGTTGTTAAACAGCAAAATAAAGTGCAGCAAGTTAATCTATGTTTTTTTCTACCCCATTTACATATAAAGTTTATTAAAATTGGTGCTATGGTTATTTAGTTATGAAATAAGGCATTTTAGCATGTCATTTAAGCAAATTTAAACAAACAGCATTTTAAACATTTTAAACATGGATGAAAGTGGGATATTGTGAAACTAGATGAAATTATGAGCATTTTACATGTATATATTATCTACAAATGATGCATGGTTGATTAGTTATTAAATGCATGAACAACAAGGGTTTTTCTGCAAATCTGTAAATCCTGGATAATTACTAAAATCGTTGGACAGGAAAAAAACATAACGGGCTGAAACAAGCTGGCCCAACAGGAGTAAAAACAGAGGAGGGGGCGCTGGGGTGTGGCCTCACCCATGGGCTTCAGCCCGATTGTGGAGAGGGCGGCTGGAAGGGGCGCTGGGCCTTGGCGATGCTGGGCTGGCGCGGTCAACGCGGGCAGGACCCGGTCGAGCGAGGCACTCGCTGCTGGAGCTTGATGTAGGGAAACAGAGGATGCAGCGGCAGTGGACTTGGCGAAGGGCGGCGTGATGGACAGCGGCGGCGGACCAAGGCGAAGCAGGGGAGGTCCGGCAGGGGAGTGGGTCTCTAGGATGACGGATCTGGCCGAGAACGGGCTTGGACGGCGGCTAAGACGAGCAAATCCGGGTGCATGACGGTGATGGGTTTCCCTGTCGAGAGACAGGAACTATGAGAAAGAGAGACGGAGAGATAGAGGGAAACAGGGGAAGGGAGCAGGGCTCTCGGGGCACTCATCTGCTGGTGGTGGTCGTCAGCAGAGGGAGCTCTGATGGTGGGCCGGTGCAAGGGAGACGAGGTGAGGAGGAGGCGCTCGGGACAGGAGTTGGCTGCGGGAGGCATCGACTTGGAGCTCCATGGGGGACGCCATGGCGCAGAGCAAGGCGCAGCAGGGGATCCAACATTGCGGTGGCGGCCGTCGGGAAGGAACTCGGGCGCTCGCTGCGGAGGCGGGGGCGCGTGGATCGAGAACCCGAGGATGGGCGCGGGGGATTCTCGGTGGAAACAGAGGAGGCAAGGGGAGCAAGGAGATCTAGCGCTGTGGTGCCGCTAGTTGGCTCGGAGCTGAAAACGAGGGGAGGAGCTCGGGCACGGAAATGGAGGCGGTCGTTGGATTGGGTGGAGATGGATCCCGAGGTGGGAGATGCTGGCGGCGGCAGGACGGGACTGATGGGACAAGAGGCCTAAAAACTAGGGTTTGGACTGACATATATATACGTCAGGTGGATTGGGTTAGGGGCTATCTCGGCCCTCGGATCGAAATCAGACGGTCCGAGAAAAATAGGCTTAGGAAGTCCAAATAAAAAAACGAAGATGTTTTATAGATGTTTGTAGATGATCCGGACCCATTGGTCATGATAGCCCGGGTCGGGTCCGAGAGAAGTTTTTTGGACTAGGTTGCAGAGGTGGTCGGTGGCTGTGCAGAGAGGCTCAAACGGCCGGACAACAGATGAACGATTGGTCTCAAAAGGGATAACAAAGGCAAGGGGGGAATGCGGCAACTACGAACGGATGCAAGCTTTATGAAAATATGCATATGCAATGTGCATGAAGCTATGAGATGAAATGCATGACATGAACAAAATGCAAAACAAAAGACAAAAACCCAACCACGAAGGAAAAAACATAGCACATAGCCGGAAATGGCAAGAGTTGGAGTTAAAATTATGGAAAGATACATCCGGGGCGTTACAACACTCCACCACTACAAGAGGATCTCGTCCCGAGATCTAGGATGGCACCGGAGAGAAGCGGAAAAGGAAGAGGAGAGGTAAAACAAAGTTGCTTCTTTGACAAACTAGTGAAACCACGATCCTTGAGAGGTTGAAAAAAGTTGAAAGAAAGAACACAACGGAGTTGAACACAATTGAGAGCACTGCGGTAGAAAATAGAAACAATGAGCACCATGTGAACCTTGGAGGTTGCAAAGCTATGAATGACGAGTACAATGGACAAGAAGGAATTGAACCACTCTGGTTGACACGAGATAAACAAGGAACAAGGACGATCAAATTCGGATAGCACTCTGATTGAAAAGAGATGCAAGACTTGATAAGACGAAAAGAACTTGAAGAGATGACACAACACTCCGGTTAAATGGGTGAAGAGAGCAACAACACAATGCCTCCGGAAGAAATAATAGAAGATAGATCATTGGAATAACAGAATGGAGAAGAAAATGCCAACTTCTACCACAAAAGAACATGGAAAGCACCCTTCCAAGAAGGTTATAATGGAGTTGTTGGAAAACCAACGACGAAACAAATAAGCTTGTAGTGGGCTTATGGAAAATATCTCAAGACTATGAGGTGACAACCGGCCACTAATGGAAACCATTGATTTGATTGAGAGCACCGAAGAGATTAAAAACTTCTTCCACCAAGATGATAGAGAGATAAATTGGACCATTTATAATCACCACAATAGCAACATACCTTAGGGAAGGCTTTAGGTGAAATATGACACAAGATAACTCCAACGAAGAGATTAATGGATTTAAAATACCTCATTCTTGACAATATGTGAATCGCGAAACATGAATGGAAATTGTCAAGAATGATATAACACCACCTCAAAAGATAAGGTAGAAAGAATTGCACTTCGAAATGCAAGAAGAAGAATATTGAACTCCTCAGAAAAAAAACATGTGTTGGGCACCATGTTTATTTAGAGTGTAGCTTGGCGGATCATGACTCCGAGAGAAAAACTTGAAGAATAATTGAAGAATGAAAGGAATACTTGATGAACCACCATGTAGAGCCTCCAGTAAACAAAAGGATGAAAATAATAGGATTCAAGCCTTGAAATGATTTAGATGGATCTTCGCGACGAGATAATGCGGAAAACTTGGAACTCTGGAAAAGAAAAGATGAAACACTAGAACCGAGAATTACTTCATCATGAACAATCTCCGGAAGAAAAGAATTGAATCACCTCGAGGAAATAAGAATAAGATTTATTTTATGCTTATCCTTCACCAAATTAAATTGATGACAGGCAATGGATTTGGCATACTACTTATTCTGTAGAAATGTTTAAAAGTGATATAGCGCAAACTTGAGAAGGTATTGATGGAACCACCGGTGGGATTTGGAAACAACAAATATTTGATATGATAATGAAGGAAGTGAAATCTTGAATGAACCACCGTAAGAATTGAAAATGAACGAAGAAAAGATAAAGAAACACTGGGAAGAATTAGAAAACGAACGAAGATACTTGAGAGATTTTAGATACAAGAGAACGAAGAGATCATGGGTGGACTAGAGAATACTTGAACGATGCACCAGAGGAATATGGAGAACGACAGCTGAAAGCTGAGAATGAGTAACATTCAGAAATGATGGCCTTCGGATGATCAAGAAAGGAAGCAACTCCTGAATGCGTCAGATGGGTGAAAAGAATTCTCACAATTGAAAACAATTATGAGAGGATGGATTAAGCTAGAACTATGAATCTTCAAGAGAACGGACCAAGATTTAGGAGAAATCCTTCTTCGGTCTTCTGTGTTGAGAAAGACGATGAGAAACACCACCATGAGTTTTTGAGGCACTCCGGAACAATGAAGAATAGAAATGTTGAATCAACGATGAAAGAATTTGGAAGATCTTGGACAACGGCATTAGAAGAGTCAGGTAGGATCCTGGGAAAAGACCTGTGGGTTAGGACCCACTCAAAAGAAAACACTGTTGAACAATTTTAAAGAGAGGTTGCACCGGTTGAATTAAATGGCTTGAATGAGATAACAACCTCGAAATATCTTGAACGGATTGAGAATGGAAACACAAGTCTTGTGAGATATCTTCAGCACTCCAGAACAAATGAATAGGAAGAAGTGAATGATTAAGAGGTGCATCGGCATGAGGAAGCATTAGAAACGGGGAAAGGAATATGATGAATATCGAAAGCTTGAATTGGATCCACCGGAGAAGAAACAACAATGAAGGATGATGAACTTGAAATTGTTGAGCATCTTCATGGGAAATCACTGAATAAGAACATTGAAAGAAAAGAATGAAGAGACTTCCCACAAATAAAAGGATACATAATTAAGAAATCTAAGTCCTTGAAGAAAAAGGGTAGGAGGGCGGGAAAACAAAGGCAACTTGGGGACGGATGAAACGGATACCGTTGAGAAAACTTAGAATTGATCTCACAAATGTTGAAATGATCGGATCCACTTGAAGAGAAGCACACCGGTTGGAAAGAATTGACATGACAATCTCGATGATCAAAAGGATTAGTACTCCCATAGAAATATGAGAACACCATTTGGAAAAGGTATGGAATCAACACTTGACATTGAAGCAACTCTAATACCACAACTCAAAACAAAACAAAGATTGGCTTGCAGAAATAAGCCGAAACAAATACATATGATAGAGATTTACCCAATCCCATATCAGGCATCTGTCAGAAAGATATTCTAGGAGCTACTTAAATTCCCACCTATAAACTCCCGAAACTTTCTGGTTATGCAATCTGGTGTTGGGGATACTGGGGAAGCAATATATCTCACCCAAACTAACAATCCCTACATCCAGCTGTATCCATCCGTCAACACATAACCAAGAAAACTCCGGAAATCGTGTACCTCAACCTTCGAAAAGCATCTGTTATATGAGCTATGGCAATACTCCCGAACTCCCCAGTACTGGGTGGCGTTGAGGTTATCTCACCAACAACTACATAAAAGAGATTTTCGATGTCGGCAAAACTCAGGTATTCCAGAACTGCAACGATAAAATTGTGACGACAACACCTCGGAGCTCAACTCCCTGGGACACTGCCACAACCCCTAAATGTCAGGAGGCACCAAGAACAATGTTCTCATCACAAGAATATTAGAATGATCCCAAGATACCCGCGTGATCCTAAATTTTTTTTTTGAAAAATTGAGGAGAGGAAAGACAAAACATCTACGTCGAGCATCCTCACCGGAGCGACGAAGGCGGCTGAGGAGTAAAAAGAATCCTACTCTCCGATATATATAATCCTAAGACTCAAAATAGTTTTCTTCTAGACTCAACAACGGCCAACAATCAAGGGGGCTCCTATGGTCGGTCAAGGCTCTAATACCAACTTGCCACGCCCAATATGCGACCCTATCCTAAATGAACTCGAAGGTCTCACTAAGGATAGAAGCGCATATTGGAGACACTTTTGCAAGGTGGATATCATTACATAATACCATTACATAATAGTTGGGGATACATACAAGAGGCATACAATGCCATACGAATACAACAATATCATACATAAGAGCAACATCCGACTACGTATGAACACAAACAGAAACTCAAACGACATCCACCCTGCTAGCCCAGGCTGCCGACATGGAACCTATCCTCTGATCGAAGAAGAAGCAGAAGAAGAACTCCAAAACAAGCAAACATCGCTCTCACTTCATGAACATCGCAAAACCTGTACATGCAACTATTGTTGTAGTAATTTGTGAGCCACGAAGAATCAGCAATCCCATAACCATGGGTATCAAGACTAGAAAAGCTTAATGGGTATGGAAAGGGTAAGTGGTGAGGTTGCAGTAGCGACTAAGCATGATATGGTGGCTAACATACGCAAATAAGAGTGAGAAGAGAAGCAACAGAACGGTGATGAAGCTAGCAATGATCAAGAAGTGATCCTGAACTCCTATTTACGTCAATCATAACCCAAAACCGTGTTCACTTCCCGAACTCCGCTGAAAAGAGACCATCACGGCTACACACACGGTTGATGCATTTTAATTTGAATCTGGTGTCAAGTTATCTACAATCGGACATTAACAAATTCCCATCTGCCACATAACCGTGGGCATGGCTCTCGAAAGTTTATACCCTGCAGGGGTGTCCCAACTTAGCCCATCACAAGCTCTGAGGGTCAATGAAGGATATTCCTTCTCCCAGGAAGACCCGATCAGTCTCGGAATCCCGGTTTACAAAACATTTTGACAATGGTAAAACAAGACCAGCAAAGCCGCCCGATGTGCCGACAAATCCCGATAGGAGCTGCACATATCTCGTTCTTAGGGCACACCGGATGAGACATCCTATGAGTAAAACCAGCCCTCAAGTTTCCCCGAGGTGGCCCCGCAGTCTACTCAATTCGGACCAACACTCGAAGGAGCACTGGCCCGGGGGGGTTAAATAAAGATGACCCTCGGGCTCTGGAAACCCAAGGGAAGAAGGCTTCGGTAGGCAAATGGTAAAATCAAGGTTGGGCCTTGCTGGAGGAGTTTTATTCAAAGCGAACTGTGAAAGGGGTCCCATAAATCACCCAACCGCGTAAGGAACGCAAAATCAAGGAACATAACACCAGTATGACGGAAACTAGGGCGGCAATAGTGGAACAAAACACCAGGCATAAGGCCGAGCCTTCCACCCTTTACCAAGTATATAGGTGCACTAATTAAATAAGAGATATTATGATATCCCAACATAATCCTGTCCCTCATTGAGCAATCTTCAACTTCACCTACAACTAACAATGCTATAAGAGGGGCTGAGCAAAGCGGTAACATCGCCAAGCAACGATTTGCTAGGAAGGGTGAAAAGGTTAGAGGCTAACATGGCAATTTGGGAGGCTTGAAGAGCAAGTGATAGGTAGCGCAGCATAGCGATAGAACGAAGCAACTAGCATAGCAATGATAGTAGTGAGATCTAGAGTAACGATCATCTTGCCTGAAATCCCGCTAGGAAAAAGAACGAGTCCGTGAAGAAGACGAACGGATGAAGCCGAACCAAGCGTAGTTGAACGAATCCTCACGATCGCAATGAAATAGGAACTATCAAGAAGAAGCAACACCGGAAAGAAACAAACAACATGGTGAACACACAAGCATAAACATGACATGATGCACAATGAAGTATGATGCATGACAAGGTTAAATGTTCTTAACATGGCAAGAGGTGAAGCATAATAAAACTACCTATCTAGGCAATTTTAAATGAGGCCGAAACAACAAACAACAATTCCGGAAAATCCCCATATGCAATATTCGAATTTGGTACTGTTCTGCCCTATACACAATTTTGATGTTGTTAAACAGCAAAATAAAGTGCAGCAAGTTAATCTATGCTTTTTTCTACCCCATTTACATATAAAGTTTATTAAAATTAGTGTTATGGTTATTTAGTTATGAAATAAGGCATTTTAGCATGTCATTTAAGCAAATTTAAACAAACAGCATTTTAAACATTTTAAACATGGATGAAAGTGGGATATTGTGAAACTAGATGAAATTCTGAGCATTTTACATGTATATATTATTAACAAATGATGCATGGTTGATTAGTTATTAAATGCATGAATACCAAGGGTTTTCCTGCAAATCTGTAAATCCTGGATAATTACTAAGATCCCTGGACAGGAAAAAAACACAACGGGCTTAAACAAGCTGGCCCAACAGGAGGAAAAACAGAGGAGGGGGCGCTGGGGTGTGGCCTCACCCATGTGCTTCAGTCCGTTTGTGGAGAGGGCAGCTGGAAGGGGCGCTGGGCCTTCGCGATGCTGGGCTGGCGCGGTCAACGCGGGCAGGACCCCGTCGAGTGAGGCGCTCGTTGCTGGAGCTCGATGCAGGGAAACAAAGGATGAAACGGCTGTGGAGTGATGGACAACGGCGGCGGACCAAGGCGAAGCAGTGGAGGTCTGGCAGGGGCGCGGGTCTCCAGGACGACGGATCTGGCTGGGAACGGGCTTGGACGGCGGCTAAGACAAGCAAATCCGGGCGCATGACGCGATGGGTTTCCCTGTCGAGAGACATGAACTATGAGAAAGAGAGACGGAGAGATAGAGGGAAACAGGGGAAGGGAGCAGGGCTCTCGGGGCACTCATCTGTTGGTGGTGCTCGTCGGCAGAGGGAGCTCCGATGGTCGGCCGGTGCGAGGGAGACGAGGTGAGGAGGAGGCGCTCGGGACAGGAGCTGGCTGCGGGAGGCATCGGCTTGGAGCTCCATGGGGACGCCATGGCGCAGAGTAAGGCGCGGCAGGGGCTCCAACATGGCGGTGGCGGCCGTCGGGAAAGAACTCGGGCGCTCGCTGTGGAGGCGGGGGCGCCCGGATCGAGAACCCGAGGATGGGCGCGGGGGATTCTCGGTGGGAACAGAGGAGGCAAGGGGAGCAGGGAGATCTAGCGCTGTGGTGCCGCTCGTTGGCTCGGGGCTGACAACGAGGGGAGGTGCTCGGGCACGGAAACGGAGGCGTTCGTTGGATTGGGTGGAGATGGATCCCGAGGTGGGAGATGCTGGCGGCGGCAGGACGGGACTAATGGGACAAGAGGCCTAAAAACTAGGGTTTGGACTGAAATATATATACATCAGGTGGATTGGATTAGGGGCTATCTCGACCCTCGGATCGAAATCAGACGGTCCAAGAAAAATAGGCTTAGGAAGTCCAAATAGAAAAACAGAGATGTTTTATAGATGTTTGGAGATGATCCGGACCCATTGGTCATGACAGCCCGGGTTGGGTCCGGGAGAAGTTCTTCGGACTAGCTTGCAGAGGTGGTCGGTGGCTGTGCAGAGAGGCTCAAACGGTCGGACAACAAATGAACGGTTGGTCTCGAAAGGGATAATGAAGGCAAGGGGGGAACGCGGCAACTACGAACGGATGCAAGCTTTATGAAAACATGCAGATGCAATGCGCATGAAGCTATGAGATGAAATGCATGACATGAACAAAATGCAAAACAAAAGACAAAAACCCAACCACGGAGGAAAAAAAACATAGCACATAGCCGGAAATGGCAAGAGTTGGAGTTACAATTATGGAAAGATACATCTGGGGCATTACATCCCACCAGGCTCTCAGGTCCTAGATGATCATGCTCACCACTCCAGCCGGATGTCTAGCTTGTATTGCTTCCAATTTGGTTAAATTGTATCTGCTTAGCTTATACATTATACCTTTGAATATGACATGCCTTTCTGTTTTTGGTACATACTAGTACATCTGTGTATTAACCATGTTCTTACATCAAACTAATGTTCTTGTGTATCCCTCATCAATCACTTATGACGAGGTAGGCAAGGGGACTACTCCTCATTTAAAGAATGCAGCATCAGCCTCCCGACATGATTCTCAAGAAACAGAAATGCTAGATGAAGATAGTGAACGTAGCTCTGTAGTTGATTACAGCATTTCCCCTACACTAGCACGCAGGTGCTTGCTCTAACTTGGCAGTGTGATATGTGGTTGCATGTTACATATGTTATCTAGATTGTAATTCTTCCAATCTGGTTAAACTGCATGTGCTAGTCTACTTAGCTTATACCTGTTAATGTGACATGCCTTCCTATATTTAGTACATAGTACATCTGTCTATTAAGCATGTCCTTACATAAAACTATTGTTTTTTATATCCCGCATCAACCAATATGACGAGGCACCTATAGTATATGAAGTGCGATATTAGTTGCATCTTTCATACGATTTATAGCATGCACTGCTTCTAATTTGTTGAAATTCCATTTATGATGGGACGCTTTTAACTTGGCAGAGTCATATTGGTTGCATCTTTCATGTGGTGTCTATCTTGCATTGCTTCTTATTTGCTGGAATGGTTTCTGCTTAGTTTACACAAACAGTTGTGAACATGCCATGCCATCCTGTTTTTCGTACATATTCCATCCTGGTATCATGTGTTTGCCTTACATCAAAGTAGTGATTGTCAGTATCATGCATGAATGAGTTCTGAGGAGAGAATTTTATTGCTTTTTCTTGTCGGTTTTACTTGACCATTCAAAATCAATAAAGCGGAAGGAAGTTAGCAAGGCAGTGGATAAAGGTGCTCCTTCTGAACGGAGGGCCTCTACAGTTTCTACTCCTCCACACCCCCAAGATGATTTCCAAGACAACACATGCATAGACACTCAACAAAGTGGTGTTTATGATGAGCACGTCTCCCCTAGTGCAACATCACCGGTGCTCCCTCTAACTTGGCACTGTTATATGTGGTTACATGTTATGTGTGATGTCTAGCTTGTATTGCTTCTAATTTTGTTGAATTCCATCTGCTTACTTTACACATTATACTTGAATAAGACATGTGTTCCTGTTTCTAGAACATACAATATCTATCTATCACACCATATTCTTACATCAAATTACTACTATTGTGTAACCTGCAACAATCACTTATCATAAGACACGTTTGACTTCGGAGTGTGATATAGGTTACATCTCACATTCTTTTCTAGCTTGTACTACTAATTTGTTGAAATGGCACTTATGACGAGACAGTTTTAACTTGGTAGAGTGATATTCGTTGCATCTTTCATATGGTGTCTAGCTTTCATTGCTTCTAATTTTTTGAAATGCCTTCTCCTTAGTTTACACATCATAAGCTGTGAATATGCAATGCTGTCAATATGCAATGGCACTAATGACGAGAGACCTCTAACATGGTAGTGTGATGTTGTTTGCATCTTGGATATGATTTATTTCTTGTACTGCTTCACATTTGTTTAAACGCCATTTATGATGAGACATTGTTAACTTGACAGAGCGATATTTGTAGCATCTTTCATATGGTGTCTACCTTCCATTGCATTGCTTCTAATTTGGTGAAATATCTTCTTCTTAGTTTACACATCATAGTTCTGGTTATCTCTTCCATCCTGTTTTTCATACATATTACATCCTCCTATCATGTGGTTGTCTAACATCAAAGTTCAGTTCGTCTGCATCACGCATCAATTTGTTCTGAAGAACTAAATTGTTATTCGTTTTTCTTGTCGGCTTGACTTAACATGGCACACAGAAAGAGGAAGAAACACAGAATGGCAGGGAATGAGAAGCGGATGAATCCTGTAGATTCTGCTGGTACTGATAGTGCAATAGAAGGTCAAAGTCCAATAGAAAATTCTACAAACACGGCATCCCATGCTACACGAGGTGCAAAAAAAGCCAAACAGAAACAAATAGCTGCCACCAAACAAGCAGAGACAGTCCTAGTTCTTGCAACACCTACCACAGTACTACCGGCTGCACGACTTACTCGTGCGTCAACTGAGCTAGCAGCACGTTCCCAAGCTCCCTTGCCACTTGACACTACTTCCCAAGCACTCTTGACACAAGACGAGTTGGCAATATCAGATGAACCTTGTGAGCTTCAACAGCAAGAAGGTAGTTGCTGGAGTCAAGTTACAGTTGCATGCTTCTTTATATGTAGTCTCACAGTTTGATGTACACTAACACTTCCTATGTTCGTTGTTGGACTAGCACCTAGGCGCAAGAGGAAACAAACATCAGGGATAATGCTCGATAGGTTAACTAAATCTAGAGGAGGAAGAATGGAGATCCATTTTGAGGCAGGTTTAAAAAGGCCACGTGATGCTACAGAGTCAGCCAAGTTAGTATCAGAGGCAGCGGTTGCCGTTAGGTGTCATGTACGTATCCTCCTAACATGGATTAAGTACAGGAATGACAAAGACGAAACCCAGTTCAACACCTTCATCGACCATTTATCTGTAAGTATGGTTATGTATGGAAACTAGTAATATCGTCTTGCTCTATCCCATACTTTCTAGGTTGCTGATAATGAGACTCCAATAATTTTCAACAGATGAGGTTCAAGTTGGATAGCCAAGATGATGCAACCAAACAAGCTTGCACCCATGTTTTCAAGTCTGCTCTGTGACAGTATCGGTATAACTTGAGGAAACCTCACTTTGAAGGCAAGGCTAACAGTGAACTTTCCCAAACATCTCCAGTGGAAAATATATCGGATGAAGACTGGAGGGGCCTTGTTAAACACTGGTCTGATCCGAAGTATCAGGTACATTATATATATATATATATATATATATATATATATATATGTGTGTGTGTGTGTGTGTGTGTGTGTGTGTGTGTGTGTGTGTGTGTGTGTGTGTGTGTGTGTGTGTGTGTGTGTGATCAGATCACATATTGAAGTCCTATTTACGCATGTGCCACACAAATCTATCTTCTTGTAGGTGAACTGTTCAAAGAACAAGGCCAACCGTACGAAAGTGAAATTCCAATAGACGACAGGATCTCGTAGCTATATTGCACACTGTGAGGCTCTTGTAATTAGTTGTTGTTTCACTCTTTTCGCTGTACCATATTATCAGATCTATATTGACTTGTTCGAAATGCAGAGGAAAGCCCGCTGTCGTGGTTCTAAGTCTGACAGTAGAGTGGGGGGTAGGTATGGAGAGGCAAGGTCCTAGCAATGGAGAGGTTGTAAACACAAGAGATGTACGAGTTCAGGCCCTTCTCGGAGGAAGTAAAAGCCCTACGTCTCGGAGCCCGGAGGCGGTCGAGTGGATTAAGTGTATATGAGTTACAGGGGTGCGAACCCTTCTGCCTGTGGAGGGGGGTGGCTTATATAGAGTGCGCCAGGACCCCAGCCAACCCACGTAATGAAGGGTTTAAGGTACATAAAGTCCGGGGCGTTACTGGTAACGCCCCACATAAAGTGTCTTTACTATCATAAAGTCTACTTAATTACAGACCGTTGCAGTGCAGAGTGCTTCTTGACCTTCTGGTGGTCGAGTGAGTCTTCGTGGTCGAGTCCTTCAGGTCAGTCGAGTGAGTTCCTCGTAGGTCGACTGGAAGGTGATCTCTTCTAAGGGTGTCCTTGGGCAGGGTACTTAGATCAGGTCTATGACCCTACCCTAGGTACATGACTCCATCATTAGCCCCCGAATGGATTGAGGCTTGAGTGATGAAGGAGTTGATGTTGTTTCCGATTAGCCTTTGCATACTGGTCATGCGTTGCTTTGAACCAAAAAATCTCTTTGCTGACAGTGAGCAACTTTTCTTCAGTCGACTCGATCCATTCTTTTCTTTCGTCGAGTGACCTTTTGGACTTTGTCGATTCCCGAGCGACGGATCGCAGGAAATCCCGCGTCTGACAGAACGGTCTGCCGTTCGCGGATTCCGCGGGATACGAAATTTGGGGAAGCGCGCGAAGCGGGGCGGACCGCGGCGCTCGGATGGGATAGGACATAGACGCCTCGATTCCCGCGCCGCTTTTTTCGCCACGTATCACGTCGCGCAACTATTTCGGGATATGATTAGATCGACTGGGCCCACCTGTCATCCACTCGGAAGGGACCTTATAAATGCGCTCGGCGAGGGCTTTTTGAACAGTGCCTCACCATTCTCTCTCTGCTTCCTTCGTCTCCGCCCAACGCGCTCGCTCTCGCCTCCGCACAACTTCTCCTCGCGCATCTCGCCAGCAGCCATGGTCAAGGAGAAGACGGCAGCGCTGGAACGCGCGAAGAAGGCGTCGGCTACGGAGAAGGCGAAGGGGAGATCCACCAGTCGCGGCGGGTCTTCGTCTAGATCTCACCTGCCGAAAGGCTGGGTCCAGGGAGATTGGATCCGGTCAACCATCACGGAGGCGGATCTCCTCGACATGGCCAACGACGGGCTGATCCCCCACGGAGCCGCAAGGCTTCTGGGGAAAGAGTGGCAGCCTCAGCCGGAAGAGGGTGAGTGCGTGCTTCTGGCCACCCATGTCGACCGCGGATTTTCTTTGCCACCGAGCATTTTCTTTCGTGGTTTCCTGAACTTCTTTGGAGCGCAACTCCACCACTTCACCCCGAACTCCATCGCCTATCTTGCCGCGTTTGTGTCCATGTGTGAGAATTTTCTGGGTTGTTGACCGCATTGGGGTTTGTTCAAGCACATATTCACATGTCGCTCTCAGACCGTGAAGAAGGCGAGCCCAGGCGACGAAAGAACCCAAGTTGTCCAAATGTGTGGAGGCCTGGGGATCCAGGTGAGGAACAAGAGCACCTTCCCAGCCATGACGTTTCCCGAGTCAGTCAGAGGCTGGCAGTCGACCTAGTTCTACTGCCAGGATCAACCGACGCCGGGGAAGTCGAGTGGACTCCCTCAGTTTACCATGGACCGAGTGAACAAGCCCTCATCTCTGAAGGTGATTCCGGAGGAGAAAGCTGACGTGAAGATGTTGATGGAGCGCGTAGTTCAGTTGGTTCGGGAGGGAGTGACGGGTATGGATCTCCTGGAGGTGTTTCTTAGGCGTCGTATCCAGCCTCTTCAGTTCCGGAGCCATTGCATGTGGTTGTACCGCGGGACTAAACAAGAGACTCGGATCAATCCAGAAGCAGTCGACGATGCTACTCTGGAAAGGTGGATGGCCGTTGTTACTGGGAACAAGGATAACCCTCGTGGAGCCAGAAGGATTCCTCCACTCGACCACCGCAGTGTTCCAAACAAGGTATGTCTGCTCCACTTCCCATTGTATTCTTGTCATATTTATTTCTGTTTTCTCTGCCAATCGGTCGATTGATCTTTGTTTTGATGTCTATCAGGCCCTCACTGAGCTGTACTCGATGCCCAATGGAGCATAGGCTCCGACTGAGGAGGGGGAAGCGAGTGGGGGCGAGAGCCCGGAGGAGTGGGACTCGGATGCCGCTGAAGATGACGATGATGATGATGACGATGAGGAGGACGAAGAAGAGGAGGAGGAGGAGGTCGCACCACCGCGCTCGGAAAGGCGGTCGAAGCTGGTCCATGACCCTGCGACTGAACGTGGCAAGGGGGTTGTGACTTTCGCGCAGTCGACCAAGCGCCCTCGAACCACTTCTCCAGCGCCGACTGAAAAGGCATCGAAGCAGCCCAGGGCGACCCCGTCAAAGCCGACCAAGCTCCTGCCGAAGATGAAGGTGTCCATCCCCACCATATCAGGGTAATCATGCTGCTTAAGTCTTCCTGTTTTGTGCGAGCTTTATCTCTGGTTGACGCTTGAGCTAGTCGACTGATTCTTTGGAATTGTAGTGCTGCTACTTCTGTGACCTCAGCCAGGGCTGACGACCATGAGATGGAGGACGCAGCAACCTCAAATCCTAGTACTGTACTCTTGATACTGTTTTTAGTCGACTGACTCATGATCTCTAATTCTGATTCTTTTCTGTAGCTCCATCCAATGTTGTTATCACTCTCCCTGATGATGATGAAGATGAGGAACCGCTGAAGCACAGAAGGAGTAGGAAAGCGTCTGCCGGCAGGGTGCCCCAGGATGTGACGGCGCCCGGGACTCTGGTCACGGAGGAGGAGAACACCACTCGACACACTGTGTCCTTCGCAGATCCACTGACGAGTGCTCTCCCTGCTTCGTCGAGTGCCGCACAGCCCTCCCTCTTCACGGCGCACCACGTCCCAGAGGACCAAGCTGGCGCCGCGAAGGAGGCGATACGCCAGGCAGGGATCATGATGGAGCAGGTGAAGATCATCCGGGATGCGAGCCAGGCAGCTTATGACGCCAGTTCCGCCCTTCAAAGCAATGTTCAGGTCAGTCGACCATCGCTTGTTCTGTTAGGATAAGCTATCAAAACTTTTTCTTTCCGGAATTCATAGCAGTCACCCACTGGGTGTGTCAATTTAAACTCCGTGTTAGCGGGGGCACGCTGAGTGCACCCGCTGGGTGTAGTCCCCAAGGCTAAGGTCGACTGCTGGCAGTCGGCCTTAGGCTTTATAAGTTGAATCTTTCCATCATTGACTGTGGGGGCACGCTGAGTGCACCCACTGGGTGTAGTCCCCGAGACTGTGGTCGACTGCTTGCAGTCGATTACAGTCTTAAAGAATACATCTTGTTTTTTTTTTGAGGTCGACTGGTCGACTCTGTCTTCAATAGGATTAGTGGGGGCATGCTGAGTGCACCCACTGGGTGTAGTCCCCGAGACTACGGTCGAATGCTTGTATTCGGCTGTAGTCTTAGAAACACATGATTTTTCCTTTTCCACTCGGAAGTGAATTATCTTTGACATTTAGTCGATTGGTTCTTCGCAAAAATCCTGTGACCTTGCGGCTCGCTACACTGAGCTGGAAAACAAGCACATTCAGCTCGAGCTAGATTTGAAGCTGGTTTAGGAGAATCTGACGAAGGCAAAGGAGCTATGTTTGGTGAGGCCTCGACGACTGCTTTTTCCCTTCGTTTGTTTCAAAATCTGATCTTGCTATAACTTGCAGGTAAGGTGAAGGAGGCCCAACAGAAGAAAGACCTTGAACTAGCTGATAAGATCAAGCTTGCTGACGAGAAGTTAGCTTTAGTCAGCAAGCTTGAACAAGAAAATACCAATCTGAAAGCTGCTCTTGGGATTGCCAACAAGGAAGTCAGTCGACTGAAAACTGACAGAGCTGCCCTGACCTACCAAGTCAGCCAGTTGACTGGGAAGAAAAATGATCTGGAGGCCTTCCTGAGTGGTCTTGCCAAGAAGCTATTCCTTATGCTTGAAGGTAACCCTTTACTCTCAACAATCATTTTCAACTGTGATTTTTCCATTCGACCATTGCCTTGATTCAGTGATTGTCCTTGTAGAATTTTGTCAAAACTTTGAAGAAGAGACTAGCCGGCTGGAACCAAACCTTGACCCCATCAATTCTCCGGTGAACGACGAAGTTGCCATGAATGTTTTCCGACTGGAGTCCCGTGTTGCAGCTGTCGTGGACTATCTTGCAAGGCTGAAGGTCGCCACATCTCGCATCGACTCATCGCTCTGGCCCAGGGAGACACTCCAGAACGACCTCGAGTCGCTGATGGCTCGCCTGAACACGGTCCCTAGTCGAGTGCAGGAGTGGAAAAAGTCCTCGGCTTGGTGCGGTGCAGATGTTGCTGTGTGTCTAGCCCGAGTCCACTGCAAAGATGCACGAGAAGACAAGCTGGCGGCTCTTCGAGTGGCCAACACCAAGAAACATGACTTCAGGTCCTTCATGGAAACCTTCATTGCTGCTGCCACTCGGATCGCAGATGGAATTGATCTTGATGAGTTCGTTGCTCCTTCCAGCCCTCCACAGGAGGGGTAAAAAACTTCTTTTAAGCCCGACACTTTAAATTTGCCTCGGTATCCCGAGTGGAGTTGTAACCGATAAATCTTAACAGGCTTAGCGCCTGAGCACTTTCGGTTCCTTTAGGTATCGATCCGAACTTGGATTTGATGTTTGAATGCGATTGCTTTTGGCTCGAAATGTCTTTTGCAGGTCCAAAGCAAGACGCTTACTGCAGTCGACTTATTCCTTAATCCACTTAGGCGAGCACTAGGCTGCAGCTAAGCCCCCGAGTGTGAGGTTTACTCTACACTCGGTAAGATTTTTATATCTTAGGCAAGCACTGGGCTGCAGCTAAGCCTCCGAGTGAGAGGTTTGCCCTTCAGTCGGTAGGATTTTTATATCTTAGGCGAGCACTGGGCTGCAGCTAAGCCCCCGAGTGAGAGGTTTGCTCTTCACTCGGTAGGATTTTTATATCTTAGGCAAGCACTGGGCTGCAGCTAAGCCTCTGAGTGAGAGGTTTGCTCTTCACTCGGTAGGATTTTTATATCTTAGGTGAGCACTGGGCTGCAGCTAAGCCTCTGAGTGAGAGGTTTGCTCTTCACTCGGTAGGATTTTTATATCTTAGGCGAGCACTGGGCTGCAGCTAAGCCCCCGAGTGAGAGGTTTGCTCTTCACTCGGTGGGATTTTCACGTTGTACTTGTGGCGAAGCTCAGAGGAGAGGGTCGCAGTCGACCTGCACCTCGTCCTCCTTACGAGCGCACATTGTACTTATGGCGTAGCTCAGAGGAGAGGGTAGCAGTCGACCTGCACCTCGTCCTCCTTTCAAGCGTACGTTGTACTTATGGCGTAGCTCAGAGGAGAGGGTAGCAGTCGACCTGCACCTCGTCCTCCTTTCAAGCGTACGTTGTATTTGTGGCGTAGCTCAGAGGAGAGGGTCGCAGTCGACCTGCACCTCGTCCTCCTTTCGAGCATACATTGTACTTAGGCGAGTACTTTGGACTGCAGCTAAGCCTCCGAGTGGAAGTCTGGCTTACCACTTGGTAGGATTTTTATAACTTAGGCGAGTACTTGGACTGCAGCTAAGCCTCCGAGTTGAAGTCTAGCTTACCACTCGGTAGGATTTTTATAACTTAGGCGAGTACTTGGACTGCAGCTAAGCCTCCGAGTGGAAGTCTGGCTTACCACTCGGTAGGATTTTATTTAATCTTAGGCGAAACGGATTCGCAGCTAAGCCCCCGAGTGGGAGTCTGGCTCACCACTCGGTAAGGATTTTTACAAACTTAGGTGAAACGGATTCGCGGCTAAGTCACCCACTGAGGGGAAATTTTTATTGGACAAATAAAGAGTGATAAAACTATGGAGGAATTATGACACTATTATTTTGAAATCCATGAACTATAGAAGTACTTTATTACAACTCATCCGAGTGATAAACTTAAGTGTAAAATGGGCGGAGTAGTTCCGCGTTCCAAGCTCGGGGCTTGTCGATATTATGCTCGACGTTGTAAAGACGGTACGCCCCGTTGTGGAGAACTTTGGTGACGATGAAGGGTCCTTCCCAAGAAGGAGCAAGCTTGTGTTGTTTCTTCTGATCCACTTGGAGAACTAAATCCCCTTCCTGGAAGGCTCGACCCCTCACATTTCTGGCGTGGAAACGACGCAAGTCTTGTTGGTAGATGGTCGATCGGATCAGAGCCATCTCCCTTTCTTCCTCTAAAAGGTCGACTGCGTCTTGCCGCGCTTGTTCAGCTTCTGCTTCGTTGTAGAGTTCAACTCGAGGAGCATTGTGGAGAAGATCACTCGGCAAGACTGCTTCAGCTCCGTAGACCAAGAAGAATGGAGTTCTTCCGGTCGACCGATTAGGTGTGGTCTGCAGTCCCCAAAGCACCTAGGGAAGTTCGTCAACCCATGCTCCAGCCGCATGCTTGAGATCACGCATCAGTCGGGGTTTCAATCCCTTGAGGATCAGGCCATTGGCTCGCTCTGCTTGTCCATTCGACTGCGGATGGGCGACTGAAGCGTAGTCGACTCGTGTGCCTTGAGAGTTGCAGAAATCCCTGAATTCCTCTGAGTCAAAGTTCGACCCATTATCCGTAATGATGCTGTGCGGGACTCCATATCTGAATATCAGTTCCCTGATGAAGCTAACAACAGTACCGGCGTCAAGGTTCTTGATTGGTTTAGCCTCAATCCATTTGGTGAACTTGTCGACTGCCACCAGTACATGCGTGAAGCCACTTCGACCTGTTCTCAAAGGACCGACCATGTCCAACCCCCAAACTGCGAAAGGCCAGACGAGTGGAATGGTCTTCAGAGCTGATGCAGGCTTGTGTGACATATTCGAGTAGAACTGACATCCTTCGCACTTGTCCACTATTTCCTTTGCCATCTCATTCGCCTTTGGCCAGTAAAATCTGGCTCGGTATGCTTTGGCCACGATGGTCCGAGAGGACGCATGATGACGACAGGTCCCCGAGTGGATATCATTAAGGATGATTCGACCTTCTTCTGGCGTTATGCACTTCTGACCGACTCCAGTCGCGCTTTCTCTGAATAACTGCCCTTTGATCACGCTAAAGGCTTTAGATCGACGGACGATCTGTCGAGCCTCTTCCTCATCCTCCGGAAGCTCTTTTCTCAGGATATACGCGATATATGGAACTGTCCAGTCGGGAATGACCACCAAGACCTCCATGACCAAGTTGACCACTGCTGGGACTTCGACCTCACTCAGATCTGTGGCACTCTTGGGCTGTGGAGCTTCTTCGGTGAAAGGATCTTCTTTGACTGACGGAGTGTGTATATGCTCCAAGAACACACCACTCGGAATGGCTTCTCTCTTGGAACCTATCTTTGCTAGATCATCAGCTGCTTGATTTTTCAGTCGGGGTATGTGATGGAGCTCTAACCCCTCAAACTTCTTTTCCAGCTTCCTCACTGCATTGCAGTATCCAGTCATGGTTGGGCTTCTCACGTCCCACTCCTTCATCACTTGATTGACTACTAAATCTGAATCGCCATAGACCATCAGGCGACGGACGCCGAGTGAAATGGCCATGCGCAATCCGTATAAGAGGGCCTCATACTCCGCCTCATTGTTGGAGGAATCAAAGTGAATCTGGAGTACATATCTGAGCTTATCTCCTCTGGGGGAAATCAAGACAACCCCAGCACCGGAACCATTCAACATCTTAGAGCCATCAAAGAACATGGTCCAATGCTCCGAGTGAACTTCAGTCGGCTGTTGCTGTTCAATCCACTCGGCGAGGAAATCTGCTATTGCCTGGGACTTAATGGCTTTCTTTGCCTCAAACTTGATATCAAGGGGAAGAAGTTCAATCGCCCATTTCGCCACTCGACCAGTTGCATCTCTGTTGTGCAAGATCTCTGATAGTGGAGCGTCGCTGACGACTGTGATGGAATGATCAGAGAAATAATGAGCAACCTTCTTCGTGGTCATGTATATTCCATACACAAGCTTCTGATAATGAGGATATCTCTGCTTGGATGGAGTCAAGACTTTAGACAAATAATACACTGGGCGCTGAACTTTGAAGGCTTTTCCTTTTTCTTCCCGCTCGACCGTAAGCACTGTACTGACGACTTGTCCTGTGGCTGCGATATAAAGCAACATAGGCTCTTTGCTGATTGGAGCAGCAAGCACCGGCTGGGTGGAGAGCAGAGCTTTTAGCTCGGCAAACGCTGCATCAGCTTCTGGAGTCCAGTCGAACTTGTCTGCCTTCTTCATCAGTCGGTAAAGAGGCAATGCCTTTTCACCGAGTCGTGAGATGAATCGACTTAATGCGGCCAAGCATCCAGTAAGCTTCTGGACATCGTGCACTCGCACAGGGCGTTTCATTCGGAGAATAGTGCCGATATTTTTTGGATTAGCATCGATCCCTCGCTCGGAAACGAGAAAACCGAGTAACTTGCCACCAGGAACTCCGAATGTGCACTTTGATGGATTGAGCTTGATATCATACCTTCTGAGGTTGGCAAATGTTTCGGCGAGGTCAGCGAGCAGGTTGGAACCTTTTCGTGACTTGACGATGATATCATCCATATACGCTTCCACATTCTGACTGATTTGAGTGAGCAGACACTTCTGAATCATTCGCATAAATGTGGCTCCGGCATTCTTGAGACCGAATGGCATGGTGATATAGCAGAAGCACCCGAATGGAGTGATGAAAGCTGTTTTTATCTCATCGGGTCTGTACAGACGGATCTGGTGGTACCCGGAATAGGCGTCTAGAAAAGACAATCTCTCGCACCCCGCGGTCGAGTCAACAATTTGATCTATGCGAGGGAGAGGAAAATGGTCTTTCGGGCAGGCCCGGTTGATGTGCTTGAAATCAATGCACATTCGGAGCGATTTGTCCTTCTTAGGAACCATGACGACATTAGCGAGCCACTCGGAGTGGTATATCTCTCGGATAAATCCTGCCGCCAACAGTCGAGCCACTTCCTCACCAATGGCTTTTCTCTTCTGGACGGCGGACCGCCGAAGATGCTCTTTGACTGGTTTTGCTGATGAGTCGACTCTTAGGCGGTGCTCAGCCAGTCCCCAGGGAACACCTGGCATGTCAGCGGGCTTCCATGCAAAAATGTCCCAGTTCTCACGGAGGAACTGGATGAGCGCTTCTTCCTATTTTGGGTCGAGTGTTGTGGAGATGTGTGTCGGGGCTGCATTGGGGTCGGTCGGGTGAATGTGAACAGGCTTCGTCTCACCGGACGACTGAAATGCAGATTCTGTGGCGGGTTTCTTGGATCGCAGCAAATCACTCAGATCTGCGTTTTGCTTGTATTCTTCAAACTCGACCGCTGTCACCTGGGAATCGGCAATCTTTGAGCCCTTCTGAAAGCACTCTTCTGCCTTTTTCCGATCACCGGTGACAGTGATCACTCCTTTGGGGCCGGGCATCTTCAGTTTGAGGTACACGTAACATGGTCTAGCCATGAACCGTGCATAAGCTGGTCTCCCCAAAATTGCATGATAGGCACTCTGAAAATCCACGACCTCAAACATCAACTTCTCCATACGAAAATGTTTCGAATCACCAAACACCACGTCCAGAGCTATTTGGCCGAGTGACTCGGCTTTCTTCCCTGGTATAACTCCATGAAAGCTCATGTTACTGGTGCTCAGTCGGGACATCGGAATGCCCATTCCTTTCAGTGTGTCTGCATACAACAAATTCAGCCCACTACCACCGTCCATCAGCACTTTTGTCAGTCGAGTGCCTTCGACAACTGGATCGACCACCAAAGCTTGCCTCCCAGGGGTGGCAATATGAGTCGGGTGATCAGATTGGTCGAATGTGATGGGTGTTTGGGACCATCTCAGGTAACTTGCTTTTGCTAGGGCAACCATGTTCACCTCACGGTTAATGACTTTCAGGTGACTCTTGCTTTCCACATCTGCAAAGATCATCAGAGTGGAGTTGACATGCGGATATCCTTCCTCACTATCCTCCTTGTCTTCGGCCTTGTCCGACTCCTTTTCCTTGTCCTTAGACTGTTTTCCTTGAAACTGCTGGATCAGGAGTCGACATTGGCGTGTGGTATGCTTTGGGTAAATGATATTGCCCTCTTCATCTTTCTTCGTGTGGATGTGACACGGCATATCCATCACGTCGTTCCCTTCTTTATCCTTCACCTTCTTAGGGTTCCAGGATCCTTTTGGCTTTCCCTTAAACTTTCCCTCGGTCACGGCCAGAGCCTCTCCAGGAGCTGCTGGTTCAGCCTTCCGCTTGTGTTTCCGACTGGTATTTCCCTTCTCCGACTGACTCGGTTTGTAGTTGCCGCTTCGGAGTCGGTCTTCTTCTTCACCGTTGGCGTACTTGGTAGCAATCTCTATCATCCGACTCAAGGTCATGTCTCCAGTTCGACCAAATTTCAGACTCAATTCTCTGTTCTTGACGCCATCCTTGAAGGCGCAGACTTCCTGATGATCAGACACATTCTCCACAGTATGGTGCAAAGTGATCCATCTCTGAATATACTCCCTGAGAGTCTCATTGGTCTTCTGCACACAGACTTGCAGCTCCTTAATCCAGCCAGTCGCTTGCAAGTTCCTTCAAACGTTCGGACGAACACTCGGGACAGATCTTCCCAAGTGTAAATGCTACTAGGAGGTAACTGATTCAACCACGCTCTGGCAGAACCTTCTAACATGAGGGGCAAATGCTTCATGGCCACCTCGTCATTCCCACCACCAATCTGAACCGCGACTCGGTAGTCCTCAAGCCAAGTTTCGGGCTTAGACTCACCAGTGAACTTGCTGACTCCTGTTGCCAACCTGAAATTGGGGGGGATCACTGCGGCTCTGATAGCCCTGCTGAAACATTCTAGACCAGAAACATGCACTCGCCTGCTTGTGGGTGCATCTCTGTCGGGTCCACCCCGATGGGCTCTGTTCCGGTCGACCAAGCCTTGCACGATAATGGATCGCGCGTCGAAGCCTGGTTCTCTGGGGTCGACTGGAGCTCTTCGCCCCACACTGAGCTGACGCCTGTCATCTTGCTGCCGAGGAGCGTAAGACCCAGCCCTCGGAGGGGAAGCGGGCACTCGACGCCTATCATCTCGGTCGTGTCGGTCTCCATACTGGTCCCGCCGATTCTCGCGCCCTTCTCACCGCGGAGGCGATCTGTGACTGTGAGCCGACTGAACCGTATTCGCAGCGACGGATCGACTGTGAATTCTGTTGCGCGACTGCGACACGGCTGAATTCTGGTCTCCTGCTGCCCGGAGAAAATCCCTGATCTGCATCAAGCCTCTGCCAGCTTCCGACTGAGAGGGCTGGATGGACTCTGCTATACGGGTCGCAGCTGCTAAATTCTGGATTGGGGTTCGATATACCTGAGTCGGCGGGAAGAGTTGACGTCGATTGGCGTCGGGAACTCGTTGCCGCGCGCGCTCGTCGAGTGCTCGCTGAAGATTCTCCAAGCGAGCGCGTTCGGCCAAATTGGCCAAACATGCCTCCTCCAAGGCGCCAGCCTCGGGGGTTTCTCCTGCGATGGGAGTATGCAGGGCATCCATGTTCCTGCGGCGAAGTTCCTCTCTTTGCAGAGAGTCGAGTGGCTCGGGCTGGTACTCTTCGTGGTCTCGTGCGGGGTCGTCTCTGCCGCCTGCCCCGCCATCATGGGCGAAGCCAGGCGGACTGCGAGGCCCATTGACCATCAGGATTTCCGCCGCTGGATCACTGCTATCGCATTCGGATGTAGTCTCTACGGAGCCAGTCGACAGATCGAACAGGCCGTAGAGAGATTTGTCGGGCTCAATTGCCGCAACTTGGGTGGTGGCCGTCTGGCGAGCCACCGCGTGTCTCACCCACCGCTGAAGCCTCGACCGACCAGAGCGCTTGCGCTGGCGAGAGACCGGGAGGGTGGTCGATAGGGGAGTCGACCGATACGGGGTCGACGGTTGTCGCAGCAGAATGCCGCAGACACATGCGCGAAAATGCATCGCACCGCGGACGGGGAGTGCATCGACGTCGAGTGGAGCCTCTTGGAGCCAGGCGGAGTCGTCGGCGACGAAAGTGAGAGCGCCGAGACGGATCTCGCGACCCTCGACCAAAACTCCAGCAGTCACCATGATGAAAGTACTCGGAAGAATCGCAACTTCTCAACTAAATCGCTAAAACACCTGCCCCACGGTGGGCGCCAACTGTCGTGGTTCTAAGTCTGACAGTAGAGTGGGGGGTAGGTATGGAGAGGCAAGGTCCTAGCAATGGAGAGGATGTAAACACAAGAGATGTACGAGTTCAGGCCCTTCTCGGAGGAAGTAAAAGCCCTACGTCTCGGAGCCCGGAGGCGGTCGAGTGGATTAAGTGTATATGAGTTACAGGGGTGCGAACCCTTCTGCCTATGGAGGGGGTGGCTTATATAGAGTGCGCCAGGACCCCAGCCAACCAACGTAATGAAGGGTTTAAGGTACATAAAGTCCGGGGCGTTACTGGTAACGCCCCACATGAAGTGTCTTTACTATCATAAAGTCTACTTAATTACAGACCGTTGCAGTGCAGAGTGCTTCTTGACCTTCTGGTGGTCGAGTGAGTCTTCGTGGTCGAGTCCTTCAGGTCAGTCGAGTGAGTTCCTCGTAGGTCGACTGGAAGGTGATCTCTTCTAAGGGTGTCCTTGGGCAGGGTACTTAGATCAGGTCTATGACCCTACCCTAGGTACATGACTCCATTACCCGCAAGGACCAAAAAGTACCTGAACCAAATGTTGTGGAAATCTTCAAGGATTGTCACACCAACAAGAAGAAGGGCATGACTACACCAGTCAAAGACGCTGTTGTAAGTCCTTAATCCTCATGCCTTTTAACTACTACTTACTCTGACTTGTGCCTTGAACTACATGGTTTGCAGCCAATGTCTATTACTCTTTTCAATTTTATACACAATTGTCTTAGCATATAATTGCACCTTACAAGGTTTAAAAGAGAGGAGTGATGTTCCTTTGATCTTGACCCATAATCTAGTTCCGTGCTGGACTTGCCCACACAACGTTACAATTGCTCGTTTGTCTGTTCTCAATTGTTTTGTGATATGAATGATGTCATACTATGCTTACCATATTATAAACTTCGTCTCTTTACCATTAGCCCTCAATACAATGTGAAGAAATAGGCAATACATTAGCGATGGTACATGGTCATATGTTTGGAACCTGGTTTTATTATGTACTTTGCAATAAAATACAACTAATATTTTACATGGGTTCACCAGAATAAGTTCTGTATATAGACCAAAGCTATTTTGTTTGGTTTTGATGCCTCGTTAATATCTTCTGTTCTGGCACTACTAATGTAAAACCTCAACTTTTCAGCGAGCTATGGAAAAAATGGTGGAACCGCCACCTTCTGAAGGTGGCGAGGCAACTATAACCTCAATGTCAGCTCTTGCTGCAGTGGGTCAGTACCTGTCCACTAACAGTGCCAAAAGCACGTTCCTGCGTAATACTGGGTTGGTTGTTAAGGCAATATTGTCCAAACTGCCTCATGATCAAGATATGCAAGCTCAAAGCAATGTTGTATCTGCGCTCCAGACACAAGCCCATTCCCTAACAAAGACCCTTTGTGAAACAAGGAGAAACATTGCTCAATGTCGTCAAGATATGCATGGTTTGAAACCAGACTATCAGACATTTGCTATGTTGTTCAAGAGCCTAGGGGAAATGAAGGCGAGTGTTATGGTGCTCCATCGGACAATACAACATGAAAACGTAACAGACAGCTCAAATGAACTGAGCTTCTGAACTTCTGGTGGTGCATTTATCTGCTAGACTGTTAAGTTTTATGCCAACCTTCCTTTTGTTATATAGTTGTAATTTGTTTTGGTGCGATACAAAATTTATTCTTAACGTGCAGCCACCGGCTGAAGAAAACAGCAAGCCATTTTTGTATAGTGTAGGGTGTTCCCTATATTTGCACTGGTGGCGATCTTTGATGCCGAGTGAATGTAATCTATGCAATCGCCTTGATAGCCTAGCGTAAGTTTCGGCCTTATTTATTTCCTAGTCTTCTTTTTCCCTGGTTTGCTAGTGGCCGCAACTACCATGGGCCATATACGGGCCATAGGATCCATGGGTCTCCTACGAGCCGTCGATAAATGGGCCTGTAATCGGTGGGCCTCGGGCCGTCGGATAAATGGGTCTACATGGGCCGTAATCAGGCGTAATTGGTATCAGCTCAGCACGGCAACCGACCGTTAATAGGCCGTAGGACAGCAAAGGCTTAATTCTGTCACAGGCATAACGGGTCGTTAATGGGCCAGAATATAGGATGGGCAGGAACGGCGCAACGGGTTAATAGGCCAGAAACGGGCCGACTCTTGCCAAGGGCCGAATTTGGCCCATTAGGGTAACAAGCCAGTAACGGGCCGACTCTTGCCATGGGCCGAATTTGGCCCATTAGGGGAACATGCCAGTAACGGGCCGACTCTTGCCATGGGCCGAATTTGGCCCATTGGGGGAACAGGACAGTAATAGGCCGGAAGTAATCGAGGGGCGAAAAGGAGCCCAAGAACGTATGGGCCCTCAATAGGCCGAAAGCTAACACGGGCTGGAAACGGCCCATGTAAATCACGGGCCGTTAACGGGTACAAAGAAAATTACTGTTCATTATGGGCTAGAGTCACCGTGGGCCTGTAAAGGGCCGAAAGATACGAAGGCCTCATATGGGCCGAAAGACGTCGTGGGCCATACATGGGCCAAAAGTGAAATGGGTGGTGTTATATTCGACGACCCACATGATGTTGTTGGGCCGATTTCCTTTAGGGCCTAACGGGCCATGAGTTAACGGGCCGTAAAATGGGCTATTTGCAAAGAGACCGTTAGCAGGCTTTTCATGGGCTAGCCCGTTAACTTTTGACCAAGTCAAACGGGCCGGCTTTGTAAGCTAAATGGGCCAGTGGTGGGCCGTGGCACGTGTCGACATATCATAGGCGCCTATCTGACCCACTAACGAGCTGACACGTGTTTTGTCCAGCCAATAAGAATTTTACACGTGGAAATTTCCCATTGGTCGGGGCTGTTAACGGGTTATCGGATCCAAAATCCGACCCGATAGCTTAACGGCATTCCGTTACGGTGGATGCCATGTGTCGGTCACGCTTGACAAAAGCACTTCTGTGACGCGCGATTTATCGTCATGGAAGTGGACACTTCCGTGATGATAATTTTGGTAATGTCATGGAACACTTCTACGACAGCACAGGTATGACTATCTTGATTCTGTCATAAAATCGTCATGGATGTACATGCATGACAAAAAACGCGACCTACTGTGACAAACACGTATCATCATGGAAGTGTATTTTTTTGTAGTGAAGGTAAGCGGTAGTACCGCGCTATGCGGTAGTACTGCTCCTTAGAGTGGTAGTACCGCTCCTCAGGAGTGGTAGTACCATGGCCTCTAGCCCAGCACACTGACGTGCGCGGAAGTAGGCGCGAAAGAAATTTTTTTACATCCGCGCCCTACGCAGTAGTACTGCTCCCAGCGTGCGGTTGTACCGTGCCGGATTTTTGCACAGATCGAAACTTAGGGAAGTAGCCACGGATGTAATTTTATTAGTCCGTGCCTTCCCAGCCTACTCGAACCCAGCCTCGCGGTAGTACCGCTTGTTGCTTTAACGCAACAGGGCCTCGTCTGGTCTCTTCCGCGGGAGCAGTAGTACCGCAAGTCGGTGCGGTAGTACCGCAAGTCGGTGCGGTAGTACCGCGGGTCGCGGACTGATGTAGTGGGTAACTGTTGGATCTTTTTCCCCACTATATAAAGGTGGTCTTCTTCCCCAAGTTGACCACCTCTTCCCTGCCCAAGCTCCATTGTTGCTCAAAGCTCCATTTTCGCCCGATCTCTCTCCCTAGCTAATCAAACTTGTTGATTTCCTAGGGATTGGTTGAGAAGGCCCCGATCTACACTTCCACCAAGAGAAATTTGATTCCCCCCACTAATCCCTTGCGGATCTTGTTACTCTTGGATGTTTGAGCACCCTGGATGGTTGAGGTCACCGCAGAGCCATATTCCATTGTGGTTAGGCTTCATGGTGTCGTTCGGAGCCTCCAATTAAGTTGTGGAGATTGCCCCAACCTTGTTCGTGAAGGTTCGGTCGCTGCCTCCAAGGGACCCAATAGTGGAATCACGGCATCTTGCATTATGTGATAGCGTGAGGAGAATATGGTGGCCCTAGTGGCTTCTTGGGGAGCACTGTGCCTCCACACCGCTCCAACGGAGACGTACTTCCTCTCAAAGGGAAGGAACTTCGGTAACACACCCTCGTCAGCACCGGCTCCACTCTTGGTTATCTCTCACCTTTACTTGTGCAAGCTTATTGTGTTGTATCCCTTGCTTGCTTGTGTGCTTGTTGTTGTTGCATCATATAGATTGCTCACCTAGTTGCATATCTAGACAACCTACTTTGATGCAAAGTTTAATTTGGTAAAGAAAAGCTAAAAATTGTTAGTTGCCTATTCACCCCCCCCATCTACTCAACTATATTGATCCTTTCAACATCGGAAGTGGTTGGCTGCACAATAGCTTATGTGACAGCATTAGCTTCAGGGTCCACATTGTCTTCAGCCATGACCTTGTCATTGGCTTCAGCAGTGACACTAGTGGCAGCCGTCTGAGCTTCAACTTTAGAGGCTTCATGAGCTGGGGGATCGGGCATGATCACATCCTCTTGAACAACTGGGTCACTTGTAGGGGGAATAGCTTCATGATTCTCTTTTTGAACTTCATCGGCTGATACAGCCGGAATGTCTTCAGCCACTTTGGCTTCAGATTCTTGGGCAGACGCAAAAGGGATAGCATCAGGAAACACTTGACATGCTACCGAGCTTTATTGTTGCACACCCTCTTCTGGAATGCTGGACATGGAGGCCTGGGGCCTAGGACCTTTGTGAAGCCTTTTGAAGGAGGGCGACGCCTGAGGTGAAGGGACTGTAAAATCCATGTCTTCATGACTTTCTTGAGTAGGCTCAAGCACCGAAGTGGTGACTTGAGTTGTTGGAGTGTGCGGGATAGCTTCATGTTGAGGTGAGTTGGGGTGGTGCTCTTGAGTGATTGGCGTCATGGAATGTGGTGTCAAGGGACGGCCAATACTGATCAAGTCAATGCTCGTTGGAGCAGGCGATGAAACCACCGGATTGGGCTTGATCTTAGGAAGGACTTCATCATCTTCAACATGGTCCTCATGACCAATGTCTTCAGCTGCGGTGGAGTCGCCAGCTAGAATCTCTTCATTCACTTGAGCCTCTATGGGAGCAGGCTCATGTACAACAAGACGACGCTCGCGGTTGGTGAATGCAGGGAGAGCAATAGAAATGGGTTCGACATTCAATGGTTCTTGGGCAGAAACACGCCCTTTGCGTGAAGACTTTGAAGACTTTGTCTTCCGCTTCTTGGAGGGAGCAGTGTTAGAGGTGTCTTGATGCTTCCTCTTCTTGGCCTCAGCCTCAGCAAGCTTTGTCTTCTTTTTTTCAGAAGCTGCTGAGGGGACCTTTGGCTTCGATCCAGTCATACTGGCAGGGAAGATAATGCTTGGCCTTTCCTGCCTTGGAGCTTCGGATTCAGCTTCAGTCTTCTTGTTCTTCTTCTTCTTGGCAGCAACCTTGGGGTCAATGCCAGGACGCCCAAGAGCCTTCCGCTTCACTGCCTCATTGTGAGCCTGAACGCACTTTTCAACATCGTACTTCATGCGCTCACGAGAGTCTTTGGCTTCCTCGCACTTCTTTTTGAATTGAGCCTTGAGGTCAATCATTATCTGCTTGAACTTTTGCACGTCAGCAACACTAAGACTTGCCATGTGCTTCTTGAACTGGGCCTTCTAATAGTCAATCTTGTTCTTTAACTCAAAAAATTTCTGAGCTATAGTAAGCTCGTTTGCAATGCTGCCTTGAAATGTGACGCTGATGTCAATGGGCAGCTGCAGATCGTCAATGGTAATTGTAGGATCTTCAAACCATTCATCAATGAAGTTATTCAGTATATCTGCGTCAAAGAGAGGCAGATCTTCGAAGACCTCAACTTCTTGCTTGCTCTTGATCAACATCTCTAGAGCATCATCAGCAAGGTCTTCTTCGCTAGACAAATCAATAACATTCTCTTCATTTCACAGAATGCTAGCTGGCGTCAGATCATGCCTAGAGATCTTCATGGGCTTCTTGGTCCGCTTGGAGAGGCGGGACTGATCTTCAGACTGCACACTGGATTCAGGAGGTGCAGTTTTCACAGGCTTCACTCTTGAAGCTTTTGGTGCAGCAGGAGGTTTTGAAGCCTTGGACTTCTTCTTTGGCTTCGGGGACTCAGGAGCATCCTCAGAATCAGCTTGTGTAGCAGATTGTTCCACTGTGGCCCTTTGTCCAGCAATAAGGATAGGAGCCCACCGAAGTCACTGAAGGGGCCAATCATATTCTGATTAGCTTCAGGACTGCCATCCGGCCTTGGAGCTGATGGGCCAGGATTGAAGTCAGTACCCAGTTCCTTCTTATTCTGCATGGCTGAAGTTCTTGCAAACTAAAGATTCTGCTCAAATAAATCATCATCACGACACCATCGGAGACTTGATTCATCGGCATTGTGAGGCTGTCGTCCTCTGACCATGCAAGGATAGAATCCCTGTGCAATGGCTTCAGCCTTTGTTCTGGGGTGCAGCTTCTTGTAGACAATATCGGCCCATGGTGGCCTAACTGCATTTTTATTTGCTTACTCCTCAGTGAAAAAGTTGTACAGAAACCATTGTTCATCCCAGTATCCGCAAATCCATTGGACTCGAGTCTTGCGTGCCCCATATGTTTCCTCTGGGTCAGACTTGTATTGCTCATAAATATCTGGTGGCAGGTCCAGAGCAGTATTTCCATGGCGTTGTCTGCCACCCTTCTTTCTAGACTTGCTTGATGCCACTGGACTCAAATAGAAGGGCTTCAAGATAGTGTTTGGCTTCAATCTGCTGGTCAGACAGGAACTGGCTTCAGGTGAGTCAATATGCCGCTGTAAGAACTCTGGAAATGAATGCAGACTATGAGAACCAAGGGATTCCCCCACGGACATGTACCTGTGACAACATTAGAGATGCGAGGGAAGGGGAAGAGGTCATATGCATCCTTACAAGATTTTGAAGATAAATCAGTTTGAAGACATTGACCTCATAGTGCGAAGACATTCACTTATTTGAAGTAAGTTGGTTCTAGATTTGTATGAATCCATGAATAAGTACAAGTGAGGAATCTAACTAGTTTGAGGCGTAAGTGAGTATACTTGCAAGTTATGAGATGCAGAAACAGAAAGAGTAGATCTGGAAGTGTAGAAACTACTTTTGCAAGATGTTGACAGATTCAACAGATCAACAGGTGGTAACAAGTGAGTTTTAATTACCGGATGAAGAACTCCTAGACGAGGCAATGTGGATGCCGATAATTCCAATCTCATGCGCCCTAACTTGGCGGCGGAAGACACCTACAGCGGCGGCAGAGAAGACAAGGTCCGCGGCCAACGTGAAGACGACGTTGGAGCAGTTGCGGCAGCTAAGCGCTTCGACTCCGGCGGTGACGGAAGCTAGCGGTGGCGCTAGGGCTTGAGCGAGATGGCGAGGTGGGCGAAGAGATAATGACCACGTGAGGTGGAATTATTTATAAGGAGGAGGGCGGCACAGCGCAATTACGCAGGTGCCCCTGGCGGTTCACATCTGGATGACACGTGGCAGGCATGCAACTTATTGAGAATTGAGCCATGTTCCCACGAGCGCTTGGATTGTCAGGTGGTCGTTCTGGCTTCTCCAATTTTCAGGCAAAAGAGATAGAGAATTAAAAACTATTTTAAAAGTGTGTCTCTGTATCTTCAGCTGACAAGGAGACAGAATGCATATGAAGAGACCGAGAGAATTTGAGGGAGTAGCACAAATGGGGTTAGGGTCTGATCACATTCACTTAGTTCAGAAAAATAGCAATTTTGAAGACATAGCTATAAGTGAATGTTGTAGAGGACAAAACACACACACACACACACACACACACACACACACACACACACACACACACACACACACACACATATATATATATATATATAGGGAAAAGCAAACTTATGAAACTTCGCTGGGGCGGCTGCAATCACGTGCGCTCGTTGGTGTTGGGATCTGGTCCCTCCTCTTTCCTTATTTGCATTTTCGTGTTATTAATCGTTTGATGATTATTTCCTCTTATAGAGGAAGATGACCCACGCAGTCTGCAACGCTAGAGTGCTGCCCATGCACTAGGCTGCCACGATGGTAGTGCAGCAGGCAGTGACCACCGGTGTTCGGCTCGAATAGCTCCAACATTAATCTAGAGAACCGTCGGCTCCAACAGCAGGATGTGTGGCAGCTTCTGACTTTGCCATGTTGATACATCTCCATAAAGTTCTCTAGATTACCCTCCCAAAACAATTACCCAGCTGGCCCATGTGAACTTTTTTGGTCGTATCTGCCTGAGGTTTTCGAAAGGCATCACCAAGTCTTACCTGTACAAGCTAGCTCCTTGGAAAACCATTGGACATACGGTTAAATCTTCCTTTTTTTGTGACATTTTGCATTAAGTCTAGCACAGTACGTGTGTGACATTCAAATGAAGCACCTAGCAAACCAACCAATCTAGCTCTACCGAGCCATATGCAATAAAATAACTTGCTATACATATAGCAAAGTGCAGAGACTCACAAAGCTCATTCTATCCCGGCCCTTCCTCTCCATCGCTCATCACCATCGCTCTAGCATGGAGCCCAGCCGACCATGCACCTGCCTTGGCCTCCCTAACAGAGTAGATTGGGATCGGGCTCTTCTCTTCCTCCACTGCTACACCAGCCTCCACAACTGCCTTCTCTGCATTCATACCCTCCTCCCATGACCCGTATAACAGCGACAACGTCCCACCGCCCCCAGCCATCACACGTTACTCCCCCGTTCCATGACCCGTCGACGGTGCCACAACCACGACCATCACCACTTCTGTCGTGGCCGAGATCTGCTCGATGAGGCGACACCGTGAAATCAAGTCTAGTCGACGATGGAGAGCTGCATGTGGAGGAGGAGGAGCTCCATGCGGTCGCGACGCGCATGGAACTAGCAGCTGAGTGCAGGTGAGTGATGGAGCCAGACCGTGCCAACTGATTTCCTTCCGCGCTTGTGGAGAGGTGCTCCGGTACAGGCTGTCCATAGTCGTCAATGGCGCGAGGTGCTGCAGCCCACCCCCAACTCTATCCTCCTCCCGGCTGCGTTGGATGCAGCAGTGGGGCTTGTCGTCCTCGGGCACCCATACTTGAATGGCATGGCGGCAATATAGGCAAATAGAGAAGGCCGGGTTTCTATTCGACTACTCGTACGTGGTCGCCTCAAGGTGACCTGAGGCAAGCGGCTCGAACCAACCAGACCCATCCTTCCAAAACGATTGTCTTGTTTGTTCTATTCTTGTTTACCCCAATGGATTCTTGTGCGCCTTTTTACTCTCTATTTATTTTCCCCTTCTTGAGATTGCAACATGCAGATACTACAGTACCATTTAACTTGCTAATGCGTTGGTCCAATTTTCAGCTGCACCTACGCCTCCACGTCGGAGCTCCTGCAGGAGAGGAGCTCCCGAGCACCGCCGCTTGGCCACCCACAGGTCGCCATCCCAGGCACCGTCGGCGAGCTGCCTCCGCACCTCTCTCTTCCTCCCATCTATTCATTCTCTAGTGTGCTCGCGTCGAGTCTCGATTGACTGGATAAGGTGTGGGGCGAGGAAAGGGGGAGGTGCCTGCGTCGTTCGCTCTCGCTCTTGCATGAAACCCAAACGAGCAAGGAAATATGTGGTGGCAGAATTCTGTTCCAAGATTCATGTGTGAAAAACCGAGGGTGGATTCAGCGTTCAGGACGAGAATTAAAAAAATGACACTTTCGGCACTTATTGATTCCGATTTATTTTGTGGTCTCCAAAAATTAGTATTCGTACTCTTCTTGATGAACACTGCTTGTTTAAGCTTAAAATCATCGAACAAACAAACAAACAATGATATGAACCATTCTTGTAAAAGAAACAACAACGATATGAACCACGACACGTACTGGTAGTTCAACCGACCCACATGCGCGAGGCAAAGGTAGCCACAGTGAACAGCACAATCCAAAGATTAGCGGTGCGTAGATGGGAACGCCAACTCCGGTCATGCTGCTGGTCAGAACTGTTGTTTCGGAAGGCGGGACTATTGGAGTACGTCGTTCTCCTCCTCCAGCACACGGATCTTTTCATGCAGATCCACCAAAAGCTCACGCATGTACAGGATCGGCTTGGGATCAAGCCAGTGCAAGAGAGGACTGCGGCAAACCTGCATCCATTATAAAGCTCGGCTTTTCACACATGTCGTCGCCCATTGACCAAGCCCTGCGACAGGAAAAAGATGAACTGCACGCTCACCGTCGCCCGTGAGCAAGACAGGTATCTCCGGCCTGGGTTGGCATCTGTCCACAAGGTCAGGCGGGCTGCCTTCGCGCCGCAGCTGCAAAAAACAGCCTGCTGCTCGCGAACCAAGATGAGGCGGAGCTACCGCTAGACATGGCTGCTAACTGCAGAGTTGCAGACGACAGGAGTAGGTGAGGGTTTAGGCGTTTGGCCCAATGGATGTTGAATGATTTCAATGGCTAACGTTGGTATTTTTATAGTGATGTCGAGCTCGGTGTATGACAGACGATTGCATGCCGCCACACCTGTGAGCCCTAGAGATCATGATCTCCCTTAATGCCACGACCACATTCGATACGGCACGCAACATTATAGAGCATGGACCACGAGCAGCATGATGCTCATGGGCACATCATAAAAGGAAAAATCATTCTCTCTCGATCTTTTTAATGCGAGTAGTTAACGATTCATTTACTTCATGTAGGACCACATACTTGCACCCCTCCATTTTCTGCTATTGTTTTTTAATACGTGCATGTTAATATTGTTTATGTTTATTTTTGGATCCAACCCAGCCGACCCCTAAAATACCGCCGAATTAGTTTCAGTGAAGTATAATTACTCCACTGCTTTAGCTATACATCAGTCGATTGAAAAAACGAACTAGGGTCAGTCGATTGAAAAAACAAACTAGGGTCAGTCGATTTCTCTTAGACTATCCATAGTTGGAGTAATATACTCCCTCTGTACCGTATTATTTGTCGTTGGGCAAAATTAGTTCAAATCCTGTCACGTTAGAGGAAAATTTTAGTTTCCAATTTTACCCTCGCTCGCTTGCACCACTCGTTCACTCGCTCGCTCGCAGTCTCCCTTGCGAACTGCCTGTCTCCCTCTCCTCGTCGTCACCTCCGGGCCGGGGCCGCGATCTCCCACCCCACCCCCACACCGAACTCTTGCGCGACCTCACCCCGCACTCCTGCGCGACCTCACCGACCGCATTGCTGTGCTCGAGCTTGCAGCCCTCTCCGCCTGCGCGGCCGAGGAGAAGCTGCACGGCGGGGCCGGGCGCTCAAGTGCTAGGTGGAGCTCACCTCACCCAACGACGACGGCTTCGACCGCAAGCGGACGATGAATCCAAGTCTGGCGCCGCCGGCAAGGCAAAGACCAAGTGGGGCGCGGAGATCAAGGGCAAGGGCTCGCTGGCAAGGAAGTGCTTCCAGATCGAGGACAACACTTTCATGGGAAATGAACACCTATGGGGCAGGGCCCCTTTCGGTTCGGCAGGGAGCGGAGGGCGCACGAAGAGCGGATCGAGGCGGAGCACTCGAGCGATTTTTACCCAGCTTCGGAGCTCTCCGAAGAGATAATACTCCTACTGCTGCTTTGTGGTTGTATTATGTTCTTGCTCGAGAGCGTGAGAGTGTTCTGGTTTCGAATGAGTCGAACCCCTTATACGTTGTGCATGGGCCTCCTTTTATAGGCTCAAGGGGTCACCGACAGGTGGCAACGCATGCAGGGGTAAAAGTGTAAAAGGAGTGGTTGGTACAACTGCCTCTACAGTGCCCCCTACCTAACTCTGACGGCAGGGGATAAGAGCATTTAATGCCCGTCCGCGTCGCCTAAACAGTGCAGAAAAGCGACCATTAGGGGCGCCACCGTTCGCCACGATGGCTGTCTCGCCATCTCCACTCGCCACCTCGCACCGCTTGGCTGCACAGCTTCTCGCCACGTGCGCCTGGAACGGTCCTGGGGCGACACGTCGACGGATGCGCTGGAGCGTGGGCACTGAGTGGTGGCTTCGCCGCGGCAAGTGCCTTGCCGCGGTCGTTGTCTTGTCGCGCCCGGAAGCTTGTCGCTCGTCGGGTCTTGCTGGGTCTTGCCGGGACGCGCGGCGCGTCGCGGCAAGTTCTTTGAAATGCCTTGGTTGGCCTTCCCGGCAAGCTCCTCTTGTCGAGACCTTTTCCTTCCCGGCAAGCTCCTCTTGCCGGGGCCTTGTCTTCTCAGTTAAAAACACTTTGTTCTTGAATGGCTCCAATAGGAACTACGGAGGATCTTGGCGGGCACCCGGCAAGCCTTCCCGCGGGGCGCTGCGACTGCCCGTGCACAAGTTCGGGATACTAAGGTACCCCTACTTTAGTACACCGACAGGAGCCCCCGGGCCTGGGCCACACAAGGTGCCGAGCGCTGTTGGGCCAGGCCCAAAACAGGGCACGGGCACGCGCGGCCTGGGTCCACACCGTATCTAACTCCGTATCCACCGCGCCCTCCCGTAACGGCACACGTCAAATGCGGCGTCGTGGGAGAGATCGTGGGTGATTCTTTATTCGGAAAAAGCGTAACGTTCGCCTCCTCCTCTTTATAAGCAGGGGAAACAGGGGCAGTTCCCCCACCTTCGCCACTTGCGGTTCCAATCTCAGAAATCTCCACCGCTCCCTTCTGCTTCCCAAAGCCGAAAGAGAGCAGCGCTCTACCCCCCGTCGTCGCCGCCGCCACCAACGCCCTCGATCTCCCCCACCGCCTCCGCCATGGCTCTGAAGACCGGGAAGGGTACGAAGTCAGCCGAGGCGCTGCGGCTTGAGGTGCTGCGAAAGGAGCGGGCACTCCCCCCCCCCCCCCCCCCGAGCTCTCTGCGAAGGAGCTGCGGGAGTGGTTCTATCTCTTCTGGTCGACGGAGACGCGAGCGCATCCGCGCACGCAGGTACTTTCCGCCGCCGCTTCTACTTCAAAACGGGCTCCAAAAGGATACCCCTTCTTTGCACTGTTCTTCTATTGCGGGCTCTGCCCGCCCTTCTCCGATTTCTTCTGTGATATCATGAACACCTACGGGTTCCACCTCCTTGATTTCACCCCCAACGCCGTTCTAACCATGGCGGTTTTTGCACATCTCTGTGAGAACTTTGTCGGAATCCACCCAAACGTAGCCCTTTTCCGCCACTACTTCATGCTCCGGGTCGAGAGAGGAGAGCCCTTAGCTGGCGGGATCGCCTGGATCTCGAGAGCCGGCATGAAGGAGGTCTATCTGGAGGGGGAGCTTCGCAGCAAATGGGAGGAGTGGAGAGCGGAATGGTGCTGGATTGTTGACGAGAACCCGCAGCCGTTCACTGCCCTGTGCCAAACTCCAGCAGTGCGCGGCAATGATTGGAGCGCCCTGGCGGCGGACGATGCTAGACTGAAGATCGCCACCACCCGGATCTTGCGACTCAGGCTTGCCGGGCTCACTGTGGGCGCTATTGGTGCGGACTTTCTTCGCCGCCGCATCGCCCCTCTGCAGGAGAGGGGGAGACCCGCCTGGCTGTTCGGGGGTCCGGCGGATATCATGAGGCTGCGCCCGGGCCTCAACTTCAATTTTACTGTCTTGGAGTTGGATGGGACGCTCAAGGAGCTGTTCAAGCACGACCCCAATCATCCCGAGTGGTTCAGGCTGCCGCAGGGCGTCGTCCCGTTGTGCAACAACTCCTCGCTCGATCGCATCCGCGCAATGATGTCGGAGTGCGACTCACATGGAATTATTCCAACTTGGCAGGAGCCCGCCGACGACGTAGTGCAGCAGTTCTTCGATAGCTTGGTGGAGGTGGCGGTCCGCACCGACGAGTAGAGGATCCTCACCCGCGATACCACCGATGATGAGATGCGGCGCATTGCCACCAGGGCGGAAGAGGCGGCGGCCGCCGCCGCCGCGGGCGAATTTGGGTTTACTGTGGAAGAGGCAGAGGCAGCCGAGGCGGCAAGCCTTGCCGATCGAGACGAGCTTGTCGGGGAGGTCGTCGGCGAGGGAGGGCCCGAAGCCGAATCGAGCGAGCCCGCCGAGGGTGCAAGCGGCCAGCCGTCTTCAAGCAACTTGCCGCAAGCGGAGCTTCCCGTGCAGCCCCCAGCTCCACCAAGAAGGTGCCTCCGTAGGACCGGAGACATAGCAGGGCGGCAGACGGGCCAACAGCTGCCGTGCAGCGGGACACGCTCCACCGCGACAAGCACCGTTGCCGCGGGAGCATCTCACGCCGCGCTGGCAACTGGAGCGGGGTCCTCTCGGGCCGCCGCTTCTGATCCTGCTGCAGCTCCAGCCAAGCGGCCAAGGGAGCCTACTCCTCCGCCTCGTCGCACCGAGAGAGTACCGGACTTCGACCTCTCCGCGCTCAGCTCCAACGAGGAGGAAGAAGAAGAGTAAGTTTCTCTGTTGTACTTATTTTTCTTCAATTCTTGCTGTTTCTTGTCCTGCATCTGATCTGCTTTCTTCTGAGCCTTGTTCCTTTCCAGGACTCTGGCCCAGAGGGCGGCGAAGAGAGCCAAGGTCCCCGTGGTTGTCATCGAGGACGATCCTGCTGTGACAATAGAGGGCGCGTCCGAGACCACCTTATCGGACCCGGCAACTACTCCCCGAAGCAGCCCCCAGCGCAGCCCCCAACGTAAGTATATAATTTTACTTCCCGCTGTCAGGCGCGCATGGGTGTTCTTTCCTTGCTGATATCTCGATTGTTGGTTTGCTTGTGTAGGAGCAGAACAGGTTCACCAGGAGAAACCAGAAGCCGCCCCTGAGGTGCTATCTGCTTCGACTACGCCGCCAAGGGAGGAATCCCCGGCAAGGAAGCGCTCTCCGGCAAGGGAGAGGTCCCCGGCAAGGGGCAGTTCTCCGGCAAGGGACGGGACCAGTGATCCCCCGGTGGTGGAGCCCATGACTACGGAACCCAGCACAGGTAATCCTTCTTGTCTGAAAACTTCCCTTGGGTTCTTCTTCTTCTGATCTTCTTTTTGGATATTTGCTTGACTTTTTCTCCCTCTTCCTGTCTTCAGACCCACCTTCCTCGGAGCCAATGGAGACTGAAGCCACTGGCGAGGAGAACACACGCGGCAACACTGATGACGCCGCCGCTACCGAGGAGGAGGCCGGCGCTGATGATCCTGCCGGCGAAGAGGCCGCCAAGGCTGCTGGTGCGGGAGCTGGCGAGGGGTCCGGCGATCGCACTGACAACCCTGGGGCCGCAGGAGCGCAAGGCGCTACGCCGACCGCTGATCCCTCCGCCGCTGATGCAGCGCCAGGCTCCGAGGAGCCCCAGCCCGGCGCCTACTTAAAGGCCGGCGACGGTGTCTTCATCAAGCTCCCCTGGGCGTCAAGCTCCAGGGCGCCAGTCGAGGCAGAAGCTTTCGACGGAGAAGTGCTCGCCGCCGCTGGGCTGACAGTGGTTGACGCGCCAAGCCGCAGCAGCGGCGAGTCTGAGGAGGAGCAGTTGCTCCGGAAGCTGGTGTCGCTCTACCGCGCCCGTCAAGCCAAAGTGGAATCCCGGGAAGCGCTTGTCGCGCAGGCGGGAGCAGACATTGAGAAGCGTGCGGAGGAGCTCCGGGAACGCAATCAGGAAGCTCTCCGGTCAATCGCAGAGGAGCGGGCGCAGCTCGTCGAGGCGCGGAAAGCCTTCCTTCTCGAGAAGGCTGAAGCTGAAGAGCAACAGCGGCTTGCCACCGAGGAGCAGTCCACGCGAGAAGGCGAGCTGACACAGCGGAAAGTCAATCTGGACAGCTATGAGGAGGAGCTGGCTGCGCGCGAGCAAGCACTTGGCGGGGCCCTCAAGGAAGCAAAGGATGCTGCTGCAGCTGCCGAGGCCGCCAAGAAGGAGCTGGAGGTGAAGGTGACGCAGCTAGAAGCTACTCTCAAGGCGAAGAATGTAGAGCTCGCCGCGCTCCAGCGCGAGCGTGAGAAGGACGCCCTTGCCCATGGTGAGCTGCAGGATCGTCTCCTCGAGAGGGGCAAGGAGCTGAGTGCCGCCAAAGATTCAAATGCTGATCTGGAGCTGAAGCTGGCCACGCTGACTGAGACGCTGGACGGCGCCAAGAAGCAGGAGGAGGACTTGAAGGAGGAGATCAAGGCCAATGAGGCGCTGCTGACGAGGGCTGCCGAGACCCAGAACACCTTCAGGGACACTGTGGAACTCTGGACAGAGGGCCTCGTGAACATCGCCGCGGTCATTGACGAGGAGCTGACGCAACTGGAAATAGAGGGATTCGGGTACTCCTCCGACGAGAACCTCCAGCCCAGCGCCAAGCTCACTCTGTTCTTCAAGGGCATGGCGACGGCCCCCCAGCAACTTCGGGAAAGGATCCCGAAGCAGCTGGCTGACGAGTCACGCACGATCTACGCCAGAGTTCTGGAGAAGGTGTTGGTGAAGGTGGTCTTCCGCAACCCAGGCCTCAACCTCACCAACGTCCTCAAGAAGCTGCCGGCGGGTGCTGATCTTGAAGAGCTCAAGGCCCTTGTCGCACCCATTGTGGACAAGGTGAATGAAGTCAGGAGGGTCGATGGCGGTCGCGTAGATTAGGCCACGTGTTTTCACCTTTCCTTGTCGCTGCCATTTATATTACGAGAACAATTCAGTCAGTGCTGCGACAAGTTACCTTTGTAATATAACTTTATCTTGGGCAGTATTTGCTATGTTATCCCCTTTACTTGATTCCTTCCTTTGTGTGTTTTTACCCTACGCTTCTAGGGAACTTGCCGGCACAGGCACCCTTGCCGCGAGCGCTGAGTGCGGAACATCAGCAGCCTACTGGCGGTGCTGCTTCTGGCAAGAAACCTTGTCGCAACTAGTCGCAGCACACTTAAGTTGTTGAGCAGACTCGAAACAAAGTAAGGGCGCAACTAGCTACGAGTTGGTTCCTCCGCGCACAGGTTTTCCATACAAAGCACGGTCGTTCAAGGAAGATAACTTAAAAAAATTTAAAACTGATTGTGCTCAAACTTTGGCAACTTAGCTTTTCTGTCATCTGCGTCCCGGCAAGGCGATACTTTCTTGAACGACGCCTGGTCCACACCATTATCTTCTCCTCCTCCCCGATGAACTTGTGGGCGAGGGAACCTTCCTTTTGAGAAAAAGAAAGAAGAGAAAATAAAGATATGGAGCCTTAAGGCTCGTTATTGCTTACCGGGGGCAAGTGTTGCACAAAGTGTCAGATAATACATGCAAAGAATAGAAAGCATGAAATTTGACAAGATGTGTGGAGCATATGATCTTTATTTATGCACGGGATCTACGCCCGGCTTTGTACAAAGGGTTACATGCAACAGCGGCAAGGCTTGTACAAAAGGTGGTTGCCGGAACAGGTTCCGGCAACCGCGCCTTATGGGTAAAACTTACGAAGATGCTCAATGTTCCAGGAGTTGCTCACCGGAAAGCCATCTTCGGTCTCAAGGCGGACAGCGCCAGGCCTAGTGACTCGCTTTACCCGATAAGGGCCTTCCCACTTTGGCGTCAACTTGTTGGAATTCTTGGCGGATTGAACGCGCCGAAGAACAAGGTCGCCTTCCTCGAGACTTCTGGCATTAACTTTGCGGCTATGGTAGCGGCGCAAAGCTTGCTGGTACCGAGCAGCTCGTACAGCAGCCTGAAGACGATCTTCCTCAAGGAGGAGCACATCATCTTGTCGCAGCTGCTCTTGCTCAATCTCATCATAAGCGAGCACTCGAGGCGATCTGTATACGAGTTCCGTGGGGAGAACTGCCTCTGCTCCATAAACTAGAGCGAAAGGTGTCTGGCCAGTGGCTCGATTTGGCGTCGTCCTGATCGACCAAAGAACCACCGGCAGCTCCTCAATGCAGTTCTTTCCGCACTTGTGCAGCCTGTCGAAAGTCCTGGTCTTGATCCCGCGCAGCACTTCAGCGTTTGCCCTCTCCGCTTGACCGTTGCTTCTTGGGTGAGCAACAGAAGCGAAGCAGACCTTAGCGCCAAGATCTTGGACGTACTGCATGAAGGTGCGGCTCGTGAATTGTGTGCCATTGTCAGTGATGATCCTGTTAGGGACTCCAAAACGGCAAACAATCGACCTGAAGAACTTGACTGCTGACTGTGCTGTCACCTTCCTCACTGCTTCCACTTCTGGCCACTTTGTGAACTTGTCGATTGCAACGTACAAGTACTCAAAGCCCCCGACAGCTCGGGGAAAGGGGCCGAGGATGTCGAGCCCCCAGACCAAAAATGGCCAGGATAAAGGGATCGTCTGGAGAGCTTGAGCTGGCTGGTGTATCTGCTTGGAGTGGAACTGGCACGCTTCACACTTGGTTACTTGTGCAGTTGCATCCTGGAGAGCTGTCGGCCAAAAGAAACCTTGCCGGAATGCTTTGCCGGCAAGTGCTCTTGCGCCAATGTGATGACCACATATGCCTCCATGTATCTCCGCCAACAGCTTCTGTCCATCTTCCCGGGGAATGCACTTCAATTTCACTCCGTTGAATCTTCTTCTGTACAGTATGTCGTCGACAAACTGGTACATACTTGATTGCCGGGCTACTCTCTCTGCTTCTTCTTGCTCTTCGGGAAGTTCTCCTGTCTGAAGGAAACGGACAATCTGTTGTGCCCATGCTGGAGCTTGCGGCTCAACAACAAGGACTAAAGGCACAAATGCTGCTGCGGGAACATCTGCTTCTACGGCAAGAACCTGCGGCTCAGCCAGAGCTTGGTGTTCCCCAGCAAGCTTGCCGGAGCAAAACTTGTCGGGAGCGTCTTCTTCAACGGAACAAACCTTAGGGCTTGTCGGAGCAGACTGCTCCTCAGCACCCTTGGTGTCGATCCTGGGGACCTTCTTAGCAGCGGCTTCGGGAAGCTCTGCCGGAAAATAGTCACCAGAAACCAACTTCCTCTTTTTGCTCTGTCCAGATGATGGTGTTACAGATGGTTGAGTCAGCTTGAGCACAAAGATCCCTGGTTCCACAGGTAACTTTAATGCAGTGCATTTTGACAGGCCATCGGCAACATCATTCTGGGCTCTTGGAACATGTTCCATCTGCAAGCCGTCAAAATGCTCTTCCAACTTTCTCACTTCATCAATGTAAGCTTCCATCAACGGACTCTGATAATCTTTGTTTACTTGGCGGACGACAAGCTGCGAGTCACCCCTAACAATAAGCTTCTTGATCCCAAGGTCTGCCGCGATCCTGAGTCCGGCAAGCAAACCTTCATACTCTGCAGTATTGTTTGTCGCTTGCTCCTTGGGAAAGTGCATCTGGACCACGTACTTGAGGTGCTCCCCGGTGGGTGCGACAAGTAACATGCCCGCACCGGCGCCTTGCAGTGAGAAGGCACCATCAAAGTACATGATCCATTCTTTGCTTGCTTCCTTGATGGGGATGCTCGTATCTGGAGTTTCTTCATCAGGTGTTGGCGTCCATTCTGCTATGAATTCTGCCAATGCTCGGCTCTGGATAGTTGAAGTACTCTCAAACTTGAGGCCAAAGCTTGACAATTCCAGTGCCCACTCGACAATCCTGCCTGTTGCTTCTGGATTCTGCAATATCCTCATCAACGGAAAGCGAGTGACAACTGTGATCTCATGTGCTTGAAAGTAATGGCGCAGCTTTCTCGAGGCCATGAGAAGGCCGAAAAGCAATTTCTGCACACCAGAGTACCTTGATCTAGCCCCCTGCAGAAGGGAACTGACAAAGTAAACTAGGCGCTGCACCATTTTCTTCTGCTTCTCTTCTTGTGGCTGTACAGATCCATCCTTGTCGGGACCAGAGCTTGTCGGGGAAGCCCCCTGTTTGTCGCCGGACGCACTTGCCGTGGCCGCTGGCTCATCATCCGCCTCCCTTTCCGCTACTAACGCAGCACCAACCACTTGATTGGTTGCCGCTAGATACAGCAACAACTTCTCTTGTGGCTTAGGTGCGACAAGTATTGGAGTGGAGGACAGGTATCTCTTCAAGTCCTGCAGCGCAGCCTCCGCTTCCGGAGTCCATTTCATTGGACCTGCCTTTTTCAATATTTTGAAAAATGGCAGGGCGTGCTCAGCAGAGTTAGAGATAAACCTGCTGAGAGCAGCCACGCAGCCGGCAAGCCTTCGCACATCCTTGACGTGCTTCGGTGCTTCAATCTGCTCAATGGCCTTGATCTTGTCGGGATTAGCTTCAATCCCCCACTGAGATACGAAGAACCCGAGAAGCTTGCCGGAAGGGACTCCAAACACACACTTCTCGGGGTTGAGCTTGAGGTTGATCTTGCGCAGATTTGCAAAAGTCTCGTCCAAATCTTGGATTAGAGTTGCTCTGTCTTTGCTCTTGACCACTATGTCATCCATGTAGGCTTCTATATTCCTGTGCAACTGTGGCTCAAAAGCTTCGTGAACTACTCTTGCAAATGTTGAACCAGCATTCTTTAGTCCAAAAGGCATCCGTACAAAGCAGTATGTGCCACATGGAGTAATGAATGCGGTTTTCTCCTCATCCTCTTCTGCCATGAAGATCTGATGATATCCTGAATATGCATCAAGAAATGAAAGCAAATCACATCCTGCTGTGGAGTCGACAATCTGGTCAATGCGCGGCAAGGGAAATGGGTCTTTGGGACAAGCTTTATTAACATCAGTGAAGTCAATACAAAGCCTCCATTTTCCGTTCGCCTTGCGCACGACTACAGGATTAGCCAACCACGTAGGATGGAGCACTCCTCTGACAAGGCCTGCTGCTTCCAACTTCTTGATCTCTTCTGCAATGAATTCGTGGCGCTCCACTGCTTGTTTTCTGACTTTCTGCTTGACGGGCCGCGTGTGAGGACAGACGACAAGGTGGTGCTCAATTACTTTCCTGGGAACACCGGGGATGTCAGATGGTTGCCATGCAAACACATCAACGTTCGCCCGCAGGAAAGCAACGAGCGCGCTTTCCTATTTAGGATCAAGCGTGGCACTGATGGTGAAGGTACCACCAGTGCCGTCCTCCTTGGCGGCCACTTTCTTGGTCTCTGGCGGAGCTGCCTTCGCCTTCTTACACTTGTCGGTGGAGCTCGATGGTGCGTCCTCGACGGTAGCGCAGCACTCCAAAGAGGTGCGCTTGCCGGAGTGGGCATCAGAGCTCTTGCCGGACTTGGTCTTCTTCTTCCCCCCGGGAGCTTCAGCGGAAAGTGTCTTGCGATCTGCTACGGCTGCTGCCTCCCGGTAGATCTTGTCGGTGCAGATAAGGGCATCTGTCTTGTCGCCAGGGACAGAGATGACACTTATCGGACCTAGCATCTTGAGCACGTTGTATGCATAATGAGAAGCTGCCATGAACTTGGCGAGTGCTGGACGGCCGAGTATCCCATTGTAGGGCAATGGGAAATCAGCAACGTCAAAAGTGACTTTCTCTGTCCTGAAGTTCAGCTCGCTACTAAATGTCACTGGCAACGTGATCTTCCCCTTCGGCTTGCTCCTTCCCGGATTGATTCCTTGGAATGCACTGGTCTCTTCGAGCTCGCTGTCGGGGATCTGGAGTTTCTTGAGTACCGCCGAGGAGATCAGGTTCAAGCCGGCCCCGCCATCAACTAGCATCTTTGTGACCTTCAGGTTGCGGATAGTTTGTGAAACCAACATCGGCAAGCACCCGACCGCAGTTATGCGATCAGGGTGGTCCTCAATGTCAAAGATGATAGGCGTGCTGGACCACTTCAGAGGCTTGCGTGACTCAACTGGTGGTTCTGCTGCATTAACTTCCCGCACCCACTGTTTGAGCTGGCGGTGCGAAGTATGCAGAGAAGCACCACCGTCAATGCACAGAACCTCTGTTGCTTTCTGAAACTCCTGCTCGTTGGCCTCGTCATCATCCATATCCTCATCTTCGTCTTCATCATCATCCTTGTCGCGGCCGCGGGGAGGCCTATCTCCTTGCCGCTGCTTGGCCTTGCCGCGGCGTCCTCCTCGGCCGGGGCGCTTCTTGCCGGATACGCCGGTACCTTCCTGGGCCTTCTCCTTGTCGCGTCGCTCGTACTCAGCTTTCTGCTTCTCGACAAGCTGCTCAACTTTCTTGCAACTCTGGAGATCATGGCCCTTGGTGCGGTGGATCTTGCAGTATTGCTTGTCGGAGCCGCCCTGCTTGTCGGTGGCCGCCATAGGTTCTGCTTCCTTGGCGCCACCTCCGTTGCCGGACTGCTCGACAGCTACCACATCTTTGCCTTTCCTTCTTCTGTTGTTCCGCCGCCGGTTTTTCTTTGCCGGGGCAGCATCCTCACTGTCAGACCCCCCTGCTCCTGTGTTCTCTCCGGGGAGTTTCCTCCCTTCCTCAGCACGTGCACACTTGTCGGCCAGGGCGTAGAGCTCACTGATGTCTCTTATCTTGCACATCGCCATCTCCTCCCGCATCCTGCGGTTACGGACGTTTTGATGGAACGCGCTGATGACCGCGGCGGGGTGGACATCTGGGATGTTGCGCTGCACTTGGCTGAATCTCTGAATATACTTGCGCAGGGGCTCTCCTTCCTTCTGGGCGAGCAGGTGAAGATCGCTCTCCTGGCCATGGGGCTTGTGGCCACCCGTAAAGGCGCCGACAAACTGATGGCACAGATCCGCCCATGAGGAGATGGAGTTGTCCGGCAAGTGCATGAGCCAGGATCTGACATTAGGCTTGAGCACTAGTGGGAAGTAGTTGGCAAGGATCTTGTCGTCGCGTCCCCCGGCAGCCTGCACCGCGATGGTGTAGCTGCCGAGGAACTCCGACGGATGCAACCTGCCATCATACTTCTCCGGTACATCTGGCTTGAAGTTCTTGGTACTGGGCCACTGGACTTGCCGCAGCTCACGAGTGAACGCAGGGCAACCTACCACGTACGGCAAGTCGCTTGGTTCCCTTGGCGCATGCATGTCGACAGCGGACCCAGCGCGCTGGTCTGACTGACGCCGCACTTCTCTTCGACGCTCGATGCGAGTACGAGCGTCTTCTTGTTGTCATTCTTGAAGAACTTGGCGTTGATCGCGACGAGCTCGTGGATCTGACGACGCCGTGGAGTCGGTGTTGAGGTTGACCCGGCGAGTCGGCGATCTCGGCCTTCGGGGCGGGGAGTGCACGGTGGTTGCACCCCCACCAGTCTTGTTGCCATCGGCTCGCGCCTGGGCGTCTTACCACGGCTTCGATGTGCACGGTTGCCGGGGAGTGTCGCCGTTGGCGAAGCCGATGAGGCTCTGAATGGTGGCCCTCCATCCGTCGATCTTGTCCGCCGTCGGAGGGTAATCCAGGAGCAGTTGGGCTCGAGCCAACGCTTCTTCTGGAGTCTTTGGTGGTGGTGGCGAACGGTGCGAGGAGCGGGATATGCTCGGACTTCTAACTATGTTAGAAGGAGCAGGATCCCGTCCAGGCGACCGTGTCTTGCTCGTGCCAGCAGGCTGGCGTGCGTGCTGGTCTTGAGCATCCCGAGATCCGCCAGCTCGACCTTGGTCCAATGAGCGTATGGTACTGCGAGTACCATGACGCTGTCGGTCTCGCGCCTCCTGAGATGGGCGCGGTGCGTGTACGGACGCCGAAGTTTGCGCGGCCTTGTCCTTAGACCTGGCGGCAGCTTGAGCTTCCTCGTCGGCACTCGTTCATCCACCGCGTCTATCCCACCGCCCGTTTGCTCCGGTGGCGGTGGAATCGACGCGGACGGAGCAGCCACCTCCGAAGCCTTCTTCTTCGGTGGCATGTCGATGCAGATGATGAGAATCTGGCTCGCGTGAACGCCAGATCGGGTTCACACAACCTCGACGCCCCCTACTTGGCGCGCCAAAGATGTCGTGGGAAACGAACACCTATGGGGCAGGGCCCCTTTCGGTCCGGCAGGGAGCGGAGGGCGCCCGAAGAGCGGATCGAGGCGGAGCATGCGAGCGATTTTTACCCAGCTTCGGAGCTCTCCGGAGAGATAATACTCCTACTGCTGCTTTGTGGTTGTATTATGTTCTTGCTCGAGAGCGTGGGAGTGTTCTGGTTTCGAATGAGTCGAACCCCTTCTACGTTGCGCATGGGCCTCCTTTTATAGGCTCAAGGGGTCACCGACAGGTGGCAACGCATGCAGGGGTAAAAGTGTAAAAGGAGTGGTTGGTACAACTGCCTCTACAGTGCCCCCTACCTAACTCTGACGGCAGGGGACAAGAGCATTTAATGCCCGTCCGCGTCGCCTAAATAGTGCAGAAAAGCGACCGTTAGGGGCGCCACCGTTCGCCACGATGGCTATCTCGCCATCTCCACCCGCCACTTCGCACCGCTTGGTTGCACAGCTTCTCGCCACGTGCGCCTGGAACGGTCCTGGGGCGACACGTCGACGGATGCGCTGGAGCATGGGCACAGAGTGGTGGCTTCGCCGCGGCAAGCGCCTTGCCGCGGTCGTTGTCTTGTCGCGCCCGGAAGCTTGTCGCTCGCCGGGTCTTGCCGGGACGCGCGGCGCGTCGCGGCAAGTTCTTTGAAATGCCTTGGTTGGCCTTCCCGGCAAGCTCCTCTTGCCGGGACCTTGTCCTTCCCGGCAAGCTCCTCTTGCCGGGGCCTTGTCTTCTCAGTTAAAAACACTTTGTTCTTGAATGGCTCCAATAGGAACTACGGAGGATCTTGGCGGGAGCCCGGCAAGCCTTGCCGCGGGGCGCTGCGACTGCCCGTGCACAAGTTCGGGATACTAAGGTACCCCTACTTTAGTACACCGACAAATACCGGCGGTTGCGATGCCATCCACAAGGTAATCAGCAGAAAAGATTAGATTTTTATGGGGGGGCTTGGCTCCGATTTGAACAACAAGCTCTGGAGTCGCACAGCAGGCGTGACAGGCAGGAATCGCAGGCGCTGGAGGCTGTGCTGCTACTACGGGCGCGACGGGCAGGAGCCGGCGGCGGCTGGAGGCGGTGCTGCTACAGCAGGCATGACGGGCAGGAGCCGCGGGCACGACGGGCACGAGTCACCGGCAGCTGTGCTGCTACAGCGGGCCTCTGGAGTCTGTGCTGCTATGGCGGAGGGGTGGCTACGGCGGAGGGGCGGAGCCTGGCAGAGGGAAGACGACGATTAGGGACCATTTGGTTTACAAATGAGGGGTACTTTGGTACATTTCCCCCTTTCACCTGGTCGGAGATTTACTCCAGCGACAAATATTCTGGAACAGAGGGAGTAGGTGGTAACATCACACATCTCTAGACAAAACATATGATGTGGCAAGTAATTAATGAGGAAAGAGGGGCATGTGGCACAAACGAACACAAAATGGATTCAAAGAAGTATACTACTTAAACATACAAACTGAAACTCGGTAAAGTTTTCATAAAAAATTTAAATGTCAGTCAAGCTAAACCTTACTAATTCTAATTGCTATCAAATTATTCAACAATCTCCTTCCACTCAGCTCTGGACAGACCCCTGATCAAGGCTATGCGTATGTGTCGTCATCTAGGTCACCGTACATGCACCTGCCGACATCACTGCCGTTGCCATCCGCCCTTGCCTATATTGAAGTTGTTGTTCCCATCGTCGCCTTCTTCGGCGCCGTGGCGCCGTAGTCAGCAATGTCGACTACGGATGGGTCTCAGGTAGTATGTATGGGGGACAGGGGAGTCGATAAGTCGACAGGGGCGGTAGAGTGAGCGGCGCAAAGGGGGCGAGTTAATTTACTCCTCGGCAGCCGCTCAAAGTAATTTTTTTACTTCTCTATGAGTTTTAGGCGATCGGCTAGATCCGGTTTAGAGGATTAAACTGGTGTTTTCACTTCTCTAATGCGATTTAGGGATCGGCCAGAAATGCCCTTAAAGTCAAAGCTACTTGTCACAGCCAGGCATTACAACAACTTCCTCCACTCCCACCATTCTTACGTCTTGGGCGTGTGACATGCCAACGATTAGTGACCACACAGCATAATTAACCATGTACAACCCGTTTTTAGATTAATATGATAGAAATTGTGATGTTCTCTTTTGAATAGGTTAATCAACACAACCGCGCACGCATGGGGGTGGGGTGGGGTGGGGGGTTATGGTGAATAGTTACATATCCCATTTTAGATTGCCTGCCCATCCGCACCAGATTTGTGCCCCATAGATGACAAAGGATGGGATCATGGGCGTTGGGTTAGATGAAAAATGACCACCGCAAATGCTTACATTATGTGAAAAACCTTCGTTTTACATTATCTGAACCACATCCACCCACCCTGAGGAACCCTTCTTTCTGCATTCGAGAACCTTCTCTATACGATGAACCTTACATATCCACACAAGGGGGCCCCTCCCTTTGTGGGTTTCACAAGCACCACATTTTTTGCACCACGAGGATGATAAAAAATGAGTTAAGATGAAAAATGATCACCGCAAAACACTCACATTACATCAAGAACCTCCGTTTTATATTGTCAGAACCACTCTGACCCACCATGAGGAACCTTTATATGCGGATGAGAACCTTCTCTATAGCTGCGGTTAGCAAATCCATCCCCTCTCTGTATATATGAAGAGCCTCCATTTTATATTATCGGAACCATGCACACTACATCAGAGTGCACCTTTTTTTCTGCACGAGGAACCCTCTCCACCGGGTGGACATTGCAAACCCCACACCATTCGACACCACACGAGCTTTTACTATGCATGTGCGTTCAATAAGGTCTTAAAAAGTTAGAGAAAGATGGGTCAATAGATAAATAGATATAGGATCAATACAACTTTTAATTTACACGTGAAGCTCCATTTTACGTTGTAGGAACCATGCACACCGCATGGGGGCACATTCTTACATGCAAACATGAACCTTTCACGTAGCACTGTTGTTGCACCTATCGGCACAATTTCCACACATCATATGAACAATAATAGTGAAGGCAGGTCCAACGTGCAACGCACAAGGTTGGTCGGTGGATAGTAGATAGATAGTCACACACACACACACACAAAGAGAGAGAGAGAGAGAGAGAGAGAGAGGGAGAAGAGTGATTCAGAGAGGGGATTGTTGTCGGTGGGAGGAACCCCCTTTTTCTGCATGAGGAACCCTCTCCATCGGCTTGACATTGCATGCACACAAAAAGAGATATCAAGGACTAGAGAACATGGAAGCGATAGATACTAGACACATCAACCACCGCAACGCTTACATTACATGGAGGACCTTCGTTTTACATTGTCGGAGCCATGCACACACCAGCTGATGGCACCCTTCTATCTTCACGAGAACATCATATATAGGGGGATGTTGCAACCCCCGACACCATCCTCCCCCGTGTAAGTTGGCTTAGATGAAAAATGACCACAACAAATGCTTACATTATGTGAAGAACCTCCGTTTTAGATTCTCGAAACCACACCCACCCAACCCGAGGAACCCTTCTTTCTGCGTTCGAGAACTTTCTCTATAGGATCAACTTTACATAAAAGCACAAGGGGGGCCTCCCTTTGTGGGTTTCACGCGTGAAAGGTCATGTCTCTCTTTAATTGGTTTTGGTGTTGATGACAATGTGTTTTGCGGACTAACCGTTGTCGGTCCCCACCCTCGCCGATCGTCCTTGTCGCCGCCTCAACCCATGCAACAGCTGCACTTGCGGTTGCGGCCCTTAGCGGTGATGTTTGCAACCCTTGGTCACCTCGGTCACCGCCGTCAGGTGCACCCAGCCGTCATGGTTGTAGGACGTGGTCACAGCCATGGGAGAACCCGGCTGCCGGCGACAGAGCTCATGGTGGCTCCAGGATATTGTTGTCAAAGCAACTTCAACGCCCCGACGCATAGTATTCGCGTGTCCGTTTGTGTCCGCGGAGGCAAAAAAGTTGCCCAACGAACATACTCATTTCTATTTTCTGTATATTTTATGTCTGTCCGGACCCATTTTTGCCTTAAATTTGGGTCGAAGATAGACACAAACCAGACGTCGTTTGTGTCCTCTTTGTCAGCTGCATGTTTCTCCTGGCCCACTTGCCATCCACCCACCAACATTTTTAATTTTCTCTCTCTCACCCCGCTGCACACCTCGCCACTGATGCGGCATCACCAGCTACGCCGTCACAACCTCGCTGCTCAGTCGAGGTAACTCCGTCTCCATCCGGACGAGGCCGTGGAGGTCGAACCATCGCTCCAGCGCTCCAGCGAGGTTTCCAGGGAGGCGAATGTGTCAGTGTCGGCCTCGCCTCCCCCGCGCTCGGCAGGCAACGACACTGTGAGCCCGCGCCCGGAGCCCTCCCTGCTGCGGCGGCCTCCAACGAGGCGGCGGCGGGGGCGCTGGCCGCTGGGGCTGCAGGAGATGGCGCGGCGGCACTCCCTCCGGCACCAGGCGCAACAGCCTCCAATGCGGCGGTGGCTGGGGTACCGAGCCAGCAGGAGACAAGGCAGCCGCCGGGTTTGAGGGATCCGCCATGTCGCACGTTTATTATGGCCTATCTTTTTTCTATTTACAAAAAGTTACAACTTGAAATAGGTCCTTTGCATCGGGTATCGGCCGTGTCCGTATGTCCGCCGGTGTCCATCTGTCGGTTTGCCGACTCAGGCAGACAAAAAACAGCCAAAATCAGAGGGAGTTGTTGGAGTTGCCTTCATGGAGGAGGTGCTGTCATAGATCAGAGGGATGTTTGGCATCGATAAAGGGAGCACAACAATACAACATACTGCCAATGGTTGAAGCTGTGAAGATGACGTATGGGCCTCGGATGACAGTTTAGGAAAAGAACAAGTTCAAAGTGGCGCTGGTGATTTGCGCATGGACGTACTACCTTCTTGTGAGAGGGTATCCCGCATCCTTGAGTCATTAACTATTCCATAGTCATCATTGCTGCATGTGTTATATTGGGTTTTTGTCAGAGGCGGTATAAACAAGCGAATTGTCGTATCTGAATCACATGCACCGAGTCTGACTGAACGCAACGCATGCATGTACTCAGAGTCAACCGATCGTCCTGAAAAGCGACAGACAAAATGCTTACTGAATTTTGCAAGGCGTGATGCTTATATTTTCTCTGCCATGGCCGGTGTGAAAAAAAACCACCTGTCCTCACTAGTGTCATCGTCGAGAACGGGTCTTCACCCCCGGCAACGCTCACGGTTGAACTTCGGCTTCCATTGCTCGCGTTCCCATCTCCCAAACCATGCATGTTTTCTAGATCAAACGATACTACAGCCCGGTTTCAGTTCAAGCAGATGGTCGTTTTTGCGTCGTAAAGTTTCCGTCCGGTTTCAGGTCACTTGTATTTCGTCTGTATGTCACTGGTCTACAAAACACTGCTCCCGTATTCCCCTGTCTCGCTCGATCTCGCTTGGCGGTCACGGCCGACGAAAGCACCACAGTGGCTAGACCGAAGCACGGAGAGGCAAGCGCTGTTCGCCGGAGACACCTCCATGAACCGCCAGCGTCGTCACCTCCCACCGCACTCCACCACTGCAGCCTGCCACCGATGACCAACGTCCGCCTCTACCCGGATGATTGCCCGCGCGCCCCGAGCTCTGGGCTGACGCTGCTGCCGCGTCCGCGCTGCCACCGGAGCGCCTCCATGCGTCACCACCAAAGCGCCTTCCCGCGCCACCGCCGCGTCAGCCACGGCGTTGCTCTGCCACTGGGGGAGGGCCGAGTACCACGGGCCTAGTGGGGGCGTCTAGCTGCCTCGCTGGTCCCCGGTGATAGCGCTGGTGAAAGGCTGAAGCTTCCGCCGACCTGTGAGTTGAGGCGAGGGGGGCCATTGATCCATGGTCGGTGGTGGTCGTCGACGGTCTCGCGTCATGGCAGCATCTAGACTTGTGGTCAACCGTGTGTGCCGACCGTGCACTCTCTCCGTAGAATACTTGTGGTGGTCGTCGGCCGCTGGCCTTTCTTCTTGGCGTTCATAGAGTCTATCGATACCAAGTGAGGAATCCGACCAACCAAGCATGTCGTATAGTGGTAATCACATACGGTTGTATTTTGCTGATTTTTAGTAATACACAGTGCTAATCATATGCAGAAACTATCGATGGACGTAGTAATTGCACGCCCAAGACGGCGGCATAAACATTTACCACATAGCCTTTTTTGGATGCGTTAGACAGGGCTTTTTCTCCGCCAGATACATCTTCATCACGCGGTAGTTCAAACACTAGTCTGAACGGTGCAGCACAGTCTTCATTTATCTGACAAAAAAATGGCAGGGCGCGTCGCAATTGATTTACCAGTACAGAGGGTGCGGAACCTTTCCTTCAGTTGGCAATATGAAAATGACAGTTTTTACGATGCCCGTGCCACGCCCGAGCCCAGAACTTTTAATAAATTGCCATCATCGGTTGATTTCAGAAGTTAGCCTGAAGTAGTTCCTGTCGCCCCTGCCACTTCAGAAAGCCGAAGTTGCTTTTTGTTCTGGGTGCTGCTGCGAAGCTAGAGACTAGGTTGCCATTCCTGGGTCTGCCACTCCAGAAAGGTGCAGCCTCTCTTTCCTCATCTGCCCTGGCAAAATTCAATAATTGATGAAACCAGAACATTATCCACCAAAAGGTGTGAATCTTAAAGCGAACCAACGGTTCCGATAACCACCACCCCAGCTAGTGTGGGTAGCAAATCCATTCTCTCTCTCTCTATATATATATATATATATATATCATTGAAGACTAATCAATGTCGCGAATAAATAAAACTTGAAGACAATCCAAATATGAAGATAACGCAATCATGATGCCAAATGGAAAATCTTCAAGAAAATGTGGTGGTGGCGTTACCCACCGAAATATTAGACCCAAACACTGTCGGCGTTCTAGATACGGGGGTACCCAGACTTGCCTGCCTGCGGCCCACGGCGTGGCTCCATCGACGGCCTGGTACGGCCCAGTTTCAATATCATCAACTCAAGACCCTCGCGAGGGGCCAAGCCTCGCGAGGCAGACGACACCAAGACCTCCAAGGGGATCGGCTCCCTCAGGTTGGCTCCTGAGGAGCGGAGATTTCTATGCAAGGGTCACCTCGTGAGGTTCGGCTCACATGAGCCATGACAACCAAGGCCAGGCGGGCGCCAGCGGGTGCAGAGTACCCGTTTCCTCTTCGGTGCAAAGGAGGCAAGCCAGGAAGGCAGGACGGAGGTCACCACCGAGCCCACTACAGTGTCACGACTAACGACTTTTGCAGGCGAAGACCACTTTAGTTAGGATAGGGCGTACTTGTTGTCTCCTTTCAAATCTGGCTGTTATGGAATCCCTTCCCACCTACATTTGGGAAGAGGACCAAGGCCACTATAAATAGGACATAGCCACCACCAACAGAACAGAAGGTCGAGAGAGTCCATTCTACCCTCACCATCTCACCAGCTCACTTCAGCTCAAGAACACGCCTCCTGAGGCTATTCTCCACTGTACTAGTTCTTCCTTAGCCCCTCGAGGCAAATCCACCACAAAGCAGGAGTATGGTTTTACACCACAAGGTGGCCCGAACCTGGGTAAACTATTGTGTCTTCCTTTCCCTTCGAGCTCGACGCGATAAGCTGTGAGGTTAGCGAGTAGGCAAGCTGGGCAGGTTGAGATCTCCGCACCCACCCCAGAATTCGAACCTCTCAAGGGTTTGCGGAACCTGAAATCTGACATTTGACGCGCCAAGTAGGGGTGTGTCGGGTCTTCTCTTCCGTCAACCGATCCACCGCTACTCTGACGCTCCCATGGCTGGCACGCAACGAGCTCGCGCTGAGCGTCGGGCCACGGTCGCAGCCCGCGTCGCTCAGATGGCACCGGCGGGTGACGGCTCTCCCCGCCATCCCCCATCACCAGCGGTGAATGCCGCCACGGGCCCTGTAGGCCATGAGCAACAAGCTTCATCACAGCGCCCCTCCGTGCGCTGGGATGGGCGCACCGCCACCCTGTTGCTGACTCCAGCCGCTTCGTCCTATCACGCACGCCGTGGCCCGGCGAACGCGCTGGTAGCACTGCTCATGGCGCGGGAGCTCCTGCGCTACCGCCCAGTTGATGACTTCTACGAGGAGTGGCTCGAACGCATCGCCGAGCTTGTCAGTGCCGCCGGAGACTCTGCTATGCCATCCCGCTCACTGCCTCAGCCGCCGCCTGCTGCGGGCGACGTGGCTCACGGGGCGCCTTCTCCACCTCTAGTGCAGGGCGCCATCGTCGAGCCGAGGCAGGCAGCACCATAGCGTGACCCGCAGCGCCAGGTGCCCGGGCGTGAAGAAGCAAGCTGTCAAGTGGTGCAGTGGCCCCAAGAAGATGCACGTGCGCTTCCAGCACCTCCACATCAAGACCATGCACCGCCTATGCTGGTGGAGTACGAGCACCAAGATCAGGCTCCACCACCCCGACGGACTCCCGTGACCACAGCAAGATGCCGCGCATTCACCCCAAAGCTGCGCAACGTCATCTGGCCGAGGAAGTTCAAGCCTGACCTGCCCCCATGCTACAAAGGCATCGCCGAGCCCATCGAGTTCCTACAGCTCTACGAACTGAGCATCGAGGCAGCCAACGGAGACAAGAAGATCATGGCGAACTGGTTCCCCATGGCCCTCAAGGACGGCGCACGCTCCTGGCTACTGAACCTTCCTGTGGGATCGGTTTCCTCCTGGGATGAGATGCGTGAGCGCTTCATCACCAACTTCCAGGGCACGCCCGACCGCCCGCCAGCCGTGGGTGACCTATGACGCATCACGCAGCAGCCAGGAGAGACCCTACAGAAATATATACATCACTTCAACAACGTTCGCCTCAAGATCCCTAAGGTGTCGGACGAGGCCGTCATCTCAGCGTTCACGGATGGCGTCCGCGACGTCAAGATGAAGGAGGAGCTCGCCAAACATGAAGACCTTTGCACAACTTTGGAGATGTTCAACATGGCGAACAAGTGTGCGAGGGCTCAGGAGGGACGCCTCTCCCTCCTCGAGCTCCCCGATGCAGACCCAGAAGACAAGAAGGCCAAGGCCAAGGACGTAAAGCACAAGGGACCGGCCGTGCACGCGGCTGAGCCAGAGATGAAGTGCGGTTGCGATCACCTTGAGTCATCCAAGGGCAGTTGTCCGTTTTGAGTCTTCCACGACGTGCACAACCACAACATCAACGACTGTCAGGAGCTCAGGGCCCTCCGCAATGGGTGCCTCGGTCGTCGCTCTGAGCACAACGATCGAGGCTACGACCGTGGAGGTGGCCGAGGTGGATGACGCTGGGACGGCCGCAACCATCGCCAGGAGTGGCGCGACCAGCCTCGAGAGGACCGCTAGGAAGGCCAGCCTCGCGAGGGAACATGGAGGGACCAACCTTGCGAGGATCGGCCTCAGGGAAACATTGGTCTTCCTCCGTTGCCTCCGCTGACGAGAAGGAACAAAGACCACCACTAGGACGGGGGGGCTGGGGGCTTCCAAGAGCCTCGTGCCATCGCCTGCATCTTGGGTGGCTCCCAGGCCCCAGCCTCTCATCGCGCCTTCAAGCAGTTTGCACATGAGGTGAACGCAACCCCCCGCCCAAGCTCGAGGTGACACGCCCGCTCAGGTGGTCCAAGTACGCCATCACCTTCGACTCCTCCGACCAGCTCAAGTGCGCGGCCACGGCCGACACGCTCCCAATGCTCTGCTCACCCATCATCAGCAACGTACTTATCACCAAGACACTCATCGATGGTGGAGCAGGGCTCAATGTTCTCTCTATCCAGACGTTCAATAGGCTCCAAGTGCCATACCACCAGCTCCAGCCTACCAAGCCCTTCTCAGGAGTGATAGACAGCTCCACGTACCCAATCGGGCAAGTCCACCTCCCTGTCACTTTCGGCAAGCACGACAAGTACCGCACCGAGCTCATCGACTTCGACGTCGTCGGCAGTCGCCTGCCATACAATGCCATCCCCTGGTACCCAGCCCTAGCCAAGTTTATGGCGGCAATGCACCACGGCTACAATGTCCTCAAGATGCCAGGGAGCTGTGGCATCATCACGGTCGCCTGCGAGGAAAAGGACGTGGTGTGCTCTCTCGAGCGCGCCTACCAAGCTGCAGCGATCGAGAACCTAGAAGACGAGGGCATTGTCCTCCCTCCTGAGGTCGCCCCCAAGGCAAAGAAGCAGTAGTTGGGCCGAGGATCTTAGGAGTAGGCGGCGCCTGACGGTGCCACATTGAGCCTCGCCTACGTGGACGGGAATCCATCACCTATTGCATAGGGAAGCGCGCCCGGCATCCCTCTCAGGTTGGGCTCGGGGCTCTCCTCTAGAGGGCCTCTGCCCTGGCCAACGTAACGAGGGAGGCGCTCGGGCACCATGTGGAGGCATGCTTCACGGCACGCTTACGAGGGGAGAGCACAGGGTGCGGGGCACCAAGCGCTCGGGAATTCATCAGCAAGGCAATCAAGGAAATTCAGGAGGCGAGGGCTGTGCGGGGCGATCGCTGCCCACCACCAGGTGCGGCTCCTTGCCCTAGAGAGGGCGAGGAGTTGCGTGTCTGCGTCGACATCCCAGGGCTCAACATGGCCGCGTCTCAGGAGCTCTTCTAGCCGTCCCGTGTTGGCCGATGTGAGGGTCCCCCTCAAAGCTACATTCGCACGCCCTTCGGCTTGCTGAGCGCGGCTGTTGCATCTCAGTGCCACATGCAGGACGTCCTAGCAGCTCATGAGGGTAGGTGCCAGGTGATGCAGGCAGAGATAGCGATGGATCCTCACAAGCTCCCGGGCCCCCAGAGCCTCCCGAGGTTCAAGGCCAGGGTGGATCATCAGGAGCGACTTCAGCAACGCACACCTCCTGCTACCACGACATTTCTTCAGCAATGGTGCCAGGTGACATCTTTTAGTTCGTTTAGTTTGGGAGCTCTGAGGGAGTCCTTGATTTGGGGGTCCTCAGGTGTCCGACCCAGGAGTATGGGCTGGGTTGCATGGGCCGTACAGGATCAAGCTGGAGATTATCTACCGTGTCCGGATGGGACTTCTCAATACATGGATGGCAAGAATAGAGTCCGGAGGTTTCCTTCCCTGATAAACCTACCTTGTACAAACCCTAGACCCCCTTAGGTGTGTATATAAACAGGAGGGGATAGTCTCTGGAGGATAACTTTTTATCATCATCAAAATCTTCATAGGCTAGACATCTAGGGTTAGCCATTACGATCTCGAGGTAGATCAACTCTTGTAATCTTCATACTCGTCGAATATAATCAAGCAAGAGTAGGGTTTTACATCCATCGAGAGGGCCCAAACCTGGGTAAACACTATGTCCCGTGGCTTCCTGGTACCATCGATCCCTAGACGCACAGCTTGGGCCCCCCTACCCGAGATCTGTCGGTTTTAACACCGACATTGGTGCTTTCACTGAGAGCTCCGCTGTGCTATCTGCAGAAAGCGATCTATGGCTCACCTAGTCATTAACGACAATATCACTTCCGAAGGGTGTCTGGCTTCAGGGCAGACCCTCCTGTTCGGCGGTTTCACCTTGAGGGCTCGCGCGACCGTTGGGCCTGCAACTCCTCCCATGGCCGTCGAACACCGTCCTCGCATTGACCCTAACTACTCTAAAGAATTGGATCCGGCAGATGTTTCATCCCTAAACGAACTACTAGACCGCATCGCCGCACTGGGGGTATCAATGGACTATGATCGGATCGGGCTCAGGCCTGACTAGAGGGAAATTAATCACCCACCGATCACCCACTTTGTGGCGGTCATCGAGGAACCGGCCACAGACACTTCCCTCTCCATATTGAGGACCAAGTATGTTCGGGCCACTGAATCCCCTGAGCCAGATACTTCCCCTTCGGACAGGACTTTACTTCCACCTGAATCTGGTTTAGGCGTGGGATTACCGGAGCCTTTACTCTTAACCGGACCTGAACTGGTTACCTCGGAAGCCATACCGGCTCCAAACACAGATGTGGGACAGGATCCAAAATTTAATCCACCCACCCACCATAATCTATATTCCCCAAGCAACTCAGGTCCTCCAGATATATATGACCTAATGTATGTGCGGCAGCAGCCCCAGGAAACGGTCCACCACTTTTGGGCCAGATTCCTGCTTGTTAAAAACAAGATCAAGGACTGCTCAGACGATGATGTAGTTTTGGTCTTCCACCATAATTGCACAGACGAAGGGATATTGAATGCCCTCGACCGTCGCCACATACAGAGTTTCACGGAATTTCACATGTACTACAAAAGTACTGTGCAACGGAAAGCATATGGAAGGCCGAAATAACTCAATTGGAGCTTGCCACCTCAATGCAGTGTGCGGCTTGGGCTAAAAGAATATACACCGGCGTGTCACCCGACCATCGGGCTATGGGCAGGAAGAACAAGCCCTTCACAGGACATAGGCCCGTTCTTGACGAACTATTGGACAAACCCTGCCCGATCCATACCACTCCACACAGTCCCAACCCATAACCTCCGGGCATGCTGGGTACTCTGACAGGTAGCAAAAATTGGAGAGGCCATCCTCACCACAACTCCAGAAGGATACTCACCGGAGAAGGACAACTTTAACGTCCTAACAGTCTTCAAGACTTTCTCTTCTAACAACCGGCGCAAACAGGCGCTCCGCGACCTTTCCAAAGTCCATCAAGTTACCGCACTGAGCCCATGGAATTACATGGCAATAACTTTTATCGCCGAAGACGAACCAAAGGCTCGGTCAGTCCGAGCACCAGCCGCCTTAGTACTAAACCCCATCATTGATGATTTTCGGCTCACTAAAGTGCTCATGGACAGTGGTAGTGGACTTAAACTCATCTATGAGGACACGCTCGACAAGATGCAGATGGATAGGTCATGCATCGAGCAAAGCAACACCACCTTCCGAGGTATTATTCCCAGTCGAGAGGCACACTGCTCAGGAAAATTCAAACTGGATGTGGTGTTCGGCACACCTGAGAACTATAGATCCGAAGAGTTGCTCTTTCATGTGGTCCCCTTTAACAGTGGGTATCACGCTATCCTCGGTCGGGACGCTTTCTCACGCTTTCAAGCTATACCCCATTATAGGTCATGAAGCTCAAAATGCCCGGCCCTAATGGAATCATCACAATCTCGAGCGACCCGGACAAATCCCTTCGTGCCAAAAACAAAACCGCATCCTTGGCCCTTGAGGCACTATCTGAAGCCCTAGCGGCAGAGGAATTAACCACCTTACATGCTACGGTGGATAGGGACAATGTGATCATTGATAAGAGATCCAAGTCCACCTCTTTTAAGCCAGCCGAAGAAATAGTAAAATTCCAAGTGCACCCGACGGACCCTAATAAAACGGCATCTATCAGAGCACAGCTGGATCCGGCAGTGGACTCCACCCTACGCGCATTCCTGCGCGAGAACTGGGATATTTTTGCCTGGCATCCTTCAGACATGCCCGGCATCCCATGAAGATTGGTCGAACACAGTCTGAACATAATCAAGGGATTCAAACCCGTGAAGCAGACACTACGGAGATTCTCCGAACCCAAGCATCAGGCCATGGGAGAAGAGCTAGCCAAGTTATTAGAGGCTAGGTTTGTTAGGGAAATCAAACATCCAGATTAGTTAACCAACCTAGTCATGGTACCTAAAAAGGACAAATCGTGGCGCCTGTGTGTCGAATTCAAGGACCTCAACAAGGCTTGCCCTAAAGATCCCTTCCCATTGCCCCGCATTGACCAAATCATTGATGCAACTGCAGGACACGATTCTTTGTGTTTCCTCGATGCCTATTTCGGATACCATCAGAATAAAATGAAGGAATCGGACTAGGCTGCAACCGCGTTCATCACCCCTTACGGTCCCTTCTGCTTAAATACTATGCCCTTCGGACTCAAAAATGCTGAGGCTACCTACCAGTGCATGATTCAAACATGCCTGGAAAAGCAAATAGGAAAAACAATCGAAGCATCCGTGGACGACGTGGTCATCAAGACAAAACACGTTGAGTCACTCATGGACGACCTCCGCCTCACCTTCGACAATCTCTAAACATACGACATCCAGCTTAATCTGGAAAAATATGTCTTCGGAGTTTCGGCCGGAAAGTTGTTGGGGTTCATTGTTTCCCATAGAGGAATTAAGGCAAACCCAGCGAAAATCGTAGCTCTGTCACAATTGGCCATACCAACAGACCTAAAGCAGGTCCAGCCGATTTCTCTCCAAATTAGGAGAAAAAGCATTTCCATGACACAAGCTACTACGCCGCACTGCTTCAAATGGATAGACGCAGCCACAGCCGGATTGGGATAAATCAAGGCCCTTCTTGCAAGCAACCCAATCTTGGCCGCACCCAGCATTGGAGAGCCTATGTTATTGTACATTTCGGCAACTAACCAAGTAGTCAGCACCGTCCTCGTCGTCAAGCGAGGGGGGGAGGGACATAAATTCCCCACCCAAAAACAAGTTTACTATGTATCGGAGGTCCTTACACCTTGCAAATCCCGATACCCACACTATTAGAAGATAGCCTACACAGTCTTCATGGCATCCCGCAAACTTCGACACTACTTTCAAGAGTGTTCGGTCACAGTGGCATCCGAAGTGCCCCTGGATGACATCATTAATAACAGGGACGCCACTGGCCGCATAGCCAAATGGGCCATCAAGCTATTACCGTTCGAAATCACATACAAGCCATGCCAGGCTATTAAATCCCAGGTATTGGCCGACTTCATAGCCGAATGGACGGAACCCGAACTCCCTAAAGAGTACATCTCATACTCTAATTGGATTAAGTACTTCGGTGGCTCCAAAATGCCAGCTGGGGGCTGGTGTAATCCTCACATCCCCTACTGGGGACACAGTCCGCTACGTACTGCAAATTATGTATACGGACTCTAATAATGCAACCGAATAAGAGGCGCTACTACACGGTCTTTGCATGGCTGTCTCCATGGGTATACAATGCTTGGAGGTGTGCGGTGATTCAGAGCTTGCAATTTCCCAGGTCAATGGAGAGTTCAATGCAAAGGACCCAAAAATGGTGGCATATCGGAACGCCATATTAAAACTGTCAGCTCGGTTCGACGGACTCGAGTTCCATCATGTCGCCCGAGAAAGTAATCAGGCAGCCGACATCCTCGCTCGTATGGCCGCTAAACGCGACACCGTGCCGCCCAACACCTTTGTAGAGAGGCTCTTTAAGCCATCTGTGGTGTGGCAGGGTGAGAACGGAGAAGGCAATGCGGACCTGATCACACCCCCAACCACCAAACACAACACAGACAACATTGGGAGTCCAGATACCGAGATAACACCCTCTGCTCATGAGATCATGGCAGTTATCGCTCCCTGGACCGAACCTTTCCTGGCCTACCTTAATAGGCAAGAAGTCCCCGACGATCAAAACGAGGCGTGATGCATAGTTTGGCGCTCTAAAGCCTTTAAAGTGCATGAGGGTGAACTACATAAAAGAAGTACTACCGGAGTCCTTCAAAGTGTATCTCCGAAGAAGAGGGAAGGCAGCTCTTGGTAGAAATACATGTCGGTGTCGGCGGTCATCACGCCGCAGCCCACGCCCTTGTAAGCAAGGCATTCCGGATAGGCTTTTCCTGGCCTACGGCTCGAGCTGATGCTCAAGACCTTGTCCAATGCTGCATGGGCTGCCACGTTTTCGCCAATCAAAGCCACATGCCTCCCACCGCATTAAGAACAATCCCCATTACTTGGCCCTTTGTGGTCTGGGGGCTTGACATGGTTGGACCCCTTAAAGGGGGAAGCCACAAAAAGAAATACTAGCTGGTCATGGTGGACAAATTCACTAAATGGATAGAGGCCAAACCAGTAAAAACAGCTGAGGCCGGATCAGTGATTGACTTTATATCCGGCGTAGTCCACTGTTATGGTGTCCCGCACAGTATCATCACTAATAATGGCTCTAACTTCACGGTTGATGAGGTGAAAACATGGTGCACTAAGTTGGGCATTAAACTCGACTATGCATCTGTATACCACCCTCAAACAAACGGCCAAGTTGAATGGGCCAATGGCCTGATCATTAGTGGTATTAAGCCTAGACTAGTGCGCTCTTTACGAGAATCAGATAAGCACTGGGTTGAGGAACTCGATTCCGTACTCTGGGGACTCTGGACCACGCCCAATCAAATGACCGGACACCTTTCTTTATGGTGTACGGCGCAGAAGCTGTACTGCCCTGCGATATTATTCATGACTCACCTAGAGTGCGCATGTATGAAGAGAAAGAGGCTGAACTAGATCGACAGGACGACCTAGATGGACTTGAAGAGGAGCACGACATTGCCAAGGCCCATTCAGGATTCTATCAACAACAGGCCAGGCGTTACCAAAGTATAGAAGTGCGGGCCAAAACATACAGCGTCAGAGAACTTGTTCTACGCCTCCCTGAGAAGAAAAAAGGATAAGCTCAAACCTGAATGGGAGGGCCCCTTCATAATAGATGAATTCCTTACTAGAGGACCCTATCGCCTTCACAATGCCGAGGATAATCGCCTTGAGCAAAACCCATGGAACGCCGCCCGGCTCCGAAGATTTTATGCATAATTCGGCCTCCTTAGGTCCCATTTTAAACTAGATTTTTTCTATTTTCCCTCCCATTTTACTTTTTCCCCTTCTCTCCTTAAACTGTATGTCCGGATAAATCGCATTGTTGGGAGTACGCATCTTTAAATGTATACACCCCACCATACATGGGGGCTTCTTTTGAAAGAAGCATTTTATTGAAAAGCTTACAAGATCCTTTTGTCCGTACTATCTGTTGCTTCTACCATTATATGCACCTTTATGAGTTAAGTTTTTGCCAAGCTGGGTTGTCTTGCTCCTGTGCTTACACCCTACGTTCCCGATTGTTCGGCTAGGGTGTAAAGGGAGCACCTCTGCAATTGTTACAACCAGGTTATCCGGACTTGTACCTCAGACGGGTGAAGCCGAAAGCTAGCATTCTTAAGGGATTAACTGGTCGGCACATGTACAACAGTTTGTTCCAGGCAAAATTTATGAAATTGGCTGTCTGTACTTCAGATACAAGCCCAGCCCAAGGAAAGGAACCCCTAATGGAACTATTTTTCTTGGAAGACATTTCTTATGTTAAACAATAATATAACATAACTCCACCGAATACATTTTGTTTGTTCAAGCAATATGGTCGGATTGCCTGGTTTCCGACAATACTAAATGTATCCTAGTCAAACATAGTATACGGAAACACTCCAACTTTTTGGTTCGGATGTAGAAGCCGATGGTCTGCGATGACAAAATTTTCATACAATTCGGCAGGAGATAAGTTCGTCCATAAAGTACATGGGTACATCAAATCGAACACTCACTCCCTTTCTACGCCTCTAGTAGGCTATCTAATTTACAATCTTGTTGCGAAAATTTTGTCACTGTCATTACTTGGTCGTATACCAGGCTTACAGGAATTTCCTTCCCATCAGGTCCCCTCGGTCCAACCCAGGCCATGTGGTTCAGGTCAAGACCGGTATAGCGTGTCTTCACCATGGCCCATGCCTCTCATGCACCTTCACGGCATGCGGACGTCTTCCACAGCTCGAAACAACGTCGGGCACCTTTGAATAGATCAGCCAACCCCTCCATACTTTCTGGAGGAACGTCAGAAGGCCATAAGGCCTTGGCCATATTCTTCATAGCCTTCTAAGCATGCTCGTGCAGCTTTGCCAGCTCCTTCAGAACGTCGCTTTGTAGGATGGGCCTTTCCTCTTTGGGGCAGCCGGTCAACATACCTGTATCAACCCGAACTATAACATTCCGCATTATGAGTAAATCAATAATTCGGACGGTTCACAAGCCATACCGAATATGCCGCCCTTCAGCTTCTGGTTTTTCTGTTGTGCCTCCAAGAGCTGAGCCTTCAAGCTCTTTATCTCTTTGGCTTGTTTCTTCACTTATTCTTCTAGATTCTTATCTTTGCCATAATACATTGGGGCACTCATTATTTCTTCAAGCTCGGAGACAGTGGCATTTAGCTGTGTCTGGCTTGTCTCAAGCTCCTGGGTCAGCACACTGTTCTTCTCCTTGAGAACCTGCGGTCATCAAACGATCCTCAAATCGGTTTTGTCCACCCGCTTTAAGTCTCGGGGGCTACTACTATCTATCCACTACGTTCATAAAGATATGTACCTGCATATCCTTCGAGAACAGGCAAGCAACCCCGGTGAGTCCGTCCCAGACAGCCCGGGAGTGTGCACATACAGTGCTTAGAGCAGTAAGCTCCGGCTTCGTTAAGGCAGGGGCGTGCAGGGCTTCTTTCAAGTGGTGATGATTCATAGCACTCTCGACTTCGGAGTTAGCAACGTACATCTCATCCGGCTCTCCGTGAGTCGAATGAGACGGTGCCGCATCAGCATGCGCCCCCGTCCTAGCTGGTATCTTCGGTGCCGTATTAGTCGCGGCCCGGCTGGCTGGGATCTTGTTCATGGTTTGTCGTATACCCGTCCTGTGATGACAAAAGGAGGATGAGAATGACAATTTGGCTTCATGCCCAAATATTAGATAAGAGGAATATACCTTTTCGGTGATGGAGCAGGTTCAGTGGTGCTTCCAACTTCCTTTCATTTTGCATGACCTTTCCGCGAAGGTGTTGACCTTCTCTTGGTCGCTCGCCCTTGAGTATGGCTCGTTGAGCGCTGATCCTGCGAAACATGGTTCAATGCAGAGGATAAGGAGACGCGCAGAAGTATCTCTTTCCCTTGAGAATACAATTTCTGAATACTTACCTTCACGAAAGGATAAAGGTTGGGATAGTCAGCCGCAATGGCTACCTCCGAGCTGTCAAGGCTCGCCTGATAGTAGACTCCATCTTCAAACTCTATAGATACGTCTGGATCCTCATGGAATCTGGAGTCCTCGTTGCGATCGTGATCCTTTGGCTGGGGGCGGGGCAGTTAATGTTCTTGATGATTTGCCTCCATGACTATTTAAAGAAGCAACCAGGGGATTCAGCTAATGCATCTCAATGAGTAAAAAAATATTGAGCGGTTAGAAAACTTACCCATTCAATGGCATTGTACATGGAGAAGGCCTCTCGGCAATTTAAACGAAGGAAGTCTTTTTCTTCTCCTTTATAGAGGTCGACCAGTGCTGCTGCCAATGCAGTTTGGCTATCCGGACCCTTTCGCCTGTAGAGGGATGCGTCCTCCTCCCCGTTATAGTTCAATAAGGGAGTTACCCTGGATTGAAGTGGTTGGATGCATCTCTGTATTGCAATAGCCATAACTTCCACTATGGAGAGTCCAGAATGGGTAGTACCTTGATCTTGTTTACCAATCTCATCACTTCCGCACTGTCTTCCTGAGCAGGGGACTTGGGACGCTAGCTATATAGCTTCTTCAAGGGGGCGGTGGAGAATTATGGCAGTCCGCACTGAATAGGGTCCGGAAGGGGTACATCATCGAATAGAACCATTCCGAAGACCATTCGGCGGATCCCTTCTTCGGAGTCCCGACTGTGTAGCCATATCCGGCTATGCACCATACTTCGGTGCCGCCCACTTCAAAAATAGAACCGCCACCCTGATGGCGGGGGACGAGGCAGAAGAACTTTTTCCATAGTTAAAAGTGAGCATTGCAACCCAAAAACAATTTGCAAAGGGCGACAAAACCGGAGATATATAAAATAGAACCTGGTGTGAGGTTGTGTAGCTGGATCCTGTAGTGTTCCAGTAGGCCCCTAAGGAAGGGGTGGATTGGGAATCCCATGCCCCTCAAAAGGAATAAGGTGAAGCACACCCTCTCCCCTTGGCTGGGATTGGGGAAATTCTCCGCCAATGCATCAACACCTATAGTAGTGACCCTGCCCGTATGGAGACTAAATCTGAGGGAGGAAGATATCCTTGCGTTTGGAGCCAACTGAGCTGGAGGTGGGATACGGAGCAACTCTGTCAGTCCCCTTTTTTGAGGGCCATGAGGGTGCCAGGAGGAGCCAGGGGCACTCGCCATGGTCTGAAATTTTCCGTGGCTTGCTCTGTTGCTTTTGGTGCAATGTGGGATGGCGTTTTGAAGGTCTCGCCTCGTTTTATAGACGCAGTTTGTGCCTGTCAGGAATATTGAAATACAGGGATAACAGACAGTTCGCATTCACTCGGACGCGTGGAAATTGAGGCGACGGCAGGTAGGAATCATAAAGACTGGGTGCGGAAACCGATGCTGGACTATCATCAATCCGGAGTATAATGGGGAACCCGCTTTGCAAAGCCGAAGACTTCCGTCTGCATACTACATCGTCATTGAAGGCAAGTTCTGGGGCTACTGAGGGAGTCCTAGATTCGGGGGTCCTCAGGTGTCCGGCCTAGGAGTATGGGCCGGGTTGCATGGGTCGTACAGGAACAAGCTAGAGATTTTCTACCGTGTCTGGATTGCACTTCTCAATACGTGGACGCAAGAATAGAGTCTAGAGGTTTCCTTCCCTGATAAACCATCCTTGTATAAACCCTAGACCCCCTCCAGTGTGTATATAAACGGGAGGGGATAGTCTGTGCAGGATAACTTTTCATCATCATCGGAATCTTCATAGGCTAGACATCTAGGGTTAGCCATTACGATCTCGAGGTAGATCAACTCTTGTAATCTTCATACTCGTCGAATATAATCAAGTAGGAGTAGGGTTTTACCTCCATCAAGAGGGCCCGAACCTGGGTAAACACCGTGTCCCCTGGCTTCCTGTTACCATCAATCCCTAGACGCACAGCTTGGGCCCCCTAGCTGAGATCCGCCGGTTTTGACACCGACAGGCGCCCCTCGGGCTGCACTATCCCCAAGTCGCATGGGTCCGTCCTTGCGACATGTATCCTTCTTGCATTCATCAAAACTTCCTAATCATCTCCCATGAGTTGATTTATATGATCATCACCTACCTGCTTCGAGTCCTATCCGCTTTGCGGTCTCTCTACGTTGCTGACTCGTCCTTTGTTCATCCCGCAATGGGGGCTACCTATGCTGGCACAACGCTTGCGCTCGGGTCCGTCCCTGCAACACTGATAAATCCTAAGGATCAAGCTCTGACTCGCGACCCACCTCGCGTATGACACCTCACCAGGTCCTCGGTGCCTTCGTATTCCCACGGAAGGATCAAGGGTAGGTAGCAAGCACCGTAGGGGGTCATATTCTCTTCCGCAGGCTAACATGCAGGTACACCTAAAGCCTAGCTAAAGTGGGCCCGGTGGCCACAACCTTATCACGCGAGTTGCTTGCATGTTAAAGGGGGGCACCTGAGCATCATGCCTTAGGAGGTCCTGCTGGCTCTCCAGCCCTCACCCCCTGGGCTTGACCACGGCATCGTGACCTGGCATACCAGTGGCGGTTGAGTCTGCTCGAGGGCCGGGACCCGAGGACGTAGAGCACCTGGACAAGCAAGAAAAGATAATGGGCGTCGCCGTCCCTACCTAGCGGCGCTACCACGAAGGCATGAGTGGGCACCACCCAGGAGAATCGCTACGAGTTCACTAAAAGATAAGTCGCTCACATGTCGGCATAAATCTCACGACCCAATCGCACGACTTTCGCAGTCCCGCTCGGACAATGTCGCTTCCCTTTCCATTTCTTGGACAGTTGCTTGCACGCCAATGGGTCCTCATGAGCATCACGCCTCAGGAGCTCTTAACGGACCTCTGGCTGCTCACCTCCTGGCCTTGACCACGGCATCGTGACCTAGCATACCAGCGATCGCTGAAGCCTATCTGGGGACTGGGTCCTATCGGCATAGAGCGCTATGCTACGTAAGGGGGCAGAACAGGAGAACCGTGCCGGAGTGGGACACGTGTGTTCCACACAGTAACATGAAGAGTGACGTTAGAATTAAAGCATCACAATTCTTACATGCCCCCGCGGGGCTGGTCATAAGTCTGCGCAGGGAAACAAAAGAAGAAAGGCTTCGAAGAACCAGGCCGGTGCGCGTCACTGGCGACGCCGATGCTACCGTGCTCCGGGAATGACGGGAGCTTGGCGGCACGTAGCTGCCGTCGGTGGACACCGGAGAATCACTGGGCTCAGGAGAGTCGCTGGATTCCCAAGAGTCGTCGTTTCTGCTGGAGGAGACGCCGGCGGGGTCGGAGGCGGGCCCAACACCCGCAACTGAGTCCCGTGGGCTGCTTCCTCCAGGGCAGCACTCCAGCCGCTGGCCCTCCTAGTCGAAGACCTTCAAGAATAGAGTGGAGGCGTCGTCGTACTCGAAGTGGATTGTGAGGGCCCCATCCGCGCGGTAGGCACGGGCGACCTCGACCCACCCACGGGTCAAGAAGACATCGCCGGGAGGAACCACCTCGACCTTCAGCCTCGGTGGCAAGGCTGCTGCACCCGGCATGTTGCAGCCACAGCTCGAGCGGCCCCTCGGCGGTATCTCATCGGCGAAAAACCTCAGGAGCCGGTTCCACGAGCCGGGCAGCATCGCTACCCACACCACGAACTCACGTGAGGTACCCTCGGCGTGGATTTGCGTCCCTGCTGGCCGCATGACTTCAGCTTGCCCGCTGCCACCCGGGACCGCTCGGTAGCGCACATTGTCGTCCTGCGCACGGGCGTACAAGGGAAGGGGGAAGCCGGGCAGAGGCCGTGCTTGCCAAGACCTGGTCACCTCCCACCTCGTGCCGGTGTTGCAGGGAAGGCAAAACCATTTCGTCGGCGGTAGTGGTTCAGGCCCCTCCCGAGGGGCTTTTCCCTTTTCTGCCACAGAGAATCTCCTGATCGGCGCCATGGATGCTACGGTAAGGTGGAGAAGAAGGAGGGACGAGCAGAGAGAAGATGAAGAAAGAGATGAGCAAGGGGGGCTCCGCTCCTCCCCTCATATAGACAGAGGGAGGCCAACCACCGGCCTCCATGACCTCGCGCAATGATGTCTCTCTGCATGCAGCATCGACTCGTCAAGTCGGGCGGTTGTCGAGGCAGCATGGGGAAGTGGAGACTCCCACGTCCCATCAATCGCCATGCATTGTCCAAGGCCACAGGCGGTTAGGGCCCGCGGTGCTCGGCACTTGCCCTTTGGCTTCACCCAGAAGCCAAGTACGAGCAAACCTTGGGACCGGGGACTACTGTCGGCGTTGTGGATATGAGGGTACCCAGACTTGCCTGCCTGCCGCTGATGTCTACTATGCAACCTTCTTCTTTTAGACGTTGTTGGGCCTCCAAGTGCAGAGGTTTGTAGGACAGTAGCAAATTTCCCTCAAGTGGATGACCTAAGGTTTATCAATCTGTGGGAGGCATAGGATGAAGATGGTCTCTCTCAAACAACCCTGCAACAAAATAACAAAGAGTCTCTTGTGTCCCCAACACACCCAATACAATGGTAAATTGTATAGGTGCACTAGTTCGGCGAAGAGATGGTGATACAAGTGCAATATGGATGGTAGATATAGGTTTTTGTAATCTGAAAATATAAAAAAAGCAAGGTGATTAATGATAAAAGTGAGCACAAACGATATTGCAATGCTAGGAAACAATGCCTAAGGTTCATACTTTCACTAGTGCAAGTTCTCGCAACAATAATAACATATCTGGGTCATATAACTATCCCTCAACATGCAACAAAGAGTCACTCCAAATTCACTAATAGCGGAGAACAAACGAAGAGATTATTGTAGGGTACGAAACCCCTCAAAGTTATCATTTCTGATCGATCTATTCAAGAGTCCGTAGTAAAATAACATGAAGCTATTCTTTCCGTTCGATCTATCATAGAGTTCATACTAGAGTAACACCTTAAAACACAAATCAACCAAAACCCTGATGTCACCTAGATACTCCAATGTCACCTCAAGTATCCTTGAGTATGATTATACGATATGCATCACACAATCTCAGATTCATCTATTCAAACCAACACAAAGTACTTCAAAGAGTGCCCCAAAGTTTCCACCGGAGAGTCAAGACGAAAATGTGTGCCAACCCGTATGCATAAGTTCACAAGGTCACTGAACCCACAAGTTGATCACCAAAACATACATCAAGTAGATCACGTGAATATCCCATTGTCAGCACAGATAAGCACATGCAAGACATACATCAAGTGTTCTCAAATCCTTAAAGACTTAATCCGCTAAGATAACTTCAAAGGGAAAACTCAATCCATTACAAGAGAGTAGAGGGGGACAAACATCATAAGATCGAACTATAATAGAAAAGCTCGCGATACATCAAGATCGTGCCAAATCAAGAACACGAGAGAGAGGGAGAGATCAAACACATAGCTACTGGTACATACCCTTAGCCCCGAGGGTGAACTACTCCCTCCTCGTCAAGGAGAGAGCCGAGATGATGAAGATGGCCACCGGTGAGGGATCCCTCCAACGGCAGGGTGCCGGAACAGGGTCCCAATTTATTTTTGGTGGCTACAGAGGCTTGCGGTGGTGGAACTCCCGATGTATTGTGCTCCTCGATGTCTTCAGGGTATGTGAGTATATATAGGCAGAAGAAGTCGGTCAGGGGAGCCACGAGGGGCCCACGAGGGTGGGGGGCACGCCCAAGGGGGTAGGGCGTGCCCTGGACCCTCCTGGTATCCTCGAAGCTTCCCTGACGTCTACTCCAAGTCTCCTGGATTGCTTCCATTCTAGAAATAACTCTCCCGAAGGTTTCATTCTTTTTGGACTCCGTTTGATATTCCTTTTCTTCGAAACACTGAAATAGGCAAGAAAACAGCAATTTGGGCTGGGCCTCCGGTTAATAGGTTAGTCCCAAAAATAATATAAAAGTCTATAATAAAGCCCATTAAACATCCAAAACAGATAATATGATAGCATGGAACAATCAAAAAATATAGATACATTGGAGACGTACCAGCCGCCCATGGCGTGGCTCCATCGACGGCCTGGTACAACCCAGCCTGAACATCAATAACTAAAGACCCTCTAGCTAATAACTATGGACCCGCAGGTCTGTGGTAAACTACTCACAACTCATCATAGAGGCCTTGGAAATGATGTAGAGGCCCTTCATGGTCGATTCCCCCTCCGGCGGAGCGCCGACGAAGTCTCCCAGACGGGATCTCGCGGATACAGAAGGTTGCGGCGATGGAATTAGGTTTTCGTGGTGCTCCCCGATGTTTTCAAGGTACGGGAGTATATATAGGCGAAACAAGTACGTCGGTTGAGCCTCGAGGGGCCCACGAGGGTGGGGGGGCGCCCACCCCCGGCGCGCTGGGCACCCTCGTGGCCGCCTCGTTTGTTGCTTGACGTCCACTCCAAGTCTCCTGGTTTGCATTTATTCCAAAAAGATCGCTCTCGAAGGTTTCATCCTGTTTGGACTCCGTTTGATAATCCTTTTCTTCGAAACACTGAAATAGGCAAAAAAAACAGCAATTCGGGCTGGGCCTCCAGTTAGTTGGTTAGTCCCAAAAATGATATAAAAGTGTAAAGTAAAGCCCATAAACATCCAAAACATGTAATATAATAGCATGGAACAATCAAAAATTATAGATACGTTGGAGACGTATCAAGCATCCCCAAGCTTATTTCCTGCTCGTCCTCAAGTACGTAAATGATAAAAACAGAATTTTTGATGTGGAATGCTACCTAGCATAATTCTCAATGTAATTTTCTTTATTGTGGCATGTATGTTCAGATCCAAATGATTCAAAATAAAAGTTCATATTGACATGAAAACAATAATACTTCAAGTATACTAACAAAGAAATCATGTCTTCTCAAAATAACTTGGCTAAAGAAAGCTATCCCTACAAATCATGTCTGGCTATGCTCTATCTTCATCACATAAAGTATTTAATCGTGCACAGCCCCGATGACAAGCCAAGCAATTGTTTCATACTTTAGTATTCTCAAACTTTTTCAACTTTCACGCAATACATGAGCATGAGCCATGGACATAGCACTATATGTGGAATAGAATGGTGGTTGTGGAGAAGACAAAAAAAGGAGAAGATAGTCTCACATCAACTAGGTGTATCAACAGGCTATGGAGATGCCCATTAATAGATATCAATGTGAGTGAGTAGGGATTGCCATGCAACGGATGCACTAGAGCTATAAATGTATGAAAGCTCAACAAAAGAAACTAAGTGGGTGTGCATCCAACTCGCTTGCTCACGAAGACCTAGGGCATTTTGAGGAAGCCCGTCATTGGAATATACAAGCCAAGTTCTATAATGAAAAATTGCCACGAGTATATGAAAGTGAAAACATAGGAGACTCTCTATCATGAAGATAATGGTGCTACTTTGAAGCACACGTGTGGAAAAAGGATAGTAACATTGTCCCTTCTCTCTTTTTCTCTCATATTTTTTGTTTTGGTGGGCTTCTTTGGCCTCTTTTTTTTTATTTGGGCTTCTTTGGCCTCTTTTATTTTTTTGTAAAGACCGGAGCCTCATCCCGACTTGTGGGGGAATCATAGTCTCCATCATCCTTTCCTCACTTGGGACAATGCTCTAATAAGATCATCACACTTTTATTTATTTACAACTCAAGAATTACAACTCAATACTTTGAACAAAATATGACTCTATTTGAATGCCTCCAGCGGTGTACCGGGATATGCAATGAATCAAGAGCGACATGTATGAAAGAATTATAAAGGTGGCTTTGGCACAAATACGATGTCAACTACATGATCATGCAAAAGCAATATGACAATGATGGAGCGTGTCATAGTAAACGGAACGGCGGAAAGTTGCATGGCAATATATCTCAGAATGGCTATGGAAATGCCATAATAGGTAGTTATGGTGGATGTTTTGAGGAAGGTATATGGTGGGTGTATGATACCGGTGAAAGTTGCGCGGCACAAGAGAGGCTAGCAATGGTGGAAGGGTGAGAGTGCGTATAATCCATGGACTCACATTAGTCATATAGAACTCATATACTTATTGCAAAAGTTTATTAGCCCTCGAAGAAAAGTACTACTACGCATGCTCCTAGGGGAAAGGTTGGTAGGAGTTAACCATCGCGTGATCCCGACCTCCACTCATAAGGAAGGAAATCAAAGAACACCCCATGCAACAAATTTGTCACACAACTTTTACCATATGTGCATGCTACGGGACTTGCCAACTTTAACACAAGTATTTCTCAATTTCATAATTACCAACTAGCATGACTCTAACATTACCACCTTTATATCTCAAAACAATTATCAAGTATCAAACTTCTCATAGTATTCAATGCACTTTATATGAAAGTTTTTATTACGAAAGAAAATTACCATGTTGTTTAAGACTCTCTAAATAATATAAGTGAAGCATGAGAGTTCATCTATTTCTTCAAAATAAAACCACCACCGTGCTCTAAAAAGATATAAGTGAAGCACTCGAGCAAATGACAAACTACTCCGAAAGATATAAGTGAAGATCAATGAGTAGTCGAATAATTATGTAACTATGTGAAGACTATCTAACATTTAAGAATTTCAGATCTTGGTATTTTATTCAAACAGCAACCAAAACAAAACAAAATGACATTTCAAGGATAGCACACATCATGTGAAGAAGCGAAAACTTAGGTTCAACCGATACTAACCGATAATTGTTGAAGAACAAAGGTGGGATGCCTACCGGGGCATCCCCAAGCTTGGATGCTTGAGACTTCTTGAAATATTATCTTGGGGTTCCTTGGGCATCCCCAAGCTTGAGCTTTTGTGTCTCCTTAATTCCTTTTATATCACGGCTTCCCTACATCTTAAAAACTTCATCCACACAAAACTCAAGAAGAACTCGCGAGATAAGTTAGTATAAATCAACGCAATAACCTTATCATTCTCTACTGTAACAAATCACTAAAATTATTATTCAAAATTTCATACTAAATGCATCTGCATATTTAATACTCCTATCCTCAAATAGAATCATTAAACAAGTAAACATATGCAAACAATGCAAACATAACAACAATCTGCCAAAACAGTACAGTCTGTAAAGAATGCATGATTCATCATACTTCCCTAACTCCAAAAATTATGAGAAAAAAATAAACAGTAGAAAATTTATCAGAGCTTATTTTGCCAAAAGTTTCAATAATTTATCATATTCTCACTTTTCTAGGGAATTTTTGCAACATCGATAAACTTTCTGTTTTCAAACAGCAACAAGTATACTTGCAAAATAAGCATGGTAAAGGCTATCCTTGACATTTTTATAGAAAACATAGATGCAAAACATTATTCTAAATAACAGCAAGCAAATACTAACAAAAGAAAATGATGCTCCAAGAAAAACACATATCATGTGGTGAATAAAAATATAGCTCCAAGTAAAGTTACCGATGAACGAAGACGAAAGAGGGGATGCCTTCCGGGGCATGCCCAAGCTTAGGCTCTTGGTTGTCCTTGAATATTACCTTGGGGTGCCATGGGCATCCCCAAGCTTAGGCTCTTGCCACTCCTTATTCCATAGTCCATCAAATCTTTACCCAAAACTTGAAAACTTCACAACACAAAACTCAACAGAAAACTCGTAAGCTCTGTTAGTATAAGAAAATAAACCACCACTTAGGTACTGTAATGAACTCATTCTAACTTCATATTGGTGTGATATCTACTATATTCCAACTTCTCTCCGGTTCATACCCTCCGATACTACTCATAGATTCATCAAAATAAGCAAACAACACAATGAAAACAGAATCTGTCAAAAACAGAACAGTCTGTAGTAATCTGTATCATTCGAATACTTCTATAACTCCAAAAAATCTGAAATAAATTGGTGGACATGAGGAATTTGTCTATTAATCATCTGCAAAAATAATCAACCTAAAATCACTCTGCAGTAAAAAAAATGGAAGTTAATCTCGTGAGCGCGAAAGTTTCTGTTTTTTACAGCAAGATTGCAAAGACTTCACCCAAGTCTTCCCAAAGGTTCTAATTGGCACAAACACGAATTAAAACATTAAACCACATCTAACCAGAGTCTAGATGAATTATTTATTACTGAACAGGAGCAAAAGCAAAGGAAAAAAATAAAATTGGGTTGCCTCCCAACAAGCGCTATCGTTTAACGCCCCTAGCTAGGCATGATGATTTCAATGATGCTCACATAAAAGATAAGAATTGAAACATAAAGAGAGCATCATGAAGAATATGAATTCAAAAATATGTACCTCCCTCATAATAATTTTCAGTAGCATCATGAATGAATTCAACAATATAACCATCACATAAAGCATTCTTTTCATGATCTACAAGCATAGAAATTTTATTACTCTCCACATAAGCAAAATTCTTCTCATTCGGAATAGTGGGAGTATCATAAGAGACTCGAATACTATAAATTGTTTCCACATTAAAAGAGTAATGTTCAGAAAAAGGGTAATCATAATCATGACAAGTTTATAAATATAATCTTACTACTTTTTATAGCATAAGTGTCATCACAATAATCATCATAAATAGGACGCATGCTATCTTCATATTAAATTTTCTCATCAAAACTTGGGAGGCTAAAAATATCATCTTCATCAAACATAGCTTCCCCAAGGTTATGGCTTTGCATATCATTAGCATCATGGATATTCAAGGAATCCATACTAACAACATTGCAATCATTCTCATCATACAAAGATCTAGTACCAGACATTTTAATGCATTCTTCTTCTAGCAATTGAGCACAATTTTCCTTACCATCATTTTCACGAAAGATATTAAAAAGATGAAGCGTACGAGGCAAACTCAACTCCATTTTTTTGTAGTTTTCTTTTATATACTAAACTAGTGATAAAACAATAAACTAAAAGATTCGATTGCAAGATCTAAAGATATACCTTCAAGAACTCACCTCCCCGGCAACGGCGCCAGAAACGAGCTTGATGTCTACTACGCAACCTTCTTCTTGTAGACATTTTTGGGCCTCCAAGTGCAGAGGTTTGTAGGACAGTAGCAAATTTCCCTCAAGTGGATGACCTAAGGTTTATCAATCCGTGGGAGGCGTAGGATGAAGATGGTCTCTCTCAAACAACCCTGCAACCAAATAACAAAGAGTCTCTTGTGTCCCCAACACACCCAATACAATGGCAAATTGTATAGGTGCACAAGTTCGGCGAAGAGATGGTGATACAAGTGCAATATGGATGGTAGATATAGGTTTTTATAATCTGAAAATATAAAAACAGCAAGGTAACTAATGATAAAAGTGAGCACAAACGATATTGCAATGCTAGGAAACAAGGCCTAAGGTTCATACTTTCACTAGTGCAAGTTCTCTCAGCAATAATAACATAACTGGATCGTATATCTATCCCTCAACATGCAACAAAGAGTCACTCCAAAGTCACTAATAGCAGAAAACAAACAAAGAGATTATTGTAGGGTACGTAACCACCTCAAAGTTATCCTTTCTGATCGATCTATTTAAGAGTCCGTGGTAAAATAACATGAAGCTATTCTTTCCGTTCGATCTATCATAGAGTTCGTACTAGAGTAACACCTTAAGACACAAATCAACCAAAACACTAATGTCACCTAGATACTCCAATGTCACCTCAAGTATCCGTGGGTATGATTATACGATATGCATCACACAATCTTAGATTCATCTATTCAAACCAACACAAAGTACTTCAAAGAGTGCCCCAAAGTCTCCACCGGAGAGTCAAGGCGAAAACGTGTGACAACCCCTATGCATAAGTTCATAAGGTCACTGAACCCGCAAGTTGATCACCAAAACATACATCAAGTAGATCATGTGAATATCCCATTGTCAGCACAGATAAGCACATGCAAGACATACATCAAGTGTTCTCAAATCCTTAAAGACTCAATCTGATAAGATAACTTCAAAGGGAAAACTCAATCCATTACAAGAGAGTAGAGGGGGAGAAACATCATAATATCCAACTATAATAGCAAAGCTCGCGATACATCAAGATCGTGCCAAATCAAGAACACGAGAGAGAGAGAGAGAGAGAGAGAGAGAGAGATCAAACACATAGCTACTGGTACATACCCTCAGCCCCAAGGGTGAACTAGTCCCTCCTCGTCATGGAGAGCGTCGGGATGATGAAGATGGCCACCGGTGAGGGATCCCCCCTCCGGCAGGGTGCCGGAACAGGGTCTCGATTGGTTTTTGGTGGCTACAGAGGCTTGCGGTGGCGGAACTCCCGATCTATTGTGCTCCTCGATGTTTTCAGGGTATGCGAGTATATATAGGCAAAAGAAGTCGGTCAGGGGCCCACGAGGGTGGGGGCGTGCCCAAGGGGGTAGTGCTTGCCCTGGACCCTCATGGCTTCCTCGAAGCTTCCCTGACGTCTACTCCAAGTCTCCTGGATTGCTTCCGTTCAAAAATAACTCTCCCGAAGGTTTCATTCTGTTTGGACTCCGTTTGATATTCCTTTTCTTCGAAACACTGAAATAGGCAAGAAAACATCAATTTGGGCCTCCGGTTAATATGTTAGTCCCAAAAGTAATATAAAAGTGTTAATAAAGCCCATTAAACATCCAAAACAGATAATATAATAGCATGGAACAATCATAAATTATAGATACGTTGGAGACGTACCAGCCGCCCATGGTGTGGCTCCTTCGACGGACTGGTACAACCCAGCCTCAACAATCAATAATTTAAGACCCTCGCGAGGGGCCAAGCCTCGCGAGGCAAACGACACCAAGACCTCCAAGGGGATTGGCCCCCTCAGGCTGGCTCCCGAGGAGTGGAGATTTCTATGTAAGGCTCACCTCGCGAGGTTCGGCTGATGTGAGCCATGACAACCAAGGCCAGGCGGGTGCCAGGCAGGCGCCTGCCGGTGCAGAGTACCAGTTTCCTCTTCGGTGCAAAGGAGGCAAGCAGCAGGCACAGAGTCCTGAGGAATCAACCAAAGAGTTTCCATTCTGGTGCAACAAGACAAACACCGCCAGGACGGCAGGATGGAGGTCACCATAGATCCCACCGCAGCGTCACGACCAGTGGCTTTTGCAGGCGAAGACCACTTTAGTCAGGATAGGGCGTACTTGTTGTTTCATTTCAAATCTGGCCGTTGTGGAATCCCTTCCCGCCTACATTTGGGAAGAGGACCAAGGCCACTATAAATAGGACCTAGCCACCACCAATAGAGGAGAAGGTCGAGAGAGTCCATTCCACCCTCACCACCTCACCAGCTCACTTGAGCTCAAGAACACGCCTCCTGAGGTTGTTCTCCACTGTACTAGTTCTTCCTCAGCCCCTTGAGGCAAATCCACCACAAAGCAGGAGTAGGGTTTTACACCGCAAGGTGGCCCAAACCTGGGTAAACTGTTGTGTCTTCCTTTCCCTTTGACCTCGACGCGATAAGCTGTGAGGTTAGCGAGTAGGCAGGTTGGGCTTGTTGAGATCTTCGCATGCACCCTAGAGTTCGAACCTCTCAAGGGTTTGCGGATCCCGAAATCCGACAGACACGACGCACAATAATTGTGACACTCCAAAGTCAAATTCCACATTAATGTATTCACATTCAGAGGGTAAGTCTTCATTAATTGAAGATATACGTTACTTTCTGTGTTGCACATCTAAGCCATCAACATGCATAAGCGTTAGGATGTGTGTCCATTCACCGGACATTCGAGGATTCTAAGATATTTAGCTCACTCCGTAGCTTGCAAAACCTTTTCTCATCCAAGGGCTTTGTGAAGATATCTGCCAATTGCTCTTCGGTGTTGACGTGAATGATATCAATGTCTTCTTTCATGACATGATCTCTGAGAAAGTGATGACGAATCTCAATGTGCTTTGTCTTCGAGTGTTGAACTGGATTGTTGGCAATCTTGATACTGCTTTCATTGTCCAGAAGAATGGCACATGCTTGAAGTTGATGCCATAGTCCTTGAGAGTTTGCTTCATCCAGAGAAGGTAAGAACAGCAAGATCCAGTAGCAATGTATTCAGATTCAGCTGTGGAGAGAGATACACAGTTCTGCTTCTTTGAAGACCAACAGACAAGAGATCGTCCAAGAAAGTGACTGTGCCTGATGTAGACATGCCATCAACCTTGTCACCGGCATAATCAGCATCTGAGAATCCAACTAGATCAAACGTTGAGCCCTTTGGATACCATAATCCTAGTGTTGGGGTGTGAGCCAAATATTAAAGAATTCACTTCACGGCGAGGTGATACGATTCCTCTGGTGCTGCTTGGAATCAGGCACACATGCAAAGGCTAAGCATAATATCTGGCCTAGATGCACATAAGTACAATAATGAACCAATCATGGTGTGGTATACCTTTTGATCGAACTCTGTACATTGTCGTTAGGGCCTAAATGGCTTTTGGTTGGCATTGGCGTTGTGAACTCTTTGTAGTCTTGCATTCCAAACTTCTTCATGCAGTCTTTGAGGTATTTCTCTTGTGATATGAAGATGCCATTTCGCTGTTTACGGATTTGAAGACCAAGAAAGAACTTCAGCTCTCCCATCATGGACATCTGATATTGCTCTTGCATCATGTGTCCAAACTCATCACTTTATTACTTATCAGTGCAGCCGAAGATAATGTCATCCACATATATTTGGCACACAAACAGTTCACCATCATAAGTCTTCGTGAAGAGAGTGGGATCTAGAGAACCAGGTTTGAAGCCTTTGCCCTTCAGGAAGTCTTTGAGTGTGTCATCCCAAGCGTGAGGTGCTTGTTTGAGGCCATACAGTGCCTTGTTGAGCTTGTATACCATATCAGGATGCTTTGGATCTTCAAAACTAGGTGGTTGCGCAACATACACTTCTTCTTCAATTTTGCCGTTGACGAAGGCACTCTACATATCCATTTGGTACAGAAGAATGTTGTTGTGGTTGGCATAGGCTAGCGGTATATGAATTGCTTCAAGCCTAGCCACAGGAGCAAATGTTTCATAAAAGTCAATTCCTTCCACTTGTGTGTAACCTTGAGCAATGAGGCAAGCTTTGTTCTAACAACTTGTCCATGTTCATCTTGCTTGTTGCGATAGATCCATTTGGTGCCAATGATATTGTGCTTGCGAGGATCAGGACGTTTGACAAGCTCCCAGTCATTGTTTAGCTCAAACTATTGAAGGTCTTCTTGCATAGCTTAAATCCATTTAGGTTCCATGAAGGCTTCATCAATTTTCTTGGGTTATGATATAGAGACAAAGGCAAAGCGTCCGCAAAAGTTTGCTAGTTGTGTAGCTCTTGATTGAGTAAGAGGACCTGCTGCATTGATGTTATCAATGATCTTCTCAATTTGGACTTCATTTGCAACCCAAGGATGAACTGGACGAAGATGTTGTTCAGGCTGACTGTTGTTGTCATCTTCAACATTGGCTTCAAGCTGAGCATTGTCTTCATGTTGATTAGGTGCAGAAATGATGATCTCATCTTCAGCTTGTTCCTCGGTGGGTATGATTTCTCCAGTTCCCATTAGCCTGATAGCTTCACTTGGTGTAGCTTCATCTAGCACATTTGACATGTGCTCTCTTTGCGAGCCGTTAGTCTCATTGAACCGCACATCTACAGTTTCAACCACTTTATAGTGAAAGTTTGAAGACCCTGTAGGTCTGCGAATCCTTTCCATAACCAAGCATAAAACCTTCATGTGCTTTCGGTGCAAATTTAAAAGTGTGATGTGGATCCTTGATCTAGCACCTAGAACCAAAGACATTGAAGTAACTGACGTTTGGCTTCTTACCAGTCAGAAATTCATATTATGTCTTCTTGAAGAACTTGTGAAGATAAACTCTGTTGATGATGTGGCATGCAGTGTCAATGGCTTCGGGTAAAAAATTTCTTGGAGTCTTGTATTCATCGAGCATCGTGTGTGCCATCTCGATGAGCGTTCTATTCTTGCGGTCCACGATGCCATTCTGCTGAGGTGCGTATGGAGCAGAGAACTCATGTGTGATACCCAATGTATCAAAATAAATGTCGAGGCCGGCGTTCTTGAACTCAGTGCCATTGTCACTCCGGATGTGCTTGATCTTGATGCCATAATTTGTCATGGCTCGATTTGTGAAGCGCCTGGAGACATCCTGCACCCCAGTCTTATAGAGAATTATGTGCACCCCAGTGTATCTCGGATAATCATCAACAATAACGAAGCCATAGAGATGTGCAGTAGTAGTAAGGGTAGAGTAGTGAGTAGGGCCAAATAAGTCCATGTGAAGCAACTCGAAGGGATGTGATGTAGTCATGATTGTCTTCGAGGGATGTTTGGCTCTAGTCATCTTCTCAGCTTCACAAGCACCACATAGATGATCTTGCTTGAACTTGACACCCTCGATGCCGATGATGTGCTTCTTCTTCATGGGAGTGTGTAAGTTCCTCATGCCCGCATGTCCTAGCCGTAGATGCTAGAGCCAGCACTCTGAAGCTTTTGCTAGAAGACATATGGCAAGCTATGGTCCTGTTGAGAAATCTACCATATACAGATCACCTCTTCGATAGCCTTCGAAGACTAAAGATTTGTCAGATTCCATTAGCACAAGACAACGATATTTTCCAAATATCACAATCATATTCAGATCACAGAGCATTGAGATAGACATTAAGTTGTATCCAAGGGATTCAACAAGCATCACTTTATCCATGTGTTGATCCTTTGAGATAGCAATTCTACCTAGACCCAATACCTTGCTTTTACCAATGTCAGCGAATGTGATGTGGCTTTTAGTAGATGGACGTAAGGTTGAATCCATGAGAAGACTTCGATCACCAGTCATGTGGTTAGTGCAACCGCTGTCCATGATCCATTCAGTGGCTTTCGGAGTCGTACCCTACAGTGCAGTTAGCGGGATAGGCTTCACAAAGAGTATTGTGAAGCAGAAACATGTAGCGAACAAGCATATTATCAAAGTTGAGATTCGGGTTGGGCATGATACGATGCTCGTAAAGAAACCCTGGGACGAAATACATGGTAAGACCATTATGGCACTTTATCTTGCGTCCCACAAGATGTTTTAGGTCCCCAGCATTGGCGTCAAAAGTCTTTGATTTCCGGCTGGAGACCTTTTCCTGCAAGAGAAGTTAATTCTTCTTAACCACACACTTAGAAGAAATAAGTCTAAGTGCAATATCTGAGAACTTTGGCTTGGGAGCCCTAGCAAATAGCTTTGCAGGAGGATAATAATACTCATATGAATATGTAGAAAAATTCTTAGTTTTGTGAACATATCGGTTAGAAGAAACACGTTCATACTCAAGGGTGTGATGATGGTTTTCCTACAAAACATTGGTGTTAGGGTGACCACATATGGTCCTCTGTCTGTATGAAGCCTTTGGGACATATGAAGCCTTTGGTTTGAGGTTTGTCTTCTTCCCTGGTGGTGTCATGACGACATTCACGAGAAGCTTCTCAAGACAACTTTTGGGCACCCAGATCATTTTCAAGGGTGGCCCATTCCTGCAGTTAGTACCAATATATCTGGCAAACACTTCATGATACGTCTCGAATGTATCTTAATTTTTTATGTATTCATGGCATTTTTATAATATTTTTACATGCTTTTGGTATGATTTGGTTAGAACTAACCCAGACTAATGCTGTTTTCAGCAGAACTATCGTGGTGTTGTTTTTGTGCGGAAATAAAAGTTCTCGGAATGCGCTGAAAATCAACAGAGATTTATTCTGGAAAATATAAAAATACTGGAACAAAAACTTATCGGAGAGGAGTCCTGTGGGGCCCACGAGGGTGGGGGCGCGCCCCTATGCCTCGTGGACTCCTCATGGGTCCCCCTAACTTGTTCTCGACGCCAAACCCTCCTATAAATACCCAAACTTCCAGAAAGAAACCTAGATCGGGGGTTCTGCCACCGCAAGCCTCTGTAGCCACCAAAAACCTCTCAGGAGCCTGTTTCGGCACCCTGCCGGAGGGGGGATCCATCACCAGTGGCCATCTTCATCATCCCAGTGCTCTCAATGATGAGGAGGGAGTAGTTCACCCTCGGGGCTGAGGGTATGTACCAGTAGCGATGTGTTTGAACTCTCTCTCTCTCTCTCGTGTTCTTGATATGGCACGATCTTGATGTACCGCGAGCTTTGCTATTATAGTTGGATCTTATGATGTTTCTCCCCCTCTACCTCTGGTAATGGATTGAGTTTTCCCTTTGAAGTTATCTTATCGGATTGAGTCTTTAAGGATTTGAGAACACACTATGTATGTCTTGCATGGGATACCCGTGGTGAAAATGGGGTATTATATTGATTCACGTGATATATGTTTTGGTGATCAACTTGTGGGTTCCGTGACCTTGTGAACTTATGCATAGGGGTTGGCACACGTTTTCGTCTTGACTCTCCGGTAGAAACTTTGGGGCACTCTTTGAAGTTCTTTATGTTGGTTGAATAGATGAATCTGAGATTGTGTGATGCATATCGTATAATCATACCCGCGGATACTTGAGGTGACATTTGAGTATCTAGGTGACATTACGGTTTTAGTTGATTTGTGTCTTAAGGTGTTATTTTACTATGAACTCTAGGGCTGTTTGTGACACTTATAGGAATAGCCCAATGGATTGATTGGAAAGAATAACTTTGAGGTGGTTTCGTACCCTATAATAATCTCTTCATTTGTGCTCCGCTATTAGTGACTTTGGAGTGACTCTTTGTTGCATGTTGAGGGATAGTTACATGATCTAATTATGTTATTATTGTTGAGAGAACTTGCACTAGTGAAAGTATGAACCCTAGGCCTTGTTTCGAAGCATTGCAATACCGTTTACACTCACTTTTACTACTTGCTACCTTGCTCTTTTTATTTCAGATTACAAAAACCTACATCTACCATCCATATTGCACTTGTATCACCATCTCTTCACCGAAGTAGTGCACCTATAGAATTTACCATTGTATTGGGTGTGTTGGGGACACAAGAGACTCTTTGTTATTTGGTTGCAGGGTTGTTTGAGAGAGACCATCTTCATCCTACACCTCCCATGGATTGATAAACCTTAGGTCATCCACTTGAGGGAAATTTGCTACTGTCCTACAAACCTCCGCACTTGGAGGCCCAACAACGTCTACAAGAAGAAGGTTGTGTAGTAGACATCAAGCTCTTTTCTGGCGTCGTTGCCGGGCAAGTTAGTTCTTGAAGTTATATCTTTAGATCTTGCAATTGAATCTTTTAGTTTCTTGTTTTATCACTAGTTTAGTATATAAAAGAAAACTACAAAAAATGATGGAAAGGAAAATTGTGCTTAAGTGCTAGAAGAAGAAATCTATAAAATGTTTGGCACTAAATTTTCGAGCGATGAGCATGATTTCAATGTTGTTAGTATGAAGTCCTTGAATATCCATGATGCTAATGATATGCAAAGCCACAAGCTTGGGGATGCTATGTTTGATGAAGATGATATTTTTTGTCCCACAAATTTTGATGAGCAAGTTTATTATGATGATAGCATACCTCATATTTATGATGATTATATTGATGAAAGTGGGTTTGGAAGAGTGTCAACTTTAGGAAGTAATGATCCCACTATTTTGGAGGATGTTGAATCTTATAATATTTATTAAAGTGGATTTGGAGAGGTCATGACTTTATTTAGTGATGAATCCACTATCTCGGAAGAGGTCCCAATTGATTATGAGAACAAAGTTGCTATCTATGATGATTATTGTGATGACATGTATGCTATAAAGAATAATTATAACCATGAAACTTGTCATCATGATTTTAATTTTCAATTGAATTATGCCTCACATAATAGTTATTTTGTTGAGTTTGCTCCCACTACTATTCACGAGAATAATTTGCTTATGTGGAGAGCAGTAAATTTTCTATGCTTGTAGAACATGAAAAGAATGATTTATGTGAAAGTTATATTGTTGAATTCATTCATGATGCTACTGAAAATTATTATGAGGGAGGAATATATGCTTGTAGGAATTTCAATAATATCAAGTTTCCTCCCTATGTGCTGAAAATCTTGAAGTCATGCTTGTTTTGCTTCCCTATGCTAGTTGATTCTTGTTCCCATAAGTTGTTTTCTCACAAAATCCCTATGCATAGGAAGTGGGTTAGACTTAAATGTGCTTGTCATATTCTTTATGATGCTCTCTTTGTGTTTCAATTCTTATCTTTTATGTGAGCATCATTAAAATCATCATGCCTAGCTAAAAAGGAATTTAAGAAAAGCGCTTGTGGGGAGACAACCCAATATTTACCCTTACTGTTTTTGTGTGTCCGCATGATTAAGATACTGTAGTAATAAAGTGCCAAGTAGAACCTTTGGGAAGACTTGGGTGAAAGTTAATGTGATCTTGCTGTAAAAAAACAGAAACTTTGCGCTCACGAGAATAATTTTCATTTTTAACAGAACAGTGATTTTAAGTTAATTCTTTTTGCAGATGATTAGTATACAAATTCTTCACGCCCACTAATTTATTTCAGAATTTTTGGAGTTACATAAGTATTCGGGAGTTACTGATTACTACAGACTGTTCTGTTTTTGACAGATTCTGTTTTTTATGTGTTGTTTGCTTATTTTGATGAATCTATGAGTAGTATCGGAGGGTATGGACCCTGGGGAAGTTGGAATACAGTATATATTACACCAATATGAATTTATAATGAGTTCAGAACAGTACCAAATGTGGTGATTTATTTTCTTTTACTAACGGAGCTTATGAGATTTTCTGTTGAGTTTTGTGTTGTGAAGTTTTCAAGTTTTGGGTAAAAGTTCGATGGACTATGGAATAAGAAGTGGAAAAGGCCTAAGCTTGGGGATGCCCAAGGAACCCCAAGGTAATATTCAAGTACAACCAAGATCCTAAGCTTGGGGATGCCCCGAAGGCATCCCCTCTTTCGTCTTCGTTCATCGGCAACTTTACTTGGAGCTGTATTTTTATTCACCACATGATATGTGTTTTGCTTGGAGCGTCGTTTTATTTTATTAGGTTTTGCTTGCTGTTTGAATAAAATACCAAGGTCTAAAATTCTTAAATGTTAGAGAGTCTTCACATAGTTTCATAATTATTCGACTACTCATTGATCTTCACTTATATCTTTCGGAGTAGTTGTCATTTGCTCTAGTGCTTCACTTATATCTTTTTAGAGCACGGTCGTGGTTTTATTTTGAAGAAATAGATGAACTCTCATGCTTCACTTATATTATTTTGAGAGACTTTTAGAATATCATGGTAATTTGCTTTGGTTCTGAATTTTGTCCTGATATGATGGGCATCCAAGAGGGATATAATAAAAACTTTCATATGAAGTGCGATGAATACTATGAGAAGTTTGATTCTTTATGATTGTTTTGAGATATGAAGATGGTGATATTAAAGTCATGCTAGTGGAGTAGTTGTGAATTTGAGAGATACTTGTGTTAAAGTTTATGATTCCCGTAGCATGCACGTATGGTAAACCGTTATGTGATGTTATGAAGTTGGAGCATGAGGTATTTTTTGATTGTCATCCTTTGTGTGGAGGTCGGGATCATGCAATGGTTAACTCCTACCAACCCTTCCTCTAGGAGCATGTGTGTAGTACTTTGTTTTGATGACTTGTAGATTTTTGCAATAAGTATGTAAGTTCTTTATGACTAATGTTGAGTCCATGGATTATACGCACTCTCACCCTTCCACCATTGCTAGCCTCTCTTGTGTCGTGCAACTTCCGCCGGTACCATAAACCCACCATTACCTTCCTCAAAACAGCCACCATACCTACCTACTATGGCATTTCCATAGCCATTCCAAGATATATTGCCATGCAACTTTCCACCGTTCCATTTATTATGACACGCTTCATCATTGTCATATTGCTTTGCATGATCATGTAGCCGACATCTTATTTGTAGCAAAGCCACCTTTCATAATTCTTTCATACATGTCACTCTTGAATCATTGCACATCCCGGTACACCGCCGGAGGCATTCACATAGAGTCATATTTTGTTCTAAGCATTGAGTTGTAATTCTTGAGTTGTAAGTAAATAAAAGTGTGATGATCTTCATTATTAGAGCATTGTCCCAGTGAGGAAATGATGATGGAGACTATGATCCCCCCACAAGTCGGGATGAGACTCTGGAAAAAAATGAAAAAATAAAAATAAAAGAGGCCATACAAAAAAGAGAAGGCCCTAAAAAACAAAAAAGAAAAAAAAACAAAAAAATGAGAGAAAAAGAGAGAAGGTGCAATGCTACTATCCTTTTACCACACTTGTGCTTCAAAGTAGCACCACGATCTTCATGATAGAGAGTCTCCTATGTTGTCACTTTCATATACCAGTGGGAATTTTTCATTATAGAACTTGGCTTGTATATTCCAATGATGGGCTTCCTCAAAATGCCCTAGGTCTTCGTGAGCAAGCGAGTTGGATGCACACCCACTTAGTTTCTTTTTGAGCTTTCATACACTTATAGATCTATTGCATCCATTGCATGGCAATCCCTACTCACTCACATTTATATCTATTGATGGGCATCTCCATAGCCCGTTGATACGCCTAGTTGATGTGAGACTATCTCCCTCTTTTTGTCTTCTCCACAACCACCATTCTATTCCACCTATAGTTCTATATCCATGGCTCACGCTCATGTATTGTGTGAAAGTTGAAAAAGTTTGAAAATACTAAAGTATGAAACAGTTGTTTGGCTGAAACCGGGGTTGTGCATAATTTAAATATTTTGTGTGATGAAGATAGAGCATAGCCAGACTATATGATTTTGTAGGGATAGCTTTCTTTGGCCATGTTATTTTGAGAAGACATGATTGCTTTATTAGTATGCTTGAAGTATTATTATTTTTATGTCAATATTAAACTTTTGTTTTGAATCATATGGATCTGAATATTCTTGCCACAATAAAGAAAGATTACATTGATAAATATGTTAGGTAGCATTCCACATCAAAAATTATGTTTTTATCATTTACCTACCCGAGGACGAGCAGGAATTAAGCTTGGGGATGCTGATACGTCTCCAATGTATCTATAATTTTTGATGTATTCATGCCATGTTTATAATATTTTTACATGCTTTTGGTATGATTTGGTTAGAACTAACCAGGACTGATGCTATTTTCAGTAGAACTACCGTGGTGTTGTTTTTGTGCAGAAATAAAAGTTCTCGAAATGCACTGAAAATCAACGGAGATTTTTTCTGGAAAATATAAAAAATACAAGAACAAAAAGTTATCGGAGAGGAGTCCCGTGGGGCCCATGACGGTGGGGGCGCGCCCACCCCGCTAGGATGCGCCCCTGTGCCTCGTGGACTCCTCGTGGGTCCCCCTAACTTGTTGTCGACGCCAAACCCTCCTATTAATACCCAAACTTCCAGAAAGAAACCTAGATAGGGAGTTCCGCTGCCGCAAGCCTCTGTAGCCACCAAAAATCTCTCGGGGACCCGTTCCGGCACCCTGCTGGAGGAGGGATCCATCACCGGCGGCCATCTTCATCATCCCGGTGCTCTCCATGACGAGGAGGGAGTAGTTCACCCTCGGGGCTGAGGGTATGTACCAGTAGCTATGTGTTTGATCTATATCTCTCTCTCATGTTTTTGATATGGCACAATCTTGATGTACCACGAGCTTTGCTATTATAGTTGGATCTTATGATGTTTCTCCCCCTCTACATCTTGTAATGGACTGAGTTTTCCCTTTGAAATTATCTTATCGAATTGAGTCTTTAAGGATTTGAGAACACTTGATGTATGTCTTGCGCGGGATACCCGTGGTGACAATGGGGTATTCTATTGATTCACTTGATGTATGTTTTGGTGATCAACTTGCGGGTTCCGTGACCTTGTGAACTAATGCATAGGGGTTGGCACACGTTTTCGTCTTGACTCTCCGGTAGAAACTTTGGGGCACTCTTTGAAGTTCTTTGTGTTGGTTGAATAGATGAATCTGAGATTGTGTGATGCAAATCGTATAATCATACCCACGGATACTTGAGGTGACATTAGGGTTTTGGTTGATTTGTGTCTTAAGGTGTTATTTTACTATGAACTCTAGGGCTGTTTGTGACACTTATAGGAAGAGCCCAATGGATTGATCGGAAAGAATAACTTTGAGGTGATTTCGTACCCTACAATAATCTCTTCGTTTGTTCTCCGCTATTAGTGACTTTGGAGTGACTCTTTGTTGCATGTTGAGGGATAGTTATATGATCTAATTATGTTATTATTGTTGAGAGAACTTGCACTAGTGAAATTATGAACCCTAGGCCATGATTCGAAGCATTGCAATACTGTTTATGCTCATTTTTACCACTTGCTACCTTGCTGTTTTTATAATTTCAGATTACAAAATCCTATATCTACCTTCCATATTGCACTTGTATCACCATCTCTTCACCGAACTAGTGCACCTATACAATTTACCATTGTATTGGGTGTGTTGGGGACACAATAGACTCTTTGTTGTTTGGTTGCAGGGTTGTTTGAGAAAGACCATCTTCGTCCTACGCCTCCCACGGATTGATAAACCTTAGGTCATTCACTTGAGGGAAATTTGCTACTGTCCTATAAACCTCTACACTTGGAGGCCCAACAACGCCTACAAGAAGGAGGTTGTGTAGTAGACATCACTTCACCATTCAGATTCTTAAACAGTTTATCATTGGCGTCAAAGGATTCATCAATGACAACAGGGTTAGCACAAGTGAAGCCAGATAAAGTGGATGGGTCCACTGAAGGATCCTTAGCAGCAACCCAGGTGGTTTTGGGGTACTGCTTAGGTGTCCAGTAAGAACCATCAACATTCATTTTCCTCTCAAACCCAACACCCTCTTTTCTAGGGTTTCGGTTCAGAATTTGTTTCTTGAGGACATCGCACAGAGTCTGATGCCCTTTGAGGCTTTTTGATAACCCGCAAGTATACGGGATAGTTGTAGCCTCTTCCGATAAGTAAGAGTGTCGAACCCAACGAGTATCTAAAGGTAGAACAAATACTCTCTCAAGTCCTATCGGCCACTGATACGACTCTACGCACGCTTGACGTTCGCTTTACCTAGAACAAGTATGAAACTAGAAGTACTTTGTAGGTGTGAAAGGATAGACTTGCAAGATAACAAAGAACGCGTAAATAAAAAGTAGGGGCTGTTTAAATAAAGATGCAATAAAGTAAATATAACGAGTGTGAAAAGTGGTGGCAGGAGTTGTGAAATTGTCCTAAGCAATTGACTACGTTACTAGACCGGTAATCACTATTGCAATTCTATTTGAGAGAGAGGCATAAGCTAACATACTTTCTCTACTTGGATCATATGCACTTATGATTAAAACTCTAGCAAGCATCCGCAAATAGTAAAGATTCATTAAGGTAAAACCCAACCATAGCATTAAAGTATCAATTCCCCTTTATCCCATACGCAATCAACCTACTTACTCGGGTCTGTGCTTCTGTCACTCGCGCCACCCACCATAAGCAAATCATAAACATATTGCAAACCCTACATCGGGAATACCTCACGCTTGCGCGACATGGAGGGCACAATAGGACAGCACCAATAATAAAACATGCAACTCAAACCAATCATAGCAATTCATCAATCACCGATAGGACAACGAGAATCTACTCAGACATCATAGGATGGCAACACATCATTGGAAAATAATATGAAGCATAAAGCACCATGTTCAAGTAGAGGGTACAGCGGGTTGCGGGAGAGTGGACCTCTGAATATAGATGGGGGAAGGTGATGGAGATGTTGGTGAAGATGATGGAGGTGTTGGTGAAGATCGTGGTGATGATGATGGCCCCCGGCGGCGTTCCAGCGCCAATGGAAGCAAGGGGGGAGAGCCCCCCTTATTCTTCTTCTTCCTTGACCACCTCCCTAGATGGGAGAAGGGTTTCCCCTCTGGTCCTTGGCTCCCATGGCGTGGGAGGGGTGAGATCCCCTCCAAGATTGGATCTATCTCTCTGTTTCTGCGTTCTCAGATTCTACCCCTTCACCGTTTCTTTAATATCCGGAGATCCGTAACTCTGATTGGGGTGAATCTTTCGCCCAGATTTTTCTCGTAAAATTAGCTTTCTTGCGGCAAAAGAAGAGCGTCAACTGCCTTACGAGTGGCCCACGAGGGTGGGGGGCGTGCTCACTTTAAGTGGCCGTGGGCCCTTATCTCATGGCTACCTCGGGCATCGTATCGCGTTGATTCTTCCTCCCAAAAATCACAAATATTCCAAAATAATTCTCCGTCCATTTTTATCCCGTTTGGACTCCATTTGATATGGGGTTTCTGCGAAACATAAAACATGCAACAGACAGGAACTGGCACTGGGCACTGGATCAATATGTTAGTCCCAAAAAATAGTATAAAAAGTTGCCAAAAGTATATGAAAGTTGAATAATATTGGCATGGAACAATCAAAAGTTACAGATACGACGGAGACGTATCAGCATCCCCAAGCTTAATTCCTGCTCGTCCTCGAGTAGGTAAATGATAAAAAAGATATTTTTTTATGTGGAATGCTACCTAGCATAATCTTGATCATATGTCTAATCATGGCATGAATATTAAGACACGAGTGATTCAAAGCAATAGTCTATCATTTGACATAAAAACAATAATACTTAGGGCATCCCAACAAACAATCATGTCTTTCTAAACATCAATTCTTCAGAACGTTATCCCTACAAAATCATATAGTCTGGTATGCTCCCTTTTCTTAACACAAGGTACCCTTCATGCCTATCCCGGTGTCAGCCAAGCAATTGTTTCATACTTTAGTATTCTCAAACTTTTTCAGTTCTCACACAATACATGAGCGTGAGCCATGGATATAGCACTATGGGTGGAATAGAATATGATGATGGAGGTTATGTGGAGAAGACAAAAAGGGAGAAAGTCTCACATTAACGCGGCTAATCAACGGGCTATGGAGATGCACATCAATTGATGTCAATGTGAGGAGTAGCGATTGCCGTGCAACGGATGCACTAAGAGCTATAAATGTATGAAAGCTAAATAAAAGAAACTAAGTGGGTATGCATCCAACTTGCTTGCTCATGAAGACCTAGGGCATTTGAGGAAGCCCGTCGTTGGAATATACAAGCCAAGTTCTATAATAAAAATTCCCACTAGTATATGAAAGTGACAATATAGGAGACCCTCTATATGAAGAACATGGTGCTACTCTGAAGCACAAGTGTGGTAAAAGGATAGTACCATTGCCCCTTTTCTTTTTCTTCTTCTTTTTGGGCAGGCTCCTTTGGCCCCCTTTTTTATTTAGGCTTCTTCGGCCTCTTTTATTTTATGGGGCAATGCTCTATGATGATGATCATCACACTTTATTTACTTACAACTCAATATTACAACACGATACTATAAAAAAGATATGACTCTATATGAATGCCTCCGGCGGTGTACCGGGATGTGCAATGATCTAGCATAGCAAAGATATCAAAAAACGGACAAGCCACGAAAACATCATGCTAGCTATCTTACGATCATGCAAGGTAATATGACAATGAATGCTCAAGTCATGTATATGATGATGATGGAAGTTGCATCGCAATATATCTCGGAATGGCTATGGAAATGCCATGATAGGTAGGTATGGTGGCTGTTTTGAGGAAGATATAAGGAGGCTTATGTGTGATAGAGCATATCGTATCACGGGGTTTGGATGCACCGGCGAAGTTTGCACCAACTCTCAAGGTGAGAAAGGGCAATGCACGGTACCGAAGAGGCTAGCAATGATGGAAGGGTGAGAGTGCGTATAATCCATGGACTCACATTAGTCATAAAGAACTCATATACTTATTGCAAAAGTTTATTAGCCCTCGAAGCAAACTGCTACTACGCATGACCCTTGGGGGATAGATTGGTAGGAAAAGACCATCGCTCATCACGGACCGCCACTCATAAGGAAGACAATCAAAGAAACATCCCATGCTTCAAACTTGTCACACAACGGTTACCATACGTGCATGCTACGGGACTTGCAAACCTCAACACAAGTGTTTCTACAATCCACAACTACCCACTAGCATGACTCTAATATCACCATCTTTATATCGCAAAACTATTGCAAGGAATCAAAACATATCATATTCAGCGATCTACAAGTTTATGTAGGATTTTATGACTAACCATGTGAATGACCAATTCCTGTCATCTCTCTAAATAGATATAAGTGAAGCAAGAGAGTTTAATTCTTTCTGAAAAAGATATGCCCACTCTCTAACAAATATAAGTGAAGCAAAAGAGCATTCTACAAATGGCGGTTTTCTATGTGAAGAGAAACAGGCAATCCAAACTTCAAAAGATATAAGTGAAGCACATGAAGCATTCTATAAAGCCATACTCAAAAGATTTAAATGAAGTGCAAAGAGCATTCTATAAATAAACCAAGGACTATCTCATACCAGCATGGTGCATAAAAGAAAATTAGAAACTAAATGCAAAAGACGCTCCAAGACTTGCACATATTGCATGAACGAAACGAATCCGAAAACATACCGATACTTATTGAAGAAAGAGGGGATGCCTTCCGGGGCATCCCCAAGCTTAGATGCTTGAGTCTCCTTGAATATTTACTTGGGGTGCCTTGGGCATCCCCAAGCTTGAGCTCTTGCCTCTCTTCCTTTTCCTCATATCGAGACCTCGATCAAACACTTCATCCACACAAAACTTCAACAGAAAGCTCAGTAAGATCCGTTAGTATAATAAAGCAAATCACTACTCTAGGTACTGTTGCAAACCAATTCATATTTTGTTTTTGCATTATAGCTACTGTAATATAACTTTTCCATGGCTTAATCCACTGATATAAATTGATAGTTTCATCAAAACAAGCAAACTATGCATCAAAAACAGAATCTTTCAAAAACAGAACAGTCTGTAGCAATATGAACAGTCTGCAGCAAAAGAAGAGCGTCAACCGCCTTATGAGTGGCCCACGAGCATGGGGGCCGCGCCCACTTTAAGTGGGCATGGGCCCCTATCTCGTGGCCACCTCGGGCATCGTATTGTGTTGATTCTTCCTTCCAAAAATCAAAAATATTCTAAAATAATTCTCCGTCCATTTTTATCCCGTTTGGACTTCGTTTGATATGGGGTTTCTGCAAAACATAAAACATGCAACACACAAGAACTGGCAGTGGGCACTGGATCAATATGTTAGTCCCAAAAAATAGTATAAAAATTTGCCAAAAGTATATGAAAGTTGAATAATATTGGCATGGAACAATCAAAAATTATAGATACGACGGAGACGTATCACTTTTGTACATGCCCGTTTCAAGCAATGTCTTCAACCTAGCATTCTCATCAGCAATAGTGGTGGCATCCTCAATAGAGGGGTTAGTTACCACATCAGCATTTGAAGATATTGCAACATTAGAGGCAGTAGAACATTCTGCAACAGAGATAGCATTATCACGCTCAAGACATTTTAAACAAGGTGGAACAAATTCTTCCTGAGCGAAAATGATATGTTGAGCGAGTAGTGAATCGGTCTGTTTTTGAAGATCTTCATGAGATGCTCTCAATTTCTCAAGATCTTGCTTCCTTTGAAGATAATCATAGGAAAGCTTCTCATGAGAGGCTGGGAGAGTTTAATGATGACTCTCAAGTTCCTCGTACTTAACACGAAGATTTTTAATGTCTTCAATTAAGGACTGAGATCGATTCATTTCCACGTTCAACGGGTCATCGCTTTTGTCTAGCAGCTTTTGAATATGTTCCATAGCAGTTTGTTGTTCAGTTGCAATTTTAGCAAGTGTCTTATAACTAGGTTTGAATTGACATTCAGAGTCATCTTCACTGGAGGTTTGGAAGTAAGCATCACGTGAGTCTACTTTGGCACCTCGTGCCATGAAGCAGTAGGTGGGAGCAGAGTCATCCTCATCATCAGCTTCAGCTTCGGCGGTGTGACCATTGTCTTCAGTGTTGAAGATGGACTAGGCGGCAAATGCCGAAGCCAGAGCCATGCTTGCCACACTTGAATCAGACTCCTCCTGAGACTCCACCTCCGCCTCCTCAAAAGCAGACTCCTCCTCTGAGTCCATCTCCTTGCCAATAAATACACGAGCCTTGCTTGATGATGTCTTCTTGTGAGACGAAGACTTTGACGAAGACTTTGAAGAAGACTTTGACTATTTCTTCTTCTTCTTGTCATCAGAATCATATCCCTTGTTCTTCTTCTTCTTCTTCTTCTTTGATTCCTTGTCCCATTGAGGACACTCAGAGATGTAGTGGCCTGTCTTCTTGCATTTGTGGCATGTTCTCTTCTTGTAGTCACGAGATGAAGCCTCATCGTTCTTTGAGTTGGATCTCGAAGACTTGCTGAAGCGATTCTTCTTGGAGAACTTCTGGAACTTCCTCACAAGCATATCAAGCTCTTTGCCAATGTCTTCAGGATCACCAGAACTACAGTCAGATTCTTCTCCACATGAGGAAACGACCTTAGGTTTCAACGCACGGGATCGGACATAGTTGGGACCATAGATATCTCTTTTCTCAGATAGCTGAAACTCATGTGTGTTGAGCCTCTCAAGTATGTCAGATGGGTCGAGATCTTTGAAGTTAGGACACTCTTGTATCATTAGGACCAAGGTGTCGAAGGAGCTGTCAAGTGATCTCAGAAGCTTCTATAATATTTCATGCTTGGTGATCTCATGTGCGCCAAGAGTGCGAAGCTCATTTGTGATATTGGTGAGGCGATCGAATGTGAGTTGGAAATTCTCATTATCATTCCTCTTGAAGCGGTTGAAGAGATTGCGAAGAACATCTATCCTTGAGTCTCTCTAAGTTGAGACGCCTTTGTTGACCTTAGATAGCCAGTCCCAGACCAGCTTCACAGTTACTAGTGCACTCACATGGCCATACAGCCCTTTGGTCAGATGACCACAGATGATGTTCTTGGTAGCTAAGTCCAGTTGTGTGAACCTCTTGACATCAGCAGCGGTGACGCCTTCACCGACCTTGGCAATGCATGTCTTGACGACATACCAGAGATCAACGTCAATGGCTTCAAAATGCAAGCGCATCTTATTCTTCTAGTATGGGTAATCAGTGCCATCGAAGACTGGGCACGCAACGTAGACCTTGATTATCCCTACAGTCGACATAGCTAAAACTCCAGGTGGTTAAACCAAATCACACAGAACAAGGGAGCACCTTGCTCTGATACTAATTGAAAGATCTAGTTATCGACTAGAGGGGGGTGAATAGGTGATTTTTATGAAAGTCTTCAAAACATGAGTGCTTTGAAGACAAACAGGTAATCTGAACCTATATGATATGCAGCGGAATGTAAACTATACTAGGCAAGCAATAGTCAAGCAAGCAATACAGTGAAAGCATGAAGACTAACCACATGTAGGTAGAAACGATTGCTACGTCTTGAGCTTGCGTTGGTTTTCCTCGAAGAGGAGAGGGTGATGCAGCAATAGTAGCGTAAGTATTTCCCTCAGTTTTTGAGAACCAAGGTATCAATCCAGTAGGAGGCTCCTCAAAAGTCCCACGCACCTACATAAACAAACAAAGAACTCGCAACCAACACAATAAAGGGGTTGTCAATCCCTTCACGGTCACTTGGTAATGTGAGATCTAATAGAGATAATAAGATAAGATAAACATATTTTTGGTATTTTATAATATAGATGCAAAAAGTAGAGATGCAAATAAAAGTAGATTGGAAGCAAATTTGATAAGAGATAGACCCGGGGGCCATAGGTTTCACTAGTGGCTTCTCTCAAGATAGCATAAGTATTACGGTGGGTTAACAAATTACTGTCGAGCAATTGATAGAAAAGCGAATAATTATGAGATTATCTAGGCATGATCATGTATATAGGCAGAACATCCGCAACAAGTAGACCGACTCCTGCCTGCATCTACTACTATTACTCCACACATCGACCGACTCCTGCCTGCATCTAGAGTATTAAGTTCATAAGAACAGAGTAATGCATTAAACAAGATGACATGATGTAGAGGGATAAACTCAAGCAATATGATATAAACCCCATCTTTTTATCCTCGATGGCAACAATACAATACGTGCCTTGCAACCCTTTCTGTCACTGGGTAAGGACACCGCAAGATTGAACCCAAAGCTAAGCACCTCTCCCATGGCAAGAAAGATCAATCTAGTAGGCCAAACCAAACTGATAATTCGAAGAGACTTACAAAGATAACTCAATCATACATAAAAGAATTCAGAGAAGATTATTATTCATAGATAAACTTGATCATAAACCCACAATTCATCGGATCTCGACAAACACACCGCAAAAAGAGTTTACATCGAATAGATCTCCACAAGAGAGGGGGAGAACATTGTATTGAGATCCAAAAAGAGAGAAGAAGCCATCTAGCTAATAACTATGGACCCGTAGGTCTGTGGTAAACTACTCACAACTCATCGGAGGGGCAAGGATGTTGATGAAGAAGCCCTCCGTGGTCGATTCCCCCTCCGGTGGAGCGCCGGCGAAGGCTCCAAGATGGGATCTCGCGGATACAGAAGGTTACGGTGGTGGAAATTGTGTTTCGTCTGCTCCCTGGATGTTCTCGGGGTACGTAGGCTTATATAGGAGGAAGAAGTACGACGGTGGACGCCCAAGGGGCCCACAAGACAGGGGGCACGCCCTCCTATCTCGTGGAGGCCTCGGCTGCCTCTTGACTTGCCCTCCAAGTCCTCTGGATCACGTTCATTCCAAAAATCACGCTCCTGAAGGTTTCATTCCGTTTGGACTCCGTTTGATATTCCTTTTCTTCGAAATACTGAAATAGGCAAAAAGACAGCAATACGGGCTGGGCCTCCGGTTAGTAGGTTAGTCCCAAAAATGATATAAATGTGTAAAATAAAGCCCATAAACATCCAAAAGGGGTAATATAATAGCATGGAACAATCAAAAATTATAGATACCTTGGAGACGTATCAAGCATCCCCAAGCTTAATTCCTGCTCGTCCTCGAGTAGGTAAATGATAAAAAATTGATGTGGAATGCTACCTAGCATAATTCTCAATGTAATTTTCTTTATTGTGGCATGAATGTTCAGATCCAAATGATACAAAATAAAGTTCATATTAACATGAAAATGGTGATACTTCAAGCATACTAATCAAAGTAATCATGTCTTCTCAGAATAACATGGCCAAAGAAAGTTATCCCTAAAAAATCATATAGTCTGGCTGTTGCTCTATCTTCATCACACAAAGCATTTAATCATGCACAACCCCGATGACAAGCCAAGCAATTGTTTCATACTTTAATAATCTCAAACTCTTCCAAATTTCACGCAATACATGAGCGTGAGCCATGGACATAGCACTATATGTGGAATAGAATGGTGGTTGTGGAGAAGACAAAAAAGGAGAAGATAGTCTCACATCAACTAGGCGTATCAATGGGCTATGGAGATGCCCACTAATAGATATCAATGTGAGTGAGTAGGGATTGCCATGCAACGGATGCACTAGAGCTATAAATATATGAAAGCTCAACAAAAGAAACTAAGTGGGTGTGCATCCAACTCGCTTGCTCACAAAGACCTAGGGCATTTTGAGGAAGCCCATCATTGGAATATACAAGCCAAGTTCTATAATGAAAAATTCCCACTAGTATATGAAAGTGACAACATATGAAACTCTCTATCATGAAGATCATGGTCCTATTTTGAAGCACAAGTGTGGAAAAAGAGATAGTAGCATTGTCCCTTCTCTCTTTTTCTCTCATTTTATTTTTTTCTCTTTTTTTCTTTTCTTTTTTTTCTTTGGCCTTCTTTTTCTTTCTTTTGGCCTTTCTCTTTTTTTCCTCTTTTTTTGTAAAGTCCGAAGTCTCATCCCGACTTGTGGGGGAATCATAGTCTTCATCATCCTTTCCTCACTAGGACAATGCTCTAATAATGAAGATCATCACACTTTTATGGATTTACAACTCAAGAATTACAACTCAAAGCTAGAACAAGATATGACTCTATATGAATGCCTCCGGCGGTGTGCCGGGATATGCAATGAATCAAGAGCGACATGTATGAAAATTATGAAGGTGGCCTTGCCACAAATACAATGTCAACTACATGATCATGCAAAGAGCAATATGACAAAAGTAATGCGTGTCATATGAACGGAACAGTGGAAAGTTGCATGGCAATATATCTCAGAATGGCTATGGAAATGCCATAATAGGTAGGTATGGTGGCTGTTTTGAGGAAGGTATATGGTGGGTGTATGGTACCGACGAAAGTTGCGTGGCACAAGAGAGGCTAGCAATGGTGGAAAGGTGAGGTGCGTATAATCCATGGACTCAACATTAGTCAAAAGAACTCATGTACTTGTTGCAAAAATCTAGAAGTCATCAAAAACCAAAGCACTACGCGCATGCTCCTAGGGGGATAGATTGGTAGGAAAAGACCATCGCTCGTCCCCGACCGCCACTCATAAGGAAGACAATTAATAAATAAAATTGTGCTCCAACTTCATCACAAAGCGGTTCACCATACGTGCATGCTACGGGAATCACAACCCTTAACACAAGTATTTTTAATAATCACCTCAACTAGCATGACTCTAATATCACTACCTCCATATCTCAAAACAATTATCAAGCATCATATTGATCATAGCATCCAATTCTTTTCTATGATAGTTTTTATTATACCCAACTTGGATGCTCATCATTCTAGGACCAACTTTAAAACCATAGAAAATACCATGCTGTTCTAAAAGACTCTCAAAAAGATATAAGTGAAGCATGAGAGACTAGAAATTTCTTCAAAATTAAGACACCACCGTGTTCTAAAAGATATAAGTGAAGCACTAGAGCAAAAACTATCAAGCTCAAAAGATATAAGTGAAGCACATAGAGTATTCTAGCAAATTCTAATCAAGTAGGCTTCTTCAAAAAGGTGTGTACAGCAAGGATGATTGTGGTAAACTAAAAAGCAAAGACTAATATAATACACGACGCTCCAAGCAAAACACATATCATGTGGCAAATAAAAATATAGCTCCAAGTAAAGTTACCAATGAACGAAGACGAAAGAGGGGATGCCTTCCCGGGGCATCCCCAAGCTTAGGCTTTTGGCTATCCTTGAATATCTTGGGGTGCCTTGGGCATCCCCAATCTTAGGCTCTTGCCACCCTTTATTCCATAGTCCATAAAAGCTTTACCCAAAACTTGAAAACTTCACAACACAAAACTCAACAGGAAAGCTTATAAGCTCCGTTAGTGAAAGAAAACAAAACCACCACATAAGGTACTGTAATGAACTCATTCTTTATTTATTTTGGTGTTAAACCTACTGTATTCTAACTTCCCTATGGTTTATAAACTATTTTACTAGCCATAGATGCATCGAAATAAGCAAACAACACACGAAAAGCAGAATCTTTCAAAAACAGAACAGTCTATAGCAATCTGTAACTAACGCAAACTTATGGAACTTCAAAAATCCTACCAAAATAGTAAGTCCTGTACAATTTGTTTATTGATCAGCAGCAAAAAGAATCAACGTAAAATCACGTGTCTGTGATTTAACAAAATTATATTCGTGCATGCAAAGTTTCTGTTTTTCAGCAGAATCAAATCAACCATCATCATAGGTTATCCTATAGGTTCTACTTGGCACAAACACTAATTAAAAGATAAAAACACATCTAAACAGAAGGTAGATGCAAGATTTATTTCTAAACAGGAGCAAAAGAAAAAAACATAAAGAAAATTGGGTGGCCTCCCAACTAGCGCTATCGTTTAACGCCCCTAGCTAGGCATAAAAGCAAAGATAGATTTAACGGGTGCCATCTTTGGCACTAAATTCATAAGTATCCCGCATGATAGATTCATAAGGTAATTTGACTTTCTTTCTTGGAAAGTGCTCCATGCCTTTCTTTAATGGGAATTGGAATCTAATATTTCCTTCCTTCATATCAATAATCGCGCCAATCATTCTAAGGAAAGGTCTACCAATAATAATAGGGCAAGAAAGATTGCAATCTATATTAAGAACGATAAAATCTACGGGCACCAAATTTCTATTTGCAACAATGAGAACATCATTGATCCTTCCCATTGGATTTTTAATGGTGGAATCCGCAAGGTGCAAATTTAAAGAGCAATCATCAAGATCATGGTAACCTAGAATATCACATAAAGTTTTCGGAATCGTGGAAACACTAGCACCCAAATCACACAAAGCAAAACACTCATGATCTTTAATTCTAATCTTTATAGTAGGTTCCCACTCATCATTAAGTTTTCTAGGTATAGAAACTTCCAAATTAAGTTTTTCATCATAAGATTGCATCAAGGCATCAACAATATGTTTGGTAAAAGCTTTGTTTTGACTATAAGCATGAGGAGAATTAACAACGGATTGCAACAAGGAAATACAACCTTCTAAAGAACAATTATCATAATCAAATTCCTTGAAATCCGAGATAGTGGGTTCAATACTATTTAAAGTTGTGACCTCTCCAATCTTACTTTTAACAAATTTAGCATCAAGATCCAAAAACTTTGAATTCTTGGGACGCCTTCTAGGCAAAGTTGACTCATCATCAGTCCCATAATTATCAAAATTCATATTGCAAAACTTAGATCTAATAGGAGATGCATCAATCACTTTGAGATCTTCATCATTATTTTCATGGAAACTAGAAGAACACGCTTTTATAAAGCTATATTTTTTAGCACGCAATCTAGCGGTTCTTTCCTTGCACTCATCAATGGAAATTCTCGTAGCCTTGAGAGACTCGTTGATATCATGCTTAGGAGGAGAAGATCTAAGTTTAAGAGAATCAACATCAAGCGAAAGTCTATCAACGTTCCTAGCCAAATCATCAACTTTGAGAAATTTTTCTTCAAGCAAGGAATTAAAATTCTTTTGAGAAATCATAAATTCTTTCACACTATTCTCAAAATCAGAGGGCATCTTATTAAAATTACCATAAGAATTATTGTAGGAATTTCCATAATTATTAGAGGAATTACTAGGGAACTGTCTAGCATTAAAGTTTCCTCTATAAGCATTGTTTCCAAAACTATTCCTACCAACAAAATTCACACCCATAGATTCATTATTATTTTCAATCAAAGAAGACAAAGGCATATCATTGGGATCAAGAGGAGTACCTTTAGTAGAAAACACTTTCATAAGTTCATCCATCTTTCCACTCAAAACATTAATTTCTTCTATAGCATGCACTTTTTTACTAGAAGATCTTTCGGTGTGCCATTGAGAATAATTAGCCATAATATTATCAAGAAGTTTTGTAGCATCTCCTAACATGATTTCCATAAACGTGCTTCCCGCGGCCGAATCTAAGAGATTTCTAGAAGCAAAGTTCAAACCGGCATAAAAATTTTGTATGATCATCCATAAATTCAAACCATGAGTAGGGCAATTGCGAAGCATCAATTTCATTCTTTCCCAATATTGGGCAACATGCTCATGATCAAGTTGTTTAAAATTCATAATATCGTTCCTAAGAGTGATGATCTTAGCGGGAGGAAAATACTTAGAGATAAAAGCATCTTTGCACTTGTTCCAAGAATCAATACTATTTTTAGGCAAAGACGAAAACCAAACTTTAGCACGATCTCTAAGTGAAAACGGAAATAACTTCAATTTGACAATATTGTTATCCATATCTTTCTTCTTTTGCATATCACACAAATCAACAAAGTTGTTTAGATGAGTAGCGGCATCTTCACTAGGAAGGCCGGCGAATTGATCTTTCATAACAAGATTTAGCAAAGTAGTATTGATTTCACAAGACTCAACATCATTAAGAGGAGCAATCGGAGTACTAAGGAAATCATTATTATTGGTATTCAAGAAATCACACAATTTGGTATTATCTTGCGCCATGGCAACAAGTAATCCAACACACAGGCAAACAGAAAAACAGCAAGTGAAAAGAGAGGAGGAGATTGGGAAAGAGAGGGCGAATAAAAACGGCAAGGGTGAAATGGGGGAGAGGAAAACAAGAGGCAAAGGGCAAATAATGTAAATGCAAGGGAGATGGGTTTGTGATGGGTACTTGGTATGTCTTCACTTCAGCGAAGACCTCCCCGGCAATAGCGCCAGAAATCCTTCTTGCTATGTCTTGAGCTTGCGTTGGATTTCCTCGAAGAGGAGAGAGTGATGCAGCAATAGTAGCGTAAGTATTTCCCTCAGTTTTTGAGAACCAAGATATCAATCCAGTAGGAGGCTCCTCAAAAGTCCCACACACCTACACAAACAAACAAAGAACTCGCAACCAACGCAATAAAGGGGTTGTCAATCCCTTCACGGCCACTTGCAAAAGTGAGATCTAATAGAGATAATAAGATAAGATAAATATATTTTTGGTATTTTATAATATAGATGCAAAAAGTAAAGATGCAAATAAAAGTAGATTGGAAGCAAATATGATAAGAGATAGACCCGGGGGCCATAGGTTTCACTAGTGGCTTCTCTCAAGATAGCATAAGTATTATGGTGGGTGAACAAATTACTGTCGAGCAATTGATAGAAAAGCGAATAATTATGAGATTATCTAGGCATGATCATGTATATAGGCATCACGTCCGCAACAACTAGACCGACTCCTGCCTGCATCTACTGCTATTACTCCACACATTGACCGACTCCTGCATGCATCTAAAGTATTAAGTTCATAACAACAGAGTAACGCATTAAGCAAGATGACATGATGTAGAGGGATAAACTCAAGCAATATGATATAAACCCCATCTTTTTATCCTCGATGGCAACAATACAATACGTGCCTTGCAACCCTTTCTGTCACTGGGTAAGGACACCGCAAGATTGAACCCAAAGCTAAGCACTTCTCCCATGGCAAGAAAGATCAATCTTGTAGGCCAAACCAAACTGATAATTCGAAGAGACTTGCAAAGATAACTCAATCATACATAAAAGAATTCAGAGAAGATTCAAATATTATTCATAGATAAACTTGATCATAAACCCACAATTCATCGGATCTCGACAAACACACCGCAAAAAGAGTTTACCTCGAATAGATCTCTACAAGAGAGGGGGAGAACATTGTATTGAGATCCAAAAAGAGAGAAGAAGTCATCTAGCTAATAACTATGGACCCGTAGGTCTGTGGTAAACTACTCACAACTCATCGGAGGGGCAAGGATGTTGATGAATAAGCCCTTCGTGGTCAATTCCCCCTCCGCGGAGCACCGGCGAAGGCTCCAAGATGGGATCTCGCGGATACAGAAGGTTACAGTGGTGGAAATTGTGTTTCGTCTGCTCCCTGGATGTTTTTTGGGTACGTAGGCTTATATAGGAGGAAGAAGTACGTCGGTGGACACCCGAGGGGCCCACGAGACAGGAGGCGCGCCCTATAGGGGGGGCGCCCTCCTATCTCGTGGAAGCCTCGGCTGCTTCTTGACTTGCACTCCAAGTCCTCTGGATCACGTTCGTTCCAAAAATCAAGCTCCCGAAGGTTTCATTCCATTTGGACTCCGTTTGATATTCCTTTTCTTCGAAATACTGAAATAGGCAAAAAGACAGCAATACGGGTTGGGCCTCCGGTTAGTAGGTTAGTCCCAAAAATGATATAAATGTGTAAAATAAAGCCCATAAACATCCAAAAGGGGTAATATAATAGCATGGAACAATCAAAAATTATAGATACGTTGGAGACGTATCAAGGATCACAATGGAAGATAGTATGAAGCCAAAACAGTTACAGGTCTTCAACAGTGAAGTCAAATGGATCTGGCAGGCAAGCAATGATTTCACGAAGACAAACTGAAAAGTAAGGAGGGTAGGGGATGGAACTAGTTGCTTGGTGAAGACAGGGACTTGGTAAACCAGTTCCAGTTGCTGTGAGAACTATACGTATGGTTAGGGAGGCTAAGATTGAACTCAAAAGACTGTGTCTTCACCTTATTCCCCTAGAGCTAAGAACACTTAGTCCTCGCCCTATCATTCAGGTAAGTCTTCAAGGTAGACTACCAAACCTTCACAGACTTCGTTCATGGGCAATCCATAATGACTCGGGGATCCTCAGAACGTGACGCCTAACCGGCTGGAGGATGCATAGTCCTCAAGTGTAACAAGTCTTCAGATCACGCGGACAGAAAGACTTCAGTGATGCCTAACACTTTTTGGCTTTGGGTGTTTTGGGATTTGTCCTCGCAAGGATCTCTCTCTCAAAGGCTTCGGGGGTGGGTTGCTCTCAAACGACAAAAGTCGTGCACTAACTCTGACCATCCACCAATTTATGGTGTAGGGGGTGGGCTATTTATAGCCAAGTGGCAACCCGACCTGATATGTCTGAAATGACCCTGGGTCACTAAAGAACCGACACGTGTCCAACGGTCGGATTTCAAACACACGCGGCAGCTTGGTTTGGGCTACAATCAAAAGCTGACTCATCCAGCTCTGGATAAGATTTGCACTCATTGTCTTCACTTGAATACATAGGAGTTGGTTGAGCATCACTTCATTCATCTGACTTTGTTCACTTGGACCCCACTTAACAGTATGATGGTTCCTATGACTCAAGAAAGAAGAGAAGGAAACTACAAAAGAAACAATGTCTTCGCACTCCATAGTCTTCAAGTGAATATCTTCATTGTCATTATCTTCAACGTGAATGTCTTCACGAACCACCATTGTCTTCAATGTCTTCATACATTTTTAGGGGTCATCTCTGGTAGGTAAACCGAACCAATGAGGGACTACTACCTGTGTTATCCTGCAATTCTCACAAACACATTAGTCCCTCAACCATGTTTGTCGTCAATACTCCAAAACCAACTAGGGGTGGCACTAGATGCACTTACAATCTCCCCCTTTTGGCGATTGATGACAAACTGGTTGAAGTTTTCAACGGGGATAAAAGTATGTGAAAGTTTAGGTACATAGTCATTGTCTTCATAGGTTAAAAGAGGCTCCCCCTGAAGATGTGCACATAAGTAGTTTGCCTTTGAATGCAAATGCACATTGCAGGTTTTGCTTTGTGGAGATCTTCTTCAACCATGAAGACAATTCATCATGCATATACGAAGGTAATGAAGATAATAATATGCATATTGAGAAATGGACATCTGCAGAATGACTACTTGCATAATTTATCATCGCATCACAAGGTAACAGCAGAAAGTAACAGACGACCATCAAGTTTTAAGCGTTACAACTCAAAAGCCAAAAGTTTCAAGAACGAGAGTTGTAAAACTTAGCAAAAATAAGCAACCGACCCATATGGACCCACTTGAAGACTATAAACTTATATGCTTCTCCCCCTTTTGTCAGTAAGGACCAAAAAGGTGTGAAGACATAGAGCATCTACTCGTTCCCATGCGGAGAAGATGTTGGTGCAGGGTCGACAATGGAGTTAGGTGGTGTAGAAGGGCCTGGTGCAGAATCCTGATGCAGTAAAGCCAATGTTGGTGAAGTGGCGTCGTCCTCTTCATCCATGACTCTGGCAACAACAGTTGTAGCCAAAGATGAATACTCTGAATCTTCAATGGAAGGAGTTGGATGCCAACTTTCTGATTGTGGTGGCCTAGAATCAAACTTGAAGTGCTCTGTGAAGCCATCTTCTCAAAGATCATCTTCAGAGCAGAGCAGCGTGAAGCTCTTCCAGGACCGCCGACAGGCTTCATGAGCAACGAATCAATTCTTCGTAGCCAAATTGAGGATGTGATTGATATCAACAACGAGACTCTGCATCTATCGCTTCAGCCAATCGTGATGCCCATCTTATTTCTGATGAAGTGATACAAGAAGCTCTCGGTCATTGAGAACACGAGATTGCTTCTTGGGCCTTTGAGCAATTGTGCTGGCAATTGCATTTGTATCTGCATGGTGTGGCAGGAGAAGCTGACCAGCAAGATGACCATCAGGAGCAGGAGGGTTTGGCACATGAATACCTTCAATTGGTTGAGTGAAGCTTTGAAATTCAACATTGTGAAGATGTAGTGGCTTCTTGGCAGGCTCTAGGTAGATGGCTTCATATGACATGTCAATATCAGGCAAAAACACCACATGATTGCGTGCTGAAGCCTGATAGTTGATGGAGGAGTGAAGCTTAATAAGCCTCATAACCCATAGAGCATAGAATTTTAGGCCAAATAGATCAATTCCTGAAGTGGCCAACTAACGAATAAAGAAGTCTTGCAAGTTGAATCTGATGCTATTCAAAATGTAGAAAACCAATGTCTTCATTGTGCCTTCAAGCCTTGCCCCAAAATGTAGAGGGTGGGCTATTTATAGCCAAGTGGCAAGCCAACCTAATATGTCCGAAATGACCCTCGGTCACTAAGGAACCGACATGTGTCCAACGGTCGGATTTCAAACACACGCGGCAGCTTGGCTTAGGTTACAAGCAAAGCTGACTCGTCCAGATCTAGATAAGATTTGCTCTCATTGTCTTCACTTGAAGATGTAAGTGCATCTAGTTCCACCCCTAGTTGGTTTTGGAGTATTGACGACAAACATGGTTGAGGGACTAATGTGTTTGTTAGAATTGCAGGATAACACAGGTAGTGTCCCTCATTGATTCGGTTTACCTACCAAAGATGGCCCCTAAAACTGTGTGAAGACATTGAAGACAATGGTGGTTCGTGAAGACATTCACGATGAAAGTTATGACACGTGAAGCTATTCACTTTAAGACTGTGGAGGAAGAAGACATAGTTGTTTTGTAGTTTCCTTTTCTTCTTATAGAGTCATAGGAACCACCATACTGTTAAGTGGGGTCGAAGTGAAGAAAGTCAGAGTGATTGATGTGATGCTCAACCAAATCCTATGTCATCGAGCGAAGACAATGAGAGCAAATCTTATCCAGCGCTGGATGAGTCAGCTTTGCTTATAGCCCAAGCCAAGCTACCGCGTGTCTTTGAAATCTGACCATTGGACACGTGTCAGTTCCTTAGTGACCCAGGGTCATTTCAGACATATCAGGTCAGGTTGCCTCCTGGCTATAAATAGCCCACCCCCTACACCATAAATTGGTGGTTGCTTAGAGTTAGTGCATGGCTTTTATCGTTTGAGAGCAACCCACCTCCAAAGCATTTGTGAGAAGCGATCCTTGCGAGGACAAAGCCCAAAACACCCTGATGACCTGCAAGTATACAGGATAGTTGTAGCCTCTTTCGATAAGTAAGAGTGTCTAACCCAACGGGGAGCTAAAGGTAGAACAAATACTCTCTCAAGTCCTATCGGCCACTAATACGACTCTACGCACGCTTGACGTTCGCTTTACCTAGAACAAGTATGAAACTAGAAGTACTTTGTAGGTGTGATAGCATAGGTTTGCAAGATAATAAAGAGCATGTAAATAAAAACTAGGGGCTGTTTAGATAAAGAAGCAATAAACTAAATATGGCGAGTGTGGAAAAGTGGTGGTAGGAGTTGTGAAATTGCCCCTAAGCAATTGACTACTTTACTAGACCGGTAATCACTATTGCAATTCTATTTGAGGGAGAGGCATAAGCTAACATACTTTCTCTTCTTGGATCATATGCACTTATGATTGGAACTCTAGCAAGCATCCGCAACTACTAAAGATCATTAAGGTAAAACCCAACCATAGCATTATATTATCAAGTCCCCTTTATCCCATACGCAATAAACCTACTTACTCGGGTCTGTGCTTCTATCACTCACGCCACCCACCATAGGCAAATCATGAACATATTGCAAACCCTACAACGGGGATCCCTCACACTTGCGCGACACGGAGAGCACCATAGGACAGCACCAATAATAAAACATGCAACTCAAACAAATCATAGCAATTCATCATTCACCGATAGGACAACGAAAATCTACTCAGACATCATAGGATGGCAACACATCATTAGATAATAATATGAAGCATAAAGCAGCATGTTCAAGTAGAGGGTACAACGGGTTGTGAGAGAGTGGACCGCTGAATATAGATGGGGGAAGGTGATGGAGATGTTGGTGAATATGGCGGAGGTGTTGGTGTAGATCGCGGTGATGATGATGGCTCCCGGCAGCGCTCCGGCGCCATCGGAAGCAAGGGGGAGAGAGCCCCCTTCTTCTTATTCTTCCTTGACCTTCTCCCTAGAAGGGAGAAGGGTTTCCCCTCTGGTCCTTGGCTCCCATGGTGTGGGAGGGGCGAGAGTCCCTCCGAGATTGGATCTATCTCTCTGTTTCTGCGTTCTCAGATTCTACCCCTTCACCGTTTCTTTTATATCCGGAGATCCATAACTCCAATTGGGGTGAATCTTTCGCCCAGATTTTTCTCATAAAATTAGCTTTCTTGCGGCAAAAGAAGAGCGTCAACCGCCTTACGGGTGGCCCAAGAGAGTGCTAGGCGCGCCCAGGGGGGAGGGCGCGCCCCCCTATCTCCTGGCCACCTCGAACACCGTTTCGTGTTGATTCTTCCTCTAGAAAATCCCAAATATTCCAAAATAATTCTCCGTCTGTTTTTATCTTGTTTGCATTCCATTTGATATTGGGTTTCTGCGAAACATAAAACATGCATCAAACATGAACTGACACTGGGCACTGGATCAATATGTCAGTCCCAAAAAATAGTATAAAAAGTTGCCAAACGTATATGAAAGTTGCAGAATATTGGCATGGAACAATCAAAAATTATGGATAAGACGGAGACGTATCAACATCCCCAAGCTTAATTCCTGCTCGTCCTCAAGTAGGTAAATGATAAAAAAAGATAATTTTTGATGTGGAATGCTACCTAGCATAATCTTGATCATATGTCTAATCATGGCATGAATATTAAGACACGAGTGATTCAAAGCAATAGTCTATCATTTTACATAAAAACAATAATACTTCGAGCGTACCAATAAAGCAATCATGTCTTTTCAAAACAACATGGCCAAAGAAAGTTATCCCTAAAAAATCATATAGTCTGGCTGTTGTTCTATCTTCATTACACAAAGTATTTAATCATGCACAACCCCGAAGACAAGCCAAGCAATTGTTTCATACTTTAATAATCTCAAACTTTTTCAACTTTCACGCAATACATGAGCGTGAGCCATGGATATAGCACTATAGGTGGAATAGAATATGATGGTGGAGATATGTGGAGAAGACAAAAAGGGAGAAAGTCTCACATCAACTAGGCGTAACAACGGGCTATGGAGATGCCCATCAATAGATATCAATGTGAGTGAGTAGGGATTGCCATGCAATGGATGCACTAGAGCTATAAGTGTATGAAAGCTCAAAATTGCACTAAGTGGGTGTGCATCCAACTTGCTTGCTCATGAAGACCTCGGGCATTTGAGGAAGCCCATCATCGGAATATACAAGCCAAGTTCTATAATGAAAATTCCCACTAGTATATGAAAGTGAAAGCATAGGAGGCTCTCTCTATGAAGAACATGGTGCTACTTTGAAGCACAAGTGTGGTAAAAGGATAGTAACATTGCCCCTTCTCTCTTTTTCTCTCGTTTTTTATTCTCTTTTTTTTGGTGGGCTTCTTTGGCCTCTTTTTTATTTGGACTTCTTTGGCCTCTTTTGTTTTTCATAAAGTCCGGAGTCTCATCCCGACTTGGCGGGGAATCATAGTCTCCATCATCCTTTCCTCACTGGGGCAATGCTCTAATAATGATGATCATCACACTTTTATTTACTTACAACTCAATATTACAACTCGATATCTAGAACAAAGATATGACTCTATATGAGTGCCTCCGGTGGTGTACCGGGATGTGCAATGATCTTGCATAGCAATGACATCAAAAAATGACAAGCCATGAAAACATCATGCTAGCTATCTTACAATCATGCAAAGCAATATGACAATGAATGCTCAAGTCATGTAAATGATGATGATGGAAGTTGCATGGCAATATACCTCGGAATGGCTATGGAAATGCCATGATAGGTAGGTATGGTGGCTGTTTTGAGGAAGGTATATGGTGGGTGTATGGTACCAGCGAAAGTTGCGCGGCACAAGAGAGGCTAGCAATGGTGGAAGGGTGAGAGTGCGTATAATCCATGGACTCAACATTAGTCATAAAGAACTCATATACTTATTGCAAAAGTCTACAAGCCATTGAAAACAAAGTACTACACGCATGCTCCTAGGGGGATAGATTGGTAGGAAAAGACCATCGCTCGTCCCCGACCGCCACTCATAAGGAAGACAATCAATAAATAAAATTGTGCTCCAACTTCATCACAAAGCAGTTCACCATACGTGCATGCTACGGGAATCACAAACCTCAACACAAGTGTCTCTACAATCCACAACCACTCACTAGCATGACTCTAATATCACCATCTTTAGATCGCAAAACTATTGCAAGGAATCAAATATATCATATTCAGCGATCTACAAGTTTATGTAGGATTTTATGACTAACCATGTGAATGACCAATTCCTGTCTTCTCTCTAAATTGATATAAGTGAAGCAAGAGAGTTTAATTCTTTCTACAAAAGATATGCCCACGCTCTAACATATATAAGTGAAGCAAAAGAGCATTCTACAAATGGCGGTTTTCTATGTGAAGAGAAACAAGCAATCCAAACTTCAAATGATATAAGTGAAGCACATGAAGCATTCTATAAAGCCATACTCAAAAGATATAAGTGAAGTGAAATGAGCATTTTATAAATCAACCAAGTACTATCTCATACCAGAATGGTGCATAAAAGAAAATTGAAAACTAAAAGCAAAAGACGCTCCAAGACTTGCACATATTGCATGAACGAAACGAATATGAAAACATACCGATACTTGTTGAAGAAAGAGGGGCTGCCTTCCGGGGCATCCCCAAGCTTAGACGCTTGAGTCTCCTTGAATATTTACTTGGGGTGCCTTGGGCATCCCCAAGCTTGAGCTCTTGCCTCTCTTCCTTTTCCTCATATCGAGACCTCCTTGATTAGACACTTCATCCACACAAAACTTCAACATAAAACTCGGTAAGATCCGTTAGTATAATAAAGCAAATCACCACTCTAAGTACTGTTGAAAACCAATTCATATTTTGTTTTTGCATTGTGTCTTCTGTAATATAACTTTTTCATGGCTTAATCCACTGATATAAATTGATAGATTCATCAAAACAAGCAAACTATGCAACAAAAACAGAATCTGTTAAAAACAGAATAGTCTGTAGCAATCTGAACATCCACCATACTTCTGTTAGCCCAAAAATTATACCAAAATTAGGAACAATAAACAAGTTGTACAGAAAGACAGTGCAAAAAGAATCAGAACCGTTTGACTTTCCAGTTAAAAATGTAAAATCGCGCACTACAGCCAAAGTTTCTGTCCTGCACCGTACAAACCAACAAGCATTGTAAACATCCTAAAGGCAAACCTTGGCACATTATTTTTATAATACAATGGAATTGTAAAAGGGAATAATTATTTTTGATGAAAATTTTCTGTAATCAAGATTCTCAAAGTTTCCATGAGCATGAACAAAGTTCAAGGATCTCTCCCACTTCAACAATGCTTATCTCTCTCACTTTCACTTTCCTTTTTGAAAAGTTTTTGGGTTCCCCTCTTTATTTTTTTTGTTTTTAGACTATATAAAAGCACTCAACAGAAATAAATTACTCTCTAAAACTTACGGGTTGTCTCCCTGGCAGCGCTTTCTTTAAAGCCATTAAGCTAGGTATATAGTGCTCAAGTAATGGATCCACCCGGATTCCAAGGTATATCAAAGAAAATTTTAATTAACAATGATTTGTAATTTAGTAGTGAGCACAAAGTAACATATATCAAGCAATGGTGAAGTCTAACTCTCTTCCTATGCATCGGCATGTCATAAAAGAACAATTCATGCACACACAGTAAAGGCCAATGCATAGTATAAACAGTTTCTTGCAATTTTATCATATTGGAAACATAAAGAGGCGGAGATGTAGTTCCTCTCTCATAATAATTGCAAGTAGGAGCAGCAAGCACATGCATATTATATTCATCAAAATCATCATGTGCAACGGTAAAAGGCAACCCATCAATATAATCCTTAATAAGCACAAACTTCTCCGATATAGTGTAGTCGGGAGAATTCAAAAAGATAATAGGACTATCATGTGTGGGTGCAATAGCAACAATTTCATGTTTAACATAAGGTACTATAGCAAGTTCATCTCCATAAGCATAATTCATATTGGCATCTTAGCCAAAAGCATATCAAGCATCATCAAAAGGGATATTTCAAGAGAATCAACGGGATCATAGCAATCATCATAGCAATCATCCTTCGGTAAGCACGAAGGGGAATTAAACAATGTATGAGTTGAAGAGTTACTCTCATTAGAAGGTGGGCACGGGTGATCAATCCGCTCTTCCTCCTTTTGTTCTTCTCTCTCCTCATCATCTTTTTCATCCAATGAGCTCACAGTTTCATCAATTTCTTCTGCCATAGCTTCCTGCAAAATATTAGTCTCTTCTTGGACAGCGGAGACTTTCTCAACAAATGAATTAATATTGTAATTGTATTCATAATTTTCATAGCAATATCTAAGTATAGCAAAAAATTTAGGCCTATAAACATCATCATCTAAAGCTTCATACTTTTCAAACAAAGATTCAATTTCATAGGCAACCTTAAAAGCAACAAATTCTTCAATTCATTCAACATCATAGTAATCATATATACCATTAGCATAAGAAGCTAAGGTTTCATTATCATTAAATTTGCATGAAAAGGGAAGGTGTGGAGCCTTCATCCTAGAGCAACAATTATAATCATATCTCAAGCATAGATCCCGAGCATACCGACGCAACATATTAATTTGATCCCATAATAGTTTCCCTTTTTATGTCAAGCGATAATCCCTAAAGTATTCACGTTGATCCAACGTTACTCCCATAACATAGTTGAATGGGGTTTTCTCAGGATTATTAAAGTAGTACATAATATCTTTCACATAACGATCATCAAGGGTTTTAGGAGGTTCCCCATCTCCATGAGTAGCATCTACACCTAATTTTTTTGGTATTTCGTGTTCCATATCCATAACTAAAGAAAGAGAACAACTTAGAATAGCAAATAAAAATTACTTAGTGATAAAGCAAACAAGCACACACGAGAATATTCACCCCACGCTATGACTCCCCGGAACCGGCGCCACAAAAGGTCTTGATGACCCGCAAGTATACGGGATAGTTGTAGCCTCTTTCGATAAGTAAGAGTGTCGAACCCAATGAGGAGCTAAAGGTAGAACAAATACTCTCTCAAGTCCTATCGGCCACTGATACGACTCTACGCACGCTTGACATTCGCTTTACCTAGAACAAGTATGAAATTAGAAGTACTTTGTAGGTGTGATAGGATAGGTTTGCAAGATAATAAAGAGCACGTAAATAAAAACTAGGGGCTGTTTAGATAAAGAAGCAATAAACTAAATATAGCGAGTGTGGAAAAGTGGTGGTAGGAGTTGTGAAATTGCCCCTAAGCAATTGACTACTTTACTAGACCGGTAATCACTATTGCAATTCTATTTGAGGGAGAGGCATAAGCTAACATACTTTCTATTCTTGGATCATATGCACTTATGATTGGAACTCTAGCAAGCATCCGCAACTACCAAAGATCATTAAGGTAAAACCTAACCATAGCATTAAAGTATCAAGTCCCCTTTATCCCATACGCAAACAACCTACTTACTCGGGTCTGTGCTTCTGTCACTCACGCCACCCACCATACGCAAATCATAAACATATTGCAAACCCTACAGCGGGAATCCCTCACACTTGCGCGACACGGAGAACACCATAGGATAGCACCAATAATAAAACATGCAACTCAAACCAATCATAGCAATTCATCAATCACCGATAGGACAACGAAAATCTACTCAGACATCATAGGATGGCAACACATCATTGGATAATAATATGAACCATAAAGCACAATGTTCAAGTAGAGGGTACAGCGGGTTGCGGGAGAGTGGACCACTGAATATAGATGGGGGAAGGTGATGGAGATGTTGGTGAAGATGGCGGAGGTGTTGGTGTAGATCACAGTGATGATGATGGCCCCCGGCAGCGCTCTGGCGCCACCGGAAGCAAGGGGAGAGAGACCCTGAAAGTGCAACTATCCGTAGGTGGTTTTGGTAATTCATAACAACATATAGCTCATTGAGCTAATGCTATTCCAAGACTATTATTTCAGGAAAGCTCAATGAATGGCATGGCATGGATGATGAAAGTGGATCCCTCAAAATACTAAGGACAAAGGATTGGCTCAAGTTCAAAAGCTCAAGACTCTTCATTTTATATTTTAGTGATCCAAGATCACATTGAGTCTATAGGAAAAGCCAATACTATCAAGGAGGGATGAGGTGTTGCTTAATGAGCCTCTTGCTTCATGTGCTAAGTGATATGCTCCAAAACCCTCAACTTCTTTCCCACATCCACAAATGACCTAAACCCAAAGCCAAAATCGGTCACACCAATTCTTCCTATCCGGTGCCACCGATTCCAAAAGTCATAGCCACTGCCACAAACCCTAAGCAAATCGGTCTTACCGATAGGGATCTCGGTCTCACCGAGATGGGGTTGTAATCTCTCTGTTTCCCTTCGTAACGTTTCGGTCTAACTGAAGTGAGCGATCGGTCCCACGGAGATTGCAATGTAAACTCTCTGTTTCCTTTTCGTAACATTTCGATCTCACCGAAAAGAGCAAATCGGTCCCACCGAGTTTACCTGACCAACTCTCTGGAAAGCTTATTACCAAATCGGTCTCACCGAGTTTGTGTAATCGGTCTTACCGAGATTACGTTATGCCCTAACCCTAACCGAATCGGTCTCACCGAGATGCATGTCAGTCCCACCGAAAATCACTAACGGTCACTAGGTTTACTAAATCGGTCCGACCGAGTTTAACGATTCGGTCCCACTGAGTTTGGTAAATTGTGTGTAACGGTTAGATTTTGTGTGGAGGCTATATATACCCCTCAACCTCCTCTTCATTCGTGGAGAGAGCCATCAGAACGAACCTACACTTCCAACTTACCATTTCTGAGAGAGAACCACCTACTCATGTGTTGAGACCAAGAAATTCCATTCCTACCATATGAATCTGTAGTGACCCGACCTCAGATGGTCAAGTCTCTGTGCTCAGGTGTCATCCCTGGATCAGTAATGCTGACACCACACAATACTTCGAAGGATTTATAACTGAGTAGCAATCACACACGTATTACATCGATGTCCCAAAAGAGGACTTATTACAATAATCATGGCTTAAGGCCATCTAATAATGATAACAGCGGAAGACTTGGAAGATAAGTGAGTCCATCAACTCCAACGGCATCACTGAGTATAGAACCACGACCTAAAAGCACCTTACTCGTCGTCTGAAAAGTCTGCAACATGAAAGTTGCAGCCCGAAAACGGGTCAGCACATGGAAGATGCTGGCAATGTAACACATAGAGAATAATGAATGATAAGCCTATACTACATGCATATATGGCTGGTGGAAAAGCTCTATGGTTACAGTTTTTGCATAAAGCCAATTTTTCCCTACTGCAAAGGAATAAATTTATTTAACTATCATGGTGGTTGTTAAACATTGAGAATGGTTGACAGCATCCTCAATCCCAATTAAAAGTACTCATTAACAAACCCAACAATATTAAATTAGAGTAACATGTTGAGATTCACATGATATTCAAGTACTAGATACTCAAGATGTCCATAACCGGGGACACGGCTAATCATGATTAGTTTGTACACTCTGCAGAGGTTTGCGCACTTTTCCCCACAAGACTCGATCGCCTCCGTTTGGTTTCCCGCACTGCATGGTGTTTGAGAAACGGGTGACCGAGACATAGTCTTTTAGAAGCGCTAGCACCTTACGATGGGTAGACCGGTACACCTACATCCCCTACATCTGCTAGTCTACCACTATAAGAGTTCGCACGACTTAGTCAACTATGCCAGAGCCCATAATGGCTTGTGGCTGCACACGGAAGTTACTAGCATGAATTATCTTATGATCCCTTTGAGCCTGGGTGGCGGTCCATAGGAAAATCACACGGTAACCCCGGGATTTCCAAAAAAACAGGCAATCACTAGATACCACAGGTGCCTCAATCCACCCAGATGTGTATTTAAGTTGCCACCTTAGATAAACCATTAATTAACAATCTAACATCTGTCATGGATATCACTCACCCAATCCACGTCTACTAGCATAGCATGGCATAATAAGCGAACGCAGAAGTAACTCCCAAAGGTTTCATAAGTAAAACAGGTAATAGGTACTACCTCATCTACTTCCCATCCCACAATTTAATTAGATCCTAATCGTGCAATGTTTGAGGATTGATCTAATGCATAAAAACTGGGTAGTAGAAAAAGTTATGATCAAGTGTTACTTGCCTTGCTGATGATCCGCGAAACCTAGAGATTCGAAGTAACAAGCGGCGCACTCCGGGTGATCTATCGTAGACAAACAACAAGCATACAATAAGTACTCCACTAATGCACAAGTAAATCTCGAATAAAAGATCTAACCAGAAAGTTCAACTTAAGAACCCTGGTTGCAAAAAGAATCAAAACAAATAAAGCAACGAAAGTCAAATGGCAAAAGAAGACAGCTCGGTTCTAGCAAATTGAAACTAGGTCAAATTTTACAGTAGCAAAACTTTGTTTAAGTTGATTAGTCGGAACGGCGGTTTCGAAACGAAACTCCAGGCGCTTGAATCACCTAATTCCGATAAACGAGCGAGAAGATAAACTAGAACGAAGATCAGATCTGAAATCACGATCAGAAAATAGTGGAATAATCCGACTAAAAAGAAAACGACGAACGGTTAAACGAACGGACGTTCGTTAACCGGGAATAACCGGCGATCACGTTCGTTAAGACGAACGGTCCGGTGAACGCTCGCTAAACAACAAAACTGGAAATAAAACCGATCTAGGGTTTCAAAAAAAACCCGAAACGACGAAAAAGAAAACCGGAACGGTTTTTATATAAAAAACCGAACCGAGGGGAGGGTGGCACGGCGTGGCTACCTCGACGAGGCGGGGCTCCGGCGGGGCGGCGGCTAGGCGGCGGGGCGACGACGACGCAGCGGCGGCGGCGGCGGCTGCGGTGGCGCGCGGCTGCTGCTGCTGCTTGGGGGCGGCGGCTGCGGGTTGTGGGGAGGAGAGGGGGGGTGCTGGGGTATTCATAGGAGGGGGGTGCTGCTTGGGGGAGGGGGCAAGCAAAGACGGCGGCGGCGCGGAGTCCAAGCCGGACTCGGCTGGCGGCGGCGGCGCTGCGCGCGCGTGCGGGAGGGCTGGGCGCTGGGCCGGCTGGCTGGGCCCTTGGCCCAGTCGGGCGCTGCATATATTTTTTTTAAATAACGCGCGCAGAAAAACGAATAAAATAAAATCTAAACGAACTCCAAAAAATTACAAAGTAAATTTTCCCCGACTCCTAAAAATGAGTCGAACAAAATGAACTTTTACTCGGGGCCTAAAATGCAATTTTTGAAAACACGCATTTTTCCCTAAGGCAAATAAATTCCGAGAAAAATCCAAAATTTGATTTATTTATTAAATCTTCATTTTTCTAAGTTTTGGGAAAGTCATATTATTCCCTCTCTTATTTTTGATATTGGAAAAATTATTTGAAGATGAAATAAATAGAATCAAATGATCCTCTTTTCATAATTCGAGAGAACTCAAATATGAAAATTTCGAAATCTCCAACTCTCTTCGAGGGTCCTTGAGTTCCGTGAAATTTCTAGGATCGACAAAAAGGCAAGAAAAATATGTAATGCATGATGATCTAATGTATAACATTCCAAATTGAAAATTTGGGATGTTACAAACCTACCCCCCTTAAGATGAATCTCGCCCTCAAGATTCGGGTTGGCTAGAAAATAGGTGAGGGTGGTCCTTGAGCAAATCTTCTTCTCTCTCCCAGGTGGCTTTATCCTCAGTGTGGTGGCTCCATTGAACCTTGCAAAACTTGATAACCTTGCTGCGAGTAACCCTGCTAGCGTGTTCGAGAATCTTGATGGGTTTTTCCTCATATGTTAAATCATCCTTCAACTGAATTGCTTCCAGTGGCACTGTATCTCTTAGCGGTACCTCTGCCATCTCGGCGTTACATTTCTTCAGTTGAGAAACATGGAATACATCATGAACTCCTGACAGTCCCTCAGGTAATTCCAACTTATAAGCGACTTCTCCCATGCGTTGCAAGATCCTATACGGTCCAACGAAACATCGTGCTAATTTTCTTTTAACTCCAAAACGCTTAACTCCTCGAAGTGGGGAAACTCTAAGGTAAACTCTGGCTCCAACTTCATATTCTATCTCCTTGCATTTTGAATCCGCATAGCTCTTCTGTCTGGACTGGGCTACCTTGAGCCTATCGTGAATCAACTTAACTTTCTGTTCAGACTCCTTAATCAAATCTGGTCCAAACAACTGACGATCTCCAACTTCGTCCCATGACAACGGTGTCCTGCACCTCCTTCCATATAAAGCTTCGAAAGGTGCCATCTTCAAACTGGTTTGGTAACTGTTGTTATAAGAAAACTCTGCATACGGCAAGTTATCGTCCCAACTAGATCCATAATCTAGTGCACAAGCTCTCAGCATATCCTCCAAAATCCGATTGACTCTCTCAGTCTGTCCATCTGTCTGTGGGTGGAAAGCTGTACTGAATTCCAGCCTGGTTCCCAATGTTTCATGCAACTGATTCCAAAACTTTGAGGTAAATTGGGTTCCTCTATCTGATACGATACTCCTCGGAACTCCGTGCAAACACACAATTCTGGTCATGTATATCTTTGCCAACTTAGCACTGCTATAGGTAGTCTTGACTGGAATGAAATGAGCTACCTTTGTCAAGCGGTCGACTATAACCCAAATCGAGTCGTAGCCTGAACGAGTCTTTGGCAAACCCGTGATGAAATCCATGCCTAGTTTATCCCACTTCCATTCGGGTATCGGCAATGGTTGCAACTATCCTGCTGGCTTCTGATGTTCTGCCTTCACTCTCTGACATACATCACAAACTGCTACATACTCCGCAATATCCTTCTTCATTCTGGTCCACCAGAACGTTTCCTTCAAATCCAAATACATCTTGGTATTTCCTAGGTGAATCGAATAGGGTGAATCATGTGCCTCTTGCAGAATCAACTTCCTGATCTCCGGGTCATTTGGCTCATAAACACGGTCCTCAAACCATAGGGTATCGTGCTCATCCTCACGAAATCCCTTTGCTTTTCCTTCGCTCATTTTCTTCTTTATATCCGCGATCTCTTTGTCATTTTTCTAAGCTTCTCTGATTTTATTCATCAAGGTAGACTGAATCTCCAATGCTGCTACATAGCCTCTCGGAACTATTTCCAAACATAGCTCACGAAGATCTTCTGCTAACTCCTTTGGTATTTCTCCCGTCATCAGCGTATTGACATGGCTCTTGCGACTCAATGCGTCAGCTACTACATTAGCCTTTCCGGGATGATAATGCAATCTCATATCATAATCCTTGATGAGTTCCAACCATCTCCTTTGTCTAAGGTTTAACTCTTTCTGCGTGAAAATGTACTTCAAACTCTTGTGATCCGTGTACACCTCACAATGATTTCCAATGAGGAAATGTCTCCATGTCTTCAAGGCATGCACTACGGCTGCTAACTCCAAATCATGTGTGGCATAATTTAATTCATGAGGTTTCAGTCATCGTGAAGCATACGAAACAACTCTTCCTTCCTGCATAAGCACTGCTCCAAGTCCTCGACATGAAGCGTCACAATACACCTCATAATCCTTGGTCTGATCTGGCAAAATTAAGACTGGTGAGGTAACCAATCTTTTCTTCAACTCCTGAAAACTTGCCTCACAATCCTCAGTCCATGTGAACTTGGTATCCTTTTTCAGCAACTCCGTCATAGGCTTTGCAATCCTTGAGAAATTCTCAATGAATCTCCGGTAGTATCCTGCGAGTCCAAGAAAACTCCGGATCTCTCCAACTGTCGTTGGTGCTTCCCATTCGGTTACGGTCTCAACCTTTTTAGGGTCAACTGCTATCCCTTCTCCGGATATAACATGTCCAAGAAATCCAACTTCCTTTAACCAAAACTCACATTTGCTGAACTTGGCATATAACTGATGTTCCCTTAGTTTCTCCAAAACCAATCGCAAATGTTCCTTATGTTCCTCTTCATTCTTCGAGTAAACCAAAATATCATCAATGAACACCACGACGAACTTATCCAAAAACTCCATAAACACTCTGTTCATCAGGTTCATGAAATAGGCAGGTGCGTTAGTCAGTCCAAATGACATAACGGTATACTCATATAGTCCATATCTTGTGGTGAATGCTATCTTAGGTATGTCCTGCTCTCGAATCTTCAACTGATGGTACCCTCATCGCAAATCGATCTTGGAAAACACTTTAGCTCCTTGCAAACGATCAAATAGATCATTTATCATTAGTAGTGGGTACTTGTTCTTGATTGTTACTTCATTCAATCCACGGTAATCAACAACCATCCTTAACGATCCATCCTTCTTCTCCACTAAAAGTACGGGTGATCCCCAAGGCGAGGAACTTGGGCGTATATAACCTTTATCCAATAGCTCCTTAATCTGCTTCTTGATTTCCGCCAAATCCTATGCGGGCATCCTTGTATGGTCGCTTCGATATTGGGCATGTACCTGGCAAAAGCTCAATCAAAAACTCAATGTCTCTATCCGGTGGCATTCCTGGCAATTCATCAGGAAATACATCAGGGTAATCCTTCACCACTGGCACCTCTTCCTGCACAACTCCTGATAAGAAATTTACTTGGTTCCTATTTGGTCCATGTCGTGATACATACTTGATCCTTCTTCCTTCTGGCATCGTGAGCAAAATCGTCTTACTTGCGCAATCGATGTTTCCTCCATACATCGACAGCCAATCCATACCGAGAATCACATCCAATCCTTGGGATTCAAGTATGATCAAATCCGTCGGGAATACATGCCTTCCTATACTCAATGGCACTTGAAAACATCCTTGTCTGGCCATATACTCCGCTCCTGGTGAGCTTACTAGCATAGGGGTTTTAAGAATCTGAGTAGGCAGACTATACTTTTCTACAAATCCCCTTGATATGTATGAATGCGATGCACCAGTATCGAAAAGAATAAGTGCAGTAAATGACTTAACCAAAAACTTACCGATTACTGCATCGGGCTGAGCTTCAACCTCCTCCACATCAATGTGGTTCACCTGTCCCCTATTGAAAGGGTTTGGCTTCTTTCCAGAGCTTCCATTTCCACCTTGGCCTTCGGGACAGTCATTTGCATAATGTCCAGTCTTGGAACACTTGTAACAGGTGACATGGCTCAGGTCTTTCTTGGCTGGGGTTGATGGTGTGGTCCGGTTCTGGCCGTTGCTTCCTCCATTCCCATTACCATTCTTGTGGCCATTATGGTTGTGCGAACTACCTCCTCCATGGGTATGCTGAAACTGAACTCCCTGTTTAGGTGTATAACGGGGCTTCTGCTGGGCTCCAGAGTTATACTTCCCCTGCCCATACTTCCTCTTGCGATTCTCAATCTGCTGTTGCTTTCCTTCAATCATGAGGGCGCGGTCTACCAACTCCTGGTAGTTATTGAAACTTGCTACCATCAACTGCATGCTTAACTCATCATTCAGTCCTTCCAGAAACTTCTCCTGCTTAGTTGCGTCTGTAGCAACGTCATCTGGGGCATAACGTGCTAACTTACTAAAATCATCCACATACTGGCCAACAGTCCTTCCTCCTTGGCGTAAGTTGCGAAACTCACGCTTCTTCATGGCCATAGCTCCTGCTGAAACATGGGCAGTGCGGAAAGCTTACTGAAACTGATCCCATGTGACAGTGTCTATAGGGTAAGTGGCTGTGAAATTCTCCCACCATGCTGCTGCGGGTCCGTCAAGCTGATGTGCAGCAAACTTCACCTTCTCACCATCTGTACATCCTGAAGTGGTCAACTCCCTTCCTATCTTGCGGAGCCAATCATATGCTACAATCGGCTCGGTGCTACTGGAATACACCGGCAGATTCAGCCTAAGGAAACAAGTCAAGTGATCCGCAGGTGGTGGTGGTGGTGGGTTGTTGTTGTTGTTGCCTTGGTTCTGTACCAATGTTTGAATCAAGGTATTCTGCTGCTGAATCAACTGAGTGATCTCTGGCGGGAAAACAAACTCGGGTCGCGTCTCGGAGGCATCTGAAGGGTTTAGAAAAGACGAGAAATTAAGAATAGAGTGAGGTCTAAGGAGAAAACACTACCCAAATGCTCATGAGACAAATGCACACAAATCACTTCATTCATTTTAAACAAAGGGCATACAACGGTCTAACTATCGCAAAAGTGCTTGTACTATAATGTTTACATGGAGGGAGCACTACTAATATGTGGGGGTCATCTATTAATTTGAACCGGTGGAAGACTCCGTGATGTCTGCTCCAGCTTCGTCTTCAAAGTCGGGTTCACTTGGATCCGAATCGGTGTCGTCGATGATGATGTAGTTGCTCGGACAGTCGACGTACTTGTCTTCATTCTTGAGGGCTAATTTCTTCTTGAGTTCTCCAATCTCATACTTAAGATCGCTATTGTGCCTTACTACAGCTACGATCTCGTCCATGTAGTCCTTGCGCGTAGACTTCAGCTCTCCTTCAAGTTCAATGATCCTTCCCTTGGCATTCTTTAACTCTATCATATCATTGCACATCTGGTTCTCCTGGCGTCGAATGTGCTGGTTTAACTCCTAGATGAAAGCTGCAATGGATCTATCCTTCTTGGTGCTGACTATCTCCCATTGTTCATCTCGGCGTCCGCAAATCTGGTAGATAGTGCCCTTGAGGTCTTCTTGATAAACTTCTCCAATGCGTCCCATGGTGATATGAGCTGCCATGCTCTTCCCCAGACTCCAGGTTGGTGCACTGAAAACACTATCTATGGGCTTGGTGATTGGGGCGAATGTCCTTCCCGAAACATGAGCTTGAATCTTCCAGCGCTCCTCTTCAGGCAGAGTGGCGTTGAAAGTCCCGGTGAAGCTTGGTAGTCCAATGTTCAGGTACTTGGCGACTTCCTTCAAGTGGAATCCAAAAGGTGTGCCTTCATCTGGTTGAGCATACTTGATCTTTGCGTCCGTCATCCTAAAAGAGTAGAAAAGATGAGGAGTTAGAAAATGAGAAGAGAATAGTGATCTATGGCTTTTAACTTAGTGGTCGTGTCCTACAGTCAGCGTGTGCTCTGATACCATCTCTGTAGCGACCCAACCTCAGATAGTCAAGTCTCTGTGCTCAGGTGTCATCCCTGGATCAGTAATGCTGACACCACACAGTACTTCGAAGGATTTATAATAGAGTAGCAATCACACACTTATTACATTGATGTCCCAAAAGAGGACTTATTACAATAATCATGGCTTAAGGCCATCTAATAATGATAATAGCGGAAGACTTGGAAGATAAGTGAGTCCATCAACTCCAATGGCATCACTGAGTATAGAACCACGACCTAAAAGCACCTTACTCGTCGTCTGAAAAGTCTGCAACATGAAAGTTGCAGCCCGAAAACGGGTCAGCACATGGAATATGCTGGCAATGTAACACATAGAGAATAATGAATGATAAGCCTATACTACATGCATATATGGCTGGTGGAAAAGCTCTATGGTTAAAGTTTTTGCATAAAGCCAATTTTTCCCTACTGCAAAGGAATAAATTTATTTAACTATCATGGTGGTTGTTAAACATTGAGAATGGTTGACAGCATCCTCAATCCCAATTAAAAGTACTCATTAACAAACCCAACAATATTAAATTAGAGTAACATGTTGAGATTCACATGATATTCAAGTACTAGATACTCAAGATGTCCATAACCGGGGACATGGCTAATCATGATTAGTTTGTACACTCTGCAGAGGTTTGCGCACTTTTCCCCACAAGACTCGATCGCCTCCGTTTGGTTTCCCGCACTACATGGTGTTTGAGAAACGGATGACCGAGACATAGTCTTTCAGAAGCGCTAGCACCTTACGATGGGTAGACCGGTACACCTACATCCCCTACATCTGCTAGCCTACCACTATAAGAGTTCGCACGACTTAGTCAACTATGCCAGAGCCCATAATGGCTTGTGGCTGCACACGGAAGTTACTAGCATGAATTATCTTATGATCCCTTTGAGCCTGGGTGGCGGTCCATAGGAAAATCACACGGTAACCCCGGGATTTCCAAAAAAACAGGCAATCACTGGATACCCCAGGTGCCTCAATCCACCCAGATGTGTATTTAAGTTGCCACCTTAGGTAAACCATTAATTAACAATCTCACATCTGTCATGGATATCACTCACCCAATCCACGTCTACTAGCATAGCATGGCATAATAAGCAAACGCAGAAGTAACTCCCAAAGGTTTCATAAGTAAAACAGGTAATAGGTACTACCTCATCTACTTCCCATCCCACAATTTAATTAGATCCTAATCATGCAATGTTTGAGGATTGATCTAATGCATAAAAACTGGGTAGTAGAAAAAGGTATGATCAAGTGTTACTTGCCTTGCTGATGATCCGCGAAACCTAGAGATTCGAAGTAACAAGCGGCGCACTCCGGGTGATCTATCGCAGACAAACAACAAGCATACAATAAGTACTCCACTAATGCACAGGTAAATCTCGAATAAAAGATCTAACCAGAAAGTTCAACTTAAGAACCCTGGTTGCAAAAAGAATCAAAACAAATAAAGCAACGAAAGTCAAATGGCAAAAGAAGACAGCTCGGTTCTAGCAAATTGAAACTAGGTCAAATTTTACAGTAGCAAAACTTTGTTTAAGTTGATTAGTCAGAACGGCGGTTTCAAAACGAAACTCCAGGCGCTTGAATCACCTGATTCCAATAAACGAGCGAGAAGATAAACTAGAACGAAGATCGGATCTGAAATCATGATCAGAAAATAGTGGAATAAATCCGACTAAAAAGAAAATGACGAACGGTTAAACGAACGGACGTTCATTAACCGGGAATAACCGGCGATCACGTTCGTTAAGACGAATGGTCCGGCGAACGCTCGCTAAACAACAAAACCGTAAATAAAACCGATCTAGGGTTTCAAAAAAAAAACCCGAAACGACGAAAAAGAAAACCGGAACGGTTTTTATATAAAAAAACCGAACCGAGGGGAGGGTGGTGCGGCGCGGCTACCTCGACGAGGCGGGGCTCCGGTGGGGCGGCGGCTAGGCGGCGGGCCGACGGCAACGCGGCGGCGGCGGCAGGCGGCGGCGCTAGCGGCGGCGGCTGCGATGGCGCGCGGCTGCTGCTGCTGCTGCTTGGGGGCGGCGGCTGCGGGTTGTGGAGAGGAGAGGGGGGTGCTGGGGTATTTATAGGAGGGGGTGCTGCTTGGGGGAGGGGGCAAGCAAAGGCGGCGGTGGCGCGGAGTCCGAGCCGGACTCGGCTGGCGGCGGCGGCGCTGCGCGCGCACGCGGTAGGGCGGGGCGCTGGGCCGGCTGGCTGGGCCCTTGGCCCAGTCGGGCGCTGCCTATATTTTTTTTTAAATAACGCGCGCAAAAAAACGAATAAAATAAAATCTAAACGAACTCCAAAAAATTACAAAGTAAATTTTCCCCGACTCCTAAAAATGAGTCGAACAAAATGAACTTTTACTCGGGGCCTAAAATGCAATTTTTGAAAACATGCATTTTTCCCTAAGGCAAATAAATTCCGAGAAAAATCCAAAATTTGATTTATTTATTAAATCTTCATTTTTCCTAAGTTTTGGGAAAGTCATATTATTCCCTCTCTTATTTTTGATATTGGAAAAATTATTTGAAGATGAAATAAATAGAATCAAATGATCCTCTTTTCATAATTCGAGGGAACTCAAATATGAAAATTTCGAAATCTCCAACTCTCTCCGAGGGTCCTTGAGTTGCGTTAAATTTCTAGGATCGACAAAAAGGCAAGAAAAATATGTAATGCATGATGATCTGATGTATAACATTCCAAATTGAAAATTTGGGATGTTATAGAATCTTGATCTTTAGCCTTCCCCAAGTTGCTTTCCACTCAAATCTTCTTTCCACCAGATCCAAAACCTATGAGAGAGAGTTGAGTGTTGGCGAGACTATCATTTGAAGCACAAGAGCAAGGAGTTCATCATCAACTCACCATTTGTTACTTCTTGGAGAGTGGTGTCTCCTAGATTGGCTAGGTGTCACTTGGGAACCTCCAACAAGACTGTGGAGTTGAACCAAGGAGTTTGTAAGGGCAAGGAGATCGCCTACTTCATGAAGATCTACCGCTATTGAGGCAAGTCCTTCATGGGTGACGGCCATGGTGGGATAGACAAGGTTGCTACATCGTGGGTGGAGCCCTCCGTGGACTCGCGCAGCCGTTACCCTTCGTGGGTTGAAGTCTCCATCAACGTGGATGTACGATAGCACCACCTATCGGAACCACGCCAAAGACATCCGTGTCTCCAATTGCGTTTGAATCCTCCAAACCCTTCCCTTTACTTTCTTGAAAGTTGCATGCTTTAATTTCCGCTGCCTATATACTCTTTGCATGCTTGCTTGAATTGTGTGATGATTGCTTGACTTGTCCTAAAATAGCTAAAATCTGCCAAACTCTAAAATTTGGAAAAGGTTAAGTTTTTATTGGTCAAGTAGTCTAATCACCCCCCTCTAGACATACTTCAAGGTCCTACAAGTGGTATCAGAGCTTTGGTCTCCATTTGCTTTGATTTCCATAGCTTTTGGTGGTCATAGCCTTGGTTTCACAACCTAGGAGAGTATGGCGTCTAGCGAGGGAAATTATCACCGTAGAGGTCCTTACTTTGATGGTACTAATTTTGCTAGTTGGAAGCATAAGATGAAAATGCATATTCTCAGACACAACCCCGCCGTTTGGGCAATTATTTGTATTGGCTTGCAAGGTGAATTCTTTGATGGGAGAGAACCAAACCGTGAAGCTAATGCGGAAGAATTGAAGATGATGCAATACAATGCTCAAGCATGCGATATCATCTTCAACGGATTGTGCCCCGAAGAATTCAACAAAATCAGCCATCTTGAGAATGCAAAGGAAATTTGATATGCATGAAGGTACCGAGTCCGTCAAGGAATCCAAGTTGGATGTGCTCCAAAGTCAGCTTGACAAGTTCAAAATGAAGGATGGTGAAGGTGTCGCTGAAATGTACTCTAGGCTTGCTCTTATCACAAATGAGATTGCCGGCTTAGGGAGTGAAGAGATGACCGACAAATTCATCATCAAGAAAATCCTAAGAGCATTGGATGGAAAGTATGATACCGTGTGCACGTTGATTCAAATGATGACAAACTACAAAGATCTCAAGCCAACGGAAGTCATTAGAAGAATTGTTGCTCATGAGATGTCACTCAAGGATAAGGAAGAACTTCACAACAAGTCAAGTGGTGCTTACAAAGCCTCAAGTGAAGCCCCCACATCATCAAGTGAGAAACAAACCTTCAATGAAGAATTGAGCTTAATGGTGAAGAACTTCAACAAATTCTACAAGAGTAGAAGCAAAGAAAGAAGCTCCAAGTCAAGGTCTTACAATGACAAGAGATCTTCTAGTCAAGAGCGCAATTGCTACAATTGTGGGAGACCCGGACACTATTCCAATGAGTGTACGGCACCCTACAAAAGAAGAGAAGATTCTCCAAGAAGAAGGAGCAAAATAGAAGAATCACCACCAAGAGAGAAGAGGAGTAGAGATGATCGTTATGAACGAATACCCTCACGGAGAAGCAAGGATTCGGAAAGGAAGGACAAGTCATCAAGGAGCTACACAAAACGAAGACATCAAGCTCATGTTGGTGAATGGGTTTCCGGCTCCGACTCTGACAATCACTCCGAGATAAGCTATCACTCCGACTCCGAATATACTCAAGATGAAGGTGTTGCCGATCTAGCACTTGTGTCAACCAACTCCTACAACATATTTGATTCACCAAATGAAGGTGTTGGAAGATGCTTCATGGCCAAAGGTCCAAAGGTAACACATCCTGAGTATGTTGATTTCAATAGTGATGAAGATGACTTGCTTGTGGATGATGATTTACTTGTTGACAACTCTAGTGATGAATACTACGATGAAACGTCAATTAATCATGCTAATCAAGATGAAACGAATGACAATGATAAGGAGAAGATTGAGCTTCTAACTAAGGAACTAAACTCTCTTAAGTTAGCTCATGAAACTATCTACGAAGATCATCGAGAACTTTTAAGGGCTCATGAGAAGTTACGCTTTGAAAAGCTCAATCTTGAGCAAGAGCATGAGTTCTTAAAAGCAATCAATGATGATCTTCGCAAGAAAAGTTCTTCCTATATTGCCAAGCGTTTACTCTTATCTACTTACATGCCTCAAGTTAATTCTAGTAACAAGTACAAGAAAGATACTTCCTCTAGTAGTAACAGTAATAATGACAAATCCAATATTGTTGCTTCTAGTAGTTCTCTTGATTCCACTAATGATTCTATTAACCAAGTTACACTTGAGCAAGAAAATAGCTTATTGAAGGGAATTATAGAGAAGGGTGTCTACAAGAGCCTTGCCGGGAGTAAGCAATTTGAGGAAATTGTACGCAAGCAAGGAAGGCACCGGAAGAATCAAGGTGTTGGTTTTGAACGAAAGTTCAATGCCAATGGAGTTGAGTGGGAAGAAGATCAATACCCCAAGACGAAGTTTGTTCCTCAACAAGAGAAGTATGATCCTACTTCCTTCAAGGGAACACAAGCTCAAGATGATCTTCCACCACAAGACCACAAGAACAAAGGCAAGGACAAGCTTCAAGAAGAGATTGATGCATTTGAAGAAGCACCTAAAGCCTCGTTCAAGTGGGTTCCCAAGACTACATCAAGTTCTACTTCATCAAGTACAACTACAAATCCAAGGATTCCCATCAAGATGATGTGGATCTCAAAGAAGAAGAACTAGAGAGTTCTTGAGGGTGACTCCGCCAACATTCTTCACTCATATCATTATGGCAAGAACAAGTGCAATCAACTTCCACATCTTGCACTAGTTCAAGGAGTCACAAACCCTCATGTTGGTAAGGCAAGGGACAAGGTAACCTAATGATTTCATGGACATCATCTTGTGTGTGCATCACTCTATGTCTATGGATATTCTTGTTTGTTCCTTGTGGGAGTAACCCATGTAGGTAAGTTGAAAGTGCAACGCACTCCAAAGGATTGCTCCAAATGATATACATCAACACTGAGCATCTACATCTTTAACACCTACATGAAGTCATCGTCGACAAAACCCAAGGTTAGTTCATCCCTCTAAAGGGGGATCTCACATCTAGGGGGAGCTTAACTCTAAGAATTGAGTCAAAGCAACCCTAATGGTGTGAACACATCAATGCATTATGTAAAAGTGGTAACCCCACTTGAGCTTAAAGGATGAGTATGACCTATGATCAAATGTTCTCATTTGACTCCTAAGTCAATATAATCATATATAGATGACCTAGTCATTGCCAATTGTTTGATAGATCCTAGAATTGGTTGTGCATGCTTTGCCACATATCTCATTTGCCATCTTATTGTGTGAGCATGTTGGTGCATATTTTACTCATGCAAGGACATCCACTTGTTGTTTTGATTGTTTGGTTTCTTTTCTTTTTGCCAAGTGGATGGATAAGAATACCTAAGAACCTTCTTTAGCTATCTATGCTTTTCTCATCTCAAACTCTATTCATGCTACATCACAAAATTTGATCAAGTCAGATTCGAACCACTCTGTGTGAGGAGCACTCTGAGTCCCCGATTCGTCATAGACTTACACTTCCAAAACCTCTTTGTGATTCTCGGTCTGGCCGATTCCTCCATTTCGGTCTACCGAGATCACCAAGTTGATCTGAGTTTTTAATCTCGGTGCAACCGATTTGAACTTCTCGGTCTCACCGATTTGCTGTAACTGAACACAGTTATGCATCTCGGTGCCACCGAGTTGTTCCACTCGGTCACACCGACAGGGTCGGGCTATATATAGCCATGGGCAAAATTTTGGAAATTTCTCCGAAACCCTTTGCCTGCGCAATAGCTAGCTCTACCATCGGAGGTCTCTGGATCGTCTCGTCGTCGCCAGCAGCCTCCTGTTGCTGGTCTCCGCCGCTGTCAACGGATTTCGTCCCCACCGTTGCCGCCGTAGCAAGTCCACCGCCAAGTTAGGGTATGGACTTGATCTTTGTGCTATCCACGTCTGATTCCTAGCACATTGTATTTTTATCGAATCTTGCCATGATTGAAACTCTTCTATCCAGCCAAAGTAATCCATAGATTAGATGAGATTCAAATTTTTAGGGTTAGGTTTCCGCCGAAACCATCTCGGACCCACCGAGTTGAAAAACTTGGTCTCACCGATTTGGCTTATGCCATTGCACTAGTGACTCTCGGTCTGACTGAGAATTGCTAATCGGTGGGACCGATTTGAGGATTCTGTGAAACCCTAGCAGTCTCGGTGCCACCGAACTGTGACTCGGTCCAGCCGAGATCGTCAGTTTAGGTTCCAAAACTGCATCGGTATCACTGAGTTTGAAAATCGGTTGATCCAAAATGCTTTCTGTGGAAAACTAAAACTGAACTTTTGAAGCATTCTTTTGCAAAAATCTCTCCATTTTGTGATGCTCATCTATTCTATCTCATCTATAACTCTTCACAGGGTCAGTAGTCAGCTTTTGCAGTATGTCAGATCATAGTGACAGCCAGAACAGGTCAGAAGAGCAGATGGACTTGAGTGAGGGCACTAGTCCCTCAACTACAGATGAAGGGAGCAGAAGTACTCCTAGCAATTTGCCTAAGGCTGCTACTAGGCAAAGGAGGAAAATAACTTCAGATTCAGAGGATGAAGATTACAAAGCTGAGGAAGATGAGGCTACTTCCAAGAAGGTAGTTCTCAAGAAAGAATATGGCTCTGCATAGAGAACTAAACTAGGTCTGAAGAAGAAAGTTCCTGCCAAAAAGACACCAATGCCAAAGGCCAGAAAGTCCACTCAAGTGCCAGCTCAGGCTCAACCCAAAGAAGCACCTGAGAAGAAAGTCACTTCTTCCAAACCTCAGAAAGTCCCCACTGGTGAAACTATGAAGTTCACAATTGAGTCAGAGGATGATGGGGCTCAAGACAAGAAAAAGAAGAGAGCAAGAACCACAACTGCCAAGGTCCTTGGAAAGCCCTCTATGAGAAAAGATTCTGAAGAAGAGGAAGAGGATGCTGCACCTGCACCTAAGGCACCCAAGCTCATGGGAGATGCAATCAGATCAGGGGCTGCAACATCCAAGCCCAAGGAAGCACCCAAAGCTGCCTCCAAGGCCAAGCAAGTTCCAAAGAGGAATACTAGGAGTATTCCAGCTGCTGAGAAGAACAAGGCCCCAATGCCCAATGTTGCTGAAGATGAGGATGAAGAAGGATAGGTCTTAAGAAAGCTCAAGCCCAAGATACCAGACCACAATGATGCCCATCATGTGGCTGAGGACATGAGAATCAGGAAGGATTCGGGGCTAAGACTGTGGAGGATGGAAGACCCATATGCTTCAAGAAGAAGAATTGATGTTGACTACATGTTCCATACAAAGGAACAGCAGGACTTTTATGAAACAATTCTATTGGACAAGAAGCCTATAGTCTATGACATGAGGTGGGTCGACTGGACCTACATCAAGGACAATGAGCAGCACTATCCTGGAGTGCAAGAAAGCTTTGTTGCTTGTGGAGTTGCTGATTATGCTGGACAGAAGTTCACCCACTGTAATGATGAGCTTATCATGCAGTTCTACTCCATAGCACATTTTTACCCAGATGGTAGAATTGTTTGGATGTCTGAAGGTACAAGGTACCAATCCACTGTTGAAGAATGGGCAAGTCTGATAAATGCCCCCAAGGAAAATGAGGATGACCTGGACATTTATGCAAAGAAGAAGATGGATCACAATTCAATGCCTCACATGTACAAGGAAATCCCAGACAAGGCAGTAGAGACTCACAAGTTTGGATCAGTTCACTTTCTGCTGTCAGGGTTGCCAACCATCAATTGGATCCTGAGGCACACCTTGTTGCCCAAGTTTGGTGACCATAACATGATCAGAGGGCATGCCATCAACATGCTGCATGTGTTTGATGTGCCATAGAAGTTCAAAGTCATGAGTCTGATGATTGAAACAATCAAGAGGACTGCAGCAGACCAGAAGAGGAGCTGTGGATATGCACCTCGGATTCAGGAATTGAACAACTCAAAGATGGGCACAGGGAGATATCAGTTGGATAAGGAACATTTTCCACTTTATCCAGACTTTGAGGACAATGAGGTTGTCATGAATGAAAATGATCCACAATCAGTTCAAGCTTAGGAGAAGAAGGAGAAGGCAAAGAAGGAGAAGGCTGCCAAGATGCCAACTCAAGAGGAGGCATCTGAATATTTCTTGAAAACCAAACAGGAGCAGCTTGGTTACTTAATAGCATCTACACTGAGGATTGAGAAGGGACTGGCCACCCTCACTCAGAATCAGGAGAGCCTTGAGAGAATCATGGAACTCAAGTTTCATGACCTTGATGTTAAAGTAATTAAGATTCAGTCAGTTGTAGAGCAGCTGCAGGATGATATGCAGGAGAGGCAGGGCAAGACTACCACAAATGTGTTTGCCAGAGTGCCCAGAGCCCAGAGGTCAGTTGCAGTGCCAGTGACAAGCACTAGAGCAACAACTTCAGCACTAGCCACAACACCTACAGTTCCAGTGCAACCAGCTCCAGCATCCACCCCAGCACCCTCTACTTCAACTGAAGCCTTCGTCCAAGGAGCTATCAGGACACCACCACCAGAAGATCAAGCCTGAGAGTCGATCTAGCACTATGCATTTTCTATGAACTTTTTGGTAACTTGTTGCCAAAGGGGGAGAAAAATGTATAGATCATAGGCTTCGAGAGAGAGAGTGTTGCTTTTATTCTCTCTTGCTTTATTTGGTGGTTTTTCAAACTTTGTTTGCTTTTGGTTGAGATACTATGCTTGTGAGACATTGATGATCATGTGTTTGATCATAAGCTACACTTATGCATGTTTGATGATATTATCCTATCTATCTTATGTGATCATTCACTATGCTTGGTGATGAGTGCATGTATTCAATGTTTATTATTTTGAGCGCTCCACCAAGATGTATGTGACATGGAAGAGTAACCCATGAGCCTAATTCTTTGTGCATTTGCAATCCAAACCAAATCTAAAACTATGCACAAATTTAGGGGGAGCTCTTGCTTATCACATACTTCTCAAAGCAACGATGTTATTCAATCTTATTATCATTTGTCGAAGATTTGATCTATATGTTGTCGATTACCAAAAAGGGGGAGACTGAAAGTGCAACTATCCCTAGGTGGTTTTGGTAATTCATAACAACATATAGCTCATTGAGCTAATGCTATTCCAAGACTATTATTTCAGGAAAGCTCAATGAATGGCATGGCATGGATGATGAAAGTGGATCCCTCAAAATACTAAGGACAAAGGATTGGCTCAAGCTCAAAAGCTCAAGACTCTTCATTTTATATTTTAGTGATCCAAGATCAAATTGAGTCTATAGGAAAAGCCAATACTATCAAGGAGGGATGAGGTGTTGCTTAATGAGCCTCTTGCTTCATGTGCTTAGTGATATGCTCCAAAACCCTCAACTACTTTCCCACATTCACAAATGACCTAAACCCAAAGCCAAAATCGGTCACACCGATTCTTCCTATCCGGCGCCACCGATTCCAAAAGTCATAGCCACTGCCACAAACCCTAAGAAAATCGGTCTTACCGATAGGGATCTCGGTCTCACCGAGATGGGGTTGTAATCTCTCAGTTTCCCTTCGTAACGTTTCGGTCTAACCGAAGTGAGCGATCGGTCCCACCGAGATTGCAATGTAAACTCTCTGTTTCCTTTTTGTAACATTTCGGTCTAACCGAAAAGAGCAAATCGGTCCCACCGAGGTTACCTGACCAACTCTCTGGTTAGCTAATTACCAAAGTCGGTCTCGCCGAGTTTGTGTAATCGGTCTCACCGAGATTACGTTATGCCCTAACCCTAACCATATCGGTCTTACCGAGTTGCATGTCGGTCCCACCGAAATCACTAACGATCACTAGGTTTACTGAATCGGTCCGACCGAGTTTGTTGATTCGGTCCCACCGAGTTTGGTAAATTGTGTGTAACGGTTAGATTTTGTGTGGAGGCTATATATACCCCTCCACCTCCTCTTCATTCATGGAGAGAGCCATCAGAACGAACCTACACTTCCAACTTACCATTTCTGAGAGACAACCACCTACTCATGTGTTGAGACCAAGAAATTCCATTCCTACCATATGAATCTTGATCTCTAGCCTTCCCCAAGTTGCTTTCCACTCAAATCTTCTTTCCACCAGATCCAAAATCTATGAGAGGGAGTTGAGTGTTGGGGAGACTATCATTTGAAGCACAAGAGCAAGGAGTTCATCATCAACGCACCATTTGTTACTTCTTGGAGAGTGGTGTCTCCTAGATTGGCTAGGTGTCACTTGGGAGCCTCCGACAAGATTGTGGAGTTAAACCAAGGAGTTTGTAAGGGCAAGGAGATCGCCTACTTCGTGAAGATCTACCGCTAGTGAGGCAAGTCCTTCGTGGGCGACGGCCATGGTGGGATAGACAAGGTTGCTACTTCGTGGATCCTTCGTGGGTGGAGCCCTCCGTGGACTCGCGCAGCCGTTACCCTTCATGGGTTGAAGTCTCCATCAACGTGGATGTATGATAGCACCACCTATTGGAACCACGCCAAAAACATCCGTGTCTCCAATTGCGTTTGAATCCTCCAAACCCTTCCCTTTACTTTCTTGCAAGTTGCATGCTTTAATTTCCGCTGCCTATATACTCTTTGCATGTTTGCTTGAATTGTGTGATGATTGCTTGACTTGTCCTAAAATAGCTAAAATCTGCCAAACTCTAAAATTGGGAAAAGGTTAAGTTTTTATTGGTCAAGTAGTCTAATCACCCCCCCCCTCTAGACATACTTCAAGGTCCTATAGACCCCCTTCTTCTTCTTCTTCCTTGACCTTCTCCCTAGATGGGAGAAGGGTTTCCCCTCTGGTCCTTGGCTCCCATGGCGTGGGAGGGGTGAGAGCCCCTCCGAGATTGGATCTATCTCTCTGTTTCTGCGTTCTTAGATTCTGCCCCTTCACCGTTTCTTCTATATCCGGAGATCCATAACTCCGATTGGGGTGAATCTTTCGCCCAGATTTTTATCATAAAATTAGCTTTCTTGCGGCAAAAGAAGAGAGTCAACCGCCTTACGGGTGGCCCAGGAGAGTGCCAGGAATGCCCAGGGGGAGGGCGCGCCCCCCTATCTCCTGGCCACCTCAGACACCGTTTCGCGTTGATTCTTCTTCCGGAAAATCCCAAATATTCCAAAATAATTCTCCGTCCGTTTTTATCCCGTTTGGATTCTGTTTGATATTGGGTTTCTGCGAAACATAAAACATGCACCAAACAGGAACTGGCACTGGGCACTGGATCAATATGTTAGTCCCAGAAAATAGTATAAAAAGTTGCCAAACGTATATGAAAGTTGAAGAATATTGGCATGGAACAATCAAAAATTATAGATATGATGGAGATGTATCACACCCAGAGCCAAAGAGTGTTAGGCATCACTGACGTCTTTCTGTCCGAGTGATCTGAAGACTTGTTACACTTGAGGACTGTGAATCCTCCAGCCGGTTAGGCGTCGCGTTCTGAGCATCCAAGAGTCATTGTGGATTGCTGGTGAACGAAGTATGTGAAGGTTTGGAAGTCTACCTCAAATACATACCTGAGTGATTGAGCGAGGACTGGGTGTCCTTAGCTCAAGGGGAATAAGGTGAAGACATGGTCTTCTGAGTTAAATCTCAGCCTCTCTAACCAGACGTATAGTTGTCATCGCAATTGGAACTGGTCTACCAAATCCTTATCTTCGTCAAGCTACTGGTTCTATCCTCTACTCTCCTTACTTTACAGTTGTCTTCGTGAAGTCATTGCTTGCCTGTCTGATCTGTTTGACTTCACTCTGTGAAGACTATTATCTATTTAGCTTCGCACTATCTTCCTTTCTGATCCTATCTACCTAGTTGCAGTTAGTTTTCATGCTTTCGTTATATAGTATGCTTGACTAATGCTTGCTTAGTGTAGTTTACATTCCGCTGCTTACTATATAGGCTCAGTTTACCTGTTTGTCTTTAAAGCCACCGTGTTTTCAAGACTTCCATAAAAATCGCCTATTCACCCCCCCCCCTCTAGTCGATAACTAGCACTTTCAATTGGTATCAGAGCAAGCTACTCCCTTGTTCTGTGTAATTCGGTGTAACCACCTAGAGTTTTAGCTATGTCGACTGCAGGGATAATCAAGGTCTCCGCTACGTGCGCCGTCTTCGATAGCACTGACTACCCCTACTGGAAGAACAAGACGCGCATGCATCTTGAAGCCATTGATATTGATCTCTGGTATGTCATTAAGACTGGCGTTCCCAAAGTCGGTGAAGGTGTCACCGCTGCTGATGTCAGGAGATTTGCTCAATTGGACTCAACCGCCAAGAACATCATTTGTGGTCATCTGACCAAAGGGTAGTATGGCCGTGTGAGTGCACTAGAAACTGCAAAGCTGGTCTGGGACTGGCTGTCCTAGGTCAACAAAGGCGTCTCAACTCAGAGAGACTCAAGAATCGATGTTCTTCGCAATCTCTTCAACCGCTTCAAGAGAAATGACAATGAAAAAGTCCAGCTCACATTCGATCGCTTGACTGATATCACCAAGAGCTGCGTGCTCTCGGCGCCACTGAGATCACCAAGCATGAGATCGTGAAGAAGCTCCTGAGATCACTTGACAGCTCATTTGACACCTTAGATCTGATGATTCAAGAACGTCCTGACTTCAAAGATCTCGATCCCTCTGACAAACTCGAGAGGCTCAACACATGAGTTCCAGCTATCTGATAAGCATGATAGCTATGATCCCAACTATGTCTAAACCCGTGCTCTGAAGGCAAAGGTTGTTTCCTCATCTAAAGAGTGATCCTGAAGAGCTTGGCAAATAACTTGCAATGCATGTGAGGAAGCTTCAAAAGTTCTTCAAGAAGAATCGGTTCAGCAAGTCTTCAAGATCTAGCTCCAAGAATGTTGAGGCTTCATCACGTGACTACAAGAAGAGGACTTGCCACAAATGCAAGAAGACATGCCACTACATCTCTGAGTGCCCTCAGTGGGATAAGGAATCGAAGAAGAAGAAGAAGAAGAAGAAGAGCAAGGAATATGATTCTCATGACAAGAAGAAGAGATCTTCAAAATCTTCTTCAAAGTCTTTGTCAAAGTCTTCATCTCACAAGAAGACCTCATCAAGCAAGGCTGGTGCATTTATTGGCAAGAAAATGGATTTAGAGGAGGAATCTGCCTCTGAGGAGGCGGAGGTGGAGTCTCAGGAGGAGTCTGATTGAGGCGTGGCAAGCCTGGCTCTGGCATCAGCATTCGTCGCCAAGTCTATCTTCAATACTGACAATAATGGTTGCAGCGTTGAAGCCAAAGCTGATGATGATGACGACTCTGCTCCTACCTACTGTTTCATGGCACGTGGTGCCAAGGTAACTTCACGTGATGCCTACTTTCAAACCTCTAGTGAAGATGACTCTGAATGTGAATCCAAACCTAGCTATAAGACACTTGCTAAACTTGCAACTGAGCAACAAACTGCTATGGAACATATTCAAAAGTCGCTAGAGAAAAGCGATGACATGTTGGACGCGGAAATGAATCAAACTCAGTCCTTAATCGAAGACATTAAAATTCGTCACATTAAGTACGAAGATCTTGAAAGTCGTCATGAAACTCTTTCAGCCTCTCATGAGAAGCTTTCCTACGATTATCTTCAAAGGAAGCAGGATCTAGAGAAACTGAGAGCATCTCATGAAGATCTTCAAAAAGAGAATGATTCACTACTCGCCCAACAGATCAGTGCCGCTCAAGTAGAATTTCTTCCACCAAGCTTGAAGTATCTTAAGCATGATAATGTTGTCTCTGTTGCTGAATGTTCTACTGCTTCTAATGTTGCAATATCTTCAACTGCTGATGTGGTATCTAACCCCTCTACTAAGGATGCCACTACTATTGCTGATGAAAATGCTAGGTTGAAGACATTGCTTGAGACCGGCATGTACACAAGCCTCAAAGGGCATCAAACTTTGTGCGATGTCCTCAAGAAACAGATTCTGAACCGAAACCCTAGGAAAGAGGGTGTTGGGTTCGAGAAGAAAATGAACGTTGATGGTTCATATTGGACGCCTGAGCAGTACCCCAAAACCACCTGGGTTGCTGCTCAGGATCCTTCAGTTGACCCATCCATGTTATCTGGCTTCACTTGTGCCAACCCAATTTTCATTGATGAATCCTTTGATGCAAACTATAAACTTTTTAAGACTCAGAATGGTGAAGTGTTTGCCAGGTACATTGGTACTAACTGCAGGAACGGTTCACCCCGGAAGAAGATCTGGATGCCCAAAACCTGTCTTTAGAAGCTTCCCGTGAATGTCATCATGACACCACCTGGGAAGAAGACAAACCCCCGACCAAAGGTGTCATCTGGTCCAAAGTCTTCATACAGACAGAGGACCTCTCATGGTCACCCTGATATGTCTCCAATGTATCTATAATTTTTGATTGTTCCATGCTATTATATTGCCTGTTTTGGATGTTTATGGGCTTTACTTTACACTTTTATATCATTTTTGGGACTAACCTACTAACCGGAGGCCCAACCCGAATTGCTGTTTTTTTTTGCCTATTTCAGTGTTTCGAAGAAAAGGAATATCAAACGGAGTCCAAACGGGATGAAACCTTCGGGAGCGATCTTTTTGGAACAAATGCAAGCCAGGAGACTTGGAGTGGACGTCAAGCAACAAACGAGGTGGCCACGAGGGTGCCCGGCGCACCCTAAGGGGGTGGGCGCGCCCCCCACCCTCGTGGGCCCCTCAAGGCTCAACCGACGTACTTCTTTCGCCTATATATATACTCCCGTACCCTGAAACATCGGGGAGCACCACGAAAACCTAATTCCACCACCGCAACCTTCTGTATCCACGAGAACCCGTCTTGGAGCCTTCGCCGGCGCTCCGCCGGAGGGGGAATCGACCATGGAGAGCCTCTACATCATCTCCAAGGCCACTCCAATGAGTTGTGAGTAGTTTACCACAGACCTTCGGGTCCATAGTTATTAGCTAGATGGCTTATTCTCTCTCTTTGAATCTCAATAAAAATTTCTCCTCGATCTTCTTGGAGATCTACTTGATGTAACTCTTTTTGCGGTGTGTTTGTCAAGATCCGATGAATTGTGGGTTTATGATCAAGTTTATCTATGAGAAATAATTGAATCTTCTCTGAATTCTTTTATGTGTGATTGGTTATCTTTGCAAGTCTCTTCGAATTATCAGTTTGGTTTGGCCTACTAGATTGATCTTTCTTGCAATGGGAGAAGTGCTTAGCTTTGGGTTCAATCTTGCGGTGTCCTTTCCCAGTGACAGTAGGGGTAGCAAGGCACGTATTGTATTGTTGCCATCGAGGATAAAAAGATGGGGTTTATATCATATTGCATGAGTTTATCCCTCTACATCATGTCATCTTTCTTAATGTGTTACTCTGTTCTTATGAACTTAATACTCTAGATGTAGGCAGGAGTCGGTCGATGTGTGGAGTAATAGTAGTAGATGCAGAATCGTTTCGATCTACTTGTCACGGACGTGATGCCTATGTACATGATCATGCCTAGATACTCTCATAACTATGCACTTTTCTATCAATTGCTCGAAAGTAATTTGTTCACCCACCGTAATACTTATGCTATCTTGAGATAAGCCACTAGTGAAACCTATGGCCCCCGGGTCTATCTTTTATCATATAAGTTTCCCATCTACTTTTATTTTCCAATCTATATCATAAAAATACCAAAAATATTTATCTTATCTTATTATCTCTATCAGATCTCACTTTCGCAAGTTATCGTGAAGGGATTGACAACCCCTTTATCGCGTTGGTTGCGAGGTTCTTGTTTGTTTGTGTAGGTGCGTGGGACTTTTGAGGAGCCTCCTACTGGATTGATACCTTGGTTCTCAAAAACTGAGGGAAATACTTATGCTACTTTGCTGCATCACCCTTTCCTCTTCAAGGTAAAACCAACGCAGTGCTCAAGAGGTAGCAAGAAGGATTTCTGGCGCCGTTGCCGGGGAGGTCTTCGCTCAAGTCAAGACATACCAAGTACCCATCACAAACTCATCTCCCTCGCATTACATTATTTGCCATTTGCCTCTCGTTTTCCTCTCCCCCACTTCATCCTTGTCGTTTTATTCGCCCTCTCTTTCCCGTTCTCCTCTCTTTTTTGCTTGCCTCTTGTGTGCTCGTGTGTTATTTCATTTATCTCTCCATAATGGCTAGTCCTCCTATCATTGTTAGTACTCCCGATCATGAAGTTCTTAATTTTAAACAAAGGGAGGGAGAAAATCTAAAAGATGCTTGGCAAAGAATTTGCAATGCTCAAAATAGATCTGCTAGGAAGCAATCTACTTCCATTCTTCTTCTCAATTTTTATGTAGGCATTACTCCTTGGAATAGATATATCCTTGATACCATTACCTAAGGGAATTTCTTGGGTAGCCATACTTTTGATGCTTATAATGCTATGTTAGATTTGTTTGGTCCACCCCCTCTTTTGGTTAATGGAACTGTTTTAACTTTGGAACATGTGATGCAAATGCTTGAAATTATCAAAAATAAAGTTGCCACTATTGAGTTAATTGAAAATTTGGATATAAAGATCCACAATCAAATTACCCAATATGGATCTACGGTTGGAGTTACTCTCAAATTTTTTAAAGAGAAAGAACATATAGTTAATGAAAGAATAGATCTAGATTCTACAAGAATTGATAAACTTGAGGATATCATTACCAACTTAGGGTCTGCCTTTTCATCTGTGAAAAATACTCCAACTCCCCCTACCAAATTTCCAAATTTATGTATGTTCCTAAAAATAAGGGTGAATCTTCTAGTAAGGAAAATGTTGATCTTAAATCAATAAGTGTTCATCCCAATTTTCTCGCTATCATTAAGGAACCTTTTGCTACAAACAAATTTCTTGATTTCTTGCCTAGGGGTTTAATCATTCCTAAAAATAAAGAAACTCCTAAGGATTATAAGTGCTCTATTGAAGAATTGAATACCAAAGATGGAAATACTTAGATCTATTCTCGCTTTTATGCCTAGCTAGGGGCGTTAAACAATAGCGCTTGTTGGGAGGCAACCCAATTTTATTTTTGTTCCTTGCTTTTTGCTTCTGTTTAATAATAAATATTTCATCTAGCTTCTGTTTAGATGTGGTTTTATGTTTTAATTAGTGTTTGTGCCAAGTAGAACCTATAGGATAACCTACGGTGATAGTTAATTTGAATCTGCTGAAAAACAGAAACTTTTGCACGAACGAGAATAATTTTAATAAATCACAGAAACGTGATTTTGCGTTGATTATTTTTGCAGTAGATCAATAGAAAAATTGCCCAGGACTTCCTATTTTGGTAGGATTTTTAGAGTTCCAGAAGTATTCGAAAGTTACAGATTGCTACAGACTATTCTGTTTTTGACAGATTCTGTTTTTTGTGTGTTGTTTGCTTATTTTGATGCATTTATGGCTAGTATCGGGGGGTTGTTGGGGAACTTAGTAATTTCAAAAAAATTCCTACGCACACGCAAGATCATGGTGATGCATAGCAACGAGAGGGGAGAGTGTTGTCCACGTACCCTCGTAGACCGAAAGCGGAAGTGTTAGAACAACGCGGTTGATGTACTCGTACGTCTTCACGGCCCGACAGATCAAGCACCGAAACTATGACACCTCCGAGTTCTAGCACACGTTCAGCTCGATGACGATCCCCGTACTCTGATCTAGCCGAATGTTGGGGAAGATTTTCGTCAGCACAATGGCGTGGTGACGATCTTGATGTTCTACCGTCGCAGGGCTTCGCCTAAGCACTGCTACAATATTATCAAGGACTATGGTGGAGGCGGGCACCTCACACGGCTAAGAGATCAAGAGATCAATTGTTGTTTCTAGAGGTGCCCCCCTGCCCCTGTATATAAAGGAGCCGGGGGGAAGGGGGCGGCTGGCCTAGGAGGGGCACGCCAAGGGGAGTCCTACTCCCACCGGGAGTAGGACTCGCTCCTTTCCACGTTGGACTAGGAGAAGGGGGGAAGGAGGAGGGAGAGAGGAAGGAAAGGGGGGCTCCGCCCCCCTCTCCTTGTCCTATTCGGACTAGGGGGAAGGGGCGCGCGGCCCAGCCCTTGCCTCCTCTCCTCTTCTCCACCAAGGCCCATGTAGGCCCATTTAGCCCCCGGGGGGTTCCGGTAACCTCCCGGTACTCCGATAAAATCCCGATATCACCCGGAACACTTCTGACATCCAAATATAGGCTTCCAATATATCAATCTTCATGTCTCAACCATTTCAAGACTCCTCGTCATGTCCGTAATCTCATCCGGGACTCCGAACAAACTTCAGTACATCAAAACTCATAAACTCATAATAAAACTTTCATCGAAACCTTAAGCGTGCGGACCCTATGGGTTCGAGAACTATGTAGACTATTGGGGAACGTAGTAATTTCAAAAAAATTCCTACACACACGCAAGATCATGGTGATGCATAGCAACGAGAGGGGAGAGTATTGTCCATGTACCCTCGTAGACTGTAAGCGGAAGCGTTATGACAACGCGGTTGATGTTGTCGTACGTCTTCACGATCCGACCGATCCAAGCATCGAACGTACGGCACCTCCGAGTTCAGCACACGTTCAGCTCGATGACGATCCCCGGACTCCGATCCAGCAAAGTGTCGGGGATGAGTTCCGTCAGCATGACGGCGTGGTGACGATGATGATGTTCTACCGACGCAGGGCTTCGCCTAAGCACCGCAACGATATGACCGAGGTGGAATATGGTGGAGGGGGCACCGCACACGGCTAAGGAACGATCACGTAGATCAACTTGTGTGTCCTAGGGTGCCCCCCTGTCCCCGTATATAAAGGAGCAAGGGGGGAGGCCGGCCGGCCCTTGTGGGCACGCCAAGGAGGAGGAGTCCTCCTCCTAGTAGGAGTAGGACTCCCTCTTTCCTACTCCTACTAGGAGGGGGAAAGGAAGGGGGAGAGGGAGAGGGAAAGAGGGGGGCGCCGCCCCCCCTCTCCTAGTCCAATTCAGACCAGATGGGCAGGGGGCGCGTGGCCCATCTTGGCTGCCCCTCTCTCTCTCCACTAAAGCCCATAAGGCCCATTACTTCTCCTGGGGGGGTTCCGGTAACCCTCCGGCACTCCGGTTTTCTCCGAAACCACCCGGAACACTTCCGGTGTCCGAATATAGTCGTCCAATATATCAATCTTTATGTCTCAACCATTTCGAGACTCCTCGTCATGTCCGCGATCACATCCGGGACCCCGAACAACCTTCGGTACATCAAAACTTATAAACTCATAATAAAATTGTCATCGTAACGTTAAGCGTGCGGACCCTACGGGTTCGAGAACTATGTAGACATGACCTAGAACTATTCTCGGTCAATAACGTATAGCGGAACCTGGATGCTCATATTGGCTCCTACATATTCTATGAAGATCTTTATCGGTCAAACCGCATAACAACATACGTTGTTCCCTTTGTCATCGGTATGTTCCTTGCCCGAGATTCGATCGTCGGTATCCAATACCTAGTTCAATCTCGTTACCGGCAAGTCTCTTTGCTCATTACGTAATGCATCATTCTGTAACTAACTCATTAGCTACATTGCTTGCAAGGCTTATAGTGATGTGCATTACCGAGAGGGCCCAGAGATACCTCTCCGACAATCGGAGTGACAAAACCTAATCTCGAAATACGCCAACCCAACATGTACCTTCGGAGACACCTGTAGAGCTCCTTTATAATCACCCAGTTACGTTGTGACGTTTGGTAGCACACAAAGTGTTCCTCCGGTAAACGGGAGTTGCATAATCCCATAGTTACAGGAACATGTAAAAGTCATGAAGAAAGCAATAGCAACATACTAAACGATCAAGTGCTAGGCTAACGGAATGGGTCATGTCAATCACATCATTCTCCTAATGATGTGATCCCATTAATCAAATGACAACACATGTCTATGGTTAGGAAACATAACCATCTTTGATTAATGAGCTAGTCAAGTAGAGGCATACTAGTGACTTTATGTTTGTCAATGTATTCACACATGTATCATGTTTCCGGTTAATACAATTCTAGCATGAATAATAAACATTTATCATGATATGAGGAAATAAATAATAACTTTATTATTGCCTCTAGGGCATATTTCCTTCAGTCTCCCACTTGCACTAGAGTCAATAATCTAGATTACACATTAATGATTCTAACACCCATGGAGTCTTGGTGCTGATCATGTTTTTCTCGTGAAAGAGGCTTAGTCAACGGGTCTGCAACATTCAGATCCGTATGTATCTTGCAAATCTCTATCTCTCCCACCTGGACTTGGTCCCAGATGGAATTGAAGCGTCTCTTGATGTGCTTGGTCCTCTTGTGAAATCTGGATTCCTTTGCCAGGGCAATTGCACCAGTATTGTCACAGAAGATCTTCATTGGTCCCGATGCACTAGGTATGACACCTAGATCGGAAATAAACTCCTTCATCCAGACTCCTTCATTTGCTGCTTCCGAAGCAGCTATGTACTCCGCTTCACATGTAGATCCCGCCACGACGCTTTGTTTAGAACTGCACCAACTTACAGCTCCACCGTTTAATAAAAACACGTATCCGGTTTGTGATTTAGAATCGTTCGGATCAGTGTCAAAGCTTGCATCGACGTAACCATTTACGACTAGATCTTTGTCACCTCCATATACGAGAAACATATCCTTAGTCCTTTTCAAGTATTTCAGGATGTTCTTGACCGTTGTCTAGTGATCCACTCCTGGATTACTTTGGTACCTCCCTGCTAAGCTTATTGCTAAGCATACGTCAGGTCTGGTACACAGCATTGCATACATGATAGAGCCTATGGCTGAAGCATAGGGAACATCTTTCATTTTCTCTCTATCTTCTGCTGTGGTCAGGCATTGAGTCTGACTCAACTTCACACCTTGTAATACAGGCAAGAACCATTTCTTTGCCTGATCCATTTTGAACTTTTTCAAAACTTTATCAAGGTATGTGCTTTGTGAAAGTCCTATTAAGCGTCTTGATCTATCTCTATAAATCTTGATGCCCAATATGTAAGCAGCTTCACCGAGGTCTTTCATAGAAAAACTTTTGTTCAAGTATCCCTTTATGCTATCCAGAAACTCTATATCATTTCCAATTAATAATATGTCATCTACATATAATATCAGATATGCTACAGAGCTCCCACTCACTTTCTTGTAAATACAGGCTTCTCCAAAAGTCTGTATAAAACCATATGCTTTGATCACACTATCAAAGCTTATATTCCAACTCCGAGATGCTTGCACCAGTCCATAAATGGATCGCTGGAGCTTGCACACTTTGTTAGCACCTTTTGGATCAACAAAACCTTTTTGTTGCATCATATACAACTCTTCTTCCAGAAATCCATTCAAGAATGTAGTTTTGACGTCCATTTGCCAAATTTCATAATCATAAAATGCAGCAATTGCTAACATGATTCGGATAGACTTAAGCATCGCTACGGGTGAGAAAGTCTCATCGTAGTCAACCCCTTGAACTTGTCGAAAACCTTTCACAAAAAGTCGAGCTTTATAGACAATTACATTACCATCAGCGTCAGTCTTCTTCTTAAAGATCCATTTATTCTCAATGGCTTGCCGATCATCGGGCAAGTCAACCAAAGTCCATACATTGTTCTCATACATGGATCCCATCTCAGATTTCATGGCCTCTAGCCATTTTGTGGAATCTGGGCTCATCATCGCTTCCTCATAATTCGTAGGTTCAACATGGTCAAGTAACATGACTTCCAGAATAGGATTACCATACCACTCTGGTGCGGATCTTACTCTGGTAGACCTACGAGGTTCAGTAGAAACTTGATCTGAAGTTTCATGATCAATATCATTAGCTTCCTCACTAAATGGTGTAGTTGTCATAGGAACCGGTTCTTGTGATGGACTACTTTCCAATAAGGGAGCAGGTACAGTTACCTCATCAAGTTCTACTTTCCTCCCACTCACTTCTTTCGAGAGAAACTCCTTCTCTAGAAATGATCCGAATTTAGCAACGAAAATCTTGCCCTCAGATCTGTGATAGAAGGTGTACCCAACAGTCTCTTTTGGGTATCCTATGACGACACATTTCTCTGATTTGGGTTCGAGCTTATCTGGTTGAAGTTTCTTCACATAAGCATCACAACCCCAAACTTTAAGAAATGACAACTTTGGTTTCTTGCCAAACCACAGTTCATGAGGCGTCGTCTCAACGGATTTTGATGGTGCCCTATTTAACGTGAATGCGGCCGTCTCTAAAGCATAACCCCAAAACGATAGCGGTAAATCAGTAAGAGACATCATAGATCGCACCATATCTAGTAAAGTACAATTACGACGTTCGGACACACCATTTCGTTGTGGTGTTCCGGGTGGCATGAGTTGCGAAACTATTCCGCATTGTTTCAAATGTAAACCAAACTTGTAACTCAAATATTCTCCTCCACGATCAGATCGTAGAAATTTTATTTTCTTGTTACGATGATTTTCCACTTCACTCTGAAATTCTTTGAACTTTTCAAATGTTTCAGACTTGTGTTTCATTAAGTAGATATACCCATATCTGCTCAAATCATCTGTGAAGGTGAGAAAAGAATGATACTCACCGCGAGCCTCAACATTCATTGGACCACAAACATCAGTATGTATGATTTCCAACAAATCAGTTGCTCGCTCCATAGTTCCGGAGAACGGCGTTTTAGTCATCTTGCCCATGAGGCACGGTTCGCAAGTACCAAGTGATTCATAATCAAGTGATTCATAATCAAGTGATTACAAAAGTCCATCAGTATGGAGTTTCTTCATGCGCTTTATACCGATATGACCTAAACGGCAGTGCCACAAATAAGTTGCACTATCATTATCAACTCTGCATCTTTTGGCTTCAACACTATGAATATGTGTATCACTACTATCGAGATTGAATAAAAATAGACCACTCTTCAAGGGTGCATGACCATAAAAGATATTACTCATATAAATAGAACAACCATTATTCTCTGATTTAAATGAATAACCGTCTCGCATCAAACAAGATCCAGATATAATGTTCATGCTCAACGCTGGCACCAAATAACAATTATTTAGGTCTAAAACTAATCCCGATGGTAGATGTAGAGGTAGAGTGCCGACCGCGATCACATCGACTTTGGAACCATTTCCCACGCGCATCGTCACCTCGTCCTTAGCCAATCTTCGCTTAATCCGTAGTCCCTGTTTCGAGTTGCAAATATTAGCAACAGAACTAGTATCAAATACCCAGGTACTACTGCGAGCATTAGTAAGGTACACATCAATAACATGTATATCACATATACCTTTGTTCACTTTGCCATCCTTCTTATCCGCCAAATACTTGGGGCAGTTCCGCTTCCAGTGTCCAGTCTGCTTGAAGTAGAAGCACTCAGTCTCAGGCTTAGGACCAGACTTGGGTTTCTTCTCCTGAGCAGCAACTTGTTTGGTGTTCTTCTTGAAGTTCCCCTTCTTCTTTCATTTGCCCTTTTTCTTGAAACTGGTGGTCTTGTTGACCATCAACACTTGATGCTCCTTCTTGATTTCTAGCTCCGCAGCTTTTAGCATTGCGAAGAGCTCGGGAATAGTCTTGTCCATCCCTTGCATATTATAGTTCATCACGAAGCTCTTGTAGCTTGGTGGCAGTGATTGAAGAATTCTGTCAATGACACTATCATCAGGAAGATTAACTCCTAGTTAAATCAAGTGATTATTATACCCAGACATTTTGAGTATGTGTTCACTGACAGAACTATTCTCCTTCATCTTGCAGCTATAGAACTAATTGGAGACTTCATATCTCTCAATCCGGGCATTTGCTTGAAATATTAACTTCAACTCCTGGAACATCTCACATGCTCCATGACGTTCAAAACGTCGTTGAAGACCCGGTTCTAAGCCGTAAAGCATGGCACACTGAACTATCGAGTAGTCATCAGCTTTGCTCTGCCAGACGTTCTTAACGTCGTCAGTTGCATCAGCAACAGGCCTGGCACCCAGCGGTGCTTCCAGGACGTAATTCTTCTGTGCAGCAATGAGGATAATCCTCAGGTTACGGACCCAGTCCGTGCAATTGCTACCATCATCTTTCAACTTTGCTTTCTCAAGGAACGCATTAAAATTCAACGGAACAACAGCACGAGCCATCTATCTACAACAAACATAGACAAGCAAAATACTATCAGGTACTAAGTTCATGATAAATTTAAGTTCAATTAATCATATTACTTAAGAAATCCCACTTAGATAGACATCCCTCTAATCCTCTAAGTGATTACGTGATCCATATCAACTACACCATGTCCGATCGTCACGTGAGATGGAGTAGTTTCAACGGTGAACATCAATATGTTGATCATATCTACTATATGATTCACGCTCGACCTTTCGGTCTCCGTGTTCCGAGGCCATATCTGTTATATGCTAGGCTCGTCATGTCTAACCTGAGTATTCCGCGTGTGCAACTGTTTTGCACCCGTTGTATTTGAACGTAGAGCCTATCACACCCGATCAACACGTGGTGTCTCAGCACGAAGAACTTTCGCAATGGTGCATACTCAGGGAGAACAATTCTTGATAATTTTAGTGAGAGATCATCTTAAAATGCTACCGTCAATCAAAGCAAGATAAGATGCATAAAGGATAAACATCACATGCAATCAATATAAGTGATATGATATGGCCATCATCATCTTGTGCTTGTGATCTCCATCTCCGAAGCACCTTCGTGATCACCATCGTCACCGGCGCGACTCCTTGATCTCCATCGTAGCATCGTTGTCGTTACGCCATCTATTGCTTCTACGACTATCGCTACCACTTAGTGATAAAGTAAAGCAATTACAGGGCGTTTGCATTTCATACAATAAAGCGACAACCATATGGCTCCTGCCAGTTGCCGATAACTTCGGTTACAAAACATGATCATCTCATACAATAAAATATAGCATCACGTCTTGACCATATCACACCACAACATGCCCTGCAAAAACAAGTTAGACGTCCTCTACTTTGTTGTTGCAAATTTTACGTGGCTGCTACGGGCTTAGCAAGAACCGTTCTTACCTACGCATCAAAACCACAACAATAGTTCGTCAAGTTAGTGTTGTTTTAACCTTCGCAAGGACCGGGCGTAGCCACACTCGGTTCAACTAAAGTGAGAGAGACAGACACCCGCCAGTCACCTTTAAGCACGAGTGCTCATAACGGTGAAATCAGTCTCGCATAAGCGTACGCGTAATGTCGGTCTGGGCCGCTTCATCTCACAATACCGCTGAACCAAAAGTATGACATGCTGGTAAGCAGTATGACTTGTATCGCCCACAACTCACTTGTGTTCTACTCGTGCATATGACATCTACGCATAAAACCTGGCTCTGATACCACTGTTGGGGAACGTAGTAATTTCAAAAAAATTCCTACGCACACGGAAGATCATGGTGATGCATAGCAACGAGAGGGGAGAGTAGTGTCCACGTACCCTCGTAGACCATAAGCGGAAGCGTTATGACAACGCGGTTGATGTAGTCGTACGTCTTCACGATCCGACCGATCCAAGCACCGAACGTACGGCACCTCTGAGTTCAGCACACGTTCAGCTCGATGACGATCCCCGGACTTCGATCCAGCAAAGTGTCGGGGATGAGTTCCATCAGCACGACAATGTGGTGACGATGATGATGTTCTACCGACGCAGGGCTTCGCCTAAGCACCGCAACGATATGACCGAGGTGGAATATGGTGGAGGGGGGCACCGCACACGGCTAAGGAACGATCACGTAGATCAACTTGTGTGTCCTAGGGTGCCCCCTGCCCCCGTATATAAAGGAGCAAGGGGGGAGGCCGGCCGGCCCTTGTGGGGATGCCAAGGAGGAGGAGTCCTCCTCCTAGTAGGAGTAGGACTCCCTCTTTCCTACTCCTACTAGGAGGGGGAAAGGAAGGGGGAGAGGGAGAGGGAAAGAGGGGGGCGCCGCCCCCCTCTCCTAGTCCAATTCAGACCAGATGGGCAGGGGGCGCGTGGCCCATCTTGGTTGCCCCTCTCTCTCTCCACTAAAGCCCATAAGGCCCATTACTTCTCCTGGGGGGGTTCCGGTAACCCTCCGGCACTCCGGTTTTCTCCGAAACCACCCGGAACACTTCCGGTGTCCGAATATAGTCGTCCAATATATCAATCTTTATGTCTCGACCATTTCGAGACTCCTCGTCATGTCCGCGATCACATCCGGGACCCCGAACAACCTTCGGTACATCAAAACTTATAAACTCATAATAAAATTGTCATCGTAACGTTAAGCGTGCGGACCCTACGGGTTCGAGAACTATGTAGACATGACCTAGAACTATTCTCGGTCAATAACCAATAGCGGAACCTGGATGCTCATATTGGCTCCTACATATTCTATGAAGATCTTTATCGGTCAAACCGCATAACAACATACGTTGTTCCCTTTGTCATCGGTATGTTCCTTGCCCGAGATTCGATCGTCGGTATCCAATACCTAGTTCAATCTCGTTACCATCAAGTCTCTTTTCTCGTTATGTAATGCATCATTCTGTAACTATTTCATTAGCTACATTGCTTGCAAGGCTTATAGTGATGTGCATTACCGAGAGGGCCCAGAGATACCTCTCCGTTAATCGGAGTGACAAAACCTAATCTCGAAATACGCCAACCCAACATGTACCTTCAGAGACACCTATAGAGCTCCTTTATAATCACCCAGTTACGTTGTGACGTTTGGTAGCACACAAAGTGTTCCTCTGGTTAACGGGAGTTGCATAATCTCATAGTTACAGGAACATGTATAAGTCATGAAGAAAGCAATAGCAACATACTAAACGATCAAGTGCTAGGCTAACGGAATGGGTCATGTCAATCACATCATTCTCCTAATGATGTGGTCCCATTAATCAAATGACAACACATGTCTATGGTTAGGAAACATAACTATCTTTGATTAATGAGCTAGTCAAGTAGAGGCATACTAGTGACTTTATGTTTGTTTATGTATTCACACATGTATCATGTTTCCGGTTAATACAATTCTAGCATGAATAATAAACATTTATCATGATATGAGGAAATAAATAATAACTTTATTATTGCCTCTAGGGCATATTTCCTTCATAGACATGACCTAGAACTGTTTCTGGTCAATAACCAATAGCGGAACCTGGATGCTCATATTGGCTCCTACATATTCTACGAAGATCTTTATCGGTCAAACTGCATAACAACATACGTTGTTCCCTTTGTCATCGGTATGTTACTTGCCCGAGATTTGATCGTCGGTATCTTAATACCTTGTTCAATCTCATTACCGGCAAGTCTCTTTACTCGTTACGTAATGCATCATTCCATAACTAACTCATTAGCTACATTGCTTGCAAGGCTTATAGTGATGTGCATTACCGAGAGGGCCCAGAGATACCTCTCCGACAATCAGAGTGACAAAACCTAATCTCGAAATACGCCAACTCAACATGTACCTTTGGAGACACTTGTAGAGCTCCTTTATAATCACCCAGTTACGTTGTGACGTTTGGTAGCACACAAAGTGTTCCTCCGGTAAACGGGAGTTGCATAATCTCATAGTTATAGGAACTTGCATAAGTCATGAAGAAAGCAATAGCAACATACTAAATGATCAAGTGCTAAGCTAACGGAATGGGTCAAGTCAATCACATCATTCTCCTAATGATGTGATCCCATTAATCAAATGACAACACATGTCTATGGTTAGGAAACATAACCATTTTTGATTAATGAGCTAGTCTCGTAGAGGCATACTAGTGACATTAAGTTTGTCTATGTATTCATACATGTATCATGTTTCCGGTTTATACAATTCTAGCATGAATAATTAACAGTTATCATGATATGAGGAAATAAATAATAACTTTATTATTGCCTCTAGGGCATATTTCCTTCAGTCTCCCACTTGCACTAGAGTCAATAATCTAGATTACACAGTAATGATTCTAACACCCACGGAGTCTTGGTGTTGATCATGTTTTGCTCGTGGAAGAGGCTTAGTCAACGGGTCTGTAACATTCAGATCCATATGTATCTTGCAAATCTCTATGTCTCCCACCTGGACTTGGTCCCGGATGGAATTGAAGCGTCTCTTGATGTGCTTGGTCCTCTTGTGAAATCTGGATTCCTTTGCCAAGGCAATTGCACCAGTATTGTCACAGAAGATCTTCATTGGTCCCGATGCACTAGGTATGACACCTAGATCGGAAATGAACTCTTTCATCCATACTCCTTCATTTGCTGCTTCCGAAGCAGCTATGTACTCTGCTTCGCATGTAGATCCCGCCACGACGCTTTCTTTAGAACTGCACCAACTGACAGCTCCATCGTTCAATATAAACACGTATCCGGTTTGCAATTTAGAATCGCCCGGATCAGTGTCAAAGCTTGCATGGACGTAACCAGTTACGACTAGCTCTTTGTCACCTCCATAAACGAGAAACATATCCTTAGTTCTTTTCAGGTATTTCAGGATATTCTTGACCGTTGTCCAGTGATCCACTCCTGGATTACTTTGGTACCTCCCTGCCAAACTTATTGCTAAGCATACGTCAGGTCTGGTACACAGCATTGCATACATGATAGATCCTATGGCTGAAGCATAGGGAACATCTTTCATTTTCTCTCTATCTTTTGCTGTGGTCGGGCATTGAATCTGACTCAACTTCACACCTTGTAATACAGGCAAGAACCCTTTCTTTGCCTGATCCATTTTGAACTTCTTCAGAACTTTATCAAGGTATGTGCTTTGTGAAAGTCCAATTAAGCGTCTTGATCTATCTCTATAGATCTTGATGCCCAATATGTAAGCAGCTTCACCGAGGTCTTTCATCAAAAAACTTTTATTCAAGTATCCCTTTATGCTATCCAGAAATTCTATACCATTTCCAATTAACAATATGCCATCTACATATAATATCAGAAATGCAACAAAGCTCCCACTCACTTTCTTGCAAATACAGGCTTCTCCAAAAGTCTGTATAAAACCATATGCTCTGATCACACTATCAAAGCGTTTATTCCAACTTCGAGAGGCTTGCACCAGTCCATAAATAGATCGCTGCAGCTTGCACACTTTGTTAGCACCTTTTGGATCGACAAAACCTTCCGGTTGCATCATATAGAACTCTTCTTCTAGAAATCCATTCAGGAATGCAGTTTTGACATCCATTTGCCATATTTCATAATCATAAAATGCGGCAATTGCTAACATGATTCAGACAGACTTAAGCATCGCTACGGGTGAGAAAGTCTCATCGTAGTCAGCCCCTTGAACTTGTCGAAAACCTTTCGCAACAAGTCGAGCTTTGTAGACAGTTACATTACCATCAGCGTCAGTCTTCTTCTTGAAGATCCATTTATTTTTGATGGCTTGCCGATCATCGGGCAAGTCAACCAAACTCCATACTTTGTTCTCATACATGGATCCCATCTCAGATTTCATGGCCTCAAGCCATTTTGCGGAATTTGGGCCCATCATCGCTTCCTCATAGTTCGTAGGTTCGCCATGGTCAAGTAACATGACTTACAGAATAGGATTACTATACCACTCTGGTGCGGATCTTACTCTGGTTGACCTACGATTTCGGTAGTAACTTGATCTGAAGTTTCATGATCATTATCATTAGCTTCCTCACTGATTGGTGTAGTTGTCACACGAACCGATTCTTGTGATGAACTACTTTCCAATAAGGGAGCAGGTACTGTTACCTCATCAAGTTCTACTTTCCTTCCACTCACTTCTTTCGAGAGAAACTCCTTCTCTAGAAAGGATCCGAATTTAGCAACAAAAATCTTGCCCTCAGATCGGTGATAGAAGGTGTACCCAACAGTCTCTTTTGGGTATCCTATGAAGACACATTTCTCCAATTTGGGTTCGAGCTTATCTGGTTGAAGTTTCTTCACATAAGCATCACAGCCCCAAACTTTAAGAAACGACAACTTTGGTTTCTTCCCAAACCACGGTTCATAAGGCGTCGTCTCAACGGATTTTGATGGTGCCCTATTTAACGTGAATGCGGTCGTCTCTAAAACATAACCCCAAAACGATAGCGGTAAATCACTAAGAGACATGAGATCGCACCATGTCTAGTAAAGTACGATTACGACGCTCGGACACACCATTTCGTTGTGGTGTTCCGGGTGGCGTGAGTTGTGAAACTATTCCGCATTGCTTCAAATGTAAACCAAACTTGTAACTCAAATATTCTCCTCCACGATCAGATCGTAGAAATTTTATTTTCTTGTTACGATGATTTTCCACTTCACTCTGAAATTCTTTGAACTTTTCAAATGTTTCAGACTTGTGTTTTATCAAGTAGATATACCCATATCTGCTCAAATCATCTGTGAAGGTGAGAAAATAACGATACCCGCCGCGAGCCTCAATATTCATTGGACCACATACATCAGTATGTATGATTTCCAACAAATCAGTTGCTCGCTCCATAGTTCCAGAGAACGGCGTTTTAGTCATCTTGCCCATGAGGCACGGTTCGCAAGTACCAAGTGATTCCAGAAGTCCATCAGTATGGAGTTTCTTCATGCGCTTTACACCAATATGACCCAAACGGCAGTGCCACAAATAAGTTGCACTATCACTATCAACTCTGCATCTTTTGGCTTCAACATTATGAATATGTGTATCACTACTATCGAGATTCAGTAAAAATAGACCACTCTTCAAGGGTGCATGACCATAAAAGATATTACTCATATAAATAAAACAACCATTATTCTCTGATTTAAATGAATAATCGTCTCACATCAAACAAGATCCAGATATAATGTTCATGCTCAACGCTGTCACCAAATAACAATTATTCAGGTCTAAAACTAATCCCGATGGTAGATGTAGAGGTAGCGTGCCGATATCGATCACATCGACTTTGGAACATTTCCCACGCGCATCGTCACCTCGTCCTTAGCCAATCTTCGCTTAATCCGTAGTCCCTGTTTCGAGTTGCAAATATTAGCAACAGAACCAGTATCAAATACCCAGGTGCTACTGCGAGCATTAGTAAGGTACACATCAATAACATGTATATCACATATACCTTTGTTCACCTTGCCATCCTTCTTATCCGCCAAATACTTGGGGCAGTTCCGCTTCCAGTGACCAGTCTGCTTGCAGTAGAAGCACTCAGTTTCAGGTTTAGGTCCAGACTTGGGTTTCTTCTCTTGAGCAGCAACTTGTTTGCTGTTCTTCTCGAAGTTCCCCTTCTTCTTTCCTTTACCCTTTTTCTTGAAACTGGTGGTCTTATTGACCATCAACACTTGATGCTCCTTCTTGATTTCTACCTCCGCAGCTTGTAGCATTGAGAAGAGCTCGGGAATAGTCTTGTCCATCCCTTGCATATTATAGTTCATCACGAAGCTCTTGTAGCTTGGTGGCAGTGATTGAAGAGTTCTGTCAATGACACTATCATCAGGAAGATTAACTCCCAGTTGAATCAAGTGATTACTATACCCAGACATTTTGAGTATATGTTCACTGACAGAACTATTCTCCTCCATCTTACAGCTATAGAACTTATTGGAGACTTCATATCTCTCAATCCGGGCATTTGCTTGAAATATTAACTTCAACTCCTGGAACATCTCATATGCTCCATGACATTCAAAACGTCGTTGAAGACCCGGTTCCAAGCCGTAAAGCATGGCACACTGAACTATCGAGTAGTCATCAGCTTTGCTCTGCCAGACGTTCTTAACGTCGTCAGTTGCATCTGCAGCGGGCCTGGCACCCAGCGGTGCTTCCAGGATGTAATTCTTCTATTCAGCAATGAGGATAATCCTCAAGTTACGGACCCAGTCCGTGTAATTGCTACCATCATCTTTCAACTTAGCTTTCTTAAGGAACGCATTAAAATTCAATGGAACAACAACACGAGCCATCTATCTACAACAAACATAGACAAGCAAAATACTATCAGGTACTAAGTTCATGATAAATTTAAGTTCAATTAATCATACTACTAAAGAACTCCCACTTAGACAGACATCTCTCTAGTCATCTAAATGATCACGTGATCCAAATCAACTAAACCATGTCCGATCATCACGTGAGATGGAGTAGCTTCAATGGTGAACATCACTATGTTGATCATATCTACTATATGATTCACGATCGACCTTTCGGTCTCCATGTTCCGAGGCCATATCTGTATATGCTAGGCTCGTCAAGTTTAACCTGAGTATTCCGCGTGTGCAACTGTTTTGCACCCGTTGTATTTGAACGTAGAGCCTATCACACCCGATCATCACGTGGTGTCTTAGCACGAAGAACTTTCGCAACGGTGCATACTCAGGGAGAACACTTCTTGATAATTAGTGAGAGATCATCTTAAAATTCTACCATCAATCAAAGCAAGATAAGATGCATAAAGGATAAACATCACATGCAATCAATATAAGTGATATGATATGGCCATCATCATCTTGTGCTTGTGATCTCCATCTCCGAAGCACCGTTGTGATCACCAACGTCACCGGCACGACACCTTGATCTCCATCATAGCATTTTTGTCGTTACGCCATCTATTGCTTCTACGACTATCGCTACCGCTTAGTGATAAAGTAAAGCAATTACAGGGCGTTTGCATTTCATACAATAAAGCGAAAACCATATGGATCCTACCAGTTGCCGATAACTTCGGTTACAAAAAATGATCATCTTATACAATAAAATATAGCATCACGTCTTGACCATATCACATCACAACATGCCCTGCAAAAACAAGTTAGACGTCCTCTACTTTGTTGTTGCAAATTTTACGTGGCTGCTACGGGTTGAGCAAGAACCGTTCTTACCTACACATTAAAACCACAATGATAGTTCGTCAAGTTAGTGTTGTTTTAACCTTCGCAAGGACCGGGCGTAGCCAAACTCGGTTCAAGTAAAGTTGGAGAAACAGACACCCGCCAGCCACCTGTGTGCAAAGCACGTCGATAGAACCAGTCTCGCGTAAGCATACACGTAATGGCGGTCCGGGCCGCTTCATCCAACAATACCGCCGAACCAAAGTATGACATGTTGGTAAGCAGTATGACTTGTATCGCCCACAACTCACTTGTGTTCTACTCGTGCATATAACATCTACGCATAAAACCTGGCTCGGATGCCACTGTTGGGGAACGTAGTAATTTCAAAAAAATTCCTACGCACACGCAAGATCATGGTGATGCATAGCAACCAGAGGGGAGAGTGTTGTCCATGTACCCTCGTAGACCAAAAGCGGAAGCGTTAGAATAATGCGGTTGATGTAGTCGTACGTCTTCACGGCCCGACCGATCAATCACCGAAACTACGACACCTCCGAGTTCTAGCACACGTTCAGCTCGATGACGATCCCCGTACTCCGATCCAGTAGAATGTCAGGGAAGAGTTTCGTCAGCACGACGGCGTGGTGACAATCTTGATGTTCTACCATCGCAGGGCTTCACCTAAGCACTGCTACAATATTATCGAGGACTATGGTGGAGGGGGGCACCGCACACGGCTAAGAGATCAAGAGATCAATTGTTGTGTCTAGAGGTGCCCCCTGCCCCCGTATATAAAGGAGACAGGGGGAGGGGGCGGCCGGCCTAGGAGGGGCGTGCCAAGGGGAGTCCTACTCCCACCGAGAGTACGACTCCCTCCTTTCCATGTTGGACTAGGAGAAGGGGGGAAGGAGGAGGGAGAGAGGAAGGAAAGGGGGGGCGCCGCCCCCTCTCCTTGTCCTATTCAGACTAGGGGGAGGGGCGCGTGGCCCAGCCCTTGCCTCCTCTCCTCTTCTCCACCAAGGCCCATGTAGGCCCATTTAGCCCCCGGGGGGTTCCGGTAACCTCCCGGTACTCCGGTAAAATCCCGATATCACCCGGAACACTTCCTACATCCAAATATAGGCTTCCAATATATCAATCTTCATGTATCGACCATTTCGAGACTCCTCGTCATGTCCGTAATCTCATCCGGGACTCCGAACAAACTTCGGTACATCAAAACTCATAAACTCATAATAAAACTATCATCGAAACCTTAAGCGTGCGGACCCTACGGGTTCGAGAACTATGTAGACATGACCTAGAACTGTTCCGGTCAATAACCAATAGCGGAACCTGGATGCTCATATTGGCTCCTACATATTCTACGAAGATCTTTATCGGTTAAACCGCAAAACAACATATGTTGTTCCCTTTGTCATTGGTATGTTACTTGCCCGAGATTCGATCGTCGGTATCTTAATACCTAGTTCAATCTCGTTACCGGCAAGTCTCTTTACTCGTTACGTAATGCATCATTCCGTAACTAATTCATTAGCTACATTGCTTGCAAGGCTTATAGTGATGTGCATTACCGAGAGGGCCCAAAGATACCTCTCCGACAATCGGAGTGACAAAACCTAATCTCGAAATATGCCAACTCAACATGTACCTTTGTAGACACCTGTAGAGCTCCTTTATAATCACCCAGTTACGTTGTGACGTTTGGTAGCACATAAAGTGTTCCTCCGGTAAACGGGAGTTGCATATCTCATAGTTATAGGAACTTGCATAAGTCATGAAGAAATCAATAGCAACATATTAAACGATCAAGTGCTAAGCTAACGGAATGGGTCAAGTCAATCACATCGTTCTCTTAATGATGTGATCCCATTAATCAAATGACAACACATGTCTATGGTTAGGAAACATAACCATCTTTGATTAATGAGCTAGTCTCGTAGAGGCATACCAGTGACATTAAGTTTGTCTATGTATTCACACATGTATCATGTTTCCGGTTAATACAATTCTAGCATGAATAATAAACATTTATCATGATATGAGGAAATAAATAATAACTTTATTATTGCCTCTAGGGCATATTTCCTTCAGGGATATGAACCATAGAGAAGTTGGAAAACAGTAGGTTTAACACCAATATAAATAAAGAATGAGTTCACTACAGTACCTTATGTGGTGGTTTCTCTTTCTTGCACTAACGGAGCTTATGAGATTTCCTGTTGAGTTTTGTGTAAAGATTTGATGGACTATGGAATAAGGAGTGGCAAGCGCCCAAGCTTGGGTATGCCCATGGCACCCCAAGATAATCCAAGGACAACCAAAAGCCTAAGCTTGGGGATGCCCTGGAAGGCATCCCCTCTTTCGTCTTCGTTTATCGGTAACTTTACTTGGAGCTATATTTTTATTCACCGCATGATATGTGTTTTGCTTGGAGAGTCTTGTATGATATGAGTCTTTGCTTTTTAGTTTACCACAATCATCCTTTCAGTACACACCTTTTGGTAGATACACACTTGATTTGGAATTTATTAGAATACTCTATGTGCTTCACTTATATCTTTTGAGCTAGATAGTTTTGCTCTGTGTGCTTCACTTATATATTTTAGAGCACGGCAGTGGTTTAATTTTGTAGAAATTTTTGATCTCTCATGCTTCAGTTATATTATTTTGAGAGTCTTTTAGAACAGCATGGTATTTGCTATAGTTATAAAATTGGTCCTAGAATGATGGGCATCCAAGTTGGGTATAATAAAAACTATCATAAAAAAAGTGAATTGGATGCTATGATCAATTTGATGCTTGATAATTGTTTTGAGATATGAGGATGGTGATATTAGAGTCATGCTAGTGGAGTAATTATGAATTTGAAGAATACTTGTGTTGAAGTTTGTGATTCCCGTAGCATGCATGTATGGTAAACCGCTTTGTGATGAAGTTGGAGCATAATTTATTTATTGATTGTCTTTCTTATGAGTGGCGGTCGGGGACGAGCGATGGTCTTTTCCTACCAATCTATCCCCCTAGGAGCATGCGCATAGTACTTTGTTTTCAAAGACTTGGAGATTTTTTGCAATAAGTATATGAGTTCTTTATGACTAATGTTGAGTCCATGGATTATATGCAGTCACCATATACCTTCCTCAAACCAGCCACCATATACTCTCACGCTTCCACCATTGCTAGCCTCTCTTGTGTCGCGCAACTTTCGCCGGTACCATACACCCACCATATACCTTCCTCAAACCAGCCACCATACCTACCTATTATGGCATTTCCATAGCCATTACGAGATATATTGCCGTGCAACTTTCCACCGTTCCGTTTATTATGACACGCATCATCATTGTCATATTGCTCTTTGCATGATCATGTAGTTGACATCGTATTTGTGGCGAAGCCACCTTCATAATTCTTCCATACATGTTACTATTGGTTCATTGCATATCCCGATACACCGCTGGAGGCATTCATATAGAGTCATATCTTGTTCTAAGTATCAAGTTGTAATCTTGAGTTGTAAGTAAATAAAAGTGTGATGATCTTCATTATTAGAGCATTGTCCCAAGTGAGGAAAGGATGATGGAGACTCCCACAAGTCGGGATGAGACTTCGGACTTTATAAAAAAAAGAGAAAGGCCAAATAAAAAAATGAGAGAAAAAGAGAGAAGGGACAATGCTACTATCCTTTTACCACACTTGTGCTTCAAAGTAGCACCATGATCTTCATGATAGAGACTCTCCAATGTTGTCACTTTCATATATTAGTGGGAATTTTTCATTATAGAACTTGGCTTGTATATTCCAAAGACGGGCTTCCTCAAAACACCCTAGGTCTTCGTGAGCAAGCAAGTTGGATGCACACCCACTTAGTTTCTTTTGTTGAGCTTTCATACATTTATAGCTCTAGTGCATCCATTGCATGGAAATCCCTACTCACTCACATTGATATCTATTAATGGGCATCTCCATAGCCCGTTGATACACCTAGTTGATGTGAGACTATCTTCTCCTTTTTTTTGTCTTCTCCACAACCACCATTCTATTCCACATATAGTGCTATGTCCATGGCTCACGCTCGTGTATTGCGTGAAAGTTGAAAAAGTTTGATAATACTAAAGTATGAAACAATTGCTTGGCTTGTCATCGGGGTTGTGCATGATTAAATACTTTATGTGATGAAGATAGAGCATAGCCAGACATGATTTTGTAGGTATAGCTTTCTTTAGCCATGTTATTTTGAGAAGACATGATTGCTTTGTTAGTATGCTTGAAGTATTATTGTTTTCATGTCAATATGAACTTTTATTTTGAATCATTTGGATCTGAACATACATGCCACAATAAAGAAAATTACATTGAGAATTATGCTAGGTAGCATTCCACGTCAAAAATACTGTTTTTATCATTTACCTACTCGAGGATGAGCAGGAATTAAACTTGGGGATGCTTGATACGTCTCCAACGTATCTATAATTTTTGATTGTTCCATGCTATTATATTACCTGTTTTGGATGTTTATGGGCTTTACTTTACACTTTTATTGTGGGGAACGTTGCATAAAATAAAAAAATTCCTGCGTTCACCAAGATCAATCTATGGAGTCATCTAGCAACAAGAGAGGGGATTGCATCTACATACCCTTGTAGATCGTGTGCGGAAGCGTTCAAGAGAACGGGGTTGAGGGAGTCGTACTCGTTGTGATCCAAATCACCGAAGATCCTAGCGCCGAACGGATGGCACCTCCGCGTTCAACACACGTACGGTTGCGAAGACGTCTCCTCCTTCTTGATCCAGCAAGGGGGAAGGAGAGGTTGGTGAAGATCCAGTAGCACGACGGCGTGGTGGTGGATGCAGCAGCGATCACGGCAGGGCTTTGCCAAGCTTCTGCGAGAGGGAGAGGTGGTGCGGGGGGGGGAGGCGTCAGAGACTTGGGGTGTGGCTGCCCTCCCTCCCCCCTCCTTTATATAGGCCCCCTGGGGGGGCGGTCCTAGGAGATGGGATCTCCAGGGGGGGCGGCGGCCAAGGGGGTGGCTTACCCCCCAAGGCAAGTGGAGGCGCCCCCCCACCCTAGGGTTTCCAACCCTAGGCGCAGGGGGGGCCAAGGGGGGCACACCAGCCCACCAGGGGCTGGTTCATCTCCCCACTTCAGCCCACGGGGCCCTCCAGGATAGGTGGCCCCACCCGGTGGACCCCAGGGACCCTTCCGATGGTCCCAGTACAATACCGGTGACCCCCGTAACTTCCCCGATGGCTGAAACTGCACTTCTGATATATAATTCCTCACCTCCGGACCATTCCAACTCCTCGTGACGTCCGGGATCTCATCCGGGACTCCGAACAACTTTCGGGTTACTGCCTACTCATATCTCTGCAACCCTAGCGTCACCGAACCTTAAGTGTGTAGACCCTACGGGTTCGGGAGACATGCAGACATGACCGAGATGCCTCTCCGGTCAATAACCAACAGCGGGATCTGGATACCCATGTTGGCTCCCACATGCTCCTTGATGATCTCATCGGATGAACCACGATGTCGAGGATTCAATCAATCCCGTATACAATTCCCTTTGTCAATCGGTACGTTACTTGCCCGAGACTCGATCGTCGGTATCCCAATACCTCGTTCAATCTCATTACCGGCAAGTCACTTTACTCGTACCATAATGTATGATCCCGTGACCAGACACTTGGTCACATTGAGCTCATTATGATGATGCATTAACGAGTGGGCCTAGAGATACCTCTCCGTCATACGGAGTGACAAATCCCAATCTCGATTCGTGCCAACCCAACAGACACTTTCGGAGATACCCGTAGTGCACCTTTATAGTCACCCAGTTACGTTGTGACGTTTGGCACACCCAAAGCACTCCTACGGTATCCGGGAGTTGCACAATCTCATGGTCTAAGGAAATGATACTTGACATTTGGAAAAGCTCTAGCGAAACGAACTACACGATCTTTGTGCTATGCTTAGGATTGGGTCTCGTCCATCACATCATTTTCCTAATGATGTGATCCCATTATCAATGATATCCAATGTCCATAGTCAGGAAACCATGACTATCTGTTGATCAACGAGCTAGTCAACTAGAGGCTCACTAGGGACTTGTTGTGGTCTATGTATTCACACATGTATTACGATTTCCGGATAATACAATTATAGCATGAACAATAGACAGTTATCATGCACAAAGAAATATAATAATAACCATTTTATTATTGCCTCTAGGGCATATTTCCAACAGTCTCCCACTTGCACTAGAGTCAATAATCTAGTTATATTGTGATGTTTCGAACACCCATTGCGTTCTGGGTTGATCATGTTTTGCTCTAGGGAGAGGTTTAGTCAATGGATCTGCTACATTCAGGTCCGTATGCACTTTACAAATATCTATGTCTCCATCTTGAACATTTTCACGAATGGAGTTGAAGCAACGCTTGATGTGCCTGGTCTTCTTGTGAAACCTGGGCTCCTTGGCAAGAGCAATAGCTCCAGTGTTGTCACAAAAGAGTGTGATCGGCCTGACGCATTGGGTATGACTCCAAGGTCGGTGATGAACTCCTTCACCCAGATACCTTCATTCGCTACCTCCGAGGCTGCCATGTACTCCGCTTCACATGTAGATCCTGCCACGACGCTCTGCTTGCAACTGCACCAGCTTACTGCCCCACCATTCAAAATACACATGTATCCGGTTTGTGACTTAGAGTCATCTAGATCTGTGTCGAAGCTAGCATCGACGTAACCCTTTAGGACGAGCTCTTCGTCACCTCCATATACGAGAAACATATCCTTAGTACTTTTCAGGCACTTAAGGATGTTCTTGACCGTTGTCTAGTGTTCCATGCCGGGATTACTTTGGTACCTTCCTACCAAACTTACGGCAAGGTTTATATCAGGTCTGGTACAGGTCATGGCATACATGATAGAACCTATGGCTGAGGCATAGGGGACGACACTCATCTTTTCTCTATCTTCTGTTGTGGTCGGGCATTGAGCCGAGCTCAATTTCACACCTTGCAACACAGGAAAGAACCCCTTCTTGGACTGATCCATATTGAACTTCTTCAATATCTTATCAAGGTATGTGCTTTGTGAAAGACCTATGAGGCGTCTTGATCTATCTCTATAGATTTTGATGCCTAATATGTAAGCAGCTTCTCCAAGGTCCTTCATTGAAAAATACTTATTCAAGTAGGCCTTAATGCTGTCCAAAAGTTCTATATCATTTCCCATCAAAAGTATGTCATCCACATACAATATGAGAAATGCTACAGAGCTCCCACTCACTTTCTTGTAAACGCGGGCTTCTCCATAAGTCTGCATAAACGCAAACGCTTTGATCATCTCTTTAAAGCGAATGTTCCAACTCCGAGATGCTTGCACCAGCCCATAGATGGAGCGCTGGAGCTTGCATACCTTGTTAGCATTCTTAGGGTCAACAAAACCTTCCGGCTGCATCATATACAGTTCTTCCTTAAGGTGACCGTTAAGGAATGCCGTTTTGACGTCCATTTGCCATATCTCATAATCATAGTATGCGGCAATTGCTAACATGATTCGGATGGACTTCAGCTTCACTATGGGAGAGAATGTCTCATCGTAGTCAATCCCTTGAACTTGTCGATAACCCTTAGCGACAAGTCGAGCTTTATATATGGTAACATTACCATCCGCGTCCGTCTTCTTCTTAAAGATCCATTTGTTTTCTATCGCTCGCCGATCATCGGGCAAGTCTGTCAAAGTCCACACTTTGTTTTCATACATGGATCCTATCTCGGATCGCATGGCTTCAAGCCAGTTGTTGGAATCTAGGCCTGCCATCGCTTCTTCATAGTTCGAAGGTTCACCGTTGTATAACAACATTATTTCCAAGACAGGGTTGCCGTACCACTCTGGTGCGGAACGTGTCCTTGTGGACCTTCAAAGTTCAGTAGGAGCTTGATCCGAAGTATCTTGATCATCATCATTAACCTCCTCTCTTGTCGGTGCAGGCACCACAGGAACATCTTCCTGAGTTGCGCTACTTACCATTTCAAGAGGTAGTACTTCATCAAGCTCTACTTTCCTCCCACTTAATTCTTTCGAGAGAAACTCTTTCTCCAGAAAGGACCCGTTCTTGGCAACAAAAATCTTGCCCTCGGATCTTAAGTAGAAGGTATACCCAATGGTTTCCTTAGGGTATCCTATGAAGACGCATTTTTCTGACTTGGGTTCGAGCTTCTCAGGTTGAAGTTTCTCGACATAAGCATCGCATCCCCAAACTTTTAGAAACGACAGCTTAGGTTTCTTCCCAAACCATAATTCATACGGTGTCATCTCAACGGATTTAGATGGTGCCCTATTTAAAGTGATGTGGCTATGTCTAGAGCGTATCCCCAAAATGATAGCGGTAAATCGGTAAGTGACATCATAGATTGCACCATATCCAATAGAGTGCGATTACGATGTTCGAACACACCATTACGCTGAGGTGTTCCAGGCGGCGTGAGTTGTGAAACGATTCCACATTTCCTTAAGTGCGTACCAAATTCGTGACTTAAATATTCTCCCCCACGATCTGATCGTAAGAACTTTATCTTTCGGTCACGTTGATTCTCTACCTCATTCTGAAATTCCTTGAACTTTTCAAAGGTCTCAAACTTGTGTTTCATCAAGTAGACATACCCATATCTACTCAAGTCATCAGTGAGAGTGAGAACATAACGATATCCTCCACGAGCCTCAATGCTCATTGGACCGCACACATCAGTATGTATGATTTCCAATAAGTTGGTTGCTCGCTCCATTGTTCCGGAGAACGGAGTCTTGGTCATTTTGCCCACGAGGCATGGTTCGCATGTGTCAAACGATTCATAATCTAGAGACTCTAAAAGTCCATCGGCATGGAGCTTCTTCATGCGCTTGAGACCAATGTGACCAAGGAGGCAGTGCCACAAGTATGTGGGACTATCGTTATCAACTTTACATCTTTTGGTATTCACACTATGAATATGTGTAACATTACGCTCGAGATTCATTAAGAATAAACCATTCACCAGCGGGGCATGACCATAAAACATATCTCTCATATAAAAAGAACAACCATTATTCTCGGATTTAAATGAGTATCCATCTCGAATTAAACGAGATCCTGATACAATGTTCATGCTCAAAGCTGGTACTAAATAACAATTATTGAGGTTTAAAACTAATCCCGTAGGTAAATGTAGAGGTAGCGTGCCGACGGCGATCACATCAACCTTGGAACCATTCCCGACGCGCATCGTCACCTCGTCCTTCGCCAGTCTCCGCTTATTCCGCAGCTCCTGCTTTGAGTTACAAATATGAGCAACCGCACCGGTATCAAATACCCAGGAGCTACTATGAGCACTGGTAAGGTACACATCAATTACATGTATATCACATATACCTTTGGTTTTGTCGGCCTTCTTGTCCCCTAAGTACTTGGGGCAGTTCCGCTTCCAGTGACCACTTCCCTTGCAATAAAAGCACTCAGTCTCAGGCTTGGGTCCATTGTTTGACTTCTTCCCGGCAACTGGCTTACCGGGCGCGGCAACTCCTTGCCGTCCTTCTTGAAGTTCTTCTTACCCTTGCCTTTCTTGAACTTAGTGGTTTTATTCACCATCAACACTTGATGTTCCTTTTTGATCTCTACCTCCGCTGATTTCAGCATTGAATATACCTCAGGAATGGTCTTTTCCGTCCCCTGCATATTGAAGTTCATCACAAAGCTCTTCTAGCTCGGTGGAAGCGACTGAAGGATTCTGTCAATGACCGCGTCATCTGGGAGATTAACTCCCAGCTGAGTCAAGCGGTTGTGCAACCCAGACATCTTGAGTATGTGCTCACTGACAGAACTATTTTCCTCCATCTTACAGCTGAAGAACTTGTCGGAGACTTCATATCTCTCGACCCGGGCATGAGCTTGGAAAACCATTTTCAGCTCTTCGAACATCTCATATGCTCCGTGTTGCTAAAAACGCTTTTGGAGCCCCGGTTCTAAGCTGTAAAGCATGCCGCACTGAACGAGGGAGTAATCATCAGCACGAGACTGCCAAGCGTTCATAACGTCTTGGTTCTCTGGGATTGGTGCTTCACCTAGCGGCGCTTCTAGGACATAATCTTTCTTGGCAGCTATGAGGATGATCCTTAGGTTCCGGACCCAGTCCGTATAGTTGCTGCCATCATCTTTCAGCTTGGTTTTCTCTAGGAACGTGTTGAAGTTGAGGTGGACATGAGCGTTGGCCATTTGATCTACAAGACATTTTGTAAAGGTTTTAGACTAAGTTCATGATAATTAAGTTCATCTAATCAAATTATTCAATGAACTCACACTTAGACAGACATCCCTCTAGTCATCTAAGTGAAACATGATCCAAGTCAACTAGGCCGTGTCCGATCATCACGTGAGACGGACTAGTTAACATCGGTGAACATCTTCATGTTGATCATATCTTCTATACGACTCATGCTCGACCTTTCGGTCTTCCGTGTTCCGAGGCCATGTCTGTACATGCTAGGCTCATCAAGTCAACCTAAGTGTATTGCGTGTGTAAATCTGGCTTACACCCGTTGTATTCGAACGTTAGGATCTATCACACCCGATCATCAGGTGGTGCTTCGAAACAACGAACCTTCGCAACGGTGCACAGTTAGGGGGAACACTTTTCTTGAAATTATTTCGAGGGATCATCTTGTTTAAGCTACCGTCGTTCTAAGCAAATAAGATGTAAAACATGATAAACATCACATGCAATCAAATAGTGACATGATATGGCCAATATCATATTGCTCCTTTGATCTCCATCTTCGGGGTGCATGATCATCTTCGTCACCGGCATGACACCATGATCTCCATCATCGTGTCTTCATGAAGTTGTCACGCCAACGACTACTTCTACTTCTATGGCTAACGCGTTTAGCAATAAAGTAAAGTAATTTACATGGTGTTCTTCAATGACACGCAGGTCATACAAAAAATAAAGACAACTCCTATGGCTCCTGCCGGTTGTCATACTCATCGACATGCAAGTCGTGATTCCTATTACAAGAACATGATCATCTCATACATCACATATATCATTCATCACATCCTTTGGCCATATCACATCACAAAGCACTTGCTGCAAAAACAAGTTAGACGTCCTCTAATTGTTGTTGCAAGTTTTTTACGTGGCTTCTATAGGTTTCTAGCAAGAACGTTTCTTACCTACGTAAAACCACAACATGATATGCCAATTTCTATTTACCCTTCATAAGGACCCTTTTCATCAAATCTGCTCCAACTAAAGTGGGAGAGACAGACACCCGCTAGCCACCTTATGCAACAAGTGCATGTCAGTCGGTGGAACCTGTCTCACGTAAGCGTTCGTGTAAGGTCGGTCCGGTCCGCTTCATCCCACGATGCCGCCGAAGCAAGATAAGACTAGTAGTGGCAAGAAAATTGGCAACATCTACGCCCACAACTGCTTTGTGTACTACTCGTGCATAGTAACTACGCATAGACCTAGCTCATCATGCCACTGTTGGGGAACGTTGCATAAAATAAAAAATTTCCTACGTTCACCAAGATCAATCTATGGAGTCATCTAGCAACGAGAGAGGGGAGTGCATCTACATACCCTTGTAGATCGCGTGCGGAAGCGTTCAAGAGAACGGGGTTGAGGGAGTCGTACTCGTCGTGATCCAAATCACCAGAGATCCTAGCGCCAAACGGACGGCACCTCCGCGTTCAACACACGTACGGTTGAGAAGACGTCTGCTCCTTCTTGATCCAGCAAGGGGGGAGGAGAGGTTGATGAAGATCCAGCAGCACGATGGCGTGGTGGTGGATGCAGCAGCGATCACGGCAGGGCTTCGCCAAGCTTCTGCGAGAGGGAGAGGTGGTGCGGGGGGGGGGGGGGGAGGCGTCAGAGACTTGGGGTGCGGCTGCCCTCCCTCCCCCTCCTTTATATAGGCCCCCTGGGGGGCGGCCCTAGGAGATGGGATCTCAAAGGGGGGGCGGCGGCCAAGGGGGTGGCTTGCCCCCCAAGGCAAGTGGAGGCGCCCCCCCACCCTAGGGTTTCCAACCCTAGGCACAGGGGGGGCCCAAGGGGGGGCGCACCAGCCCACCAGGGGCTGGTTCCCCTCCCCACTTCAGCCCACGGGGCCCTTCGGGATAGGTGGCCCCACCCGGTGGGCCCCCGGGACCCTTCCGGTGGTCCCGGTACAATACCGGTGACCCCCGAAACTTTCCAAATGGCCGAAACTGCACTTCCTATATATAATTCTTCACCTCCGGACCATTTCGGAACTCCTCGTGACATCCGAGATCTCATCTGGGTCTCCGAACAACTTTCGGGTTACTGCATACTCATATCTCTGCAACCCTAGCATCACTGAACCTTAAGTGTGTAGACCCTACGGGTTCGGGAGACATGTAGACATGACCGAGACGCCTCTCCGGTCAATAACCAACAGCGGGATCTGGATACCCATGTTGGCTCCCACATGCTCCTCGATGATCTCATCGGATGAACCACGAGGTCGAGGATTCAATCAATCCCGTATACAATTCCCTTTGTCAATCAACTCAGTCCTTAATCGAAGACATTAAAAGTCGTCGCATTAAGTACGAAGATCTTGAAAGTCGTCATGAAACTCTTTCAGCCTCTCATGAGAAGCTTTCCTACGATTATCTTCAAAGGAAGCAGGATCTAGAGAAACTGAGAGCGTCTCATGAAGATCTTCAAAAAGAGAATGATTCACTACTCGCCCAACAGATCAGTGCCGCTCAAGTAGAATTTATTCCACCAAGCTTGAAGTATCTTGAGCATGATAATGTTGTCTCTATTGCTGAATGTTCTACTGCTTCTAATGTTGCAATATCTTCAACTGCTGATGTGGTATCTAACCCCTCTACTGAGGATGCCACTACTATTGCTGATGAAAATGCTAGGTTGAAGACATTGCTTGAGACCGGCATGTACAAAAGCCTCAAAGGGCATCAAACTTTGTGCGATGTCCTCAAGAAACAGATTCTGAACCGAAACCCTAGGAAAGAGGGTTTTGGGTTCGAGAGGAAAATGAACGTTGATGGTTCATATTGGACGCCTGAGCAGTACCCCAAAACCACCTGGGTTGCTGCTCAGGATCCTTCAGTTGACCCATCCACGTTATCTAGCTTCACTTGTGCCAACCCAATTTTCATTGATGAATCCTTTGATGCAAACTATAAACTTTTTAAGAATCAGAATGGTGAAGTGTTTGCCAGGTACATTGGTACTAACTGCAGGAACGGTTCACCCCGAAAGAAGATCTGGATGCCCAAAAGCTGTCTTTAGAAGCTTCCCGTGAATGTCATCATGACACCACCTGGGAAGAAGACAAACCCCCGACCAAAGGTGTCATCTGGTCCAAAGTCTTCATACAGACAGAGGACCTCTCATGGTCACCCTGATACGTCTCCAATGTATCTATAATTTTTGATTGTTCCATGCTATTATATTGCCTGTTTTGGATGTTTATGGGCTTTACTTTACACTTTTATATCATTTTTGGGACTAACCTACTAACCGGAGGCCCAACCCGAATTGCTGTTTTTTTTGCCTATTTCAGTGTTTCGAAGAAAAGGAATATCAAACGGAGTCCAAACGGGATGAAACCTTCGGGAGCGATCTTTTTGGAACAAATGCAAGCCAGGAGACTTGGAGTGGACGTCAAGCAACAAACGAGGTGGCCACGAGGGTGCCCGGCGCGCCCTAAGGGGGTTGGGGCGCCCCCCACCCTCGTGGGCCCCTCAAGGCTCAACCGACGTACTTCTTTCGCCTATATATATACTCCCGTACCCTGAAACATCGGGGAGCACCACGAAAACCTAATTCCACCACCGCAACCTTCTGTATCCACGAGATCCCGTCTTGGAGCCTTCGCCGGCGCTCCACCGGAGGGGGAATCGACCATGGAGAGCCTCTACATCATCTCCAAGGCCACTCCAATGAGTTGTGAGTAGTTTACCACAGACCTTCGGGTCCATAGTTATTAGCTAGATGGCTTATTCTCTCTCTTTGAATCTCAATAAAAATTTCTCCTCGATCTTCTTGGAGATCTACTTGATGTAACTCTTTTTGCGGTGTGTTTGTCGAGATCCGATGAATTGTGGGTTTATGATCAAGTTTATCTATGAGAAATAATTGAATCTTCTCTGAATTCTTTTATGTGTGATTGTTTATCTCTGCAAGTCTCTTTGAATTATCAGTTTGGTTTGGCCTACTAGATTGATCTTTCTTTCAATGGGAGAAGTGCTTAGCTTTGGGTTCAATCTTGCGGTGTCCTTTCCCAGTGACAACAGGGGCAGCAAGGCACGTATTGTATTGTTGCCATTGAGGATAAAAATATGGGGTTTATATCATATTGCATGAGTTTATCCCTCTACATCATGTCATCTTTCTTAATGTGTTACTCTGTTCTTATGAACTTAATACTCTAGATGCAGGCAGGAGTCGGTCGATGTGTGGAGTAATAAAAGTAGATGCAGAATCGTTTCGATCTACTTGTCACGGGCATGATGCCTATATACATGATCATGCCTAGATACTCTCATAACTATGCACTTTTCTATCAATTGATCGATAGTAATTTGTTCACCCACCATAATACCTTTGCTATCTTGAGAGAAGCCACTAGTGAAACCTATGGCCCCGGGTCTATCTTTTATCATATAAGTTTCCCATCTACTTTTATTTGCATCTTTTATTTTCCAATCTATATCATAAAAATACCAAAAATATTTATCTTATCTTATTATCTCTATCAGATCTCACTTTCGCAAGTTACCGTGAAGGGATTAACAACCCCTTTATCGCGTTGGTTGCGAGGTTCTTGTTTGTTTGTGTAGGTGTGTGGGACTTTTGAGGAACCTCCTACTGGATTGATACCTTGGTTCTCAAAAACTCACGGAAATACTTACGCAACTTTGTTGCATCATCATTTCCTCTTCAAGGGAAAACCAACGCAGTGCTCAAGAGGTAGCACACCCTAACGCCAATGTTTTGCAGGAGAATCGCTATGAGACTCATGAATATGAGCGTGTTTCCTCTAACTGCTATGTTCACAAAACTAAGAACTTTTTTGCATATTCTTATGAGTATTATTCTCCTCCTGCGAAGCTATTTGCTAGGGTTCCCAAGCCAAAGTTCTCAGATATTGCACTTAGACTCATTGCCTCTAAGCCACCCTTGAAGATGTGGGTGGTTAAGAAGAATTAACTTCTCTCGCGGGGAAAGGTCTCCAGCCAGAAAGCAAAATCTTATGACAACAATGCTGGAGACCTAAAACATCTTGTGGGACGCAAGATAAAATGCTCCAATGGTCTTATCATGTATTTCATCCCAAGGTTCCTTGACGAGCATCCTATTATGCCTAACCAGAATTTAAACTTTGATAATATGCTTGTTCGTTACATGTTTCTGCTTCACAATACTCTTGGTGAAGCCTATCCTGCTAACTGCACTATAGGGTACAACTCTGAAAGCCACTGAATGGATCATGGACAGCGGCTGCACCAACCACATGACTGGTGACCGAAGTCTTCTTATGGATAAAACCCTACGTCCATCTACTAAGAGCCACATCACGTTCGCTGATACTGGTAAAAGCAAGGTATTGGGTCTTGGTAGAGTTGCTATCTCAAAGGATCAGCACATGGATAAGGTGATGCTTGTTGAATCCCTTGAATACAACTTAATGTCTATGTCAATGCTCTGTGATCTGAACATGATTTTGATATTTGGAAAATATCGTTGTCTTGTGCTAATGGAATCTGACAAATCTCTAGTCTTTGAAGGCCATCGAAGAGGTGATCTGTATATGGTAGATTTCTCAGCAGGACCACAGCTTGGCGTATGTCTTCTAGCAAAGGCTTCAGAATGTTGTCTATGGCATCGACGGCTAGGACATGCGGGCATGAGGAACCTGTACACTCTCGCGAACAAGAATCACATCATTGGCATCGAGGGCGTCAAGTTCAAGAAGGATCATCTATATGGTGCTTGTGAAGCTGGAAAGATGACTAGAGCCAAGCATCCCTCGAAGACAATCATGACTACCTCACGCCCCTTCAAGCTGCTTCACATGGATCTATTTGGCCCTACTCACTACTCTACCCTTACTACTACTTCACATCTCTATGGCTTCGTTATTGTTGATGATTACTCAAGTTACTGTTGATGATTACTCAAGATACACCTGGGTGCACATAATTCTCTATAAGACTGAAGTGCAGGATGTCTTCAGACGCTTCGCAAATCGGGCCATGACAAATTATGGCATCAAGATCAAGCACATCCAGAATGACAATGGCACTGAGTTCAAGAACGCTGGCCTCGACATTTATCTTGATACTTTGGGAATCACACGTGAGTTCTCTGCTCCTTATACTCCTAAGCAGAATGGCATCATGGAGCGCAAGAACAGAACACTCATTGAGATGGCGCGAACGATGCTCGATGAGTACAAGACTCCAAGAAAATTCTGGCCTGAAGCCATTGATACTGCATGCTACATCATCAACAGAGTATATCTTCACAAGTTCTTCAACAAGACATCTTATGAACTTCTGACTGGTAAGAAGCCAAATGTCAGTTACTTCAAAGTCTTGGGTGCTAGGTGCTGGATCAAAGATCCGCATCACACGTCTAAATTTGCATCGAAAGCACATGAAGGTTTTATGCTTGGTTACGGAAAGGACTCACACACCTACAGAGTCTTCAACCTCTTTCACTATAAAGTGGTTGAAACTGTAGATGTGAGGTTCGATGAGACTAACGGCTTGCAAAGAGAGCACCTGCCAAATGTGCTAGATGAAACTACACCAGGTGAAGCTATCAAGTTGCTGGGTACTAGAGAAATCATACCCCCAGAGGAACAAGCTGAGGATGAGATTATCATTTCTGCACCTAATCAACCTGAAGACAATGCTCAGTCCGAAGCCAATGCTAAAGACGAAGACAACAGTCAATCAGATCAAAATCTTCATCCAACTCATCCTCGGGTTGCAAATGAAGTCCAGATTGAGAAGATCATTGATAACATCAACGCTCCTGGCCCTCTCACTCGATCAAGAGCTACTCAACTAGCAAACTTCTGTGGTCACTTTGCCTTTGTCTCCATATCTGAACCCAAGAAAGTCAAAGAAGCCTTCATGAAACATGAATGGATTCAAGCTATGCAAGAAGAACTTCAACAGTTTGAGCTAAATAATGTCTGGGAGCTTGTCAAACATCCTGATCCTCGCAAGCACAATGTCATTGGCACGAAATGGATCTATCGCAACAAGCAAGATGAACTTGGGCAAGTTGTCAGAAACAAAGCTCGCCTCGTTGCTCAAGGTTACACACAAGTGGAAGGAATAGACTTCGATGAAACCTTTGCTCATGTGGCTTGGCTTGACGCCATTCGCATACTGCTGGCTTATGCCAACCATCACAACATTCTTCTATACCAAATGGATGTGAAGAGTGCCTTTCTCAATGGCGAAATCGAAGAAGTGTATATCGCTCAACCGCCTGGTTTTGAAGATCCTATGCATCCTGGTATGGTGTACAAACTTAACAAGGCACTATATGGCCTCAAACAAGCACCTCGCGCTTGGTATGACACACTCAAGGAATTCCTGAAGAGCATAGGCTTCAAACCTGGTTCACTAGACCCCACTCTCTTCACCAAGGCATATGATGGTGAACTATTTGTGTGTCAAATATACGTGGATGACATTATCTTCGGATGCATGTATAAGAGATACAGTGACGAGTTTGGATACATGATACAAGAGCAATATCATATGTCCATGATGGGGGAGCTGAAATTCTTCCTTAGCCCTCAAATCCGTAACAGCGCAATGGCATCTTCATATCACAAGATAAGTACCTCAAAGATTGCCTGAAAAAGTTTGGAATGCAAGACTGCAAAAGGGTACACGACACCAATGCCAACCAAAAGTCATCTCAGCCCTGACGACAATGGTAAAGAATTCGATCAAAAGGTATACCGCTCCATGATTGGTTCTTTGTTCTATTTATGTGCATCTAGGCCTGATATTATGCTTAGCATTTGCATGTGTGCCCGATTCCAAGCGGCACCAAAGGAGTCGCATCACCTAGCGGTGAAGCGAATACTTAGATATTTGGCTCACATCCCAACACTAGGATTATGGTATACAAAGGGCTCAACATTTGATCTGGTTGGATATTCTTATGCTGATTATGCTGGTGACAAGGTTGATCGCAAGTCCACTTCAGGAACATGTCACTTTCTTGGACAATCTCTTGTCTATTGGTCTTCAAAGAAGCAGAATTATGTATCACTCTCCACTGCTGAATCTGAATACATTGCCTCTGGATCGTGTTGTGCTCAGCTTCTCTGGATGAAGCAAACTTTCAAGGACTATGACATCAATACGAAGAATGTGCCACTCTTCTGCAACAATGAAAGCGCCATCAAGCTTTCCAAGAATCCAGTTCAGCACTCGAAGACAAAGCACATCGAGATTCGTCATCACTTTCTCAGAGATCATGTCAACAAGGAAGACATTGATATCATTCACGTCAACACTGAAGAGGAACTGGCCGATATCTTCACTAAGCCCTTGGATGAGAAGAGGTTTTGCAAGCTATGGTGTGAGCTAAATATCTTAGAATCCTCAAATGTCCAGTGAATGGACACACATCCTAACGCTTATGCATGTTGATGACTTAGATGTGCAACACACGAAGTAACGTATTTATTCAATCAATGAAGACTTACACTCTGAGCGTGAATACATTAACGTGGAATTTGACTTCGGAGTGCCATGATAATTGTGCGTCGTGTCTAGGCATAATACTTCCTATACGGTGGGTAACGCCACCACCACAACTTTTCCAAGATTTTCATTTGGCATCATGATTGCATTATCTTCTCTTTTGGATTGTCTTCAACATTGGTTTATGTTCAAAATATATATCTTCGCAATGTTGTTTTGTCTTCAATGATAATTATATATATCTGCATATGTGTTCTGTCCTCTACATCATTCACTTATAGCTATGTCTTCATGTTGCTATTTTCTGACCTAAGTGAATGTGATCGGACCCTAATCCCTTATGTGCAACTCCCTCAAATTCTTTCTGTCTAAGTCATGTGCATTTTGTTAACACTTGTCGAATATCTTCTATGTGTCCTTGTTAGCAGAAGATACAGAGACACACTTTTAAAACTGCTTTTAATGTCTTATCCTTTGCCTGAAAACTGGAGAAGCTGGAACGACCACCCGATAAGCCAGGCGTGCGTGGGAACATTGATCAACTCCTGATAATTTGCATGAACGCCATGTGTCCTTCAAATGTGAATTGCTAGGGGCACCTGCGTAATTGCGATGTGCCCTCCTCCTCCTTCCTATAAATACACACCCCTCGCGGTCAATATCTGTTCTTCCACCTCGACACCTCGCTCAAACCCTAGAGCCACCGCTAACTCATGTCGACGCCGAAGAGGAAGCGCTTAGCTGCCGCGACTTCTTTGACGCCGTGCTCACGCCGGCCGCGGACCTCTTCCTCTTTGCCGCCGCCAAGTTAGGGCACGGGAGATTGGACTGCTCAGTCTAGAGATTGGACTGCTCGGCCTCCCTTCTGCATCGTCTAGCAGTTCATTTGTGGTAATTAAATCTCACTTTTTACAGTCTTTTCGATGATCCACTTCAAGCAAAAGTGGTTTATACACTTCCAAATCTGGATATTCTCTTTCTGAATCTCATATATTGCAAAGTATGTTCACTTATGCGTCAAAACTAGTTAGATTCCTCACTTGTACCTATTCTTGGATTCGTATAAATCTGGAACCAACTTCCTTCAATAAGTGAATGTCTTCGCACTATGAGGTCAATGTCTTCTACACTGATTTATCTTCAAAATCTTCTGAGAATGCATATGACATCTTCCCCTTCCCTCGCATCTCTAATGTTGTCATAGGTACATGTCCATGGGAGAATACCTTGGTTCTCATAGTCTGCATTCATTTGCAGAATTCTTACAGCGTCACATCGAATCTCTTGAAGCCAGTTCTTGTCTGACTAGCAGACGGAAGCCTTTCACTGTATTGAAGCAAATCAGTCTGAACATTATGGCTTCAGAGAAGTCTGCACGAAAAGGAGGCAGGCAACGCCGTGGAAACACTGCACTGGACTTGCCTGAAGATCTTTATGAACTCTACAAGTCTAACCCAGAAGAGAGCTACACCCAGTGCAAGAACCAAATCTAGTGGATCTGAAGATATTGGGCAAAGCAGTGGTTCAAGTACAAGTTTGTAACACCTGAATATGATGAGAAGAATGCCATCAAGCACCCATGGGGTGATTGTCTGTACCACAACTTCGTACCGAAGACTAATGCTGAAGATATTGAACAAGAGTTTTATCCTTGTATGATCAGAGGACCACAACCTGAGAATGCCGACCCATCATCTCTCCTATGGTGTCGTGAAGACAATCTCTTCAAGCACAACTTTAGTTTGCAAAAGATTTAGTAGCTAAGAACCAGAAGGAGTTTGGCCTCAACTTCAACCTTGGCCCCTCTGCTCCAAGGTCAGATGGAACTCGTAAAGCCAATGAAAATAGGATTGGCCCCTTCACCAACTTTAATGGGCTTCTGTCTCATATTGCTGCCCAGAGAGCTGTTGCAGAGCAATCTGCCGAAGAAGCAGACTCTGATGATGCACCATCACCACCTAAGCAGAAGAAGAAGGCAATAGCTTCAAAGCCATCTGCCTCTGCTGCTCCAAAAGCTTCAACCAAGAAGCCACTGAAAACTGCACCTCCTAAATCCAGTGTGCAGTCTGAAGATTTGTCTCGTGTGTCCAAGAGGACCAAGAAGCCATTTCCCAAGAAGATTGTTGGGCAACCCCTCACTCCTGCTGCCGTTCTGCGTAATGAGGAAGACACCATTGATCTATCAAGCGATGAAGATCTTGGTGATGAAGCTCTAGAGATGCTGATCAAGAGCAAGCAAGAGGCGAAGATCTTCAGTGATCTGCCCCTCTTTGATGTTGACATCTTGAATAACTTAATTGAGTGGTTGAACAACTAGAACATCAGCATTGACAGTCTACAGCTGCCAGTGGGCATCAGCGTCACATTCCATGGAGCCATTGCTAATGAGCTGGCCCTGGCTCAGAGAATCATCGACCTCAAAAACAAGATTGATTATGAGAAGGCGCATTTCAAGAAGAATATGCACAAGCTCAATGTGGCGGATGTGCAAATTTTCAAGAAGCTGTTGCATGACCTCAAAACTGAATTTCACAAGAAGCATGAAGAAGCTAAAGGCTCTCGAGAACGCATGAAGTCTTATGCTCAGAAATGTGTGTAAGCACACAATGAAGCTGAAAAGAGGAAAGCTCTTGGGCGTCCTTGCATTGATCCCAGAATGGCTGCTAAGAAGAATAAGAAGCCTGTTGAAGCTAATCCCGATGCTACAAGGCAGGGACAACCCGGCATTGTCTTCCCTGCTAGCATGACTGGCTCGAAGCCAAAGGTCCCCTCTGCTACTTCTGAGCTCAAGAAGACCAGGCAAGCTGAAGCAGAAGCCAGGAAGAGGAAGCACAAGTATACATCTGATGATGCTCCCTCCAAGAAAAAGTTGAAGACAAAGGGCTCTAAGTCTTAAAGGAAAGAGTGTGCTGCTGCCCCAGAGCCCCTCGTTGTTGAACCCATTTCTGTTGCATACCCTGCCTCTGATAATCACGAGCGTCACATCATTGTTCATGAGCCTGCTCCCACAGAGGCACCAAAATCTAAAGAAGTTCCAGTTGTTGACCCCAACACAGCTGAAGACATTGGTCATGAAGACAATGTACTTGATGATGAAGTCCTTCCACAACTTGAGCCCCAATTGGTATCATCGCCTGCTCCTACGAGCAGTGAATACATTAGCATTGGTCGTCCATTGACGCCAATTGCTCAAGATAACTCATGGGCTGAGCGCCAACAAGAACCTACACCCATCCAAGATGAAACACCACGAACTCCACCTTCTCAAGTCACATCATTTATGCTTGATGATGACAATTACATGGAGACCACTCCATCTCCAAAGGCGTCGCCAGCATTTCGCAGGCTTCGCAAAGGTCTCAGGCCATCTATCCCCATGTCCACCATTCCAGAAGAAGATTCACAACAATCCAGCTCAGTGGCACGTCAAGTGTTCCCTGAAGAGAATCCTTCTATGACTATTCAAGCGCCTGCAGCTAAAGCTTCTAAAGACATTCCGGCTGCATCAGCCGAAGAAGAAAGAGAAGCCACACTCCCTGTTATTGATCAAGTCATTCTTGAAGAGAATGTGATCGTACCTGACCCTCCGATCATTGACCAGATGGAGGTTGAAAACAATGAGGCTGCGACCAACAATGCTACTGAAGCCAATGACCATGTCATGGCTAGAGACAATGTGGAGCCGGAAGCCAATGTAAATGCTGAAGCCACTATGACGCCAATCATCACTGATGGCGTTGTTCCTCCACTGCGGCCTCACACCATGGAAAGGGCCTTCAATCATGAAGTTCAGCTTGTCACTGTTCATTGGCCAACTATGATTCCTCCTACTGCTCCAGGACCCCAATATGATTATCATGTGAAGCGAAGGCCTCAAGTACAAAAGCCAAAGCCGCATCTGCCAAGGCTTCCAAGTGTTGTCACTACACAAGGCTCATTTAGCGTGCTCACCTTTAGAGAGGACAATACATTCTTTGACAGTGCCAAGACCCTTACAAGAAGCCAAAGATCTCCCCTGATAGATTTTGGAGCCATCAATAGCGAAGCTATTACTCTTGCATTCTGTACAATTAAGACCGGATTTTTCCACACAAACGTCTGGATTGTGATGCTATGGCTGGGCTGCCATGTCTGGAAGAAGCCCTTGACTGCTTTAGGGATGTTGGCCTTCTGGCGTTCGTGACTAATGAAGAGCACTGGAATGAAGAGCTCCTTCTACAGTTCTATGCCACCTTACACATTCGAGGCTACAACAGGGATCCGAAGACTTGGATCCTTGAGTGGATGACAGGTGATGTACATCACGAAGCCAAAGCTCGGGATATCATCGATCTTACTTCCCTGCCCACTCCAGGTGAGTTATACGAACCTGGTTGTTCACTTCATCAGAATGAACTGCAGAGCATATTTCAGAAGCCAGAGCCGAACATGAGCCAAATGCTTAACATGATGAAGCCATTGCCCCAAGACGTTGAATATCCAAAGGAATTCTTTGTTAAGGACCTTGAGTATCTGCCACGCACAGTGTATCACATTCTGAGGCATACTCTCTGGCCCATCAAAGGTCATTCTTCTGAAGCCAAACTTGAAGGCGCCATGAAGACTTCAGTATTCTATATCATCACTGGCATCAGATTCAACACCCAGGATTTCTTCATCAGACAACTTGCTACTTCCGGGATTGATCTGTTTGGTCTAAAGTTGTATGCTCCATGGGTGATGCGCTTGATTAAGCATCATTCAACTATTGACTATCGGCCATCAGCGCGCAATCACATTGTCTTTTTGCTTGATGTTGATATGTCTGTTGAAGCCATCTACCCCGAGCCTACCAAGAAGCCCCTTCACCTTCAGAATGCTGAGTTCTAGAGCTTCACACAGCCCATTGATGGTGTTCATGTGCCCAATGCTGCAACTCCTGCTTATCCTTTGGCTGGCAACCTACACCTACCGCACCGTGCAAATACTAAAGCCACTGCAAGCACCATTGCTCAAAGGCCTCAGAAGCGTCCTCGTGTACTTAATGACCGTGAGCTTCTGGTGGCTTTACATCAAAAGCAGGACAAACATCATGACTGGCTGAAGTGTCAGATGCAAAGTATCTTGGTGGATGTCAATCGCATTCGCAACTTGGCCACCAAGAACTCATTTGTAGCCCATGAAGCATGTCGCCGTTCCTGGAAGAGTCTCACCTTGCTCTGCGCTGAAGATGATCTTCGTGCGGATGGTTTCACTGAGTTTCAAGTTTGACTCCAGGCCTCCTCAAAATGCAAGTTGGCGTCGCACACCCTCCATTGAAGATTCTGAGTGCTCATCTTCGGCTGCAACTGTTGTTGCAAGAGTCATCGATGAAGAAGATGACGCCACTTCGCTGGTTCTAACTGCATTGCATGATGATGATGCATAAGGCCCGTCTGCACCACCAAACTCCAACGTCGACCCTGCTGCTCCAACTTCGTCTCCACCTGGGAACGAGTAGATACTCTATGTCTTCAAACCTTTTTGGTCATTACTGACAAAAGGGGGAGAAGCATATGAGTTGATAGTCTTCAAGTAGGTCCATAAGGGTGGTTGCTTATTTTTGCTAAGTTCTTACAACTCTCGTTCTGAAACTTTTGGCTTTTGAGTTGTAACACTTAAACTTGATGGTCGTCTGCTACTTTTGCTGCCACTTTGTGATGCGATGATAAATTCTGCATGAAGTCATTCTGCAGACGTCCATTTTCCATTATGCATATCATTATCTTCATTATCTTTTTATATGCATGATGAATTGTCTTCACACTTTGAAGATGGCCTCCACAAAGCAAAACCTGCCATGTGCATTTGCATTCAAAATCAAACTATTTATATGCACATCTTCAGGGGGAGCCACGTCATATGTTTGAAGGCAATATTCATAATACTAAACTTTCACATACTTTTACTCCCATTGAAAACTTCAACCAGTTTGTCATCAATCACCAAAAAGGGGGAGATTGTAAGTGCATCTAGTGCCACCCCTAGTTGGTTTTGGAGTATTGATGACAAACGTGGTTGAGGGCCTAATGTGTTTGTGAGACTTGCAGGATAACACATGTAGTGTCCCTCATTGATTCATATTACCTACCAAAGATGACCCCCTAAAATGTGTGAAGAAATTGAGACAATGGTGGTTCGTGAAGACATTCACGATGAAGATTATGACACATGAAGCTATTCACTTGAAGACTGTGGAGCGCGAAGACATAGTTGTTTCGTAGTTTCCTTTTCTTCTTATTGAGTCATAGGAACCACCGTACTGTTAAGTGGGGTCCAAGTGAACAAAGTCAGAGTGACTGATGTGATGCTCAACCAAATCCTATGTCTTCGAGCGAAGACAATGGGAGCAAATATTATCCAGAGCTGGATGAGTCAGCTTTTCTTGTAGCCCAAGCCATGATGCGGCGTGTGTTTGAAATATTACCGTTGGACACGTGTCAGTTCCTTAGTGACCCAGGGTCATTTCGGACATATCAGGTCAGGTTGCCTCCTGGCTATAAATAGCCCACCCCATACACCATAAATTGGTGGCTGCTCAGAGTTAGTGCACAACTTTTGCCGTTTGAGAGCAACCCACCTCCGAAGCATTTGAGAGAGAAATCCTTGCGAGGACAAAGCCCAAAACACCCAGAGCCAAAGAGTGTTAGGCACCACTGAAGTCTTTTTGTCCGAGTGATCTGAAGACTTGTTACACTTGAGGACTATGAATCCTCTAGCCGATTAGGCGTCGCATTCTCAGCATCCAAGAGTCATTGTGGATTGCCGGTGAACGAAGTCTATGAAGGTTTGGAAGTCTACCTCGAAGACTTACCCGAGTGATTGAGCGAGGACTGGGTGTCCTTAGCTCAAGGGGAATAAGGTGAAGACACGGTCTTCTGAGTTAAATCTCAGCCTCCCTAACCAGACGTACAGTTGTCACAGCAACTGGAACTGGCCTACCAAATCCTTGTCTTTGTCAAGCTACTGGTTCTATCCTCTACTCTCTTACTTTACAGTTGTCTTTGTGAAGCCATTGCTTGCATGTCTGATCTGTTTGACTTCACTTTGTGAAGACTATTATCTGTTTAGCTTCGCACTATCTTCCTTTCTGATCATGTCTACCTAGTAGCAGTTAGTCTTCGTGCTTTCATTATATAGTATGCTTGACTAATGCTTGCCTAGTGTAGTTTTCATTCCGCTGCTTACTATATAGGCTCAAGTTACATGTTTGTCTTCAAAGCCACCGTGTTTTGAAGACTTTCATAAAAATCGCCTTTAACTTAGCCCATGAGTTAATAGAATTAGGAGGCAGGCCTTTCAACCACGAGCGCGACGGTCCTTCCAACATCATGGTGAAATATTTGGCACATACTACATCACTAACCTCTAACATATCCATGGCTAGCTCATAACTCTCAATCCAACCTGCAGGCTCTAGATCAGCTGTGTAATTAGGTATCTTACGGGGACCTTTGAAATCCTTAGGCATACGCTCATTGCATAGGGCCGTCACTAGAAACAGCACCCCGAGACTTCTAGTGCTTAACCAGGATTCTGTTGAAGGAATCATAGGAGGCGACTCATAAGCCCCCTAGTTTGCTGCTTCCACCTCTCGATAGGCCCTCGCACTATCCACGAGTGCTTGAGCTGCGCCCCGAGGATTGGGCGGGTTTCGATGTCGTTCATTGCTGGAGACTGCGGGCGACTCAATTCGCCGGTTGTAACTACGACTCGGGAGAGAGGAGTTGTGATCACGACTGTACGAATAGGCGTCCTGCTATGCAATGGCTGTTTGCAGGAGCTCGATTGTGCTTCGGGTTTCCACCGCAGCCGGTGACTCACCAGTAATAGGAATCGCCGCCAGCCGGGTCGCCGCTGCTAGCATATTATCCATCGGGTTAGAGAAGTGCCCCAGTAGCGCCAGAAACATTGTGGCGGTGTCTGATCGGGGGGCGGGTTGGGTGCTGGCTCTTCCTTTCGTGTCGGCTCAAGCTGCCGAGGTTGAGCCGCCGCCCGATTTCTTGGCAAATTCGGGTTTAACTTGGGGTTCCCCCGAGCATGTGGAGTACTTGGTCCTGCTCGGGGAGTGTCAAACAAGCGCCTCGGGTCATACATCAACGGTAGACGACTCTGGTGCCTTCCCTGGAATACTGCATTGGATGCGTTCTGGTCCAGATTTCACGCAGCTGTCTGGATGTTCTCAGCTATGATATCCTCTTGTGATGCGGAGCATCCCATGTTCATCCCCATGTACACTCCGACTACCGTCCAAGCCCTAAGGATACATAAGATGAGACCTCGACTATCCACCATTGGACACAAGGTGAACCCGTTCCTAAATGCTTCCCCTTTCCATTCATGCGAGACATGGTTGCTACTTCACGCGTGGACCTTGTGCATACTCAGGTACACTCGAGGAGACCATGGAGAACCCAAGGACCAAGGCCAAGTGGGCGCGGAAGCAAAGGAAGGAGAAGGAAGAAGAGCCAGCTGCTACAGCAGCCGGACATCCGGCCATGTCCCGGACATCCGGCCCAATGCCTGGAAATCCGGCCCCCTTCTATCCAGAGAGCACCAGAGTCGGCCAAGTCAGCCCGGACATCCGGCCTGTCGGGAGCCGCCGGACATCCGGCCCAGCGCCCGGAAATCTGGCGCCCCATCACAGAAGCTGGACCCTGCCAGCCCAGACATCCGGCCCCCGCACCTGGACATCCGGCGTCTCATGAAGGCCCGGACATCCGGCCTGTCGCCCAGACATCCGGCCCCTCCTGCCTGCGTGCAGCGCATCCGGGCCGAGTCCCATGTACCCCTTCGTCCCTTAGACTATATATACTCCCCCACCTTCTCCTAGTTAGGGTTAGCAAAGGATTAGCTCATTTGAGATAGAGCTTTGCTCATCCATACGGATCTCCTCCTCGTGAGAGACCGCGGCCTCTTCGGAGAAGATCCACCATGCATTCAAGACCCCTTTACGGGAAGATCCCTCGTGGATTCAAGACCTTCTCTCGGAGATGAGCTACCGCCACTTGTATCGTCCTTTGTTAGATTTGGACCGTGAATCTCTTTGTGTTCCTTGGATCTAGCACATGTGTGATCATATTCGTGTTGGTTGAGTGTTTCTCTCATTTCCCCTCGTGATTTCCCTTGTGTTCTTCCGTGAGTTCTTCGTGTTCCTCATAAGGATCCTCTCCAAACCTGAAAGATCGGCCCCTAGGGTTCCGCCCTACATCATCTTGGTATCATGAGCCACGTTGATCACGTTTTTGGAGCCCCTACCCCGTGTATTCTAGCTTGATTTTGTTGATTCCGTCCTAAATCCGAAAATCCCCACCAAAAATAGCCCCCAATTTTTTTTGTGATTTGTTGGTTTGATGATGTTTTGTTGATTTTGATCCATGGATTTGCTTGGTTTCAAGTGGATCTAGCATCTCCCCAAGTTTCCCCACTTTCCATCCACGAAATCTCTCCAATTTTGCCCCCGAAATCATCAATTTCCGCCCCAAAATCAAGTTCCTCGAGTTCATCCTCGGATTTGGAGCCCGGACATCCGGCCCGACCCCTGGACATCCGGCCAGCCCGGACATCCGGCTCCTGGAGTGCATTTTCGTGCAAGTTTCTGGACATCAGGTCCCGGACATCCGGCCAAACCCCCGGATGTCCGCCCGCTGTCATTTCAGCTTTTCCCGTTTCACCGTTTTGACCATAACTAATTCATCCGGAGTCCGATTTTGACGTTCTTTAGCTAGTTTTGAAGCTATTGACATCCCCCATAACTTGATCATCTTGAGAGAAACACCGGGAGCCATACATACATAGCATACTTGGGATAGAGTTTTATCCATTTTGCATCTTATAGGTTGTGCACAAGTGTCGTATCCGCCTACTGAGCAATCGTGCTAGCGTCTCTCTTGAGTTGTGCAACACGAGCGTTTTCCGTGGATTCCACATTTTGTGCTTATTCCTTGGTTGCATGACCCCATTTATCTATCTGTGTGTGTATTTCCGTGTACCTTTGATTGCTATTGGTCTACTTGTTTCGCTTGCAAATTTGTGAATCTCTTTCAACATTATTGACTCTTGCTAACATTTTGCATCAAATTTTTGTGCCACTATCCTCACCGAGCTCCACCATAAGCCTTACTTGTTTAGGTGTGAGAACCGACAAGAATTGGTACCAATTGTGCTATTTCCTTGTTACACATTTGAGTGATCATTGATCCATCTTCAACATTGGTCAAGGTACATTTGGTATAGTTCTTCTCTTTCTCCCACTCATATTTGCTCGAGTCTTGTGATGGATAGGCAAGGCATTTCCTCTCCGGTCTACGACAACAACGACGGAGTGAACAACTACATCAACAAAGCGTCCATCTTCGATCTACAATGACAAATACAAGGCGCACAATCAAGATTGCGAGAGCGTATCAAGAACATCTCCATCGACATTCGTCACTCCGAAGCAAGGAAAAGGGACTACATCGACAAGAAGCTTTCCACACATAAAGAGGAGCAAGATGTAAGGATGGAGGAGATTAGAGCCTTGATCAAGTCTTCTTCCACTTCGTCATCCTCAAGGCGGCGACGTTCAAGCCACAAGTCTTCGGAGCGTGACATCAATGCAAGCGCAAGTCGTCCACATCTCCATGGCGAACACCATCACGTTCGTGATCAACATCGTCATGAAGGGCAAGTCACCTCCAAGCATCATGTGCACGACGACGATGAACAACATCTTCTACAATCTCAAGCACGACAACGACATCATCATCATGAAGATGCTCCACAAGCGCAAATGCACAAGTCCCAACAAGCCCTACTTCATGCCAAGTCCAAGCTTCATGAGCAAAAGAGAAGACCACGAGATGAGTACCACCAAGACGGAGCTATGGCTACTACCACCACTTCGGCATCTTCGCCAAGTGCTATCAAGGCATCTTCGCCTTTGGACGTACGACATCTTCACCTACTTCCCACGTGTACGCCTACATCGACTTCATCAAGTCCAAGGCGACTACCTACGAGCGAGGGCGACACTTTCATCTTCGGAAGCCCCTCAAGGAAGATGGCCGAGCATGGGAAACTCCCTTCGGTCATGGAGATGAGCTATGAGGTGCCACATCATATGGCCCTCCAACAACAAGACAGCGACAAGACGTTCGAGAAAGGGCCATCCCCTTCGATTACGACGACGAGCGCGAACCTCTTCAACAACATGAAGACGACGCCCATATTGGACTCATACTCCGAGTCAAGATACGCGACCGCGCATGGAGACATTTGCACCTACATCTCTCCGACACCCACATATGTCGAGATGCCCCAAGTGCCATGTGAGGAGAGCCACCACCACATGAGTGACATGAGTGACTCCACCATATGTGACACTGAGAGCATTTCCTATGAGAGGATGAGTGTGACCACCACTAGCCCCACACATGAGAGCATTTTTGAGGGAGTGAGTGAGCCACAACACTTAGAGAGTGAGGTAGTTGACACGGCATGTGAGGCCACTATGATTTCTAACGACTTAACCTCTACTCCTAGTGTGTTTTCTTCTTTGGTTCTAGGTCTCCTACATGACGACATGCCTACCCTCGACGAGTCCATCCCTCCAATGGGAAAACCGATGGCCATGGTGGACGATGATACACCCCCCACATGGTTCCATCAAGATGACGATGACCATGACTTGATCTTCGACACCTCACCTACAACACATGAGCGACGCTCCAAAGGTAACATAGGTGATGGTGCTTCTCTTGTCCCACTAGTGGACTATCTTGACATCGATTGCTCTCATGATGTTGACCCACCTATTCCCATGCTTCATGCTAGTGAGACTTCTTCATGCCTTGACTTACCTATTTATGATGAATATGATGATGAGCATGTTGAGTTGCCTAGTTGTGATGCTATGCTCCATAGGATATCATGTGAAAATTCTATTGGTCACATCATGTTTGACAATCCATTGAACTTGTCATATGCTATGAGTGAGATCTCCCATATTGCATCATTTCAATCTCAACATAGTAACTATGCATGCCCCATTAAAATAAATCCCATTTGCACTTATGGCATAGATGACGAGATGATGGTCATTGGCTTTTGTTTTTCATGTGATGATATTGTCATGGTTCCTTTACATGATTTGCGCAATTCATCTACTATGCTATGCCATGATCACATTGTTCCAAATATGCTTTGTTTTGGATGTTGTCAATATTCTCCATGTGATGTTGGTACTCATGCGCATGAGGAGACCCCCATAGTTTCCTCATACATATTAGGAGATCTTGATGCATTTCATACTTTGCATGATTCCCATTATTGCGTGCACCATATGCATTCCATGAATAACAATGCTCTAGATATTTCTCATGATGCATTACACAATTTGAGTCTCCATTATGCCATACATAATAACAAGCCTCTCATGATGGATGACATGTTTCTATATCACATATCTCATTTATTTGAGCATTGGCTATTTTGTGCTAACCGACACATGCATGTGCGCATCATGATGGATGATGTGTACATATATCACGCACACACAATTTTCCCTTTGCCTTTGGTTTGTGTAGGTACTCATGTATACTCGTCAACCTCTCAATCCCAAGAGTTGACGAAACGAGCTCTTGAGAGCAACGATGACTTGGGATCCCGTGGACTATCCTTTCCACCATTCCCTTCGCGCAAGGACTACGCGCATCTCTTTTACTTGGCTCTCACACGGCTATGGGCTATTTACCACTTGTCACCTTATGCCCATACTATCGTGTTCACTTTGCATGTTATGCCTCTTGACATGACTTTGCCATGCAATTGTGACCCTTGCTTGCATATACCCATGATTCACCATTATGCTACTTCTATGTGTATTTGCATGCTTGGTGGAGATCCATGTTGCTATTGCCATGTTTATCATGTGCCCCATGCTATTGATGCTTGTTGTGTTGGGAGAGTCATGATGTTCCATTGCTATTTAAATAGGACCTCTTGCCAATACAATGATGATACTTTCCCCATATCTTGCTTTCATGCTTGTGCTATGACATGTGAATTATTCATGCACACTATTTGCACCAGTGACATGCTTGCCATGATTCCTTCTAGTATGTTGCATCTTCGCACTACTAGCATGCTTTACTTGATCGCTATGATTGCTTGCTATGTTGCATCACCCATGTTCCACTATTACTTGCTTTCTTGGGTTGATGACATATATGCTCATGCCTCTCACATGATATATCTTGATCATTGTCCCTTGTGTCCACTAGTTGCCTCTTTCATATCCACTTATATTGAGTGCAACCATACTATGCTTATTGATCTTGGAAACTTTGACACTTTACTTGTGATGCATGCTTGTTTGTTTGAACCTATTGCCTTTGGTTGTTATCGCATCATATGCTTACATACCATGCCAAATTCCCTTGTCCTTTCTTATGATGAGCATGATGCATACACTTGTTGGGTATCTTACCACACAAATGATAGGTTTTGCATTTCTGCTAACCTCATTTGTTTTTCCGAGTGTTTGTCATATCCTTTCATTTTGAAGGATTCACAAGGCATTACCGTCAGGAGAAATGTTGGTTATGTGAAGGCATACATGATGTGCAACTCCAACATCTTCGAGAACATTCATAAGGTGAAATCCTTCCCTTTGAGCCATCCTCAAGTTTGCATATTGGATGGGTCACTCTTTCATTGTTGTTTCCTTCTTGTTGTCTACATGATACATCTCGCGAATGGAGGAGCGACATTGGAGATTGGCTCTATGGACCTTCAGATTGAGGAGCGCTCGCACTTATTGGATGCACCTTCGGCACTCCACTCTTGCCACGACATCGAGCGTTGGTACACCAACACCTCCATATTTGTTGATTGTGCTCATACATGTCATGCTCGATGGACATATCATACTCACCGCAAGTTTGCACCCTATGCATGGATTGACTCACATTATGCTTGCCTTGCTGCATCTATTTCCTTGACATCCATGATATATGAGCTTGTGCACTTCCTAAGCAAATTTGTTATGATCTTCCTTGATGGCATATTCATACATCATGATCATATTGCCCACCATCAATTGCATGATAACATATACATATTGAGCATCCATTGCCATGTTCATGCTTTTGATGCACCATCCCATTATGACATCATTTTGCACAATGGTCACATTCATCATATTCACAACACCTTTGTGCATGCCTCGAATGAATTTGCTCACATGAATGCTTTACATCTCATTCTACATCTTTTGGATAAGCATCTTGTGCCTTGCCACGCACTATCTTGCCGCACAGACTCATTCTTACATGATGGACATTTTGTGTGCGCTAACCATTGTATTTTCGAGTGTCGCTTGTGTTTGCTCATTTTGCATGTACCACATACCAGAGACACCTTGGAGTACTTTGATTGTGTCACGCCTTCAACTCCGTCCAACTACAAGTTTGTCCACGACAACCATTTCCATGGTGATGAGGATCAAGATCCAAGGTCGGATCTTTCCCGGGGGGGGGGGGGGAGATGATGCGGAGCATCCCACATTCATCCCCATGTACACTCCGACTACCCTCCAAGCCCCAAGGATACATAAGATGAGACCTCGACTATCCGCCATTGAACACAAGGTGAAACCATTCCTAAATGCTTCCCCTTTCCATTCATGTGAGACATGGTTGCTACTCCAAGCGCGGACCTTGTGCATACTCAGGTACACCCGAGGAGACCATGGAGAACCCAAGGACCAAGGCCAAGCGGGCGTGGAAGCAAAGGAAGGAGAAGGAAGAAGAGCCAGCTGCTACAGCAGCCGGACATCCGGCCAGGCCCGGACATCCGGCCCCCTTCTATCGAGAGAGCACCAGAGTCGGCCAAGTCAGCCCGGACATCCGCCCCCCAGGCCCGGACATCCGGCCTGTCGCGAGCCGCCGGACATCCGCCCCAGCTCCCAGAAATCCGGCGCCCCATCATAGAAGCTAGACCCTGCCAGCCCGGACATCCGGCCCCCGCACCCGGACATCCGGCGTCTCATGAAGTCCCGGACATCCGGCCCGTCGCCCGGACATCCGGCCCCTCCTGCCTGCGTGCAGTGCATCCGGGCCGAGTCCCATGTACCCCTTCGTCCCTTAGACTATATATACTCCCCCACCTCCTCCTAGTTAGGGTTAGCAAAGGATTAGCTCATTTCAGATAGAGCTTTGCTCATCCATACAAATCTCCTCCTCGTGAGATACCGCGCCCTTTTCGGAGAAGATCCACCATGGATTCAAGACCCCTTTACGGGAAGATCCCTTGTGGATTCAAGACCTCCTCTCGGAGATGAGCAACCGCCACTTGTATCGTCCTTTGTTGGATTTGGACCGTGAATCTCTTTGTGTTCCTTGGATCTAGCACATGTGTGATCATATTCGTGTTGGTTGAGTGTTTCTCTTGTTTTCCCCTGTATTTCCCTCGTGTTCTTCTGCGCGTTCTTCGTGTTCCTCGTAGGGATCCTCTCCAAACATGAAAGATCGGCCCCTAGGGTTCCGCCCTACATCATCTTGGGCCTTGGTTATCTCCTCACGAATCTTCGCAATCTCCGCATTGCGTTTCGCGTGATTCGCTGCAGTAACCTTTGTTGCTAACAAAGTTGTCAAGGAGCCCATGAGATCCAACAGTACCTGATCGGGCGGCGTGGCTGAGTCGGACCCACCGACCCTTGCGGCAGCTAGGTCAGAGGTCGTTGCAGCCGCTGTTGAAGAGTTGAGAGTCGGCCCTGAGCCAGCCATGAAGATAGCAGCCCCACACGGCAGCTCATAGGGGTCCGTAATACTGTAGCCATCGGAATAGCCCCCAAGCCCGCCGTCCTGAAGCTGATAGATTGACTTTGTGTCTCCAATTGAGGACTCATCACCTGAGTAGATGAGAGTCTCTCCCCCGAATGCAGAATTTTCCGCAAGATCCATCCCTTACGTGAAGCCCACGAAAGCATGGTTCCGCCCGGCTTGGCCCTGTGCGGGTTGCATGCGTCGAGCCAGCTCGATGATGTCGGTGCTGAAGGCGTGGATTCCGCCGAAGGGAATTTGGTACCCGTACTCGATTGAGTCGGCATCGGGACCCCAGCCGGCATCATCGATGTAGAGCTTGCCGCGACGACTCTTAGTCATCCTGCCAACGGCGTACCCCTCGATCCCTGGGAAAGAGCCCTTCAAGAACTCAAAACACAGTGCGCTGGCCCCATGGTAGGCGCTAACTGTTGTGGTTTTGTCACGACGGATGTCCTAGTGAAAGGACTTAAGCGTGAAGCCATCGCAACGATGATTAGCTTGTCAAGGTTGAGCGGGACGAGAGACACGGGTTTACCCAAGTTCGTCCCCTCATGATAGAGCTAAAAGCCTACTCCTTCTCTTGTTGCTTATTGCTTGAGTATCGATTACAAGGGAGCAGATTCGCTTGACCTAGCTATCAATTGATTGTAACCTGTCTATTCTATGCCGGGAACTCGCCTTTATATACAGGTCGAGATCTCCGGCTTACAAGAGTCTGGGTCGGGTTATGCTTCATGACTGATGCTGGCTCTAAGTCGCCTTGCTTCTATGGCAAGTCGCCGAAAGGCGGGCTATACTTCTAGGCCATGCACCGTCTTCTAACCTTGGGCTCAATCCGGCCCATCTTGCAAGTCGCCTCTTTTACCTTGTATCTTGATCACCTGGGCCTGTCTAAAGCCCGTCGTCTTAAGTCGCCAGCGGCCTTACCCGACCCTTTCACGATGGGTCACATCACGGGGTTATATCCCTAACAACACCTAAAATAAATTAGAGGTAATTATGTTCCTGGTACAAGAACTTGGCAGGTGGGTTCACTTCCATGCAAAAACTTACAAAACTTATAGCAAAGGTACAATAACTTGGTCTGGACATGCACTTGAGGTACAAATCGTTCCTGTGCTGACACATGTATGCCAACAAGGTAAAGTGCATGCACTAGGCTGCTTAGATTATTTACAATATGGCCCTCGCAATTATGTTAAATTTTGGCCATGATCTCCTAGGCACCGTAGACATCTAATTCACGACGGTAAAACTGACCTAATCTCGGCCATCTCACGCGCTTAGAGTTCCGGGTTGTCCATTTTCCTGATTTGGGCATTTCCGACCATTAGATCTTTTGTCCTATGAGGCTGCTGCTCCAGGAGAAAAAAACGAAGCACTTTGGTTAACTAGACCACTTCTGCTATCTCATTTATCTAATCGAGCATGATCTAGGAGAAAAAACTATTCACTCGATGGATGGGCGGTTGCTATAGCCATCAAGAAATTACGCATCTCGCGCGGCGCCGACACACATGGCTGATATCGAACCCCTCCACCCGCTGGAGGTCAACACCAACGGCGGCGCTGCTGCTCGAGGACCCCGCGACCACAGTGTGCACCTCGATGCTGCAGGACACCACACCCGACTCCCAACTCCCGGGCCCCCAAAACAAGCCATCACTCCCACCACCGCCTTCCCCGCTGTGTGCACTCGGACGACGACCTTGAACCCTCCAAGGGTGCCCACCACCGCGATGGCCCCAAGCCAAAAGGCCGCTCGCGCGTGGCTTGTATCTCGATGCCTCACATGGCCGACGAGGTAAGTTGCCTCTCTATGGTTTGGTGCCTCACGTGGCGCCCAACAAATGGGGGTAACGAGGTGACTCTATAGTTTGCCAATACTGATAATGAGCTACGCTACCTCTATGGTTTGCCCCTTTTCTATTGTTTTATCACATACATTGTCCTTTTTTGCTTGTCCATGTATTATCCCAAGTTACAAAAGTACTGACTCAATTACTAATGCTCCGGGCTAAACATATTGGCAAACCCATTTGACGAGTCATTGTCATCAGCAACCTGCAACAACACATGGACAAACTCAAAAGGACAGTGTGTGCGATAAACAATAGAATATTGGACAAAACATAGAGAGGCAACATACGTCATTAATAGTATTAGAAAAACCATAAAGTCGCCACCCCATTGCCCCATTTGTTGGGTGCCACACTATCCGACTCATCGACGCTGGCCTCGCAACTACGGGAACCTAGACGCCCTCGCAGCAGCGGAGTTGGACTGACCAATGTCACCGTATTGATGGCCCTCCCTCTTGTACCCATCATAGGCCCCATGAGGCACTGAGATACAGGACACGCGTGAGCGGCTCTGGTCGGTAAAATCGGGAAAATTAATGGCCAGAAACACTAATTGTGTGGGATGACTGGGATTATGTCAGTTTATTGTCCTAAATTAGGTGTCTATGGTGCCCAAGGTTGCAGGGGCCATTTTGCGAAGAATCCGAGTAGCTCAGGCCATGCACTTTGCCCCGTTGGCGTCTATGTGTCAGTACATGAGCGATTTGTACCTCAAGTCCACGCCCAGGGCAAGTTATTGTACCTCCGCTGTAGATTTTGTAAGTTCTTGTAAGAAAGTGAACCAACCTGCCAAGTTTTTTAGCATGAACACAATTACCTCGATTATTTTTTATGTTTGAACTATGTGTTTTTGCTACCAACAAATGTTTAGTTATGTGTGGCATTCATGTGTATGATGGACTTGCATGGATGTGCATGAGTTTGAGGGTTTGGATTTGGGGTGTGTGGCTGCCTAACATGCTAAATGAGGAGCCGTTCGACGCCCGCGGGAGTATAGGGTGTCGGATTTGCCAAGTCCAGTAGTAGATATTGTAACTTTGTGTTCCTTGCAACTGGAAATTGAAAGCGATCGCCTTAAGGCAGTAATGATGATCATTAGTAAAGAAGGCAACAAATCGAAGTACATTTTTTTGTCAAGGATATCAAAAGAAGCATGAAGGAACGAGATTATTGTATTACTCATATTGGCCGTAGCCAAAGTAAATCTAGTCATTTTACGGCAAATTTCAGTAGATCTGAGTGCGGTACTGTTGTTTTGCTTGGATCAGCCCCCAGGCTCTTTAAATGTTTTTGAACTTGATTGTAAACTTTGAGTTTTTGGAGTGGTACTGTTCTTTGGCTTGGATCAGCCCCCTGCATATTTGCAGTGTCGCACAAGAATTTATTTGCAAAAAAGAACTTTATCTGTGGCTTTATTTACAAAAGTCGGGCACAGTGGCTTTTCTCTAAAAAAAAGATTATCTATCTTTGAAATCAAAGAAGCAAAATATTAAGCAGTGAGCGACCTGACCACCCAAGAGGCCAAGAGAGCGTCAGCCGCAGGCGCTATTCGCCGGGGAATCCACGGTGCCGCTCGCCTCTTATCCCTCCAAAGTCCAAATCCAAACTCGAGAGAGGAGAAAATCGAACACGAGGAATAATTTCTCAATCGAATAAGTATATCTCGAGAAAGAAAAATCAAAATATCACACCGTATGGCGCTGCTGAGCCCGCGTGTTCCGCGGCTGCCGCTCGCCGCCCACTCCGCCGGCGCCGGCGCCGGATCCCTCCGGTGCTGCGGCCGGGTTGCTGCCTCCGCTGCGCGATGCCAAGTGACGGCGTCGGGAAGCGTGGCGGCGGGCTCCTCGTCGTCGTCGGAGCTGGAGGCCATCCGGTGGGGCAGCGCCAAGCTGCAGGGAGCTCGCGAGGAGATGGAGGACGAGGTCGTCCTCCGCCCCGACTCCCTCCTCCACGGCTTCTCCTTCGCCGCCGTCCTCGACGGCCACGCCGGTTTCTCCACCGTCCAGTTCCTGAGGCACGCACGCACCGATCATCTCTTTCTTGAGCTGCAGTGTCGCACGTTTCACGGCCACTTGACCCGATTTTTTTGTGTGTGTTGCAGGGACGAGTTGTTCAAGGAATGCGCGGCCGCGTTGGACGGGGGCGCGGTGCTTAACACCAAGAATCTCGAGGCCATCACGGACTCGATCAGGCGTGCCTTTGCCACCATGGACGCCAACCTCTCCACCTGGTCAGGCTCTGTAGGATCATTTACCCATTTTAATGGATACAGTCCCCGCATGCCACTGACAGGAAGATCAGTTCACTATGTTTTTTTTCTTCCGTAAAGAAAACATGCCACTGGATAATAGTTTTATGAGTAAAAGGTGCTTGAGTTTCCTACTTCCCTTCATGCCATTCCATAAACTGCCTGTTAGTACAGGCTCCATTATGTGTGAAAAGACCATTTTGCTCCTGCATTGCAGATTTGATGCAGTTCCCTCCATGATATGCTAAGCATACAATAGTTCTCTCTATACTACTTTTATCGTGCTATGCCATATTCATAGTGGACGTTTTCTTTTTTTCATTTCTTCGAGCAACGATTTCTCATCAAAGGTTTTTTTAATTATATGTTTTTGGGAAAACAGCAACTTTTATGTGACTTAACAGAGCTCTTCTAAACGGAGGATAACACAACAGCATGAAGGGGATTCAAAACTGTTATCCATTGGCATGTCTTTGTATGTGGTCTAGAGGGAATTGATCTACTTACCTGTGGCATGTAGGGAATTCTCTCATTTCCTTGCATAGCTGTGTTTTGGAGGCTTCCTTGTCCAGTTTCTTACATAGCTATGGAAGTTTTCAGTTCTGACATTTTACAAGCTTCGTTGTTCCTTCTTCATAGGCTTCAGCAAATGGATAAGGAAGACGACTCTGGTGCCACGGCCACGGCCTTGTTTCTGAGGAACGATGTCCTTGTTGTCTCGCACATTGGTGACTCCTGCTTGGTAGTAGCATTTTTAGCAATGTGACATTCAAACTTTATTCTAGGTTGACGTTTAATTGTCTGAAAACTTTTTGTTGGTTGGTGATAATAAGATGGCCGACGATTTTGATTAGCAGGTCATATCGCGTGGTGGAAGACCTCAATCTCTGACAAATTTTCATCGACCATACGGGAACAACAAAACATCCCTTGAAGAGGTCAAGCGGATTAGGGCAGCCGGTGGATGGGTGTGTTTCCTCTTCCATAGTTCTGCTGAATTGCCTTACCTGAACTACCTGGTTCTAATTTTACATAATGGAAGGGCAAGTCTCGTGGCCTCTGATGAACTACTGTAGTTGTACCCTTAAAAGTATCAGGATGCTCTGTGAATATGGGCCGCTTTACCATGACGTTCTCTTAATTCTTTACTCCCACACACAAATAAACATGCTCCTTTTGTCATATAAATTGTTATCTGTTTACCGTATATGGGCAACAATCAACACAAAAGTCCTGCTGAAAATCTAGCACATCTAGGAAACTCCTACATTTTGTTGGCAGCCTCATGTTTGTGGTTTAGGGGTACACTGCAAGTTTGAGAGATTTTTTCAAGTTGTTTTTTTAGAGTAGCCTTTATCGAGAAGTTACATCTGTTATGAAGTGACCCTATATTCCATCGGGCCAACAGGCCAGCACATATACATGAAGGGAAATAAGCAAAGAAGCCCCTATACAATATGATAACTACACACACAGCACAACCCTGTTCTAACACCCCCCCTCAAACTCAAGGGGGATCTTGGACACATACTGAGCTTTCGTCAGAAAATCAGCAAGCTGAAGCTCCGAGGGCACATACTGAGGGGCCACAATTCTGTCTTGCACCTGAGAACGCGTGTAGGAGGCATCAACACCGATGTGCTTGGTGAGCTCATGCTTAACAGGATCACGGGCAATGCTGAGTGCCCAGTGCTGTCGGAGAGCAGAGGGGTCGGTGCAGCAGTGGAAACACCAAAATCCTGAAGAAGCCATCGTAGCCAAGTAATTTCTGCAGTCTCGCAGCTCAGCCTCAGCACTGGAGCGAGATACAGCAGTCTGCTTCTTGGTCTTCCAGGCAATCAGGGAGGAGCCAAGAAAAACACAATAGGCAGAGAGAGAGCGGCGATCAGTGGGATCGCTGGCCCAGGTAGCATCACAGTAGGCCTGAAGCTGAAGAGAGCTGGAGTGAGGGAAGAATAAGCGACGAGTCATGGTACCACGAAGGTAACGAAGAACACGAAGGTGACTGTAGTGAAGTTGAGTGGGAGCAGAGACAAACTGACTCAGAATGTGCACAACATAAGAAATGTCAGGACGACTGATGCCTAGATAGACAAGGCTCCCAACAAGATGGCGGTAGCGTGTGGGATCTGCAAGGGGTTCACCCTCACCAGGACGAAGATGGAGACCAAACTCCATAGGAGTGTCAACCGTGCGCTGATCAGTAAGGCAGGCACGAGTGAGAAGATCTTGGATGTACTTCTCTTGAGAGAGACAAATACCCTCAGGGGAAGAAATGATCTCAAGTCCAAGAAAGTAGAGAAGAGAACCCAAATCAGTCATCAAGAATTGCTCATGTAGACATTTCTTCACAAAATCAATGAATTGGTGGTCAACCCCTGTGATAATCATGTCATCAACATAGAGTAGTAAAAGGGTGCGACCGCGAGGAGAAGTGTGAATAAACAGAGCAGGATCATGAACACTAGTAGAGAACCCGATCCTTGTGATGACGGCGGAGAAACGCTCAAACCAGGTACGAAGAGCTTGTTTCAGCCCGTAAAGAGCGCGCCGAAGGCGACAGACAGTGCCATCAGAGACAGTATAGCCAGGAGGCGGCTGCATATAGACCACTTCCTGCAGCTCACCATTCAAGAAGGCATTCTTGACATCTAATTGAGAGATGGACCACTGCCGAACAACAACAACAACACAATCTAATTGAGAGATGGACCATTCAAGAAGGCATTCCTGCGTCTCATCATAGTCACGACCATACTCCTGCTGGAAGCCACACGCAACAAGACGAGCTTTGTAGCGGACGAGAGAACCATCTGAATGTGTCCTAACCTTGTAGACCCATTTGCAGGGGTACAAGGTCTCACGTGCCTGTGCGCTCAAGAGCATGAATTTCCTCTGCCATAGCATGCTGCCATTCAGAATGAGCAGCAGCCTCACGATACGTAGACGGCTCAACAAGAGTGGTAGTAGCAGCAACATAGTACGCATGAGGCTGGAGAGTGTGGCGATCACGCAGATTATACCGAGGAGTAGGAGGGGTAGGTGGTTCTGAAGGAATGGGACCCAACAGGGAAGGAGTGGAAGTGGAAGTGGGCGCATCCGAGGGAGAAGGGTTGTAGGACCTTGAAGTATGTCTAGAGGGGGGGTGATTAGACTACTTGACCAATTAAAAACTTAACCTTTTTCTAATTTTAGACTTTGGCAGATTTTAGCTATCTTTGGACAAGTCAAGCAATCTTCACACAATTCAAGCAAGCATGCAAAGAGTATATGAGCAGCGGAAATTAAAGCATGCAACTTGCAAGAATGTAAAGGGAAGGGTTTGGAGGATCCAAACGCAATTGGAGACACGGATGTTTTTGTCGTGGTTCCGATAGGTGGTGCTATCGTACATCCACGTTGATGGAGACTTCAACCCACGAAGGGTAACGGTTGCGCGAGTCCACAGAGGGTTCCACCCACGAAGGGTCCACGAAGAAGCAACCTTGTCTATCCCACCATGGCCGTCGCCCACGAAGGACTTGCCTCACTAGCGGTAGATCTTCACGAAGTAGGCGATCTCCTTGCCCTTACAAACTCCTTGGTTCAACTCCACAATCTTGTCGGAGGCTCCCAAGTGACACCTAGCCAATCTAGGAGACACCACTCTCCAAGAAGTAACAAATGGTACGTTGATGATGAACTCCTTGCTCTTGTGCTTCAAATGATAGTCTCCCCAACACACAACTCTCTCTCATAGGATTTGAATCTGGTGGAAAGAAGATTTGAGTGGAAAGCAACTTGGGGAAGGCTAGAGATCAAGATTCATATGGTAGGAATGGAATATTTTGGCCTCAACACATGAGTAGGTGGTTCTCTCTCAGAACTGGTAAATTGGAAGTGTAGGTTTGTTCTGATGGCTCTCTCCACGAATGAAGAGGAGGTGGAGGGGTATATATAGCCTCCACACAATCTAACCGTTACACACAATTTACCAAACTCGGTGGGACCGAATCAACAAACTCGGTCGGACCGATTCAGTAAACCTAGTGACCGTTAGTGATTTCGGTGGGACCGACATGCAACTCGGTAAGACCGATATGGTTAGGGTTAGGGCATAACGTAATCTCGGTGAGACCGATTACACAAACTCGGTGAGACCGATTTTGTTAATTAGCTAACCAGAGAGTTGGTCAGGTAAACTTGGTGGGACCGATTCGCTCTTTTCGGTGAGGCCGAAATGTTACGATAGGGAAACAGAGAGTTTACATTGCAATCTCGGTGGGACCGATCGCTCACTTCGGTTAGACCGAAACGTTACGAAGGGAAACAGAGAGATTACAATTCCATCTCGGTGAGACCGAGATCCCTATCGGTGAGACCGATTTGCCTAGGGTTTGTGGCAGTGGCTATGATATCTGAACTCGGTGGCGCCGGATAGAAAGAATCGGTGGGATTGATTTTGACTTTGGGTTTAGGTCATATGTGGATGTGAGAAAGTAGTTGAGGGTTTTTGGAGCATATCACTAAGCACTTGAAGCAAGAGGCTCATTAAGCAACACCTCATCCCTCCTTGATAGTATTGACTTTTTCTATAAACTCAATGTGATCTTGGATCGCTAAAATGTAAAATGTAGAGTCTTGAGCTTTTAAGCTTGAGCCAATCCTTTATCCTTAATATTTTGAGGGATCCACTTTCATCATCCATGCCATGCCATTCATTGAGCTTTCCTGAAATATTTTTCTTGGAATAGCATTAGCTCAATGAGCTATATGTTGTTATGAATTACCCAAACCACCTAGGGATATTTGCACTTTCAATCTCCCCCTTTTTGGTAATTGATGACAACATATAGATCAAAGCTTCGACAAATGATAATAAGATTAAAAAACATCGTCGCTTTGAGAAGTATGTGATAAGCAAGAGCTCCCCCTAAATTTGTGCATAGTTTAAGATTTGCTTTGGACTGCAAATGCACAAGGAATTAGGCTCATGGGTTACTCTTCCATGTCACATACATCTTGGTGGAGTGCTCAAAATAATAAAGATTGAATACATGCACTCATCACCAAGCAAAGTGAATGATCATATAAGGATAAGTAAGATAATGTCATCTAACAAGCATAAATGTAGCATATGATCAACCACATGATCATCAAGTATCACACAGACATAGAGTATCTCAAACAAACAAATAAAGTTTAACCACCAAAGCAAGAGAGAACAAAAAGCAACACTCTCTCTCGAAGCCTATGATCTATACATTTTTCTCCCCCTTTGGCAACAAGTTACCAAAAAGTTCATAGAAAATGCATAGTACTAGATCGACTCTCAGGCTTGATCTTCAGGTGGTGGTGTAGATAGAGCGCCAAGGACGAAAGCATCAGTTTGATGTAGATGGAGCTGGAGGTGTGGGTGCTGAAGCTGGTTGCATTGGAGCTGTAGGAGCTGTAGCTGGTGCAGATGAAGTGGCTCTGGTGTCTGTTACTGGCACTGCAGCTGATCTCTGAGCTCTAGGCACTCTGGCAAATGCATCTGTGGTTGTCTTGCCCTTCCTTTCCTCCATGTCATCCTGAAGATGCTCAACAACAGACTGGATCTCAGTCACCTTCACATCTAAATTGTAGAACTTCTGCTCCATGATCCTCTCCAGGCTCTCCTGGTTTTGAGTCAAGGTGGTCAGCCCCTTCTCAATCCTCAGAGTGGATGCAATCAAGTAGCCTAGTTGATCCTGTTTGCTTTTCAGAAAGTACTGAGATGCCTCTTCCATTGTTGGCATCTTGGTAGCCTTCTCTGTCCTTGCCTTCTCCTTCTTGGCTTGAGCATGCACAGAAGATGGTTCATCTTCACCCATAACCACTTGGTTGTCCTCAAATTCTGGATAGATAGCAAAATGTTCCTTGTCCAGCAATTATGTGCCTGTGCCCATCTTGGAGTTAATCAGCTCCTGAATCTGTGGGGCATACCCACAACTTCTCTTCTGGTCTGCTGCTGTCCTCTTGATAGTCTCAACAATGAGGCTCATGACCTTGAATTTCTGTGGCACATCAAACAAGTGTAGCAAGTTTATAGCATGGCCTCTTATCATGTTGTGGTCACCTGACTTGGGCAATAGAATATGCCTGAGGATCTAGTTGATCGTTGGGAGTCCTGACAGAAGATAATGTACAGATCCAAATTTATGTGTCTCAACTGCAGCATCTGGGATCTCCTTGTACATATGAGCCATTGAATTGTGATCCATCTTCTTCTTGGCATAGACATCCAAGTCATCTTCCTGCTCCTCGGGTGCATTGATCAGATTTTCCCATTCCTCAATAGTTGATTGGTACCTTGTACCTTCAGACATCCACACTATCCTGCCATCTGGGTAGAAATGTGCTGTGGAGTAGAATTGCATAATGAGCTCATCATTCCACTTTGTGAGCTTCTGCCCAACAAAGTCTGCAACTCCACAAGCAATGAAACTGTCTTGCACTCCAGGATAGTGTTCCTCATTCTCCTTCATGTAGGTCCAGTCGACCCACCTCATGTCACAAACTATAGTCTTCTTGTCCAACAACACTGTCTCATAGAAATCCTACTGTTCCTTAGTGTGGAACCTGTAGTCAACAGCAGTCCTTCTCCTGATAGCATAGGGATCAGACAACCTCCACTGTCTGAGTCCTGCATCCTTTCTCAGCTTCATGTTCTCAGCCACAGGATGAGCATCATTGTGGTTTGGAATCTTTGGCTTCAGCTTTCTCAACACATGCTCTTCATCTTCTTCTTCCTCGGCAACAGTTTCAGGCACTGGGGCCTTGTTCTTCTCAGCAGCTGGTATACTCCTGGTATTCCTCTTAGGTGCATTCTTGGGCTTTGAGGCAGCTTTGGGTGCTTCTTTGGGCTTTCATGATGCAGCCCCTGACCTTATAGCATCACCCATCAGCTTTTGTGCCTTGGGTGCTGGTGCAGCAACCTCTTCTTCCTCCTCCTCAGAGTCTCTCCTCATAGAGGGATTGCCAAGAACTTTGGCAGTAGTGGTTCTGACTCTCTTTTTCTTTTTGTCTTGACCAGCAGCTTCATCTTCTGACTCAATAGTAAACTTCATGGTTTCTCCAGTGGCAACCTTCCTGGGTTTGGAAGTGGGAATCCTTCTTGCAGGTGCCTCTTTGGGATCAGGTTTTTCAAGTACTAGTGTTGATCTTCTGACCTTCAGCATAGGTGTCCTCTTGGCAGGGACCTTCCTATTAAGCCCAGGCTTTGTGTTCTTTGCTGAGCCATACTCCTTTTTGAGCACTACCTTCTTGGAAGTAGCCTCATCTTCAACTGCCACATAGTCCTCATCTTCAGAGTCTGAGGTTCTCTTCCTTCTGGCTCTTGTGGCTGCTTTAGGCAAATTGCTAGGAGTGCTTCTGCTGCCATCATCTGAAGTGCTAGAGGGACTAGTGCCCTCACTCATGTGAATCTGCTCTTCTTCCCTGTTTTGACTATCACTTTGGTCTGACATGCTGAATACACTGACTGCTGACCCTGTGAATAGTTATAGATGAGATAGAGTGGATGAGCATCACAAAATGCAGAGATTTTTGCAAAAGAATGATTCAAGTACTTAGTTTTAGTTTCCCACATAAAGCATTTCGAATCAACCAATTTTCAAACTCGGTGATACCGAAGCAGTTTTGGAACCTAAACTAGTGATCTCGGTCAGACAGAGTCACAGTTCGGTGGCACCGAGACTGCTAGGGTTTCACAAAGTTCTAAAATCGGTCACACCGATTAGCAATTCTCGGTCAGACCGAGAGTTACTGGTGCAATGGCTTTAGCCGAATCGGTGAGACCGAGTTTTTCAACTCGGTGGGTCCGAGATGGTTTCGGCGGAAACCTAACCCTAAATTTTCAAATCGCATCTATTCTAAGGATTGTTTTGACTGGATAGAGGTGTTTCAATCGTGGCAAGAATCATAATGAACACAATTTGTTGAGAATCAGACGAGGACAGCACTGTGATCGAGTTCATACCCTAGTTCGGCGATGAACTCGCTACGGCGGCAACGGCGGAGATGAAATCCGTTGACGGCGACGGAGACCAGCGACAGGAGGCGGCTGGCGACGAAGTCGACGATCCGGAGACCTAGAAGGCAGAGTGAGCTATGCGCGGGCGAAGAGGTTTGGAGAAAGCTTTTCAAATTTTTGCCCGTGTGAATATATAGCCCGACACTATCGGTGTGACCGAGTGGAATGACTCAGTGGCACCGAGATGCATAACTGTTGACAGTTACAGCAACTCGGTGTGACCGAAAAGTTTAAATCGGTTGCACCGAGATTGAAAACCTAGATCGACTTAGTGATCTCGGTATGACCGAAATGAAAGAATCGGTCAGATCAAAAAGCACAAAGAAGTTTTGGAACTTTAAGTCTATGACGAATCGGGGACTCCGAGTGCTCCTCACACAGAGTGGTTCGAATTTGACTTGATCAAATTTTGTAATGTAGCATGAATAGAGTTTGAGACGAGAAAAACATAGATAGCTAGAGAAGGTTCTTAGGCATTCTTGTCCATCCACTTGGCCAAAGAAAAAGAAACCAGTCAATCAAAACAACAAGTGGATGTCCTCGAATGAGTAAAATATGCAACCAACATGCTCACACAATAAAATGGTAAATGAAATATGTGGCAAAGCATGCACAATCAATTCTAGCATCTATCAAACAATTGCCGAGGACTAGGTCATCTATATATGAGTATATTGACTTAGGAGTCAAATGAGAACATTTGATCATAGGTCATACTCATCGTTTAAGCTCAAGTGGGGTTACCACTTTTACATAATGCATTGATGTGTTCACATCATTAGAGTTGCTTTGACTCAATTCTTAGAGTTAAGCTCCCCCTAAATGTGAGATCCCCCTTTAGAGGGATGAACTAACCTTGGGTTTTGTCGATGATGACTTCACGTAGGTGTTGAAGATGTGGATGCTCAATGTTGATGTAGATCATTTGGAGCAATCCTTTGGAGTGAGTTGCACTTTCAATACCTACATGGGTTAGTCCCACAAGGAACAAACAAGAATATCCATAGACATAGAGTGATGCACAGACAAATGATGTCCATGAAAACATTAGGTTACCTTGTCCCTTGCCTTACCAACATGAGGGTTTGTGACACCTTGAACTAGTGCAAGATATGGAAGTTGACTGCACTTGTCCTTGCCATAATGATATGAGTGAAGAATGTTGGCGGAGTTACCCTCAAAAACACTCTAGTTCTTCTTCTTCGGAATCCACATCATCTTGATGGGAATCCTTGGAGTTGTAGTTGTCCTTGATGAAGTAGAACTTGACGTAGTCTTGGGAACCCACTTGACCAAGGCCTTAGGTGCTTCTTCAAATGCATCAATCTCCTCTTGAAACTTGTCCTTGCCTTTGTTCTTGTGGTCTTGTGGTGGAAGATCATCTTGTGCTTGTGTTCCCTTGAAGGAAGTAGGATCATACTTCTCTTGTTGAGGAACAAACTTCGTCTTGGGGTATTGATCTTCTTCCCACTCAACTCCATTGGCATTGAACTTTCGTTCAAAACCAACACCTTGATTCTTCCGGTGCCTTCCTTGCTTGTGTACAATTTCCTCGAATTGCTTACTCCCGGCAAGGCTCTTGTATACACCTTTCTCTATAATTCCCTTCAATAAGCTATTTTCTTGCTCAAGTGTAACTTGGCTAAGAGAATCATTAGTGGAATCAGGAGAACTACTAGAAGCAACAATATTGGATTTAGCATTATTATTGTTACTACTAGAGGAAAAATCTTTCTTGTTCTTGTTACTAGACTTGACTTGAGGCATGTAAGTAGATAAGAGTAAACGCTTGGCAATGTAAGAAGAACTTTTCTTACGGAGATCATCATTGATTGCCTTTAAGAACTCATGCTCTTGCTCAAGATTGAGCTTTTCAAAGCGTAACTTCTCATGAGCCCTTAAAAGTTCTCGATGATCTTCGAAGATAGTTTCATGAGTTAACTTAAGAGTGTTTAGTTCTTTAGTTAGAAGCTCAATCTTCTCCTTATCATTGTCATTCGTTTTATCTTGATTAGCATGATTAATTGACGTTTCATCATAGTATTCATTACTAGAGTTGTCAATAAGTAAATCATCATCACCTAGCAAGTCATCTTCATCACTATTAAAATCAACATACTCGGGGTGTGTTACCTTAGGACCTTTGGCCATGAAGCATCTTCCAATTCCTTCATTTGGTGAATCAAATATGTCGTAGGAGTTGGTTGACACAAGTGCTAGACCGGCAACACCTTCATCTTGAGTATATTCGGAGTCGGAGTGATAGCTTCTCTCGGAGTGATTGTCGGAGTCGGAGCCGGATACCCATTCACCAACATGAGCTTGATGTCTTCGTTTTGTGTAGCTCTTTGATGACTTGTCCTTCCTTTCCGAATCCTTACTTCTCCATGAGGGTCTTCGTTCATAACGATCATCTCTGCTCCTTCTCTCTCTTGGTGGCGATTCTTCTCTTCTACTTCTTCTTTTTGGAGAATCTTCTCTTCTTTTGTAGGGTGCCGTACACTCATTAAAATAGTGTCCGGGTCTCCCACAATTGTAGCAATTGCGCTCTCGACTAGAAGATCTTTTGTCATTGTAGGACCTTGACTTAGAGCTTCTTTCTTTGCTTCTACTCTTGTAGAATTTGTTGAAGTTCTTCACGATTAAGCTCAATTCTTCATTGAAGGTTTGTTTCTCACTTGATGATGTGGGGGTTCACATGAGGCTTTGTAAGCACCACTTGACTTGTTGTGAAGTTTCTCCTTATCCTTGAGTGACATCTCATGAGCAACAATTCTTCCAATGACTTCCGTTGGCTTGAGATCTTTGTAATTTGGCATCATTTGGATCAATGTGCACACGGTATCATACTTTCCATCCAATGCTCTTAGGATCTTCTTGATGATGAATCTGTCGGTCATCTTTTCATTTCCTAAGCCGGCAATCTCATTTGTGATAAGAGCAAGCCTAGAGTACATTTCAGCGACACCTTCACCATCCTTCATTTTGAACTTGTCAAGCTGACTTTGGAGCACATCCAACTTGGATTCCTTGACGGAGTTGGTACCTTCATGCATATCAATCAAAGTATCCCAAATTTCCTTTGCATTCTCAAGACGGCTGATTTTGTTGAATTCTTCGGGGCACAAGCCATTGAAGAGTATATCACAAGCTTGAGCGTTGTATTGCAGCATCTTCAATTCATCCGCACTAGCTTCACGGTTCGGCTCTCTCCCATCAAAGAATTCACCTTGCAAGCCAATACACACAATAGCCCAAACGGCGGGGTTATGTCCAAGAATATGCATTTTCATCTTATGCTTCCAACTAGCAAAATTAGTGCCATCAAAGTAAGGACCTCTACGGTGATAATTTCCCTCGCTAGACGCCATACTCTCCTAAGTTGTGAAACCAAGGCTATGACCACCAAAAGCTATGGAAATCAAAGCAAATGGAGACCAAAGCTCTGATACCACTTGTAGGACCTTGAAGTTTGTCTAGAGGGGGGGGGGGGGGGTGATTAGACTACTTGACCAATTAAAAACTTAACCTTTTCCCAATTTTAGACTTTGGCAGATTTTAGCTATCTTTGGACAAGTCAAGCAATCTTCACACAATTCAAGCAAGCATGCAAATAGTATATGAGCAGCGGAAATTAAAGCATGCAACTTGCAAGAATGTAAAGGGAAGGGTTTGGAGGATTCAAACGCAATTGAAGACATGGATGTTTTTGTCGTGGTTCCGATAGGTGGTGCTATCGTACATCCACGTTGATGGAGACTTCAACCCACGAAGGGTAACGGTTGCGCGAGTCCACGGAGGGCTCCACCCAAGAAGGGTCCACGAAGAAGCAACCTTGTCTATCCCACCATGGCCGTCGCCCACGAAGGACTTGCCTCACTAGCGGTAGATCTTCACGAAGTAGGCGATCTCCATGCCCTTACAAACTCCTTGGTTCAACTCCACAATCTTGTCGGAGGCTCCCAAGTGACACCTAGCCAATCTAGGAGACACCACTCTCCAAGAAGTAACAAATGGTGCGTTGATGATGAACTCCTTGCTCTTGTGCTTCAAATGATAGTCTCCCCAACACTCGACTCTCTCTCATAGGATTGGGATCTGGTGGAAAGAAGATTTGAGTGGAAAGCAACTTGGGGAAGGCTAGAGATCAAGATTCATATGGTAGGAATGGAATATCTTGGCCTCAACACATGAGTAGGTGGTTCTCTCTCAGAACTGGTAAGTTGGAAGTGTAGGTTTGTTCTGATGGCTCTCTCCACGAATGAAGAGGAGGTGGAGGGGTATATATAGCCTCCACACAAAATCTAACCGTTACACACAATTTACCAAACTCGGTGGGACCGAATCAACAAACTCGGTCGGACCGATTCAGTAAACCTAGTGATCGTTAGTGATTTCGGTGGGACCGACATGCAACTCGGTAAGACCGATATGGTTAGGGTTAGGGCATAACGTAATCTCGGTGAGACCGATTACACAAACTCGGCGAGACCGACTTTGGTAATTAGCTAACCAGAGAGTTGGTCAGGTAAACTCGGTGGGACCGATTCGCTCTTTTCGGTGAGACCGAAATGTTACGAAAGGGAAACAGAGAGTTTACATTGCAATCTCGGTGGGACCGATCGCTCACTTCGATTAGACCGAAACGTTACGAAGGGAAGCGGAGAGATTACAATCCCATCTCGGTGAGACCGAGATCCCTATCGGTGAGACCGATTTGCCTAGGGTTTGTGGCAGTGGCTATGACATCTGAACTCGGTGGCGCCGGTTAGAAAGAATCGGTGGGACCGATTTTGACTTTGGGTTTAGGTCATATGTGGATGTGAGAAAGTAGTTGAGGGTTTTTGGAGCATATCACTAAGCACTTGAAGCAAGAGGCTCATTAAGCAACACCTCATCCCTCCTTTGATAGTATTAGCTTTTCCTATAGACTCAATGTGATCTTGGATCACTAAAATGTAAAATGTAGAGTCTTGAGCTTTTAAGCTTGAGCCAATCCTTTGTCCTTAATATTTTGAGGGATCCACTTTCATCATCCATGCCATGCCATTCATTGAGCTTTCCTAAAATATTTGTCTTGGAATAGCATTAACTCAATGAGCTATATGTTGTTATGAATTACCAAAACCACCTAGGGATAGTTGCACTTTCAAGGGTGCTGAGCACGACGGGAGTAGACAAAAGGAAGCGGAGAGAGAGGGGAAGTGGAAGCTGGCGCATCAGAGGGAGAATGGTGCTGAGCACGATGGGAGTAGGTAAAAGGAAAAGGAGAGAGAGTGGATGGCTCAACCCGAGTAGGAGAGTCAGGAATAGAAACCTCATCCTGTGTAAGCTGAAGCTCATGAGCAGACACAGGTGAAAGGCTAGTAGTGGACCTACCAGGTGACGATAAAGGTGAAGAATCAGGTAGAGTCAAAAAAGAGAGGCTCGACTAACGACTCGGTGGTGGCAGTAGAAGAATGACGAGGGTAGAAGGAGCGAGACTCATCAAAAATGACATCTTTCGAGATTCTCAGTCTTCGAGCAATAGGGTCCCAGCAATGGTAACCTTTGTGCTCCAAACTGTAGCCAAGGAAAACACATTCAACAGATTGAGCAGTCAATTTGGTGCGTTCACGAGGGTGGAGAAGAACAAAACAGGCACAACCAAACAGGCGTAGACCACTATAATCAGCTGGACCATCACCTAGATGATCAACCGGTATCCCTCCCTGAAGAGCAACAGAAGGCTGAATATTAATGAGATAAACAGCGGTAGTGACAGCCTCAGCCCAAAAGTGCGGGGGAACAGCGGAAGATAAAAGAAGAGCCCGAGCAGTCTCAAGGACGTGACGATGTTTGCGTTCAGCCACCCCATTTTGAGCATGGGCACCAGGACAGGAATACTGAGGAAGGGTACCCTGTTCAGCAAGGAAACCACGAAGCGCACGAGATGGGTACTCGCCAGCCGAATCAGCACGAAAAACTCGAATAGAGGAATCATACTGAGTGCGAACCATGGTAGCAAACGACTTGTAAATTTGAAGCACTTGACTACGAGATGACATAAAGTAGATCCAAGTGTGGCGAGAAAAATCATCAATGAAAATTATATAATATTTGTGACCCCCTTTCGAAACAAAGGGGGCAGGACCCCATACATCAGAGTGAACAAGTTCAAAAGGTCGTTGAGAAACAGAATTACTAGAGGGATAAGGAAGTTGTATCTGCTTGCCAAGCTTACAACCCATACAAGTTAGTGAACTATCACCAGATACAGACCCTAGAACACCACTCCTAACCAAAGAAGACAAGCGGGAGCCACAAATGTGACCCAATCGATGATGCCACTGAGCGAAGGATGTGGTGGAGGTGGCAGCTGAAGCAAAAGGGGTGGTGATGTCCGAGTGGCTAGAGGACGCAGCGGAAGGAAGGCGCAGCCAATCGAGCTCCCAAAGGCGCTGAGAGTCATGGCGCCGAGGACCGATCCCAACCAGAGTCCCCGTACGACGATCCTGAACACAACAAGAGTCAGAATCCAGAATAACACGACAACCCAAGTCAGTAAGTTGACCAGCAGATAGAAGTTGCATAGTCAGTTTAGGAACATGAGAAACGGCAGGGACATGAAAAGAAGACGTGGAAAGAGTCCCTCTTTGCGGCAACAGAAAGAGAAGTGCCATCTGCAGTCTGAACCGTAAGAGGAGAAGGCACAGAATTGACAGCACAAAGATGATCTCTGTGTGGTGTCATGTGGAAGGAGGCCCCAGAATCAAGAATCCAGGGCAAAGATGTACCTGACGAAGAGTGCGGTGGTGGACTAGACGTCTGACCAGCAGAACCAGCAGAACCTGAGGATGGTGCAGAAGCAGTAAGGTGGCGTAGCAAGGTGAGCATCTCCTGGTGAACCTTCTCAAGGGAGCCCTCACGAGAATTAGAGGAGCCTCTCGAGTCCTTTTGAGGACGGCCACCTCGGCGACCCTGTTTCCTCCTCTTGATGCACTCCGTGATCATGTGACCATCCTGCTTGCAGTAGTTGCAGAAAGCACTAGTGGAGGTTGCTGCCACCTGTGTAGAAGAGGGCACACCAGGCAGCGGTGGTGGAACGCGGGCAGCCAGGACTGCTGAAGAGGATGGCAATAAGCCAGTGCTTCGTAGGCGCGCCTCCTCAGCTCGCACCTCAGCAAGGGCCTCCAGAGTAGAGAGCCGAGGATGGCGTGCCAATAGCTGAGCACGACTCTGCTCGAACTCCGGCCGGAGGCGAGTGAGGAAGTCGTAGAGGCGACGAACCTCCAGCTTAGCTTGTTGCCGCACACAACACTGACATCTGCGACAAACATCAGCTCCCAGAGAGTCCAATTGGCGCCACACCGCCGACATCTCCTTGTAGAAATCATCCACAGTAGCATCTCCCTGTTGTAGTTGTTGCTCTTGACGAACAACAGAGAGATACATGGCATCCCTTGTAGACTCATAGCGATGGCGAAGGTGCTCCCACATCTGATATGCAGTGGTAAGGGCCACCACATCCATGGTGAGATCAACATCCGTGCTGTTCACCAAGATAGAAGAGGCTCGAGCATCATCATTTGTCCATTGCTTGTATAAGTGGAGTTGATTCTGATACTCTTCAATGACCTCTTCAAAAGCATCTAGCATCTCACGTTGCTTGGTTTCATCGGCATCAACAGGGAAGGCCAACTCAGCTGGAGGAGTGGGCAGCAGGGGACAAGGCAGAGCACCAGAGAGGTGCTCCCAGACCAGCTGGCCCCTCATGTGCAGCTTCATGTGCTGCACCCGGTCCCTGTAGTTCTGTCCGTTGAAGATAACAGGACATCGTGGGACTGGGACAGCACCGGTGGTGGTGGAGGGCGCCATTCCAGCAGAGCAGCAGCAGCAGCTCGTTGAAGACCAGCAGCAGCAGGAGGCACAGCTTGATGGCAGCAGCAGACCAGGAGGAGAAGAGCAGCAGCAGCCGCACGTTGAAGAGCAGCAGCAGCTCGTTGAAGAAGAGCAGCAGCAGTAGCAGAGAAGAGGAGCAGCAGCAGTAGCTCGTTGAAGAGCAGCAGCAGCACGTTGAGGCGGCGGCGCCGGCGCCGGCCGGGAAGGACGGCGACAGCAGCGGCCTGGAATGGCGGCGGCCTGGACCAGCAGGCGGCAGCAGCTACCAGGAAGAAGAGGGGAGAGGCTTGATTGTTAGAAGGGAGAGAGAGGATTGGTGGAATAGTCTGTTGTATTGCTTGAGCCTCGTGGGCATATATATAGGAGTACATGGTCATCTTGGAGTACAAGTCAAGGCAGGAACAAATCCTAGGCTATCCTATGTTTCCTAAATAAACATTATACTCAACATCCCCCCGCAGTCACAACGGTAGCGACGCAGACGGTGAGACTGGAGAAGAATCCGAAGGCAAGCTGACGGGCACCCCCCCACAGTCGTAACGGTCGATGCATCGCGGAGTCGTGGCTGGAGTGAAAACCGACGAGGTTGCTCAAGCAGGCGGTAGCCCTTTGTGCCGTTTGTCGATGTAGCCGAGAGCGTGGGTGGTGGTTCCGTGGTCGAGGTAGCCATGCGAAGAATGACGTGGTCGATGTCGAGTCAGGGTGGCCGGTGTCGAGGAAGTCGCCGTGGAGCCGCGGGCGCAAGGGGGCGCCGAGTTAGCATGGGCGCCGTGGTGTCGAAGTAGTGGTGCGCCGGAAAGGAGATGTTGTTGACAACGCGTCACACCGGGTTTGCCAAGCCCGGGGACACATCGTAGACGAAGGCACGCACCGATGTTGACAGCACTGGGCATGCGTAAACAGATGAAGACGAAGTTGACGAAGCGCCGCACCAGGCTTGCCAGGCCCGGGAACACATCATGGACGAAGGCACGCGGCGGTGTTGCCAGCAACGGGCATGCGGAGACTAGGACCTGCACGAGCTGTACGCCATGTCGAAGAAGTCGAAGGGCCAGCAGAGAAGAACTCGACGACGATTGCGGCGTCCATGGGCGCGGGGCCAATGTCACCAACGGTGGTCGGAGTAGACGAAGTGGTCGGGGTAGATGACGGCGACGCTGACGACGGATTGGTGCTGGATGAAGACGAAGGAGGTGGACGGGCGGCTGCAGAGGCTACGGGGTAGCGGCGGCGGCGGCCTGACGGCGGCGGTGCTCGAAGTAGGCGGAAAACCTTGACAACGTGACGAAGACCGGCGCGGACGGTGGCGTTTCCGCACCAAGGGAGACGGCGCGGCACATACCACGGGAGGTCGACGCGCGGTGACGGCGGAGTGGACCGCGGGCAGCGGCGCTACAGCCCGAAGGGACGACGCAGCGGCGGCAGGCAGGTCGGGGCGACGGCGGTAAGACCTCGGGGCGGTGGCGGAGACCGCGGGCCGCAGCTTGACAACCCGAAGGGGCGGCACGGCGGAGGAGTGCGTGTCGGTGCAACCGCGGGGACGGCCTTGGGACGACTGCGTGGACCGCGTGCCACGCTCGCTACGGCCCGACGGGGCGACGCAGCGGCGACGCGAGGGTCGGTGCGGCCACGGGGACGACCAGGAGCGGACGGCCTCAGGGCGGCGGTGGACCGCGGGCCGCGACACTACGGCCCAAAGGGGCGACGCAGCGGTGGCGCGGGTCGGTGCAGCCGGGAGAAGAACCACGGGGCGGCGGCACTACGGCCCTAAGGGGCGACGCAGCGGCAGCCCGTTGCTCGATCGGTGGAGGGACGCGCTGAACTCGGGGACGATCTTCACGGGACCTGCGGAGGCGCGCGCAACCGACGGGCCAGGTCGGTCGCACGGCGGAGATGAGGCGGATCGCGGCGGCGGGCGGGTGATCAATCCGATCGCGCGCGAGGTCGGGGACGCCGCTCGGTGGAGATGGGGTGGCGGCGGAGTCCGAGATGAAGCCGGCGACGGCGGGCGGCAGGGCGGCTATGATTGGCCGCCGCATGGCGCGAGGCCGCCTGGTGGGGTGATGCAGGAGTCCCGGTCGGAGCAGGGCGGTGACGGCCGACGTAGATCTACGGGCGGGCCGGCACGCGAACGGCGGCGGCGAAGGGCCGCCGCATGACGCGAAGCCGCCGGGTTGGAGCAACCGGCGAGCAGACGCGCGGACGACGCGCGAGGCCGCCAGGTCGGGGCGACCGGCGAGTAGACGCGCGGACGACGCGCGAGGCCGCCGGGTCGGTGAAGAAGCCGGCCGATCGCGCCGGGGTTGGAGTAGAGGCGCACGGGGTCGACGGCGGCGGTGGGCGACGCAAACCGATCAAGATTAGATCAAAAAACCAAAAAGAAACCGATGATCAAGATGACCGGTGGGAGAGAGAAAACCCCGGAGCAAGGGCTCGGGGAAAAGACTCTCTAGGGCAGCCGACCAACACGGCCGGTGGACGAACCCTAGGTACGGGCAGCGCGGCCCCTGGCGGCGGTCATGGAGGCCGACCGGCCCATGGGCGGCGCGCGGGTGCGGAAGCGGCGGCGGCTAGGGTTTAGAACCCGGAAACTGATACCATGTTAGAAGGGAGAGAGATGATTGGTGGAATAGTCTGTTGTATTGCTTGAGCCTCGTGGGCATATATATAGGAGTACATGGTCATCTTGGAGTACAAGTCAAGGCAGGAACAAATCCTACGCTATCCTATGTTTCCTAAATAAACATTATACTCAACATTGATGAAGAGAGGAGCGGCGGCTGGCGGCGGCCGCGGCAGCGGCGGCGGCGACAAGAGGCGGCGGCGGCTGGGGAACCTAAGCCTAGCTCTTATACCATGTTATGAAGTGAGCCTATATTCCATTGGGCCAACAGGCCAGCACATATACATGAAGGGAAATAAGCAAAGAAGCCCCTATACAATATGATAACTACACACAGCATAGCCCTGTTCTAACAACGTCTACAATAGATAGACCACATGGCTAACGAATGCTGGTTGCCACAGGCTTGGTCTCCGACAAATCATGCCATTATTTTGCAGCATGATTTCTTCTACAACATTCTACTTTTTCCATTGGATAATACTTGCATATGCATGTCCTTGATATTCCAACAAAAGTAGTCAATATTGCTATAGTTTTGCCCCTCTTGTAAATATTTGTGTATTGTTTGATTCATTTGGGGTCCTTGCATCTGTTTCCTGGTTGTGCCGCTGAGTGCCTTCGCATTCTAAGTTAATGATCATAGATTAAGTCATTCTGCTTCCGTAAGAACTAAATATTGCAATAACTGCCATGTTCTCTTTCACTTGGGTGTCATCTTTATGTTGCTTTACAGATAATCAATTTTTTAGTATTAAGCAGCCATACTGTGTTTAGTTTCATATGCTGAGCTCTCTCTAATCAGTGCCTAAAACCTTCAACATGCTAGTCTCACACTTGTGGTGAGTCTTGTTTTAACAAACTCAAACATTATTTCGTAGATTCGTGATGGACGCGTATGTGGAGACATTTCTGTATCTCGTGCTTTTGGAGACATAAGATTTAAAACACGGAAGAATGAGTTCGTCTCTCCTACTCCCTGCTCTTTTTACACACAATTAAGCACTCCATCTGTCACATTATTCCCAAATAACATTCCTGCTATTTTTAACATCTCGTGGTGTTATGCAGGATGCTAGTAAAAGGAGTTAACGAAGGAAGATGGACTGAAAAATTCGTTTCACGGTATAGCGCTGAATAAAGTTATGTTCTTTGTTATTTTCTTAACTGCCTGTGTTTTCATTTCCTTGTTTTTGTATCAATAAATTAAATTCTCAAACAAACCAAGTTAGGCTTTTCTGAAACAATAAGGCTATTTGTTTTAGGAGTGTTTTTGCTTTCAATTATGTGCCAAAACTTTTTTGGGTGGAATATGTCCAAAAACACGCTCTTTCAGTAGTTTCTACTTTCATGCAAAGCTGAAACCTTTGTATACTGGTTTCATCTCTAGTGGGGGGGGGGGGGGGGGGGGGCTAGCAGTTGAATCCGTATCTATTAAGTGCACCCTACTTTCAAACGACATTTCATTTTTTTCCACTGTTGACAAATATAACTGTGCTCCCTTTTCAATTTTTTCCTGGTGGATGAAATCTAATGTTTCCATAATTTGGCAGATTTGCTTGGAATTTTTTTTGGCTTCTATCTTGAACATGTAATTGCTCATTATTGAAAACCTCTCTCTACCATGCTTGATAGTAGTTGCTAATTAGCAGCCGAATCCGTATCTATTAAGTGCAGCTACTTTCCAACGACCTTCCATTTTTCTCCACTGTTGACAAATATAACTGTGCGCTTTTTTTTTCTTTTCCTGGTGGATGAAATGTAGTGTTTCCAAAATTTGGCAGGTTTGCTTGTTTTTTTTTTTGACTTCTATACGGCTCATTGTTCACAACCTCTTTCTTGAAGTTTCAATAAAAAAAACTCTTGCTTGAAGGTTTGCACGAGATTTTATAATAGCTCATCGTTTGTCGGACCACAGATGATTTGCTTATCTGAGGAGAGTAAGCTTTCTGTTGAAACATTCTTTTTTCGATCTGATAAAATATTTTATCTGCACCTTGAGTTCTTGTTATAACTGGAATGATCATTTTATGATCAGGGATTTGATGAAAATTTTCCATTATTATGGTTGAAAACTATCCTGAATTATATATTCTCAATAGTTATCTGCTTATTCCCACACATTTAATGTATATCCAACTTCTGTACATGCTTTTGGTTGCTACTGCACAGTATGAGATGACTGGTATAATAAGAAACGACATGTCCAATTGTGTACCTTAATATCCTACAACAAATTACACAGATAACATTACCATGTTAGATGGTGAATATTATAGTTTCAACCATAACTCTTGCCATGAAATATCATGTCGCCAAAGCTGAGCCTACTGTGGTTTACAGCACTTTTGGTAGATGGTGTACTGTACGTTAACTTTTTTTGATTATGCAACCTGTTACGTGCAGAATAAAATTTAAAGGGGATCTAATAATCTCTTCACCTGACGTATCTCTGGTGGAGCTTGGACCGGATGTGGAATTTGTTTTGGTAGCAACCGATGGTCTTTGGGATTACATTAAAAGGTAAATCCACGACATTTTTTGTTCTCCATGTTTTTAGTTGTACAGCCTTGAGTTTGTCATTTTTTCGACCTCGTAAAGAGCTTTAGTTATCTGTTTAACATAATGACCAATATAGCTGACTGTATTCTGCAGCACTGAAGCTGTAGCTTTTGTCAGAGATCAACTATGTCAACATGGAGATGTCCAGGTATGCAGTCTCTCTCTGCTTAAATAAATGATACTCACTATATGCCTTTTACAGTACAGTACATTTTTGTATGCTTGCTTATTTCTCATTTGGTTGTTTGTAGCGGGCCTGTGAGGCGCTTGGGGAGAAAGCTCTGGTATTGTTGTTTGCCACCTTCATATCTTCCATTCATTGTTTCCTTTCCACCTTTATATTCGGCGTTTATTAAACCTCATTACAATAAACTATGTTCTGATTTTCCTTTAAAAAAATTGATTACAGGATCGGCGGTCACAAGACAATATTAGCATAGTCATAGCTGACTTGGGGTACTGGTTCTTCAACCTTTTGACATGAAATTTGTTTATACCATTTTGTTATCCGTGGTCTTTCATGCCTAGCTTAATTGACCATCTCTTGGCTTATATTCCCACCATTTGTTTTTTTTTTCTTTCCTGGCAGGAGGACAAACTGGCAGGAGTTGCCCGTTCCAAGGCCAAACGTGTTGTTGGAGCTAAGTCAAGCAGTTGCGACTGTAGGGGCTGTATCAGTAGGAATTTGGATTTCATCGCTTCTCACTTTGCAATAGGCCTAGTTAAGGTCGGGGGTGTACATTTTCACATCTTCGGTTCCAGCTGCAAATATATATGTATATCCTTATAGGTAATTAGTTTCCTGATTAAACTGTTCAGTGGTATCTGGACTGATGAAAAGAAGAAGAAAAACTTGTGCTCCAGCTGCTATCTGGCAGCGTACTAGGATAGGGACCTGTGAGACGCCCGTCTAAATTTTCCTTTTCTCTTTCCCGTTTTATTGGGGGATATAAAACCTTAAATTTGGCACGCGACCGGCAACATTTGATACCATCACTCCTTTCTAAAATGAGGCACTTCTAAATTTTGCGGCACGATAATTTATTTTGTGATAGCATGAGCATGGTTGTATGCACTGTCTCTGTAAGTGGTCAGACACTGCACTGAACGGAATATCAACCTCTGTTCAAGGTGGTTTTTTTTTTTGAAACAAGGCAAAAGGCTTGCCATTTTCATTGAATAAGAAGAAGGTTTAAGAGTCTTGGCCAAAAGACCAGATTACAAGCATCACTCTCACGGCATTATATTACATAAATATTTTGCCCCGGCAAGGCACCACAGCGAAGCTTCCGTTTTGACGCGAGTCACAAGCACCCCGACCGGAATTGCCGTGCTGCGGAACACACGTGCATTTCGCTCTTTTCAAATTTCCCAAGAGATAAGAAGCATAAGGGAAGGAAGTGCCCTTCGAGATTGTGACCTCCCGGAAGCTATGTTGCGCCACCACTCCTTGACTGAAACCATGCCTCCCCAATCCATAGGATGGACATCATGTAAACCGAGCCATGTTTTGATCATTCCCCAAACTCTAACCGTGTAACGACATTAGAAGAGAAGGTGAGCTGCTGATTCTGGCGTTTGTTTGCATAGCGGGCAAAGGTTACAGTTGGGCCAGCCCCTACGCTGAAGCCGGTCTGCCGTCCAAATCCTATTGTTGATGGCCAACCAAGCAAAAAATTTGCATTTGGGAGGAGCCCAGTTCTTCCAGACCAAAAGAGGCATATCTGAGTCGATAAGGCCAAGAAATTGTGCACGGTATGCCGTCGCCGCTGAATATTGGCGTGAGCTTCCAGGAAATTGAATCAGCCACGCCGGGGTTGAGGTGAATGTGTGATAGCTCACTGACGAACTCGGCTATGTGGTTCACATCAAGGTTCCCACCTATGTCCACTCTGGAGATCCATGTGTTATTATGTAAGGCCTTCTGGACAGTGCAGTTTTTTCTTGCAGAGATCGCACAAATATTTGGCGCTATGTCTTTGGGTCTCATACCATTCAGCCAAGCAGACTCCCAAAACGAAGCCCTTATCCCATCTCCAATCAGAACCTTGGTGGCAGCAGCAAATATGTCTTTATCTTTGCCATCACACGGGTTCCCCAAGTTTACCCAAGGCTTACTTGGATCCATCCAAGCTCCCCACAACCACCGGATCGAAGGGCAGTAGCAAATTTTTCCAAGTTGAGAATACCTAGGCCACCATGCATTTTAGATTTACACACTTGCTCCTAGTTGATTTTGCATTTTCCACCAGAAACCCTGTCACAACCAGCCCAGAGATATGCACCCCGCAGGGAGGTTTAGCACCGTCAAGTAATATATAGCAATCGTCGTTACAATCGACTTGACAAGCACAACCCTTCCAGGCGATGTGACATGTTTGCCCATCCAAGGCGTAAGTTGAGCTGCAATCTTATCCTCGAGGGGTTGGAAGTGGAGTCTATTTAATCTTTTGATCGACAACGGCAGACCCAGGTATTTCATAGGGAAAGATGATCGGTTGGCCGGGAAGAAGAGGAGGATATCATTCAGATCCAAGTTGTCACATCGGATTGGGGCCACTAGGCTTTTCGAGCAGTTGGTATGCAGGCCTGTAATCTCTCCAAAGTGGGCCAGCGTGTCCACAAAGAACTTGTCTTCGGTTTTGATGGGAGCAAGAAAAACATCCGCGTCATCCGCGTAGAGGGACGCCCTGATCGTCATAGCGTTACCACCAAGAGGGTGCAGCTTTCCTTGGGCAGTAGCCTTCTTGAGAATATGGTGTAGAGGATCGATCGCCAGGACGAAAAGGAGGGGGGATAGAGGATCTCCTTGCCTCAAGCCCTTCCCAAGCTTAATAGGGTTGCTTGGAATACCGTTGAGCAAGACTCGCGAAGATGCCGAAGCCAAGAGAGTCGAAACCCAACCACGAAAGCGCGGAGGAACTCCAAGGTGTTTGAGAAGGTCGAGGAGGTAGTCCTAGCGAACAGAGTCGAAGGCCTTCTTGATGTCAAGCTTGAAAAGTAACGCTGGTGTTTTGTTTTGGTGGAAACGCCTCGCAAGATTGCGCACGTACATGAAGTTATCATGTATACATCGTCGTTTGATGAAAGCACTTTGCGCCTGTGAAACAAGGTCGTTCATGTGTGGGGCGAGCCGGTTGGACATCACTTTGGCAATAATTTTCGCGATAGCATGTATGAGACTAATGGGTCGAAAGTCCGATATATCTTTAGCCCCATCTTTCTTAGGAATGAGTGCGATATCCGCGGAATTGAGCCAATGGAAATGGGTGGCATGCAAGTCAGAGAAGCGACAAATGGCCAACATGAGATCTCCCTTGATAATGTTCCAGCATGCTTTAAAGAAAGCACAAGCACCAGTGAAGCCATCCGGGCCCGGGACTTTGTCAGAAGGTAAGGCAAAAACCACAGCCTTGACCTCCTCCTCGGTGATGGCTGCATCCAAATCCTGAAGGTCATAATTTGGAGTTGGAATGACCCCCAATTAATGTCAATGCCGCGTGTGGGACCTTTTTTAGCGATGTTCTTGAAATGGCTATGATTCACTTGCTCCTTCTGGTTGTGTTCCGTGATCCAGCCAGAATTATGCTTGAGACGATGAATGAAGTTTTTCTCCTCCGATGGTTCACCCGGAGATGGAAGTAACAGGTGTTAGCATCACCCTCCTTCAAATTAGTGATTCTGGAGTTTTGCCTCTTCCTAGATTTCTCAAGCACATCCCACGCGATGATCTTTCTCTTTAGTCTTTTCCGAAGATCGTATTCCTGCTGGGAAAACTCTCTTTGATCCATAGCCAGATCAAGATGCAGAATAACTTCAACCGCCATATGTAATTGGATCTTAGCTTTGGCGAAAAGGGACTTGCTCCAGGAGTGTAATCTTTCGCTAGTAGTTTTGAGCTTATGAAACAACCTTTGGTATGGCTCGGAAGGTGTTGATTCTTCGTCCCAAGCATCCTTGACCTCCTTTTGGAACCCCGGCATCTTGGTCCAATGGTTCTCGAACTGGAAGTACTTCGGTCGCTTGGGACCATCCTCATTAGCGAGTAAAAGCGGGCAGTGGTCCGAAAGTGAGGAGGAGAGGGCATGAAGAATGTGATTGGCAAATTCGATGTCCCAGTCCTCATTGCAAAAAAAAACTATCCAGTTTACTAAGCGTTGGGTTGTTTCTTTCATTGCTCCATGTGAATCTTCGATTCTGTAGATGGATTTCCTTGAGCTCGCAATAGTTTAAGGTGTTGCGAAACCTAACTAGGCGACTACGGTCCACATTGGTGTGGTTTTTATCTCGAGCCCGGTATATTTGGTTGAAGTCGCCGTTAACCAGCCACTTTGTTCCTGGCAATGGTTTCTGAGATGACAGCTCTAGGAAAAAAAGCATCTTTGTGAATGCTTCTAGTTGGCTCGTAGACAGTGGTAAGCTTGAAAGATTTGTTATCTGAAGAATTCTTGATTGCAACAAACGCCGAGAGAAAATATGATCCGAGCTGGATGTTGGATATACTTATCACCGCTTCATCCCACAATAGAAAGATGCCTCCCTTAGTACAATCAGCAGGCTTGTAGGCAAAATTCTTCAGACGTTGGCCACCAAGATAAGCAGAGGTAAAAGGATCAATCACTTGGAGCTTAGTTTCCTATAGACAGACCAGATGACAGGAAGATGCAGCAATTGTTTCGTGGACAGTGGCTCTACGCTCAGGGCAGTTTAATCCACGGACATTCCAACACAAAATAGAGATGTTTTGATCTAACATTGGTTCACCAAAGGTACATCAGGATTACAAATGGGAAACAAACAGAACATCATCCACATAATCATAGGTCTCGCCAGGACCAGGGGCAGTAGCATGTCACAACAGCTACAAACAAGCGTACAACTAACAAGGATTTGGTGTACTATCATCAGGAACTGAACTACAATAGAGAGCAAGCTGCAGGATCAGACGCCCGTGGAGGCAGCCTCACCCAGCTCTGGACCTCCTTCTCCACCATGCAGCACCAGGGCCTCCTCCATCACTGAAGACAGGTCGCAGTCCAGCTGGAAGAGCGCGCGGAGGGCCGCAACGGCGATATCTGGCAGCTGACCTTGGAACATCTGGGCGAATTTAGCAATCGCCGCTTCTGTAACCTGCTCGCCCTCGGCCACAATGTTCATGCTGCGACAAAGTAGTTGTTCAGCAAGCTTCGCTATGGGCATCTTCCTCTTCTTGGCTCGGAGACGAGGGCTCTGTCGTGGCAACTGGAAGCCGGTCACCCCGGCCAGCATCTTCTGTCGAGCTGCTGGAGGACTGGGCAGCGTCGAACGTGGTGACGGGAGCAGCGCCGGCATGTACGGGATGAAGATGGGTGTTGCAGACTCTGGAGAGGCATTGGTAGCAGTCGCAACAGTCAAGGCTTCATCAGTGTGATCTTCATTCCCCTCATCCTGAGTAGGAGTTGCAGTAGCGAGGACAAGCTCTGGCATGGGGATGGCAGGGTCTTCTTGTTCTGTTCCCAGGCATGGTGGGCTGGGAGTAGCCAGAACGAACTCTGGCGTGGAGATCACTGCATCTGGAGCCATCTCTGGCAGCGTCACCTGAAGCTGAGTCGAGTCCAGCACCACTTGGGCATGTGTGAACTCCTTGTTGGGGGCGTGGTGTTCTTCCATCGTAAGAGATGGCTGGACTTTGGTGACCATGCGAGCCGCACCACAAAGCCAACCCAAGGCTGAACCAGACGGGGCAAGCTCAATGATGTCGCTCAAAGTGGTGCGAGGAGAAGGCAGCAGTGAGCGTCCACGAGCCGAATGATCCCGTGAGCCGGCTCCAGAGCGGCATCGACCATCGCGGCCACGGTCACCGCCACGCTCCTCGCGACGTGAACCGTGGCGATCATCTTTAGTCCGGCGTTCCGGAGCGCGGGAGCGGCTCCGGAAGATACGATCACGCCATGAGGAACACGGCCGATCGTTGTCGCGGCCTCGCCGGTCGTCCCTGTCGTGGTCATCATCACGGCGGTGCCGGTCATCGTCATACCGATGTCGAGGTGGAGGTTCGCGCCTGTCATGAACCATGGACTTGTCGTCCACCACACCATATCTCCAGGTGAAGGGGTCAGTGTGCGGGCGACGCGGAATGTTGCCGGCCGCGTCTGGTGTGTAGTCCTCTAGCTTGTCCAGATGAACGATAGCTCGCCGCCGGATGCCCTGATGCCCAATAGCCGTGGACGGAGCACCACCCATCCCCATGGCCACGCGGGGGGCAATGGTAACTTGCAGCACCTTGGGGATGGCCTAGGGGTTCTCTGACCACGCCCAAAGCATGAAGCTTGATGTATCTTCGCGACGGAGAGTGGCGATGTCGAAATAATGGACAAAAGAGTTCGGACCGAGGACCTGCGCTGCCACGGAGTCGCACCAAGCGTTGAGGGGGATTCCTTTGATGCAGAGGTGGACGTGGTAATCTGCACGCACCACATCAGATTGCGCGTCGTAGCGCCAGTTGGCGGAGTGGATGTCGAGGCCGTTGTGCCGGAATCTGCCTGACGCCATGACCTTGTCGCGTTGGTGCTGATAGTCGAAGAGGGCGAAGAAATCTTCGGGATAGTGCGGCACCACCTTGACATCTCGCACGCCGAACTCCATGTCGAGGGCCTCCTTGATCTCAGCAGCGCTCACCACCGGCCTGTTCCCACCAAGCCACAAGAAGGCACCCAGGGAAGCAAGGCTGGCGGTGTTGGCCTCCATCTCCGGCGTGGAGACGATGACCACGCTCCCCTCCTCAGGCCGCAGCGAAGGGTCGCCAATGCGGGGCGTCTGACGCGGCATGGCGCACAACAGAACCGATGGAGAGGACCGGGCCGAAGAAGCAGCAACAGGGGATGATGCAGGGGACGTGGATGAGGAGGAGGGAGCAGCAGTAGCAGCTTGAGACAGCGATGGGAGGGACCGAGGGGTGGGGGATCGGAAGTTGGTGCAGCCGCTTGCCCTGTGTCCAACCTGACGGCAGCGCCGGCAGGTAAACGGATTCCTACAGCTCGCCTTGCAATGGCCTTTGAGCAAACAGCGGTGGCACTCTCTGTCTTGGATCTTAACGAACTCACTCTATCTCCTTGGTAGGGAATAAGAAGCCGCGACTCGATGCCTTGAATGAGGGTGGTTATGTCACTCTTTACGCCACCAATGAGCCGGCCGCACCAAATGCCATTGATGTTCCTGAGCATCCGTGGCGGGGGTAGAGTGTCTTGATTCCTGAGTAGCCGACGCTGGGCTCGAGGGAGAGCTCGTCGAGTCCCATCGAGCCTTTGCCTTGAATGAGGTTGCAGACGCGGATTTGAGGAATGGGCGGTGAGCTCCTTGAATGGGCGGAGGTGTCGTGTCTTGCAGAAGACTCGCATTGATGGCGAAGCAGACTTTGCGCTGCACACCGGCAGCGACCGCAGCAGCCGTAGGCGGAGTGTGAGTGGCTTGGGGATTCAGATCTGAGGAGCTTGACGCCAACTGGGGAAAGAGCTCGGCCACCAGATCCAGCCTTCTGAACTATGGCGAAGGGAACCCCGGAGGGAACCACGGTGACGACGAGGAGGCGCCTAGGGGCGAGATGTGGGCAGCGGCGGCCTGAGTGGTGGCTGCGGGCGCCGGAGCGGCGCGCCGCAGGAGCGTGGGCGTTGGCATGAGAGCGGTAATTGCCTCAATATCGCCCATGATTCAAGGTGGTATGTATACAGTTGGAACGGGTGGCCATGGAGTTCTTTTACTGAACATGGATGACAACACATTCTCTGGATCAGTCTACCTCCTCCTTCGATATAGGTTAGATATAACTTTACTAGTTATGTCGTTTTATTTTCTTTTTTATGTTTGACTTGTTGCCTATGGCTATGTGCATCCTAGCTATGCTGAGGCTGGGTGTCGATTTGCTACCTGTTGAGTTAATAATAGCGCTCTTTATCGAAAAATGAGCATGATTGAAATCCGCACCAGTTCTAGTACAGACATGGTTGCAGTAGCTGAGCATGAAGTGAATCTCAACGGGGAAAGGACAAGTGAAGAAAATGTAACTGGGGCTTAGAGGTTTGTAGGAGAAAGCAAAGGTGTCATGTCCCAGGATATGATTGGCCTGAGAACACAACAATACACCCGAAATATAAAAGAGAAGGTGGATGAGTAATAGAAGAATCAAAATTTGGGGTAGGAACAATAAAGCACGAGATGGGGGATCAAAGAACAGGAGGAAGGAGAAGGCATCGACCTAATGCATTTTTTATCGACGGCCTCCCTCCTGTACGCTTCGTCCATCTAAAATGTGGTCGCATTTTAGGGGGCGAGAATGTCCTGGGAGTGCATTTTAGAATTGGAAAACACATATTGTGGCTTCTAATGTATATCAGTTGTCCAACTCTGAATTTGCCAAAAAAAGTTGTCCAATTTTGAAGATTGAAACATAAGTTTTCTTCTTATAATGTCCAGTAGGTGAACATCTCCATGACATTTAAAAGTGTTTCTCCAACAACATGAGCAATGGAGTCTGTCTCAAGCACATGCCTACACTAAAATTGTTCGACCTTACCAGAACAACTGTTGTAACCAGCCTCCAAGTGTGCATGTTGAACCAGATGTACTGGTTGCACTGTTAGATTTATTCTCAAGACTGAAACTGGAAGAACCAGTCCATATGTGTAAATCCCAATCAAGTTTGCATTACCAAGTCCCACATGAAAAGTTAACCGATGGTTCACTGATTTGTGCAAAAAAATAATTCAAGAAGTGGGTGGCAACCAACTTGAACTGCTACGCAAAAATATCTTATAGACTATTGGGCATTGGGCTGCTAGTGACTTTAGTCCTACCCCGGTTACGGCAGGATGTTTGGACCATCTTATAAGGGAGAGTTCCACACTCCCTTTAGGCTAGTCTTTTAGGATGTAGTGGGCTCTACTAGTAGTAGTGGTGTGTCCAATGTACATAAAAAATGTCTGAACATCGACCAGATGTTGGGAGTTGGGCATGAGACTGAACAATTGGTATCAGAGCTAGAGCCGCATGCCCACTTGGTGGGCTTCCCAGGGCAAAGGGAGAGCTAGAGTTGCGTGCCCACTTTTTGGAGTTACAGAAGTATTGCGTTTGTTCAGATCATTACAGACTGTTCTATTTTTGACAAATTTTGTTTTCCTTGCGTAGTTTGCTTGTTTTAATGATGCTATGGATGATGTCAAGGGGTATTATGCAATAATAAAATATGAATGGGTTTATAACAGTACCTAAAGTTTATGATTTCCTTATTATACTAATGGATCCCACAAGGTTCGTGTTGAGTTTTGTGTGCTGAAGTTTTCAAGTTTTGGGTGAGATCACGATGGATGAAGGAATAAGGAGCGGCAAGACCCTAAGAGCATCTCCACTCGCTCCCCAGCAGGCCCCCAAGCCACTTTTTTATAGTCGGCTCAAAACAATCAGCCCAGTCGCGCCCCCAGAAGCCCAATTTTCGCCGGTTAGGGCCGAAATTAGTGCCGGCGGACCCAGGCTGAACCGGGCGCGCTAGAGGGCACCCGGGGCGCCGGGGGAAACATTTTTGGCACGAAAGCCTGGTAGACCCACCGAGTCAGCGACTGGGCGACACCGAGAATCTTCTTCGTCCTCATTGCCTCGGTTTTCTGCGGGGAATCAATGCGAAGGCCGCCACCGGTCAGCTTGATGGAAATATGCCCTAGAGGCAATAATAAAATGGTTATTATTATATTTCCTTAATCATGATAAAGGTTTATTATTCGTGCTAGAATTGTATTGACCGGAAACTTAAATACATGTGTGGATACATAAACAAATACCGAGTCGCTAGTGAGCCTCTACTGGACTAGCTCGTTGATGAAACATGGTTAAGGTTTCCAAACCATAGACATGAGTTGTCATTTGATAACGGGATCACATCATTAGGAGATTGATGTGATGGACAAGACCCATCTGTTAGCTTAGCATATAATCGTTCATTTTATTGCTACTGCTTTCTTAATGTCAAATACATGTTCCTTCGACCATGAGATCATGCAACTCCCGGATACCGGAGGAATACCTTATGTGCTATCAAACGTCAGAACGCAACTGGATGATCATAAAGATGCTATACATGTATCTCTGAAGGTGTCTTTTGAGTTGGTGTGAATTGAGATTGGGATTTGTCACTCTGTGTATCGAAGAGGTATCTCTGGGCCCTCTCGGTAATACACATCACAAGAAGCTTGCAAGCAAAGTGACTAAGGAGTTAGTTGCAAGATGATGTATTACGGAATGAGTAAAGAGACTTGACGGTAACGAGATTGAACTTGGTATAGAGATACCGACGATCGAATCTCGGGCAAGTAATATACTGATAGACAAAGGGAATTACGTATGTTGTCACAAAGGTTCAAACGATAAAAGATCTTCGTGGAATATGTAGGAATCAATATGGGCATCCAGGTCCCTCTATTTGTTATTGGGCAGAGGGTGGTCTCGATCATGACTACATAATTCCCGAACCCGCAGGGTCACACGCTTAACATTTGTTGATGCTAGAGTAGTATTGAGATATTTGATGAGTTGTAACCAAATGTTGCTCAGAGTCCCGGATGAGATCCCGGATGTCACGACGAGTCTCGGAATGGTCAGCAGGTAAAGATTTATATATGGGAAGTCATATTTTGGGTTCCGGAAAAAGGTGCAGTTTTTCCGGTATTGTACCGGGAAGCTTCCAGAAGGTTCCGGAGGATTCCGGAAGTCCACAAGTGGATCCACCACGTCCCAAGGGCTGGCATGTGCTGCGGGGAGGCGCCCATGCCTTATTGGGATAGGCACACCAAGTCCTCAAAATCCCATGTGCGTAGGGAAGGCAAAAAAGGAAGGAGTCCTAGTAGGAATAGGATTGGACTTGGAGTCCAAGTCCTCTCCCCCTTAGCTGCGCCCTAGGGCTTGGAGGGGCTGTTTCCCATGCCCTTCCACCTATATATAGAGGGGAGGGGGCGCCCCAGGAGGACACACCAAGCCCTTGGTGCACCTCTCTCTCTCTCTCTCCCGTTACTCCATAGTTCCACCGCCTCGTCCCGGCGATGCTTAGCGAAGCGCTGTCGGTGCACCACCACCACCATCACCACCACACCGTCGTGTTGGTTGTGATCCCATCTATTTCCCTCCCTATGACGCCCGGATAATTAAGCTACAGTAATCCCCCGCTAATGGTGCCATGTCATCACATTACTGTTGCTAATCCTCGCTTGATCCAAATCATAATTCAAATTCAAATTCAAATTAAAGTCCAAAATCAAGTTTCTCAAACATGCAAAATAAAATGTTCAAAGTGTGACAAATATCCAATGGATAATTATTGTGGCGACCCAACACTTTTCTAAAGTGTTTAGATCCCCTTTTGTGAATATAACAGTGGCTTAAACAGTCATTTAATTACCTTTCCAATTATGAAAAATTTCAAAGAAACTAGAAAGCCTCCCAAACTTTTTGTGGCAAGGGGTTAAACTAAAACATTAATTTAGGTGCTACCTTTCTATTTTAATAAACTAGGATAATATGAAAAATAAAATATAAATATAACAGACAAGTTAAAAGCAAAATAAAAGTAAAAAGAAAAGCCCCCTTCCCGACTGGGCCACCGCCCAGCTGGCTCCCCTAGCCAGGCCAGCCCACTCCCCCACGATTGGCCCCTCCTTTCTATTCATGGGGGGATCGTGGCCACAACCTATGGCTGCCACGGCCGCGGCCATCGTTGTGGCGCCCATCCACTGGCGCCGCCCCCCTACTTAAGCCGGTGTCCCTCTCCCCCAGCGAAAACCCTAGCTACTCCCCCCTCTCCCTCGCGCCCCCGCTCCCCGATCCGGACGCCCGCGGCCCTGAGGCCGGCGCCCGAAGCCGAAGCTTGCCGTCATCGCCACCGCGGCCACAACCACGCCCTCACTCCGCCATCATGTAGTGAAGCTCCGCCGGACCTCGCTGCAGCCTCCCCGATCTCGAGCTCGAGCTCTGCATCATCGCAACCTCGGATTGAGGCCGTCTTCTTCCTTGGATCGCCGGCGCATCTCCGACGAATGCCGTCGACTCCTGCTACTCCTAAACTAACAAGGGCCATCGGCGTGCCGCTCGGTGAGCTTCCTATTCTTCTGCTCATCCCTGTTAACCCCCTCACACACCATAGCTACCTCGTTGCCGTTGCTGTGAGCCCATCGCCGAGGATCGCTTCACCGCCGTGGCCATGGCGCCTATCGTGCTCGCCTGAGCACGACATCGAGCTCCTGGTGCTCACAGGAGCCCAGCAAGCACAAGCGCGTGCCTCCCCGTGCCTCCTAGCTCGATTTCCACTAGCGTCCGAACTCCGTCGCCACTTTAGCTGATCGCCGGCGCCGCTCTGGTCGTTCCCGGTGCCTCTCGCTAGCCTAGATGGATGCGACACTCGCTGCTCGTTCGAACGCACCCACGCGCGCATAGCCCGTCTGCTGCCGCACTGCTCTGTGTAGCTGCTGCTCGCCTGTTGCCGCCGCTGCCCCTGGTGGTCGCCAGCTGCTGCCGTTGCCGCTCGCGCCATCCCCAGCCCGCGGCTGGCCGCCGGCCCGCGCCAGCTCCCCCAGCCAGCCGCGAGCGTTCGCCTGCGTCGCCGTGCTCCGCCTCCCCCGCACGCGCCTGCCTCCGCGCCTGCCTCGCCGCGCCTTCGCTCGCCGTCTGCAACCGCTGCTACTAGTGCAGCGCTGCTACAGTAACATTCAGTTACTGTAGCAGCTGCTAGATTTTATAAAACATCACTTGTTAGCCCCCTGAACAACCTCATAACTTCAACTAAACAAAGCTTAACCTAGCTAAAACAAATATATGCGGGTAGTACAGTTGACGAACTTCACTTTACCCCACTGGACCAAATCCTTTCGATGCATGGATTAAATCCTATGAAAATCGCAAAATGCTATGTTCTGTTAACAGAAAACCGGAAAACAGCTTTATTTTCATTGCTAATTTAGAGCTGTTGTTGATCAAGCAAATGAAATATAATATGGATATAATTGGTACTAACGTGTAGATCACAGAAAAATGCTCAAAATTGATATAAGGCACAAAATCATAGGAGGTACAGATCCATAGTTGTACCATTTTGAAAACAGCTAAGTGATGTTTAAAAAACTGACGAATTCTCAGACTTGCTGAAATTTCACGGATTTTCTGGATATTGCTAAAAGTTTAATAATTCATAGAAAAATAACCGTTGCTCGGATGAAAAAGTGTTATACATGAAAGTTGCTCAGAACAACGAGAGGAATCCGTATACGCCCTCCGTTCGTCTGCCACACGTCCGTAGCATAGCGAACCTGCAACCGCCCCCCTCCGTTTCATCTGCCCGAAAATGCCAAACTTCAGGAAAACATTCCCGGATGTTTTCCCCCTTCACCTATATCGTGTAGCACTGCGTTAGAACACCTCTATTACCACTGAATTGTCTTTTCATGCTTATGTTTGCGTGTATTTATTGTTTCTGCCCCCTCTTCTCTCCAGTAGACCCCGAGACCGCTGCTGATGCCACTGTGATTGACTACGTCACCAACGACCCTTCTTCCCTTTCAGCGGAGCTTCTCGGCAAGCCCCCCCCTTTGATCATCCTGATATCACCCATTCCATTCTCTCATGCTTGCATTAGATTTTGGTACTATTATTGATTGCTCCTATTCTGATGCATAGCTTGCTTTTGTAACCTGCTATTGTACCTTACCTTCTTACCCTAAACTGCTTAGTATAGGTTGGTTAGTGATCCATCAGTGACCCCCACCTTTTCCTTGTTGCCCCTGCTTCATCATCGACGACTCGACCAACGTGATCAACGACAAGAGCCCGACACCTCACATCACATCACACCCCTATTGTTGCTTGACTCTGCAGAGTTACCATCGAGTCTCGAGGGTGGAACCTCATACATCACTCCTGATGAGATCTCTGTAGTGTAGCTATTCGATCGTGGTCATCGAGGGTGATTCCTCCTTAACCACTTCCGATACGACTCTGTCGTGCAACACCTCAAGTGTGAACCTCGAGGGTGATTCCTCTTACGTTCACCTTGATGATTACATCGAGTGGAATACACCGAGTGTGATTTCTCGGGTTTTCCCCTTGATGTTTGGACACACGGTTACCTTGAATTTACTTGAGACCTTGGTGAAAGTCGGGCGGGCCCGGAGAGCACCCGCAAGATGGTTATGTGGCAAGGCCGGGCATTCTGGGCCCTTGCTGTAAGTCCACGAGATGGGGTGACGGGGTCACATTATCATAAGTCTCTGCTCGTCTCCGCAAGCAAATAATAGACTATGGTTTGGGTATTTGTACTGAGTTGGCCTCTGGCCTTTACGCACTAACCACCATGCGAGAATAGTTATGGGCCTCGACGTCGCAGTATCAGCCGAAGCTTTGTTAGATGTCCAGTTCTGCAGTGCGGCATGGCTGGGCCGGCACCCCAGAGGTGGTGCCTAGGTTCGCCCTACGTGCAATGACCCGGAGTGCAACGGCCGATGGGCCCAGACCCCGGAGTGCTTAGGAGGTAGTCCGGCGGGGACCTCTCTGCTGAGCCTAGGTAGGGCTGCGACGTGTTGATCTTTCGAGGCCGGGCATGACCCAGGAAAGAACTCCCCTCTTGGATGCAGTAGGTAGTCCTTGAATTCCGTGGTCCAGCACCCCTCCTGAGGCTCCAGTGCCAAGAGCAGGCGTGCTCCCGAGGTCGGGCCACAGGCCGGGGCTCCTGTGGTTGGTGGCTGGGGGAGTTCTTCCTGAGGCTGCGCTGTGCTTGAAAGTGATGGTGCCGCCGATGGCTTGAAGAGCCATTCCTCGAAAACGCCAGGCTCCTGAGGCAGCCGCCTGGATGCCCTCCTGGCGATGTCATCAGCCTCTTGGTTGGTGCCGCGGGGCACATGCTGCAACTCCAATCCCCAAAACTGCTTTTCCATCCTGCGCACCCCTGCAAGATACGCTTCCATGTGCTCGTCCTTTGGCTCGTACACCTTGTTGGAGAAGTTGACGAGGAGCTGTGAATCGCCCTTGATGATGAGGCGCTTCACCCCCAGTGGTGCTGCAGCTTTCAAGCCTGCTATGAGGCCCTCATATTCTGCTATGTTGTTGGAGACCTTCTCGCCCTGCTAGAAACAGAGCTGCACGACGTAATAGAGCTTGTCCTGAGTGGGGGATATAAGCACTAAACCAGCCCCGCGCCCTGCCGCGAGAATGCTCCATCGAAGTACATGACCTAGCCATCTAGTGCCTCACTTCCTGGGGAGAGAGACTGATCCTCGCCTGCTTCGAGCCCTAGCGCCTCTGTCCATTCCGCCACAAAATCTGCAATTGCGGCTCCCTTGGCGACCTTGGTTGTGCTGAACTCCAACTGAAACGCTTGCAGCTCGATGTTCCATTCGGCGACCCTTCTAGCAGAGTTGGGGCTCCCAAGTACCCTTTCTAATGGGTAGGCCGAGACGACCTTGATGGGGTGACCTTGAAAGTAGTGCCGTAGCTTACGCGAGGCCACCAATAGCGCGAGCAAGAGCTTCTGAGGCATGGGGTATCGTGCCCTTGCATCCCGCAACACTGTGCTGACGAAGTACACCGGATGCACGACGAAGGTGGGTGTGCTAACGAGGTCTGTGCCCTCCGGAGGGTGAGGCGTCTCCTGAGATGACGGAGCCCCCAGCGCCTGGTTGCCTGGCGCAGCCTCTTCAGCCCTGGGGGCGTCTTCCTGCTGAGACTGGTCTCTATCTGCCGAGGCCGTGGTCCTCGCGAGGCCTTCTTGGGGAGGAGGTGGCGGAGGCGCTCCCTGAGCTGTGTCGCCCATGCATGACAGAGGGCGAGGCAGCGAGAGGGACGGCGCGGGAGAGCCCCCTGCAGCGCTGACGAGCTCGGCGATGCGAGCGAGCCACTCTTCATAGACGTCGTCGACGAGGTGATAGTGCAGGAGCTCACGTGCCAGGAGCAGCACGACCTGCGCGTACGTGGGGGCGCGACGAGCGTGAGACGACGAACCAGCTGGGGTCAGCAACGGAGTGGCTGTGCGGCCTTCCCGCCGCACCGAGGGGTGCAGCGAAGATGCTTGCTGCTCGTTCCCCACTGGGCCGTTGGCCGCGTTGTCGACAGGCGACGGAGAAGGACGAGGAGGCCCGCCGAAGGGAGCCGTCTGGGTGATGCGGGCAGCGAGAGCAACTCGGCGCTCGACGCTGGCTCGGCGAGCATCTCCCATGAATGCGACGAAGCGATAGGACGCAGATCAGCGGAAAGAAGATTTCGGCGCACCCCTACCTGGCGCACCAAATGTTGGATATCGGGTTCCGGCAAAACCCTTAAGGTTCGAACACTAGGGTGTGCATGAAGATCTCTCCCTACCAAAACACGCCGTCAGCCTCGCTGCGATTTCTAAGCTAGACTGATTAACAACACAAGAGACACGAGGTTTGTACTGGTTCGGGCCACCGTTGTGGTGTAATACCCTAATCTAGTGTGTAGTGTGGTGGATTGCCTCTTGGGATGATGATGAACAATATAGGGGAAGAACAACCTCGTGAGGAGAGGTGTTCTTGTGCTTGATGGTGTGCTTGGAGAGGAATCGATCCGTCTCCGTGCCACCGGATGAGATGCCTTCTACCGTGGTGGCTAGCCCTATTTATAGAGGCACTGGTGCTCTTCCCAAATATTAAGCGGGAAGGGATCCAACAACGGCCATTTTGAAAGGGGACAACTAGTACAAGCTATCCTGACTAAAGGTGGTCTTCGCCTGCCAAAGGCACTGGTGATGATGCCGTCTTGGGCCCCATGGTGACCTCCATCCTGCCGCTCTGCTGGTCTTGGTCTCGTTGCACCGTTAAGGAAACCTTTGCCTGATGCCTCGGTACTCCGCGCCTGCACTTGCCCTCTTTGCACCAAAGAGGAAACGAGGACACTGCGCCAGCTGGCGCCCGCCTGGTCTTGATCGTCATGGCTTACGTCATGGGCACCTCGCGAGGTACCCCTTGCCTTGATCTCTCCGCCTCCTCGCGAGCCTGTCTGGTGAGGCCGCCCCCAAGGAGGCCTTGTGTCGTCTGCCTCGCGAGGCTTGGCCCCTCGCGAGGGTCTTAAGGGTTTGGTTGATGAAGACAGGCCGAACTGGGCCACTGGTTGAGCCATGCTGCAGGCCGCAGGCAGGCAAGTCTGGGGACCCCCATTCCCAGAACACCGACAACAAGAAAAAAAGTTTCTATGATCTGATTGTGGAGGTGAATATCTGAGTTACGGATTTGGCCTTCATTTAAAACAATGTGGAATTGTTTCACAACTCACGCCACCTGGAACACCATAGCTTAATGGTGTGTCCAAACGTCGTAATCATACTTTATTAGATATGGTGCATTCTATGATGTCTCTTACCGATTTGCCTTTATCATTTTGGGGTTATGCATTAGAGACAGGCTCATTCACATTAAATAGGTCACCGTCTAAATCCATTGAGATGGCACCGCGTGAACTATGGTTTGGCAAGAAACCTAAAGTCATTGTTTGTTAAAGTTTGGGGATGCAACGTTTATGTCAAAAGGCTTTAGCCTGATAAGATCGAACCTAAACAGGAGATGTGCATCTTCATAGGATACCCTAAAGAAACTATTGGGTACACCTTCTACCACAGTTCCAAAGGGAAGATCTTTGTTGCCAAGAATGAGTCCGTTCTAGAGAAGGAGTTTCTCTTGAAAGAAATGAGTGGGAGGAAAGTAGAACTTGATGAGGTAGTTGTACCTTCTCTCGTCTCTCGAATTGTAAAGTACCTCACCAGGGAAAAATGTTTCCGTGATGCGTACACCAACTAGAGAGGAAGCTAATGATGATGATCATGAAAGTTCAGATCAGGTGACTACTTCGTAGGTCAACGAGAACACATTCCGCATTAGAGTGGTAATCATGTTCTGGAAGTCATGTTGTTAGACATCGACGAACCTATGTACTATGAAGAAGCTATGATGAGCCCAGATTCTGACAAATGGCTTGACGCCATGAAATCTGAGATAGGATCCATGTATGAGAACAAAGTGTGGACTTTGGTGGACTTGCCCGATGATCGACAGGCTATTGAAATAAATGGATCTTCAAGAGGAAGACAGACGCTGATGGTAATATCACTGTTTATAAAGCTCGACTTGTCGTGAAAGGTTTTCAACAATTTCAAGGGGTTGACTACGATGAGACTTTCTCACCCATAGCGATGCTTAAGTCTGTCCGAATCATGTTAGCAATTTCCGCATTTTATGATTATGAAATCTGGCAAATGGATGTCAAAACTGCATTCCTTAACGGGTTTCTTAAAGAAGAGTTGTATATGATGCAACCAGAAGTTTTTGTCGATCCTAAAGGTGCTAACAAAGTGTGAAAGCTCCAACGATCCATCTATGGACTGGTGCAAGCATCTCGGAGTTGGAATATACGCTTTAATGAGGTGATCAAAGCATATGGTTTTATACAATCTTAGGGTGAAGCCTGTATTTACAAGAAAGTGAGTAGGAGCGCTGTAGCATTTGTGATATTATATGTGAATGACATATTGTTGATTGGAAATAATATAGAATATCTGGATAACATAAAAGGATACTTGAATAAGATTTTTTTCAATGAAAAACCTCGGTGAAGCTACTTACGTATTGGGCATCAAGATCTATAGGGATAGATCGAGACGCTTAGTAGGACTTTCACAAAGCACATACCTTGGCAAAAGTTTTGAAGAAGTTCAAAATGGATCAGTCAAAGAAAGGGTTCTTGCATGTGTTACAAGGTGTGAAGTTGAGACTCAAAGCCCGGCCATGACGGAAGATAGAGAGAGAATGAAAGTCATTCCCTATGCCTGAACCATAGGTTCTATAAAGTATGCCATGCTATGTACTAGACCAGTTGTCTACCTTGCCATGTGTTTGGCAACAGGGTATGATAGTGATCCAAGAGTGGATCACTGGACATCGGTCAAAATTATCCTTAGTTACCTAAGAGGACTAAGGAAATGTTTCTCGGTTATGGAGGTGATAAAGACTTCATCGTAAAGGGTTATGTCGATGCAAGCTTTAACACTGATCCAGATGACTCTAAATCTCAATCTGGATAGATATTGAATGTGGGAACAGTTAGCTAGAGTATCTCTATGCAGAGCATTGTAGACATAGACATTTGCAAAGTACACACGGATCTGAATGTTGCAGACCCGTTGACTAAAACCTCTCTCACATGCAAAACATGATCACACTCTAGTAAAATCTTTAGGTGTTAATCACATGGCAATGTGAACTAGATTATTGACTCTAGTAAACTCTTTGGGTGTTAGTCACATGGCGATGTGAACTTTGGGTGTTAATCACATGACAATGTGAACTAGATTATTAACTCTAGTGCAAGTGGGAGACTGATGGAAATATGCCCAACAGGCACTAATAAAATGGTTATTATTATATTTCCTTAATTATGATAAAGGTTTATTATTCATGCTAGAATGTTATCGACCGGAAACTTAAATACATGTGTGGATACATAAACAAATACCGTGTCCCTAGTGAGCCTCGACTACACTAGCTCGTTGATCAATGATGCTTAAGGTTTCCTAGCCATAGACAAGAGTTGTCATTTGATAACGGGATCACATGATTGGGAGAATCACGTGATTGACAAGACCCATCCGTTAGCTTAGCATATGATCGTTCAATTTATTGCTACTGCTTTCATAATGTCAAATACATGTTCCTTCAACCATGAGATCATGCAACTCCCAGATACCGGAGGAATACCTTGTGTGCTATCAAACATCACAACGTAACTGGGTGATCATAATGCTCTACAGGGATCTCCAAAGGTGTCTGTTGAGTAGGCGTGAATCGAGATTGGGATTTGTCACTCCATGTATTGGAGAGGTATCTTTGGGCCCTCTCGGTAATACACATCACAAGAAGCTTGTAAGCAAAGTTACTAAGGAGTTAGTTGCAAGATGATGTATTACATAATGAGTAAAGAGACTTGACGGTAACGAGATTGAACTAGGCCTAGAGATACCGACAATCGAATCTCGGGCAAGTAACATACCGATACACAAAGGGAATTATGTGTGTTGTCACAAAGCTTCAACCAATAAAAGCTCTTCATGGAATATGTAGGGATCAATATGGGCATCCAGGTCCCGCTATATGTTATTGGCCAGAGAGTTGTCTCGATCATGACTACATAATTCCCGAACCCGCAGGGTCTCACGCTCAACGTTCGTTGACGCTAGAGTAGTATTGGGGTATTTGATGAGTGGTAACAAAATGTTGTTTGGAGTCCCAGATGAGATCGCGGATGTTAAGAGGAGTCTCGGAATGGTCGACAGGTAAATATTTATATATGGGAAGTTATATTTTGGGTTCAAAAAAAAAAGGTGCAGTTTTTTCGGTATTGTACCGGGAAGCTTCCAGAAGGTTCCGAAGGATTCCGGAGGAGTTCAAAAGTCCACAAGTGGGTCCTGCATGACATAAGGGATAGCATGGGCTGCGGCGAGGCACCTTGGCCTTATTGGCTAAGCGCACCAAGTCCTCAAAAGCCCATATGGCTAGGGAAGGCAAAAAAGGAAGGAGTCCTAGTAGGAATAGGATTGGACTTGGAGTCCAAGTCCTCTCCCCCTTACCTGCGCTCTAGGGCTTGGAGGAGCTGTTTCCCATGCCTCTCCACCTATATATAGAGGTTAGGGGGCGCCCCAAGAGGGCACGCCAAGCCCTTGGCGCCCCTCTCTCTCCCGTTACTCCGTAGTTCCAGCGCCTCGTCACGGCGACGTTTAGCGAAGCGCTATCGGTGCTCCACCACCACCATCACCACCATGCCGTTGTGTTGGTCGTGATCCCATCTACTTCTCCTCTCCCTCTTGCTGGATCAAGAAGGAGGAGACGTCATCGAGCCGCACGTGTGCTAAACTCGGAGGTGCCATCCGTTCGACACTAGATCGGTTGGATCGTGAAGAGTATGACTACATCAACCTCATGATAAACGCTTCCGCTTAGCGATCTACAAGGGTATGTAGATCCTCTCCCCCTCTCGTAGCTATGCATCTCGGTGGATAGATCTTGCGTGTGTGTAGTTTTTTTTGTTTTCCATGCAATGTTCCCCAACAGTGGCATCCGAGCCAGGTCTATCCGTAGATGATATGCACGAGTAGAACACAAAGGAGTTGTGGGAGGTGATGGTCATACTGCTTACCACCAATGTCTTATTTTGATTCGGCAGCGGGATGAACGGCCCAGACCAACCTTACATGTCCACACACATGAGACCGGTTCCACCGATTGACATGCAACTTGTCTTGCATAAAGGTGGCTGATGGGTGTGTGTTTCTCCTACTTTAGTTGAATCGAATTTGACTATGGCCGGTCGTTGAAGAAGGTTAAAACAACAAACTTGATAATTACTGTTGTGTTTTTTGCGTAGTTAAGAATGGTTCTTGCTAGAAGCCTGTAGCAGCTACGTAAATCTTGCCACAACAAAGTAGAGGACGTCTAACTTTTTTTTCTGAGGCCATGTTGTGATGTGATATGGTCAAGACGTGATGTGATATAAGTTGTTGTATGATATGATCATGTTTTGTAATATCAGCAACTGGTAGGAGCCTTAGGGTTGTCTCTAATTATTGTATGAAATGCAAGCGCCATGTAATTGCTTTACTTCATTGCTATGCGTTAGCAATACTTGTAGAAGCAATAGTTGGCGAGACGACCCCGACACAACGATGGAGATCAAGGAGTCGAGCCTGTGATGATGGAGATCATGACAATGCTTTGAAGATGGAGATCAAAAGCACAATATGATGATGGCCATATCATGTCACATATTTTGATTGAATATGATTTTATCCTTTTTGCATCTTATTTTGCTTAGAACGACTATAGCATTATAAGATAACCCCTTCACTAAATTTCAAGATAAAAGTGTTCTCCCCAAGTATGCACCATTGCCAAAGTTCGTCGTTTCGAAGCACTTTGTGATTATCGAGTGTGATAGACTCTACATTCACATACAATGGGTGTAAGACAGTTTTGCACATGCAGAATACTTGGGTTAAACTTGACGAGCCTAGCATGTATAGACATGGTCTTGGAACACCAGAGACCAAAAGGTCGAACATGAGTCATATAGTAGATATGATAAACATAGAGATGTTCACCATTGATGACTACCCCATCTCACATGATGGTCGGACATGGGTTAGTTGATTTGGATCATGTATCACTTAGATAACTTGAGGGATGTTAATTTAAGTGGGAGTTCATTAGTAATTTGATTAATTGAACTTAATTTATCATGAACTTAGTCTTAATAGTTTTTGCATATCTATGTTGTGGATCAATGGCCCATGCTACCGTTCCCCTGAGTTTTAGTGCGTTCCTAGAGAAAGCTAAGTTGAGAGGTGATGGTAGCAACTACGCGGACTGGGTCTGTAACTTGAGGATTATCCTCATTATTGCACAGAAGAATTATGTCCTTGATGCACCGCTAGGGGACAGCTGCAGGAGCTACTACAAATGTTATGAACGTCTGGCAAGCTTGATCTAATGACTACTCAATTGTTCAGTGTGCCATGCTTTACGGCTTAGAACCGGGACTTCAAAGACGTTTTGAACGTCATGGAGCATATGAGATGTTCCAAGAGCTGAAGTTGATATTTCAAGCTAATGCTCGGGTTGAGAGATATGATGTCTCCAACAAGTTCTATAGCTGTAAGATGGAGGTGAACAGTTCTGTCAGTGAACACATACACAAAATGTCTAGGTATCAGAACCACTTGACTCAGCTGGGAATTGATCTTTACAAAGTTCTTCAGTTACTGCCACCAAGCTACAAAGGCTTCGTGATGAACTATAATATGCAAGCGATGACGAAATGATTCCCGAGCTCTTCGCAATGCTTAAGGCCGCGGAGGTAGAAATCAAGAAGGACCACCAAGTGTTGATGGTTCACAAGACCATTAGTTTCAGGAAAAAAGGCAAGGGAAAGAAAGGGAACTTTAAGAAGAATGGCAAGCAAGTTGCCGCTCCCATGAAGAAGCCCAAAGCTGGACCCAATCCTGAAACTGAGTGCTACTACTGCAAGGGAAATGGTCACTGGAAGCGGAACTGCCCCAAATACTTGGCGGATAAGAAGGATGGCAAAGTAAACAAAGGTATATTTGATATACATGTTATTGATGTGTACCTTACTGGTGCTCATAGTAGCCCCTGCGTATTTGATATTGGTTCAGTTGCTAAGATTAGTAACTTGAAACAGGAGTTGCAGAATAAACAGAGACTAGTTAAGGGTGAGGTGACGATGTGTGTTGGAAGTGTTTCCAAGATCGATATGATCACTATCGCACACTCCCTCTACCTTCGGGATTAGTGTTGAGCCTAAATAAATGTTATTTGGTGTTTGCGTTGAACATGAACAATATTAGATCGTGTTTATTGCTATACGATTATTCATTTAAGTCAGAAAATAATTGTTGTTCTATTTACATGAAAAAATCCTTCTATGGTCATACACCCAATGTGAATGGTTTATTGAATATCCATCATAGTGATACATATATTCATAATATTGATGCCAAAAGATGCAAAGTTGATATGATAGTGCAACAAACTTGTGACACTGCCATTGTAACGCCCCGGATTCGATGCGCCAGGCGTTTTCCAGCTATTTGTTGTTGTTGCCATGTCATTTGCTTGCGTGTTGCATTTTGCCATGTCATCATCTGCATTTCATCTGCATATTTTTCAAAACATGCATCCGTTCGGGTTCCCCCGGTTCTCTCCGTTGTCCGTTCTGAGCACAGCCACACTCGCACGCGCCCGTTGCACCTCTCAGACCTCGTTTCGTGAGTGGCATAAAAATGTTCTCAGAATGGGATGAAACTTGGTGTGCAGTGTTGTTTTAGAGTAGGTAGACGCCTGTCAATTTTCGTCGCATTCGGAGTCCGTTTGACGCCCCAATGGTTAACCGCAGCCCGAAACCCCTCTCTCTTTGCAGCCCAGCCCCTCTTCACCACAGCCCGTGAGCCCATCGAAACCCCCTCTATGCTCTCGGTCGTTGGATCATGATCGTGTGGGCGAAAGCCGCACTCCATTTGGACTCCCCTAGCTCCCTCCACCTATAAAAACGCCTCTCCCCCTCCATTTTCGGGTCCAAACCCTAGCCCCGCTCCCCTCGAGCCGCCGGACATGTCTGCTCCCTTGCCGGATACGTCCGCCCCGTCGCCTCCAACCAACCAGCATCCGCCACGTGTCCCCGCCGCCGTCTCCATCGCGCCTCCACCACATGGGCCCGCCGGAGCCCATCCGCGGCCCGCCCCGGGCCGATCTGGGCCCAGGCGCCCGCAACCGCCGCCGCCTCGTCCCGAGCGCCGCCCGCTCCTACGCCCGCCGCGCGCCTCCCGCTCTGGAGCCCCGTCGACCCCGCCGCCTCGTTCCTCCACCGCCGGAGCACGTGCCCGCGCCGCCGCCGGCGACCTTGCTAGGCCAGAGCCCCGTCACGCGCCTCCTCCAACCGCGCGCCGCCACGTCGCCCTTGCCCGTGCCCCACTTCGCCGCCTCCACCGCGTGCCCGCGAAGCCCGATCGCGGCCTTCCTAGCCCGCCCGCGCCCGCGCTGGGCCTGCGCCTGCACCGCCGACGTAGCGCTCCGCCGGCGCCACCCGCGGCCGTCATCCCGAGCGCCGCCCCGCGCCCGCTGCCGGCGATCTTCCCCGCCGCCCGCTTCGTGCGCCACCGCCTCGCCTCCGCGTGTCGCGCCCAACCGCCCTCCGCCGCCGCCGCGCCGGATCCGTTCGGACCAGCCCATCCCTGCACGGCGCCGGTCGCCCGTGCCTCGCGGGTCAGCCGCCGCCGCCGCCCGGGGCTTCCTCCGCGTCCCCGCACCTCCTCGTCGTCGTGGGAGCTCGCCGGAGCCGCCCCGCCGCTCGCTGGAGTCTTCTCCGGCCAGATCCACCGAAGGCTGGACCAGATCCACCGACTCACTGAACCAAACGGTGCCCCCGATCCCGGATCTCCTCGTCCCGGAACCCCTCCGTCCATTTTTCCCCGGGATGAGATTTCTGCTAAGTTCCAGATTTTCAACATCATGTGCATATGTTTGACATGCCATAACTTCATGTGTGCTGCTCCATTTTACGCGTGTAATATATCAAAATGTTCAATGTGAGATGCTCTTCATTTTGTTCCATCGTCCCATGCTTGTTTGAGTCCATCTTGATGCCCTAATCATCGTTGCAAGAGTGCTATATGATGTTAACTGCTGCCTGTTAACAGAACTTGGTGATTTGTCTTTTTCATTGCATTTTGTGTGTGCATCATATGAGTTTGATGTCTATATGAGTTTTGAGCTACATCATGCCATATTTACAGTGGTGCAATCCATGTATTTTTGTGAGTCTTGTAGTGAGTGCATCAATCTCGTGAATTAGGGTACTTGCTGTTACTGTTTTACTAGGCTGAAACTGTTATACCATGATGCTTTGTAAACCTGCTGCTACCAGTCATTCTATGCATAATCCGTATATGTTCACTGAGGATGTTCTGATATACATGTCATGCTCTATCCATCCAAGCCCCTGGTTGCATTTATAGCTTGCTATAGATTGTCCATATCATGCTCCAAAGTTGCTAAATAATGTTGCTGTTAGCCTGTTAACATTAAGTTCATATTTGCCATATGTTTTGCTAGTGATCCATGCACCCTATGAACTTGCTCTTGCCATGCTTAGCTTCATAAATATGTCATATTACTGTTGATTGACTTAAAATGCTATAAAATGCTATGTGGAGAGTGGTACAAGCTCACCAACATGCCTACTTATCGTTGTTCCTGCTAGGTCTGAATCTGTCATATCACTTGCCATGTTTGCATGGATCCAACCATCTTTTCTGTTGATCTTTGGAATTTTTCAGTAAGGGAGTTTTGTTCTTTGTCTTTAGTGTTAGCATGCCATTCCTTTGTTTTCCATGATAAGTTCTTGTAGCATGTTGTTTGATAGCTCTAAACATTGCAACCTGATGTTATTTCTGCCATGCTCAGTGAATTTCTGCTAACTCTGTGAAACTGTTATTTGCAATCTTGCCATGTCCTTTTGAGAATGTTATAGTGTTTTATGGAGATAGATTAGTGTTCATGTTTTGTTATGCTTCATATGTACATCATTCCCATGCCTTTGGTTTTCATGTTGAGGTGCCGTAGCATATTGTTTTGATGCTTGCTAGATGCCTAGTTGCTGTTTTGGACAGCTTGTCCTTTAAACTTGTTTCATGTGTATGTGTTGAAACGTTGCTCCGTTTGGAGCGTGCTCTATATGAAACTTGCTTGATTTTGCATGAAGTTTCATATTATCATGTTGCACACATGTTTTGAGAGTGTTTACTTGATGTTTGTATGCATTTTGCATCAATGCCATGTTTAACTTGTTTTGCTCATATCTTCTAGGCCGTAGCTCCGAATTAATTGAACTTTATATGTAACTTGACTATAATTTTGTGTAGATCATCTTGTTGCGTCTTAACTTGCTGTTTAACAACTTGAACATAAGGCTTATTCAGATCTGGAACAATTTCAAAACTTGCATATGAGGACCTACCGGATTTGTTATATGTTGTTTCCGGCCTCATTTAAACTTGCTTTGTTGTGTTGATCTTGTATGCATCATCTCTTGCCATGAGTAGCCTCATATAGACTTTGTCATGCATCATGTTTGGATGCGCATCATGCCATGTCTGTGTGTTGTGTGTTTACCTTGTTGTTTGCTTCTTTCCGGTTGTGCTCCTTCTCGTTAGTTCCCGTTTCGTTGCGATCGTGAGGATTCGTTCGTCTACGCTTGGTTCGTCTTCGTGGATTCATATTCTTCATGGACTCGTTCTTCTTCCTTGCAGGATTTCAGGCAAGACGACCGTCACCTTGGATCTCACTACTATCATTGCTATGGTAGTTGCTTCGTTCTTTCGCTATGCTGCGCTACCTATCACTTGTTCTTCAAGCCTCCCAATTTTCCATGTCAGCCTCTAACCTTTTCACCCTTCCTAGCAAACCGTTGCTTGGCTATGTTACCGCATTTGCTCATCCCCTCTTATAGCATTGTTAGTTGCAGGTGAAGTTGAATATTGCCCCTTGGTGGACAGGATTATGTTGGGATATCACAATATCTCTTATTTAATTAATGCATCTATATACTTGGTAAAGGGTGGAAGGCTCGGCCTTATGCCTGCTGTTTTGTTCCACTCTTACCGCCCTAGTTTCCGTCATACCGGTGTTATGTTCCTTGATTTTGCGTTCCTTACGCGGTTAGGTGATTTATGGGACCCCTTTGACAGTTCGCTTTGAATAAAACTCCTCCAGCAAGGCCCAACCTTGGTTTTACCATTTGCCTCACCTAAGCCTTTTTCCCTTGGGTTTCCGGAGCCCGAGGGTCATCTATATTTATCCCCCCAGGCCAGTGCTCATCGTGAGTGTTGGTCCAACCTGTCAGCCGCCGGTGGCCACCAGGGGAAACTCTGGGCTGGCCTACCGGAAGTTTGGACAATCTGGTGTGCCCTGAGAACGAGATATGTGCAGCTCCTATCAGGATTTGTTGGCACATTCGGGCGGCTTTGCTGGTCTTGTTTTACCATTGTCGAAATGTCTTGTAAACCGGGATTCCGAGACTGATCGGGTCTTCCTGGGAGAAGGAATATCCTTCGTTGACCGTGAGAGCTTGTGATGGGCTAAGTTGGGACACCCCTACAGGGTATAAACTTTCGAGAGCCATGCCCGTGGTTATGTGGCAGATGGGAATTTGCTAATGTCCGGTTGTAGATAACTTGACCAGATTCGAATTAAAACGCATCAACCGTGTGTGTAGCCGTGATGGTCTCTTTTCGGCGGAGTCCGGGAAGTGAAAACGGTTTTGGGTTATGCTTGACATAAGTAGGAGTTCAGGATCATTTCTTGATCATTGCTAGTTTCATGACCGTTCCGTTGCTTCTCTTCTCGCTCTTATTTGCGTATGTTAGCCATCATATCATGCTTAGTCACTGCTGCAACCTTCCTTACCCATTAAGCTTTGCTAGTCTTGATACCCATGGTAATGGGATTGCCGAGTCCTTGTGGCTCACAGATTACTACAACAACAGTTGCAGGTGCAGGTTATGCGATGATCATGACGCGAGAGCGATGTTTGCTTGTTTTGGAGTTCTTCTTTTGCTTCTTCTTCGATCAGGGGATAGGTTCCAGGTCGGCAGCCTGGGCTAGCAGGGTGGATGTCGTTTGAGTTTCTGTTTGTGTCAGGGATATACCCCGTGGTTTGACCCGGCCGGATGTATAACCCGGCCGGACTTGGCGGCTCACTAATGACCCGCCCTGACTGGATGACTCACTAATTGACCCGCCCGAGCTTGGCGACTTATGGGTGACCTGGCAAGCGGATCAGAGGAGTGACAAGACCCGGGGGCCCAAGAGGCTCAAGGCCCAGAAGGCCGGCTTACGTTATGATAGGCCGGCTTAAGAGGAAGAAAGCAAGACCCGGACTTGTATTCAACTTGTAAGAAAAGATAGACTAGTCCTAGTCCTACTAGGACTCCACATGTAACCCGCCCCTCTAACTTATATAAGGAGGGGCAGAGCTCCCCCAAAGGTGGACAAGCAGGAAGAAGCAATATCTAGGGCTAGACACAAAGGGGGAGCCGGCTTATGCGGCGACTCCCTCATGAGCATAATGAGACCTAGCCTCAAACAACATGCAGGGCTATTACCGGATGATGTTTCTCGGGGCCCGAAGCTGTCTAAACCCTTGTCTTGCGTGTTGATCCGCCCTGCGTCTCTCGTCCCACTCAACCCCTCTCAAGCTACCACATAGATGCGTTGGCCTCGCGACCAAGTCCTGTCACTAAGGACATCTGCCGTGGCAAATCCACGACAGTTGGCGCCCACAGTGGGGCCTGCGCACGGTGGTGTTGAGTTCTTGGAGGGATTCCTTTCAGGAATCAAGAAGCTTGTGACTTTCTGGATGAAGAAGAGCCAGTTTAGAGAAGATCTGCATCAAACTTCAAGTTTAATTGTTCAGATTGATAATCTATGAGATTTGGGTATAAGGAAAAGTTATGATTGGATCGGGGCGCCGCCGCTTGTGATTTGATGTTCCGCCGGTTCGGAGGTTGATTAATTTCGAGAGTGCTGCCGTGAGAAGCCAAGATGACTATGATTTTTGAAAGTGCGTGCAAACGTCTATGATTTGTTTGATGTGCGACAAACCGGCGACTGCCAAATCACGGGTTATTCTGTGTTTCCAACGGAAAGACAGACACATTCAAATCTTATAAGCAACAGGGATTCGATCAGTTACGTTGACGCGTTAATCTTGGCAATCACTGAAGCTCCTTTCTTTTTTATGTCATACCAACCACGGCTGGGAAGAGGACACGGACGAAAATCAGTCAAACTGGCCATGACACGGAAAGAAGATACAGGCTAGGGCTCCGACACCACGTCACGATTGCGCCTCTAAACTGCTGCCTCGGTGCCGCGCCGTCTCCGCGGTGGCCGAGCTCAAGCCATCGCCTCCAGGCCGGTCCAGCTACTTCCGGCGCCAATCATCTACAGCGGGCTCAGCCCTCACCCCGCGACCTCGAGTCACCAGTCCACCGCAGCTGTGGCTTGCTGCGTCGCCAGATCACCGACGACCTTATTTTTCATTTCAAACCGCCTTTGCTGCACCTTGGGAGATAGGCTGCTGTCCCGGTGTTGAACTGTGGCCGGGTCAAGTTGACCCGGCCACCCCGTCGCCACTACTTCCGAACCTGGAGTCGCCCCGTGACCCAGTTGCAGCTCACCTTACCTAGCGCTGCGCTGAACCGGCCTCGCCACCTCCGTCTCCAACCGGGCCGCGCTTCCGCTTCGTTAGACCCGCCGCGGCCCTACGTCACCTCGCGACCTCACGCCGAGCCGGACTCCCCGCAGCGCCTCAAGCCGTCTGGCCTCGTGGCCGTCTCTGTCAAAGCTTCAAGCCGGACCCGCCGCCACGCGCCTCTGTGTCCGCGCCTCTTGTCCGAATCACCGCACCTTGCTCTGTTGAAGTGCCGCAGCCCGACACGGAAAACCGCCGTTCCCTGAGCCGCCTCTGAAGCTGCCCCGCCGGGGTCAACTCTTCTCCGAGTCGCCGCTTCGCCAGCTGCCGCGGCCTTCTTCTAAACCGCCCTGGTTTATCCTCAAGATCGCGAGCTGCTTCGACCTGCCGCGGACACAGTTCACTTTCCGCTGTAGCCGGTTTGGTGCTGCTATGGGTGCCTCTCTGCTACACTAAGCCGGCCAGGGTTCAACACATCTACACTAAATCAGGTGGAGGGAGTGAAAGTAAGTGCATGGAATCCAGATGACATGTGTCAGCAGAGGGAGGCAGATGACGTTCCGTTATTTTCTTCCAGTTTAAAGGTGCTGCGTCACATTGAGTTATCCCTCCACGCACTTGACAGTCATAGCATGGGAGTATCACGACTCACGAGTGACCTTGCATGGTATTTTCAATCAAAGTGATCCATGTACAAACCTCATGTGAGACAAGAAAAGGACAGATGAGGTCAGGTTACGTGGAGGCCTGGTGCTACAAATACTAAAGCTATACAGAGCGGTACTACATCAGAAAGATCAACTGTTCGTTAAAAAAAATTAAGGAATGGTGGTTGATGCCCAGGAAGTTCAGACTGCGTGATCTTCAGAGAGTGTGTGACGCTTGTTACGACAGCCTCTATCCACTCCTAGTCTCATTGGTCAACTACAACAATACAGCCAGACCCTTTGACAACATGGATTGGAGAAGGCAGCAAAGAGACACACTACGTACTAGTGCATTACTAGTATATACGTATATTATTCCTATGGCTATCATATCAAACAGAGAAACGAGACCACAAGTCTATAACTGCTGGAATATGGCGTTCACCCAACAGATCATCAGGTGATATCCTTCTGGTTTGTTTTCATAGCACATATTAATTTTTGTGTGAACAATTACTTTGGCATGTGATATTTTTTGATGCAGGACAATTGTTCATTACAAATGAGGCGGTATATTATGGGCACGGAGCACGCGCTAGCAATGCTCTGCACTGGTGTTTCGTCTGTGTTATACCACCTAGTGAATGAACGTGAGCAACTCGCCGTCCCTGTGGTCCGGTTTACATCAGCTTGCCGGGACCGCACCCGCGATTAGCTCGCCCGTCCATGCTGGTTTACAACACCGGTGCCGATTTTCCCCGTCCGCATCGGTTTACAATGCCGCGGCCGGTTCATCTGTCCGAGCTGCCTCTGATATTGCGGTCGTGTTTACCGACCGTCTCTCGCGGCCTGGTCTATATCAACACACCGGGCCACCCTTTTTTCTGGATGAGCTATTTATTGAGTATGAGTAAGTCACTACTTGGGAAGCCCGGTTTCTTCCAACAAATTGAAGGCAAATTATCATATATTATCAGCCGTCGTCTGCACTGGATGGCTCAATGGGTAGGTGCGCAAGTCGCTGCCACTACGGTTTGGTTAACTTCAAACAACCAGTTGGAAGGAACCATTGGCCGAGTTGCTGACACGGCTCATACGGGATCATTTATAACCCGCCGCAGTCACCTCAACCTTCTGTGGATTCACATCGCGTTATCAGCGCCAATGATATACACCTTCTGCTATGGTCAAATATGGAGAATCTCAAGCCAACTCTTCGAGTCATCTTGAGACTCGAGGGCTACAATGGCATGGCTCGGCAAAATTAGCCGGTTTCAATGAATTCAAGAACTCTGGGTCATTGAAGGGAAGATAACCCGGCCCTGGAGGCTACTGCTTTATTGGCGAATATTTGAAGGCCGTCAGAAAATTTCCGGCTCAACTTGAAGATTCCGGTTTAAAATACAGCTCAAGAGACATCTTTCTCCCGCAAAGCTTTGAAGCTCTCAAAATCGGTTCAACATCTGGATCAAGGTAAATTTGTCCATTACAAAGCTTTGAGGATCTCAATATCCGGTTTAAGAATTTCCGGTTCAAAAGAATTAATCTCTCGCAAGTTCGAGATCTCAGACAAATTAATGGTTACCAAAGGGAACTTGCTGCCATGATGCACGGTTCAAAACATGGGTATCCTGCCTTACGGCTTATTTTAGTATGGTCACTTGAGGGCTTCCTGTTCAAACATAGGTCGTATTTGAACCAAAGAAAACATAGCTGTCGATACCCTTTTGATTAGAAAACTGCTGAACCTACTTGGGGGCTTCTTGATCGTATCCGAATCATAGCTCAACCCCTTTGGGAATCGACGTGGATCGTATTCGCATCAGCGTCATTAAACAACTTTTAAGGTCATTTGGGGGCTTCCTGTTTAAACATAGGCCGTATTTGAACCAAAGAGAACATAGCTGTCGATACCCACTTTGATCGGCAACGCCAATGCCACTGGGGGCTATATGATCGTATTCGAATCTTAGCTTAACCCCTTTGGAACTGTTTACTGATCGTATTCGAATCAGAAGCCTCAAAATTTTTATCTGTTTTTATACGATCGCAAGTATTTGAGTTGTCACAAATATCATATGTGCCGGCTTTTACAGACTTGAGTTATCAACTTCACTGTCCGGGTCACATAAGCCGGCGGTATCATTCAAAGGATCATAGGGATCTTGTGATCTACTTGTGTGCAAGATAAGACTATATTTGGGTGGTTACCCGCCCTGGCTTTTGACATTAAGTCGCCAGGGCATATGTTGTTTAAACTCTTTGCGGGATTTGCAGAAATATGACATATAAATGATTAAGTTCAAGCTCATTACCAAAGTTGATGCTTCCAAATGATTATTCGTTCTGGATTATTCTCAAAGGCTATAAGCCGTTGGGTTATGAAAATTCTGGCTTACAATGGAGGTGTATTCAATCGCCATCGGCCAAGAGCCGCCGGGCATTTAAACTCTGGATTTACTTATCAACAGATGAGGTATTCAAAGTCGCTTTGGCGCAATGGCTATTATTTTATGGATATGATTTATTCTACAATGGAAGGAATAGTCCCGAGTCGCTGCAGGCTTACGACCCGGCACTTGGGGGCTACATTATTCAAATTGAGGTTACATCAAATATTCAAGTCTCATGTCGCTGCAAGCTTGCACCATGACACTTGGGGGCTAATGCAAAGTCATTTTCGTTCACCTCATTGAAGACCCGACTCATCACATCGTAATGAGCCAGCCCTTGGGGGCTACCAATTGCTCCTATCAAAAATTCAAGGTACACAAGCATTAATCCATTATATTGAACGGTTCACTATTCAGTTGGTAGAGTACAAAGCTCTTAAACTTGTGGACGTGGGTTCAAGCCCTATGGTGGAGATTATATTATATGATGTTATTATCAATTATATACAAAGTCCCAGCTCAGTATTATCTTACTAAGCCGGCCCTTGGGGGCTACACATTGCTGTTCAAGTTTACATGGTTATATTTACAAAGTCCCTGCTCATTATTGCATAATGACCCGACCTTTGGGGGCTACACTGGTTGAAGTTTTTTACGAGCATAAGATAATTTCATGTCCCAGGTTGCTGCAAGCATGACAACCCGACACTTGGGGGCTACATATATGGGGTATTCAGTTTTTACTAGTGACTGAGATGAACATGGGTTTCTTCAAAGTGGCAGTAATTATATGGAAACAAGTCTCAAATCATCACTTTGTTCTGTTCAAGACTTGGGGGCTACAGGTAATATGGATATAAGGGAGAACTATCCTCCAATTTTCAGTTTTGAGCAAACCAGATTGTCGCGGCATCACCAATCATTATGACCCAGTGGCTGCAACAATCATAACCCGGCGTCATCAGTAATCATGAACCGGCATCGGAAACAATCATGAACCGGCGTTGGGAACAATCATGACTAGGAATTATCAGTTTTTGTAACCCGGTGATTTTGGAAATCAGAGATCGGCAAGTTCTATATTTTCAAACCGGCTGAATATCATATGAGTATTTCAAGACCAATATTTCTTAAGCCGATGTTTTGGAAGACGATTCAAGTGGATTATTCTTCACAATATCTCTCTATGGGACACCAACATCAGCAATTTGAGTATGAAGATGGTTTATTGACCCAGATTTTTTAGAAGGAGGAAATGACAAGGACTTAAGGATGATCAAGTGCCGGTTTACAAGAATATTAACCCGGAGTACAGCCTATCAATTTTGTTCTTGTATTTATTTTGCAGCATAAGTTTACCATGGATAAATCCAAGCTAAACTGGGGGCTAATGTCAGGGATATACCCCGCGGTATGACCCGGCCGGATGTATAACCCGGCCGGACTTGGCGGCTCACTAATGACCCGCCCTGACTGGACGACTCACTAAGTGACCCGCCCGAGCCTGGCGACTTATGGGTGACCTGGCAAGCGGATCAGAGGAGCGACAAGACCCGGGGGCCCAAGAGGCTCAAGGCCCATAAGGCCGGCTTACGTTATGATAGGCCGGCTTAAGAGGAAGAAAGCAAGACCCGGACTTGTATTCAACTTGTAAGAAAAGATAGACTAGTCCTAGTCCTACTAGGACTCCACATGTAACCCGCCCCTCTAACTTATATAAGGAGGGGCAGGGCTCCCCCAAAGGGGGACAAGCAGCAAGAAGCAATATCTAGGGCTAGACACAAAGGGGGAGCCGGCTTATGCGGCGACTCCCTCATGAGCATAATGAGACCTAGCCTCAAACAACATGTAGGGCTATTACCAGATGATGTTTCCCGGGGCCCGAAGCTGTCTAAACCCTTGTCTTGCGTGTTGATCCGCCCTGCGTCTCTCGTACCACTCAACCCCTCTCAAGCTACCACATAGATGCGTTGGCTACGCGACTAAGTCCTGTCACTAAGGACATCTGCCGTGACAAATCCACGATAGTTTGTGTTTCATCCGTAGTCGGATGTTGCTCTTATGTATTGTGATGTTGTATTCATGTGGCATTGTATGCCTATTGGATGTATCCCCAACTATTATGTAATGGTACGATGTAATGATATCCACCTTGCAAAAGCGTCTCCAATATGCGCTTCTATCCTTAGTGGGACCTTCGAGTCACTTTAGGATAGGGTTGCATATTGGGCGTGACAAATTGGTATCATAGCCTCGACCGACCATAGGAGCCCCCTTGATTGATCGTGTAGTTTGGCCATTGTGGAGTCTTGAAGAAAACTGTTTTCGGAGTCTAGTTATATCGGAGAGTAGGAATTATTTTTACTCCTCAGCCCCTTCGTCGCTCTCGTGAGGAATCTTGACGTAGGTGTTTTGAATTACTCCTCTTCCCTTTCAAATTTTCTTTAGGATCATGCAGTTGGTTTTTCGATTGTTGGTTCTCAGCTCTTTGCATCCGGTGCATTTCTCGTCAAGTTGACTCGAGCCTCTTCATCGTTGCCAAGTACAATCCTCAGTTCTTTCTCAGCGACGAGGTTTTCCCCGTCCTCAGTTGTCTTCTTTTCCCACCCGCCCACCCCCTTTTCTCCTTGGAGCCGGAGTCCGTAATCGAGTATCCATCCTACTCGTGCGAAGCCTTTGCTTTCTTTCAACTGGTGTTTCCTCTTGAAGTTATTCGTAGATTTTTCCCCCTTCCAAGTTGCCTTTGTTTTCCCTCCCTCCCACCCTTCTTCTTCCCGAAGCCTGAGTCTCTTTCGACCATCAATTTCATTCGTGCGGAGCCTCTTCAGTCTTTTGTCAATTGTTTCAACCGGTGAATTCTCTTTTGTTTGACATTCTTCATCTCTTTTTCTTCTCCGGTGGATTCAATTCCAATTTTCGGTAGTGATTATATTCTTTCCCTCGGCTCAAGTGTTTTCCCTGCTTGTTTGCCTCTCGTCAGTTTATCCTTCCGGAGTGCTCAAGACATCTAAGGAGATTCTTCTGTGTTCGAATTAATTCGAGGTTATCACCTCATTCAAATATTTCAATTGTTCTGGTGCATCATCTATCTCTTCAACAATCCCTTTCCAACGGTGTTTTTCTCTTTAGTGGGCCCTAACACACAGGTCTTTTCCCAGGATCTTACCTGACTCTTCTAATTCTCCTGGAGTTATTCTCAAATTCTTTTCAAGTGTGACGTAAGAATGAATTTCATCAGTCACACGCCTTTTCAAGATCAATTTCAATTCTTTTCATTGCTGATTCAACCTTTGCTCTTCTCATTCTCCCGGAGTATCTCAGTAATTTTGGTGGTGTTTCTCGTCGTCATTTGAAGACCGAAGAAGATTTTTTCTCTTAAATCTTGTCCGTTCTCCCGAAGATTCATGTCGTTAGCTTGATGCTATCCGCTCAAATTGTTTCTAGCCGTGCAATTCTTTTTCATCCATCCGAAGTATTTCAGGAGTTGCTTTCCTCTCGATCATCCAGAGGTCATCTTTTCGGAATATTTCTTCGTTTTAAGTTTTCAGCTTCGTTCTCTCAATTATTCTATATCTGTGCCCCTTCGGTTGTCTCACTATTCTTCCGGTGCTTCGTTCAAGTATTCTTCAATCAGTTTGCGATCTCTTCATTCTCTTGTCTCTAAATTCCCTCAAGTATCTTCGTGCTTGATCTAATTCTTCCCGGCGACTCTTTCTCTTTTCTTCGTTCATTTTCATTTCTAACGGTCTTCGTTCAACATTCCTATTCCTTGTCGGCATATCAATTAATTCGTTCGTTCTTTTAAATCCTACTAATGGTTCATGAAGACCTTCTCAAGTTTGCGATATGTCACTTCTCCATCCTTTTCAAGAAGAATAAGTAGTATGCAAAATCCATTGCTTGTCATCAATTTAATTTGATGAAGGATAAGCATACAATAAATCTTATTCTTATTTCCTCAAAGTGATTAATCCCTTTTCTTCGGAGTTTGTTCTTAATGAATAAATTCTAGTTCCAAGTGTTTACATCTTTTCTTTTCCGGAGTTCAAATTTCCTAGGCCATTTCGTCGGAACCTCCATCTAAATCACCGCAAGCTTTAATCTTATTCTTTCATCCTTCATTCTATCTCATCATCCGTTTTGTCACCGGAGTTCTTCATGGTGGTTCTTCATGATTTAATTCATTCTTCAAGAGTTCATCAAGATTCTTGTTGGTGGAGTTCAAGTATCTTTTCTTCTCGCGTCTTGAAGTGCAATTAATTCTCTGTATTATTCTGAAGTGGAGTTTTGCATTTTCTTCGTTCCGCTCAGCTATTCAGACTTTTGGTTGTGGTATAATTTCACCTCAAATTTTGAGTTGTTTTTGATAAGTCCACATCAAGCTTATTCTTTTGTTGTTGATTTTCTCAACAACTCCGTTCAATACTTCCTTCTAAGGAGGCTATCAAATTCATTGGAAGTTGTTCTTCTCTCATCCGTTCTTTTCATTCCACTCTTTCAGTTCTTCTAGAGGCATTGCGTTGTTCCATCTTGTCAAGATCATGTCCTATTCTTTCCATTTTTAGCCGGAGTGCTGCCCAAATTCTTTCGTGCCTTTTTTTCTACCTTGTCTAACCGGAGTGGTTTCAGAGTCTATCTTATTCGTTGAGTTTTTGATTCTTGTCATATTTGCCATTCCTCTTCTCTATCCGAGTGATCTCGACTTTGTTCATCTTCTCTCTTGCGTTCTTGTTTCATCTCTTCCTCTTTGTCTTCCGTCTCGTTCCTAAGATCTCGGGACGAGATCTCTTGTTAGTGGAGGAGAGTTGTAACGCCCCGGATTCGATGCGCCAGGCGTCTTCTAGCTATTCGTCGTTGTTGCCATGTCATTTGCTTGCGTGTTGCATTTTGCCATGTCATCATCTGCATGTTTTTCAAAACTTGCATCCATTCGGGTTCCCCCGGTTCTCTCCGTTGTCCGTTCTGAGCACAGCCACACTCGCACGCGCCCGTCGCACCTCTCAGACCTCGTTTCATGAGTGGCATAAAAATGTTCTTGAAATGGGATGAAACTTAGCGTGCGGTATTGTTTTAGAGTAGGTAGACCGCCTATCAATTTTTGTCGCATTCGGAGTCCGTTTGACGCCCCAACGGTTAACCGCAGCCCGAAACCCCTCTCTCTTTGCAGCCCAGGCCCTCTTCACCACAGCCCATGAGCCCATCAAAACCCCCTCCATGCTCTCGGTCATCGGATCGTGATCGTGTGGGCGAAACAGCATTCTATTTGGACTCCCCTAGCTCCCTCCACCTATAAAAATGCCCCTCCCCCTCCATTTTCGGGTCCAAACCCTAGCCCTTCTCCCCTCACGCCGCCGGACATGTCTGCTCCCTCGCCGGACACGTTTGCCCCGCCGCCTCCAACCAACTAGCATCCGCCACGTGTCCCCGCCATCGTCTCCACCGCGCCTCCACCGCACGGGCCCGCCGGAGCCCATCCGTGGCCCACCCCGGGCCGATCTGGGCCCAGGCGCCCGCAGCCGCCGCCGCCTCCTCCCGAGCGCCGCCCGCTCCACCGCCCGCCGTGCGCCTCCCGCTCTAGATCCCTGTCGACCCCGCCGCCTCAGTCCTCCGCCGCCGGAGCGCGTGCCCGCGCCGCCGCCGGCGCCCTCGCCAGGCCAGAGCCCCACCGCGCGCCTCCTCCAACCGCGCGGCGCCACGTTGCCCTCGCCCGCGCCCCACTTTGCCGCCTCCACCACGGGCCCGTGAAGCCTGACCGCGACCCTCCCGGCCTGCCCGCGCCTGTCCCGCCGCCGCAACGCTCCGCAGGCGCGCCCGCGGCCGCCGCCCTAAGCGCCGCCCCGCGCCCGCCACCGGCGAGCGTCCCCGCTGGCCGCTTCGTGCGCCGCTGCCTTGCCTCCGCGCGTCGCGCCCGATCGCCCTCCACCGGCGAGCATCCCCGCCGCCTTCAGTCGCCCGTGCCTCGCGGGTCAGCCGCTGCCGCCGCCCCGGGCTTCCTCAGCGTCCCCGCACCTCCCCGTCGTCGCGGGAGCTCGCCAGAGCCACCCCGCCACTCGCCGGAGTCTTCTCCGGCCAGATCCACCGAAGGATGGAACAGATCCACCACCTAACTAAACCAAACGGCGCCCCGATCCCGGATCTCCTTGTCCCGGAACCCCTCCGTCCATTTTTCCCCGGGGTGAGATTTCTGCCAAGTCCCAGATTTTCAACATCATGTGCATATGTTTGACATGCCATAACTTCATGTGTGCCACTCCGTTTTGTGCATGTAATATATAAGAATGTTCATTGTGATATGCTCTTCATTTTGTTCTATTGTTCCATGCTTGTTTGAGTCCATCTTGTTGCCCCAATCATCGTTGCAAGAGTGCTATATGATGTTAACTGCTGCCTGTTAACAGAACTTGGTGATTTGTCTTTTTCATTGTATTTTGTGTGTACATCCTATGAGTTTGATGTCTACATGAGTTTTGAGCTACATCATGCCATCTTTACAGTGGTGCAATCCATGTATTTTTGTGATTCTTGTAGTGAGTAGGGTACTTGCTGTTACTGTTTTGCTAGGCTGAAACTGTTATACCATGATGCTTTGTAAACCTGCTGCTACCAGTCATTATATGCATAATCTGGAGATGTTAACTAACGATGTTCTGTTATAAATGTCATGCTCTATCCATCCATGCCCCTGGTTGTATTTATAGCTTGCTGTAGATTGTCCATATCATGCTCCAAACTTGCTAAATAATGTTGCTGTCAGCCTGTTAACACTAAGTTCAGTTTTGCCATGTGTTTCGCTAGTGATCCATGCACCCTATGAACTTGCTCTTGCCATGCTTAGCTTCATAAATATGTCATATTACTGTTGGTTGACTTAAAATGCTATTAAATGCTATGTGGAGAGCGGTACAAGCTCACCAACATGCCTACTTACCGTTGTTCCTGCCAGGTCTGAATCTGTCATATCACTTGCCATGTTTGCATGGATCCAACCATCTTTTCTGTTGATCTTTGGAATTAGTTCAGTAAGGGAGTTTTGTTCTTTGTCTTTAGTGTTAGCATGCCATTCCTTTGTTTTCCATGATAAGTTCTTGTAGCATGTTGTTTGATAGCTCTAAACATTGCAACCTGATGTTATTTGTGCCATGCTCAGTGAATTTCTGCTAACTCTGTGAAACTGTTATTTGCAATCTTGCCATGTCCTTTTGAGAATGTTATAGTGTTTTATGGAGATAGATCAGTGTTCATGTTTTGTTATGCTTCATATGTACATCATTCCCATGCCTTTGGTTTTCATGTTGAGGTGCCGTAGCATATTGTTTTGATGCTTGCTAGATGCCTAGTTGCTGTTTTGGACAACTTGTCCTTTAAACTTGTTTTATGTGTATGTGTTGAACCGTTGCTCCGTTTGGAGCGTGCTCTATATGAAACTTGCTTGATTTTGCATGAAGTTTCATATTATCATGTTGTATACATGTTTTGAGAGTGTTTTCTTGATGTTTGTATGCATTTTGCATCAATGCCATGTTTAACTTGTTTTGCTCATATCTTCTAGGCCGTAGCTCCGAATTAATTGAACTTTATATGTAACTTGACTAGAATTTCGTGTAGATCCTCTTGGTGCGTCTTAACTTGCTGTTTAACAACTTGAACATAAGGCTTATTCAGATCTGGACCAATTTCAAAACTTGCATATGAGGACCTACCGGATTTGTTATATGTTGTTTCCGGCCTCATTGAAACTTGCTTTGTTGTGTTGATCTTGTATGCATCATCTCTTGCCATGAGTAGCCTCATATAGACTTTGTCATGCATCATGTTTGGTTGCGCATGATGCCATGTCTGTGTGTTGTGTGTTTACCTTGTTGTTTGCTTCTTTCCGGTTGTGCTCCTTCTCGTTAGTTCCTGTTTCATTGCGATCGTGAGGATTCGTTCGTCTACGCTTGGTTCATCTTCGTGGCTTCATATTTTTCATGGACTCGTTCTTCTTCCTTGCGGGATTTCAGGCAAGATGACTGTTACCTTGGATCTCACTACTATCATTGCTATGCTAGTTGCTTCGTTCTTTCGCTGTGCTGCGCTACCTATCACTTGTTCTTCAAGCCTCCCAATTTGCCATGTCAGCCTCTAATCTTTTCACCCTTCCTAGCAAATCGTTGCTTGGCTATGTTACCACATTTGCTCAGCCCCTCTTATAGCGTTGTTAGTTGCAGGTGAAGTTGAAGATTGCCCCATGGTGGACAGGATTATGTTGGGATATCACAATATCTCTTATTTAATTAATGCATCTATATACTTGGTAAAGGGTGGAAGGCTCGGCCTTATGCCTGGTGTTTTGTTCCACTCTTGCCGCCCTAGTTTCCGTCATACCAGTGTTATGTTCCTTGATTTTGCGTTCCTTACGCAGTTGGGTGATTTATGGGACACCCTTGACAGTTTGCTTTGAATAAAACTCCTCCAGCACGGCCCAACCTTGGTTTTACCATTTGCCTCACCTAAGAATTTTTCCCTTGGGTTTCGGGAGCCCGAGGGTCATCTTTATTTACCCCCCCCCCCCGGGCCAGTGCTCGTCGTGAGTGTTGGTCCAACCTCTCAGCCGCCGGTGGCCACCAGGGGCAACTCTGGGCTGGCCTACCAGAAGTTTGGACAATCCGATGTGCCCTGAGAACAAGATATGTGCAGCTCCTATCAAGATTTGTCGGCACATTCGGGCGGCTTTGCTGGTCTTGTTTTACCATTGTCGAAATGTCTTGTAAACCGGGATTCCGAGACTGATCGGGTCTTCCTGGGAGAAGGAATATCCTTCGTTGACCATGAGAGCTTGTGATGGGCTAAGTTGGGACACCCCTGCAGGGTATAAACTTTCGAGAGCCATGCCCATGGTTATGTGGCAGATGGGAATTTGTTAATGTCTGGTTGTAGATAGCTTAACACTAGATTCGAATTAAAATGAATCAACCTTGTGTGTAGCCATGATGATCTCTTTTCGGCGGTGTCCGGGAAGTGAACATGGTTTTGGGTTATGTTTGACGTAAGTAGGAGTTCAAGATCACTTCTTGATCATTGCTAGTTTCACGATCGTTCCGTTGCTTCTCTTCTCGCTCTTATTTGCGTATGTTAGCCACCATATCATGCTTAGTCGCTGCTGCAACCTCGCCACTTTACCCCTTCCTTACCCATTAAGTTTTGCTAGTCTTGATACCCATGGTAATGAGATTGCTGAGTCCTCGTGGCTCATAGATTACTACAACAACAGTTGCAGGTGCAGGTTATGCGACGATCATGACGCGAAAGCGATGTTTGCTTGTTTTGGAGTTCTTCTTCTACTTCTTCTTCGATCAGGGGATAGATTCCAAGTCGGCAGCCTGGGCTAGCAGGGTGGATGTCGTTTGAGTTTCTATTTGTGTTTCATCCGTAGTCGGATGTTGCTCTTATGTATTGTTATGTTGTATTCGTGTGGCATTGTATGCCTATTGGATGTATCAACAACTGTTATGTAATGCTATGATGTAATGATATCCACCCTGCAAAAGTGTCTCCAATATGCGCTTTTATCCTTAGTGGGACCTTCGAGTCACTTTACGGTAGGGTCGCATATTGGGCGTGACAGCCGTTTAGGTCATATTGGTGTAAAGCGCATGAAGAAACCTCATGCTGATGGATTTTTGGAATCACTTGATTATGAATCTTTTGATACTTATGAACCATGCCTTAGGGGCAAGATGACTAAAACTTCATTCTCCAGATGAGCTAATGACTTATTGGAAATAATACATACCAATGTATGTGGTCCGATGAGTGTTGAGGCTCGCGATGGTATCGTTATTTTCTAACCTTCACAGATGATTTGAGTAGATATGGGTATATCTACTTAATGAAACACAAATCTGAAACATTTGAAAAGTTGAAAGAATTTCAGAGTGAAGTAGAGAATCATCGTAACAAGAAAATAGAGTTTCTATGATCTGATTGTGGAGGTGAATATCTGAGTTACGAGTTTGGCCTTCATTTGAAACAATGTGGAATTCTTTCACAACTCACGCCACCTGGAACACCATAGCGTAATAGTGTGTCCAAATGTCGTAATCATACTTTATTAGATATATGGTGCATTCTACGATGTCTCTTACCAATTTGCCTTTATCATTTTGGGGTTATGCATTAGAGACAGCTGCATTCACATTAAATAGGGCACCATCTAAATCCGTTGAGATGACACTGTATGAACTATGTTTTGGCAAGAAACCTGAGCTGTCATTTCTTAAAGTTTGGGGATGGGACGTTTATATCAAAAGGCTTTAGCCTGATAAGCTTGAAACCAAACTAGAGATGTGCATCTTCATAAGATACCGTAAAGAAACTATTGGGTACACCTTCTACCACAGATCCGAAGGCAAGATCTTTGTTACCAAGAATGTGTCCTTTCTAGAGAAGGAGTTTCTTTTGAAAGAGGTGAGTGGGAGTAAAGTAGAACTTGATGAGTAGTTGTACCTTATCTCGAATTGTAAGGTAGCTCACCAGGGAAACATGTTTCCGGGATGCGTACACCAACTAGAGAGGAAGCTAATGATGATGATCATGAAACTTCAGATCAAGTGACTACTGAACTTCGTAGGTCAATCAGAACATGTTCTGCACCAGAGTGGTAATCCTATCCTGGAAGTCATGTTGTTAGACAAAAGCGAACCTACGAACTATGAAGAAGCTATGATGAGCCCAAATTCCGATAAATGGCTTGACGGCATGAAATGTGAGATAGGATCCATGTATGAGAACAAAGTGTGGACTTTGCTGGACTTGCTCGATGATCGGCAGGTCATTGAAAACAAATGGCTCTTCAAGAGGAAGACGAACGCTGATGGTAATATCACTATTTACAAAGGTTGACTTGTCGTGAAAGGTTTTCGAAAAGTTCAAGGGGTTGACTATGATAAGACTTTCTCACCCGTAGCGATGCTTAAGTCTGTCCGAATCCTGTTAGCAATTGCCGCATTTTATGATTATGAAATCTAGCAAATGGATGCCAAAACTGCATTCTTTAACGAGTTTCTTAAAGAAGAGTTGTATATGATACAACCAGAAGTTTTTTTCGATCCTAAAGGTGCTAACATAGTGTGCAAGCTCCAGTGATCCATCTATGGACTAGTGCAAGCATCTCGGAGTTGGAATATACGCTTTGATGAGGTGATCAAAGCATACGTGTTTTATACAGACTTACGATGAAGCCTGTATTTACAAGAAAGTGAGTAGGAGCTATGTAGCATTTCTGATATTGCATGTGAATGACATATTGTTTATTGGAAAAGATGTAGAATTTCTAGATAGTATAAAAGGATACTTGAATAAGAATTTTTTCAATGAAAAACCTCGGTGAAGCTACATACATATTGGGCATCAAGATCTATAGGGATAGATCGAGACACTTAATAGGAGTTTCACAAAGCACATACCTTGGCACAAGTTTTGAATATGTTCAAAGTGGATCAGTCAAAGAAAGGGTTCTTGCATGTGTTGCAAGGCGAGAAGTTGAGTAAGACTCAAAGCCCGACCATGACAGAAGATAGAGAGAAAATGAAAGTCATTCCCTATGCCTCAGCCATAGGTTCTATAAAGTATGCCATGCTATGTACCAGACCAGTTGTGTGCCTTGCATGAGTTTGGCAAGGGGGTACGATAGTGATCCAAGACTGGATCACTGGACATCGGTCAAAATTATCCTTAGTTACGTAAGAGAACTAAGGAAATGTTTCTTGGTTATGGAGGTGATAAAGAGTTCATTGTAAAGGGTTATGTCGATGCAAGCTTTAACACTAATCCAGATGACTCTGAGTCTCAATCTGGATACATATTGAACGTGGGAACAGTTAGCTAGAGTAGCTCTATGCAGAGCATTGTAGACATATACATTTGCAAAGTACAGACATATCTGAATGTTGCAGACCCGTTGACTAAAACCTCTCTCACACGCAAAACGTGATCACACTCTAGTAAAATCTTTGGGTGTTAATCACATGACGTTGTGAACTAGATTAGTGACTCTAGTAAACTCTTTGGGTGTTAGTCACATGGCGATGTGAACTTTGGGTGTTAATTAGATGACGTTGTGAACTAGATTATTAACTCTAGTGCAAGTGGGAGACTGATGGAAATATGCCCTAGAGGCAATAACAAAATGGTTATTATTATATTTCCTTAATTATGATAAATGTTTATTATTCATGCTAGAATTGTATTGACCCGAAACTTAAATACGTGTGTAGATATATAAACAAATACCGTGTCCCTAGTGAGCCTCTACTAGACTAGCTCGTTGATCAAAGATGGTTAAGGTTTCCTAACCATAGACATGAGTTTTCATTTGATAACGATATCACATCATTAGGAGAATGATGTGATGGACAAGACCCATCCGTTAGCTTAGCATATGATCGTTCAGTTTATTGCTATTGGTTTCTTAATGTCAAATACATGTTCCTTCGACTGTGAGATCACGCAACTCCTGGATACCGGAGGAATACCTTGTGTGCTATGAAACATCACAACATAACTGGGTGATCACAAAGATGCTCTACAGGTATCTCCGAAGGTGTCTACTGAGTTGGCGTGAATCAAGATTGGGATTTGTCACTCCCTGTATTGGAGAGGTATCTCTGGGCCCTCTCAGTAATAAACATCACAAGAAGCATGCAAGCAAAGTGATTAATGAGTTAGTTGCAAGATGATGTATTACGTAGTGAGTAAATAGACTTAATGGTAACGAGATTGAACTAGGTATAGAGATACCGACGATCGAATATCGGGCAAGTAACATACCGACAGAGAAAGGGAATTACGTATGTTGTCATAAAGGTTCAACAGATAAAAGATCTTTGTGGAATATGTAGGAATCAATATGGTCATCCAGGTTCCGCTATTAGTTATTGGCCAGAGAGTTGTCTCGATCATGACTACATAATTCCCGAACCCGTAGGGTCGCACGCTTAACGTTCCTTGACGCTAGTGTAGTATTGGGTTATTTGATGAGTGGTAAACAAATGTTGTTAGAAGTTGCGGATGAGATCCCGAATGTCACGGGGAGTCTCGAAATGGTCGACAGGTAAATATTTATATATGGGAAGTCATATTTTGGGTTCCGGAAAAAGGTTCGGTTTTTTCGGTATTGTACCGGGAAGCCTCCAGAAGGTTCCAGAGGATTCCAGAGGAGTTTGGAAGTCCACAATTGGGTCCACCATGACCCAGGGGCTAGCATGGGATGCGGGGAGGCGCGCTGGCATTATTAGGCTAGGCGCACCAAGTCCTCAATGGCCCATGTGGCTTGGGAAGGCAAAAAAAGGAAGGAGTCCTAGTAGGAATAGGATTGGACTTGGAGTCCAAGTCCTCTCCCACTTACCTACGCCCTAGGGATTGGAGGGGCTGTTACCCACACCCCTACACCTATATATAGAGGGGAGGGGGCACCCCAGGAGGACACACCAAGCCCTTGGCGCCCCTCTCTCTCCCGTTACTCCGTAGTTCCACCGCCTCGTCCCGATGATGCTTAGCGAAGCGCTATCGATGCTCCACCACCACCATCACCACAACGTCGTCGTGTTGGTTGTGATCCCATCTACTTCTCCTCTCATTCTTGCTGGATCAAGAAGGAGGAGATGCCATTGATCCGCACGTTTGCTAAACTTGAAGGTGCCGTCTGTTCGGCACTAGATCGGTTGGATCGTGATCGGATCGCGAAGAGTATGACTGCATCAACCACGTGATAAACGCTTCTGCTTAGCGATTTACAAGGGTATGTAGATGCTCTCCCCCTCTCATAGCTATGCATCTCCATGGATAGATATTGCGTGTGCGTAGATTTTTTCTTGTTTTCCATGCTTATATTCCCCAACACAACCTTCCAATAATTAACGGGCGGCGTAGTGAAGGCGCCACCGCCGCGCGCCCCACCCCCTCCCGCCACACGTCCACACTGCTACCGCCTGCTCACCTCCCACTCACCAATATAAAAGCCGCCCTCCCTCGCCATTGGCCGTACACTTGCTCGCCACAACCTCTCTCTCTCTCTCTCTCTCCCTCTCTCTCTCTCTCTCACCGCCGACGCCCCTCTCTTCTTCGCCATCGACACCCTCTCTCTCCGTGTCTATAGCCGCGAGCATGGCCAAGCGCTTCCCCAGGAACGGAGTGGCAGCCAACGGCTTCGGCCACTGCCACCTGCACGAGGCGGAGGCTTGCCTCCTTTGCAAGGCGGACTACCCGGCGCTACCCGACATGCGGGTGCCGGTGTCGTGGAGGCTCAGCGCCAGCAGAGTCCCGGTGCCGCCGCTGCTGACTGGTGCTGAACGACACACCAAGATCGCGTGGAACCGGTCGTCAGTGCCGGAGGAGGCATGACAGCAGCCGAGGTACGCCCCCGACAACCGCAATGTATGGACGGCGTACTTCGAGTGCCACCACGAAGACCAACTCAGGTCCACAAATGGCGCCCTGGCATCCCGCAGCCGCCACAACTCTGAGGGCCAGCGGAAATGGTGGGGCATCCCCGAGCGCACTCTCGAGGCTGTCCTCATGCACATTGAGGGCGGCAACTTGTCGCGGATGGAGTATCCGACGCTGTCCTTCTAGTGCCGGAGCGGCGCCTCGTGGCAGCCGAGGCACATGGCCAGCATGTCTTCTTCGTCCTACGGCTCCCACTCCTCTGGCACATGGATGCCACTCGACGCCTTGAAGGCCGAGACCCAAGATACGTGGGAGCACCGTCGTAGCGGCACCCTTGTCATAAACAAGGGCCACAACCGCCAACCTTCGCCCCTCTCGCGACCATCTTCGCCTCGTGTAACGCCCTGAATCCGATATGTCAGGTGTCTTCCAGTCATTCGTTGTTGTTGCCATGTCATTCGCTTGCGTGTTGCACTTTGCCATGTCATCATGCGCATTTCATCTACATGTTTTTCAAAACTTGCATCCGTTCGGGTTTGAAAGTGCAACTAATCCCCGGGTGGTTTTGGTAATTAATAACAACATATATATCATTGAACTAATAGTTTCTTGAGAATCATTTCATAAAGTTCAGTGATATGGGTATGGCAAGGACTGAAGAAGTGGATCCCTCAAAATGCTAAGGCAAGCATTGGCAAAAGCTCAAGACTCCATTTTTGGTTTAGTGATCCAAGATCACATTGAGTCTATAGGAAAGCCAATACTATTAAAAGGGGATGAGGTTATGATAATGATCTGGTTGCTCAAAGTGCTTAGTGATACATCTCCTAAACTATCAGCAACTCTCACTTCCATAATACACTCATAAGTAATCTCGGTCCCACCGATTTTCCAAACCCAGTCACACCGAGATGAACCACCTCAGCCATATAGCCAAACCCTAGAATTCTCGGATTTTCTGATTCTGAACTCGGTCTCACCGAAACTTGAGCTGCCAAGCTTCTGTAACCTTCTGTCATCAAATTGGTGTCACCGAGATGATGAAGTCGGTCCCACCGAGATTGGCAAGCTCTTGTCTTTGGACGAATCGGACTCACCGAGTTTGTATTTTCGGTCCCACCGAAAATCCCAACGTTCACATGATTTGAACTTTCGGTCTCACCGAGTTGTCAACTTCGGTCTGACCGAGATTGGTCAAATGTGTGTAACGGTTGGATTTTGTGTGGAGGCTATAAATACCCCTCCACCCCCTCTTCATTCGTGGAGAGAGCCATCAGAAAGAACTACCACTCCTACCTTACATTTCTGAGAAGAAAACTACCTACCCTTGTGTTGAGATCAAGTAGCTCCACTCCCACCATATGAAACTTGATTTCTAGCCTTCCCAAGTTTCTTTCCACTCAATCCTTTCTTCCACCACAGCCAAATCAGTGAGGAGAGTTGAGTGTTGGGGAGATTATCATTTGAAGCACAAGAGCAAGGAGTTCATCATCATCAACACCATCTATTACCTTTTGGAGGGTGGTGCCTCCTAGATTGGTTAGGTGTCGCTTGGGAGCCTCCGTCGAGATGTGGAGTTGAACCAAGAAGTTTGTAAGGGCAAGGAGATCGCCTACTTCGTGAAGATCTACCCCGAGTAAGGCTAGCCCTCCGTGGGCGTAGGCCATGATGGCATAGACAAGGTTGCTTCTTCGTGGACCCTTCGTGGGTGGAGCCCTCCGTGGACTCTCGCAGCCGTTACCCTCCGTGGGTTGAAGTCTCCATCAACGTGGATTGACGATAGCACCACCTATCGGAACCACGAGAAAAAATCTCCGTGTCTCCAAATTGCGTCTGCTCTTCTCCACCTCTCTTTACTACATGTGCAATTTACTTTCCGCTGCCTATACTCTAGAATTGCATGTGTAGGGTGATACTTGACTTGATCATCATTGTGAACTTGCCAAAAACTTGTCTTTATCAAAAGGCTGAACTTTTATATTCTCAAGTAGTCTAATCACCCCCCTCTAGACATACTTTCGATCCTACAAGTGGTATCAGAGCTTTGGTCTCCATTGTATTGGTTTCCATTGCATTGGACTCCATAAGCTTGGTTTCACAACCTAGGAGAGTATGGCGTCTAGTGAGGGTAATTTTCGTAGAGGTCCTTACTTTGATGGTACAAATTTTGCTAGTTGGAAGCATAAAATGAAAATGCATATTCTTGGTCATAACCCAGCCGCATGGGGCATTATTTGTGTTGGTTTGCAAGGTGAGTTCTTCGAGGAAGGAAAAGTTCCGGATCGCGAAGCTACAACGGATGAATTGCGGATGTTGCAAAACAATGCTCAAGCTTGTGACATTCTATTCAATGCTTTGTGTCCCGAGGAGTTCAACAAAATCAGCCGTCTTGAGAATGCAAAAGAGATTTGGGATACTTTGGTTGAAATGCACGAAGGTACCGAGTCCGTGAAGGAATCAACGCTAGATATTCTTCAAGGTCAACTTGACAAGTTCAAGATGAAGGATGGTGAAGGAGTCGCTGAAATGTACTCTAGGCTTGCTCTCATCACAAATGAGATTGCCAGCTTAGGAAGCGAAGAAATGACCGACCGATTCATCATCAAAAAGATTCTCAGAGCTTTGGATGGAAAGTATGACACCATGTGCACTTTGATCCAAATGATGCCAAACTACAAGAATCTCAAGCCAACCGAAGTCATTGGAAGAATTGTTGCTCATGAGATGACACTTAAGGATAAGGAAGAGCTTCACAACAAGTCAAGTGGTGCTTACAAAGCTACAAGTAATGCTCCCACAACCTCAAGTGACAAGTTAGTTTCCAATGAAGAGATAAACCTAATGGTCAAGAACTTCAACAAATTCTACAAGAATAGAGGCAAAGAGAGAAGCTCAAAGTCTAGATCATATGATGAAAAGAGATCTTCTAGTCATGACCGAAACTGCTACAATTGTGGAAGACCCGGACACTACTCAAATGAGTGTACGGCTCCCCACAAGAGAAGAGAAGAATCTCCAAGAAGAAGAAGCTCAAGAGATGAGTCACCTCGGAAAGAGAGAAGGAGCAGAGATGATCGTTATGAACGAAGACCCTCTCGGAGAAGCAAGGATTCGGAGAGGAAAGACAAGTCATCAAGGAGCTACACAAGAAGAAAACATCAAGCTCATGTAGGTGAATGGGTCTCCGGCTCCGACTCCGACAATTATTCCGAAAGAAGCTATCACTCCAACTCCGACTACAGTCAAGATGAAGGTGTTGCCGGTCTTGCTCTCGTGTCCTAAAACTCCAACTCCTATGACTTATTTGATTCACCAAATGAGGGAATTGGAAGATGCTTCATGGCTAAAGGCCCCAAGGTATCACACCCTGAATTCATTGACTTTGATAGTGATGAGGATGACTTGCTTGGTGAAGATGAGCTTTTACATGACAAATCTAGTGAGCCTAGTAATGATGGACATGCTAGTAGTCTTTATAGTCGAGAAGAGTCGAATGACAATGCTATGAAGGAGATTGAGCGTCTAACTAAAGAACTAAACACTCTTAAGTTAGCTCATGAAACAACTCAAGAAGATCATAGAGAGCTCCTAAGATCTCATGAGAAGCTACGCTTTGAGAAGCTCAATCTAGAGCAAGAACATGAGTTCCTAAAAGCAATCAATGACGATCTTCGAAAGAAGAGTTCTTCATATCTTGCCAAACGACTTCTCTTGTCTAATTTCTTGCCACCTATTAAAACTAAGCATGACAAGCATAAGAAAAATTCTTCATCTAGAAGCAACAATATTGGTTCTAGTAGTTCTCTTGATTCCACTAACAATGTTTCAAGCCAAGTTACACTTGAGCAAGAAAATAGTTTATTGAAAGGGATTATAGAGAAAGGTGTCTACAAGAGCCTTGCCGGAAGCAAGAACTTTGAGGAAATTATTCGCAAGCAAGGGAAGCACCGGAAGAATCAAGGAATTGGTTTTGAGTGAAAGTTCAACGCCGAGGGTGTTGAATGGGAAGAAGGTCAATATCCCACTCCAAAGTTTGTTTCTCAAAAGGAGAAGTACGATCCTACTTCTTCCAATGTGGAACAAGCTCAAGATGATCTTCCACCACAAGACCACAAGCTAAAAGACAAGGACAAGCTTCAAGAGGAGATTGATGCATTTATTGAAGCACCTAAAGCCATGGTCAAGTGGGTTCCCAAGGAAACGTCAAGTTCTACTTCGTCAAGCTCAACTACAACCCCAAGGATTCCCATCAAGATGATGTGGATCCCGAAGAAGAAGAACTAGAGAGTTCTTGAGGGTGACTCCGCCAACATACTTCACTCATATTCATTTTGGCAAGAACTTGTGCAATCAACTTCCACATCTTGCACTAGTTCATGGAGTCACAAACCCTCTTGTTGGTAAGTCAAGGGACAAGGTAATCATAGCTCTCATGGACATCATCCATTGTGTACTTCAATCTATGTCCATGGATATCCTTGTTTGTTCCTTGTGGGACTAAACCATGTAGGTATTGAAAGTGCCCGAATCCAAAGGATTGCTCCCAACTCTTGATGATCTTCATCAACATTGAGCATCCACATCTTCAACATCTACATGAAGTCTTCTACGACAACCCAAGGTTAGTTTGACCCTTTAAAAGGGGTTCTCACATCTAGGGGGAGCTTTGCTCTAAAGAATTGAGCTAAAGCATCTTCAAATGATGTGAACACATCAATGCTTTATGTAAAAGTGGTAACCCCACTTGTGCTTAAACGATGAGTATGACCTATGATCAAATGTTCTCATTTGACTCCTAAGTCAATATACTCATATATAGATGACCTAGTCATCGACAAATTGTGTGATAGTAGCTAGAGTTTTGATTGTGCATGTTTGACACATATTTCATTTGCTATCTTATTGTGTGAGCATGTTGGATGCATGATTTAATCCATTCGAGGACATCCATTTGTTGCTTTGGTATTTTTGATTTTTTTTTCTGACCAAATGGATGGACAAGAATGCCTAAGTACCTCCCCAGCTATCTATGCTTTCTTGTCTCAAATTCTATTCATGCTTACATCACAAACTTTGAACAAGTCATTTTCGGACCCTCCGAGTGAGGAGCACTCGGAGCCACCGATCCGTCAAGGGCTAACTTCCAAAACCTTCTAAGTGATTTCGTCAGACCAACCCACTCAAACTCGGTCAAACCGAAAGCATTTGGATTGATCTAGGGTTTCACCTCGGTGAAACCGAGTTGTGAATTTCGGCGTGACCGAAGTGCATAACTGCCCTGCAGTTATCCATCTCGGTGCCACCGAGTTTTACAACTCGGTCCCACCGACAGCAAAGGGGTATATATACTCCGAGGGCCGCGCGTTGATTTCTACTTCAAAACACTTCGCCCCCACACCCCTTGCTGCCGTCGCCTGGTCTCCGGATCGTCTCCGTCGTCGCCTGTGCGCCCTCGCCGCAGGTCTCCGTCGTCGTCAACGGACATCTTCTCCGCGCCGTTGCCGCCGTAGAGGAACTCCACCAAGTTAGGGTGAGTTTCGATCCCACTCGTGCTCTCATCTCCGATTCAATGCACGTTTGGTTTGCCTGTAATCTTGCCACGATTGAAATCTTCCTGAACACAAAATTAGTTCCTTTGAACAAAACTCGAGTAAAAGTTTTAGGGTTAGGTTTCCGCCGAACACATCTCGGTGAGACCGATTTTACATTCTCGGTATGACCGATTTGGCCTCTGGCCATTGCACTGCACCTTTCGGTCCAACCGAGTTGTGCAAATCGGTGTGACCGAAATGAGGATTTAGTGAAACCCTAGTGTTTTCGGCAGGACCGAAACCCACTTCGGTCCAACCGAAAGTGGTGTGAATGCTTCTGTTTGAACACTTCGGATTCACCGAATTTTAAACTCGGACTGACCGAAATGTCTTCTGTGAAAACCTAATACTAGAATTTGAACTCATTCTGTTTGAAAATCTTCTGCAGTTTGTGATAACTCTTCTACTCTGCCTACACCTTATCTATTCACAGGTTGTCAGCCATGTCAGATGCCAGTGACAGCCAGAACAGGTCTGAGTCACCTATTGCTGATATTCCAGAGGCAGGCACTAGTCCTGAACCCAGCAGCTCATCAGATGATGGTGAGAGGAGCACACCAAGTGGTTTGCCTCCTGCAGCCACCAGGGCCAGAAAGAAGAGGAACTCTGATGAAGAAGATTCTGATTTCATTGTTGAGGAAGAGGTCTCCTCCAAGCCAAAGAGAAAGGTTGTTGCCAAAGAGCCTCAAGGGCAGCAAACCAAGAAAGGCACCAGAAAAGTGAAGCAGTCCACTGTTGCCAAAAAGCTGAGTATGGAAGGGGAAACTACAAGCAAAGTGAAGAAAACTTCCAAGAGAAAGAGGATAGTGTATGGGTCAGGAGCTAGAGCAGATATGTATATTGATCCTCATGCAGATGCAGCAGTAGAGGATGAGGAAGCACCCCAGCCTCCTCAGAAGCCTAAGCTCATGGGTGATGCCATCAGGGCTGGAGCCACTTCAAAGTCCAAGCCATCTGCTCCAGTCAAGGCAGCTCCAGCAAAGCCTGCTGCCAAGCCCAAGAAGACCGTCAGAAACATTCCAGCGTCTAAAAAGAACAAGGATGATGTGCCACCAGCTGTGTCAGATGATGAGGCACCAGTTTTGCTGAAACTTCGTCCAAAACTGCCACTTCACAATGATGCTCATCCTCAAGCTGAAAACATGAAGGAAAGGAAGGATAGAGGTCTCAGGCTATGGAGACAAGCTGATCCATATGCTGTGAGGAGAAGAACTGCTGTTGATCCCAGATTTCACACCAGAGAGCAGCAGGACTTCTATGAGACTGTGCTGATGGACAAGAAGCCCATAGTGGCAGACACCAGATTTGTTGATTGGAAATACATTGACAGTGAAGAGCACAGAGACTTCTTTCCACATGTGCATGAGAGCTTCACTGCATGTAGTGTTGCAGACTTCGTAGGTCAAAAGCTGACAAGTTGGAATGATGAAATGATTATGCAATTCTATGCCACAGCTCATTTCTATCCAGATGGAAAGATCACATGGATGACTGAAGGCCAAAGATTCTCTTCAACTGTAGAAGAATGGGCAGAACTGCTGAATGCTCCAGTGCAGAGAGAGGATGATGTTGATGTCTATGGCATTCCCAAGAAGAACCATGAATCTATGAAGAATATGTACAAGGAGGTTCGAGCTAAGGATTTAGCAATCTGGAAGCTTGGCTCAGTGTATTATCTCCAGGCAGGTCTACCTACCACAAACACTATTCTGAGGCATACCTTGATGCCCAAGTCTGGAGATCATCGCATGATCAGAGGGTACTCTATCAACATGCTGCATATACTTGATGAGAAGGCACCATTCAAGGTGATGGACTTGATAGTTGAGACTATTAAGAGGACTGCAGCTAACCAGAAAAGGTCGTGTGGATTTGCCCCGCATATTCAGATGCTTATCAATGCCAAGTTTGGCACGGGCACATTCTTGTTGGATAGAGAACACCTACCACTGCAGCCTGAGCATGAAGACAATGATGTTGTGATGGATGAGGAGGATCCAACTTCTGTTGAAGGTCAAGCAAAGATTGAAGCTGCCAAGAAAGCCAAAGCTGAGAAGGAAGCAGCAGCAGCAGCAGCTAAACCAAAGAGTGTTGGAGAGCAGCTCCTTGAAGCTACCCAAAGGATTGAACAACGCCTGGCCAGCATTGTACAGTCTCAGGAGAGCCTTGAGAGGATTGTTGAAGACAAGATCAATGCTCTGGATGTGAAGCTGACTGAAGTGCAAGTAACTGTCAACAAGCTTGAGGCAGATATCGAGGAAGCAAAGAGGGAGAAGGAAGAGCTCATGCGTGAGATGCAGGATGACCTAGTCCAGGATGCTTATGAACAGACTGCTCCGGTTCCCACAGGACCCCGATCAGCTGCTATTCCAGTGACAGACACCAGGACTACAGCCTCAGCACCTCCCACAGCTCCATCAGTTGCTCCAACTCCAGCTCCAGTGACCACTCCTCCAGCTCCACAGACATCAGCAGAAGTCTTCGCCGATGTAGCCATCTCCACTCCAACATCAACCCAGACAGGAGCCGCCAGCAGAGTCCCTAGTGACGTTTAGCTCTATACTTTTCGAACTTTTTGGTAACTTGTTGCCAAAGGGGGAGAAATTGTATAGATCATAGGACTTCGAGAGAGAGAGTGCTATTGTTTTTTTTTGTGCTTTTGTTCTTTTGGTTTTCGTGACATTCTATGTGTTTGATACTATGTTTGATGAGTGCTTGGTCGTACTATGCCTTAATGTGTGCTTAATGCTTATCATATGCTATTCCTATCTTGTATGACCATTTACTCATGTCTTGGTGATTGGGTGCATGCTATTCATTCTTATCATTTTGTGCGCTCCACCAAGATGTATGTGACATGGAAGAGTGACCCATGATCCTAATCGATTGTGCATTTGCATTCAAACGCAAATCTTAAATAATGCACAAATTTAGGGGGAGCTCTTGCTTATCACATACTTCTCAAAGCGACGATATTATTCATTGATTATATCCTTTGTCGAAGCTTTGATCTATATGTTGTCATCAATTACCAAAAAGGGGGAGATTGAAAGTGCAACTAATCCCCGGGTGGTTTTGGTAATTAATAACAACATATATATCATTGAACTAATAGTTTCTTGAGAATCATTTCAGAAAGTTCAGTGATATGGGTATGGCAAGGACTGAAGAAGTGGATCCCTCAAAATGCTAAGGCAAGCATTGGCAAAAGCTCAAGACTCCATTTTTGGTTTAGTGATCCAAGATCACATTGAGTCTATAGGAAAGCCAATACTATTAAAAGGGGATGAGGTTATGATAATGATCTGGTTGCTCAAAGTGCTTAGTGATACATCTCCTAAACTATCAGCAACTCTCACTTCCATAATACACTCATAAGTAATCTCGGTCCCACCGATTTTCCAAACCCAGTCACACCGAGATGAACCACCTCAGCCATATAGCCAAACCCTAGAATTCTCGGATTTTCCGATTCTGAACTCGGTCTCACCGAAACTTGAGTTGCCAAGCTTCCGTAACCTTCTGTCATCAAATCGGTGTCACCGAGATGATGAAGTCGGTCCCACCGAGATTGGCAAGCTCTTGTCTTTGGACGAATCGGACTCACCGAGTTTGTATTTTCGGTCCCACCGAAAATCCCAACGTTCACATGATTTGAACTTTCGGTCTCACCGAGTTGTCAACTTCGGTCTGACCGAGATTGGTCAAATGTGTGTAACGGTTGGATTTTGTGTGGAGGCTATAAATACCCCTCCACCCCCTCTTCATTCATGGAGAGAGCCATCAGAAAGAACTACCACTCCTACCTTACATTTCTGAGAAGAAAACTACCTACCCTTGTGTTGAGATCAAGTAGCTCCACTCCCACCATATGAAACTTGATCTCTAGCCTTCCCAAGTTGCTTTCCACTCAATCCTTTCTTCCACCACAGCCAAATCAGTGAGGAGAGTTGAGTGTTGGGGAGATTATCATTTGAAGCACAAGAGCAAGGAGTTCATCATCATCAACACCATCTATTACCTTTTGGAGGGTGGTGCCTCCTAGATTGGTTAGGTGTCGCTTGGGAGCCTCCATCGAGATGTGGAGTTGAACCAAGAAGTTTGTAAGGGCAAGGAGATCGCCTACTTTGTGAAGATCTACCCCGAGTAAGGCTAGCCCTCCGTGGGCGTAGGCCATGATGGCATAAACAAGTTTGCTTCTTCGTGGACCCTTCGTGGGTGGAGCCCTCCGTGGACTCTCGCAGCCGTTACCCTCCGTGGGTTGAAGTCTCCATCAACGTGGATTGACGATAGCACCACCTATCGGAACCACGAGAAAAAATCTCCGTGTCTCCAAATTGCGTTTGCTCTTCTCCACCTCTCTTTACTACATGTGCAATTTACTTTCCGCTGCCTATACTCTAGAATTGCATGTGTAGGGTGATACTTGACTTGATCATCATTGTGAACTTGCCAAAAACTTGTCTTTATCAAAAGGCTGAACTTTTATATTGTCAAGTAGTCTAATCACCCCCCCTCTAGACATACTTTCGATCCTACAGGGTTCCCCCGGTTCTCTCCGTTGTCCGTTCTGAGCACTGGCGCACTCGCCCGCGCCCGTGGCACCTCCGCAATATTATTTTATAAGTGGCATAAAAATGTTCTCGGAATGGGGTGAAAGTTGGCGTGCGGTCTTATTATAGTGTAGGTAGACTTCCTGTCAAATTTCGTCGCGTTCAGAGTCAGTTTGATAGCCCAACCATCATCCGTAGCGGCGCCGTCGCCGGTTTATTCGTCGGATGTTTTTGGTCTCCGAAAACCCTTCCCGGGCTGCACTTCTCTTCTCTTCCCTCAGCCCAAGCCCTCTCTTCACAGCCCACCTAGGCCTGCCTACCCCCCTCTCGATTGGGTCTGTCAGATCGTGATCGGAGGCTCCGAAACGCTCCAAAACCCCCTCAAACCCTAGCCCCCTCCTATATATGGACACTCCTAGTCCATTTTTGGGCATCCCCTAGCCTCCACCTACCTCTAGCCTCCCCCCTCCTCACATTCCGTGCGCAGCCACCTCGCCACCGCCACTTGGCGCTGCCCTAGTCGCCAGCGCCGCCATCCACCGCCGCCTGCAGCCAATCAGGGGGCGCCACGCGTCCTCCCCGCGCCCCCAACGGCCGCCAGCCCGCCAGGCCTGCGGGAGGCTGATACGTCTCCAACATATCTATAATTTTTGATTGTTCCATGCTATTATATTACCCCTTTTGGATGTTTATGGGCTTTATTTTACAAATTTATATCATTTTCGGGACTAACCTACTAACTGGAGGCCCAGCCCGTATTGCTGTTTTTTGGCCTATTTCAGTATTTCGAAGAAAATGAATATCAAACGGAGTCCAAATGGAATGAAACCTTCGGGGGCGTGATTTTTGGAACGAACGTGATCCAGAGGACATGGAGTGCAAGTCAAGAAGCAATCGAGATGACCAGGAGATAGGATGGCACGCCCACCCCTCCTAGGCGCGCCCCTGTCTCCTAGGCCCCTCGAGCGGCCACCGACGTACTTCTTCCTCCTATATATACCTACCTACCCCGAAAACATCCAGGGAGCCAACGAAAAACAATTTCCACTGCCGTAACCTTCTGTATTCGCGAGATCCCATCTTGGAGCCTTCACTGGCGCTCCACCGGAGGGGGAATCAACCATGGAGGGCTTCTACATCAACACCATAGCCCCTCCGATGAGTTGTGAGTAGTTTACCACAGACCTTCGGGTCTATAGTTATTAGCTAGATGGCTTATTCTCTCTTTTTGGATCTCAATACAATGTTCTCCCCCTCTCTTGTGGAGATCTATTCGATGTAACTCTTTTTGCGGTGTGTTTGTCGAGATCCGATGAATTGTGGGTTTATGATCAAGTCCATCTATGATAAATATTTGAATCTCCTATGAATTATTTTATGTGTGATTGAGTTGTCTTTGCAAGTCTCTTCGAATTATCAGTTTGGTTTGGCCTACTAGATTGATCTTTCTTGCCATGGGAGAAGTGCTTAGCTTTGGGTTCAATCTTGCGGTGTCCTTACCCAGTGACAGAATGGGTTGCAAGGCATGTATTGTATTGTTGCCATCGAGGATAAAAAGATGGGGTTTATATCATATTGCATGAATTTATCCCTCTACATCATGTCATCTTTCTTAATGTGTTACTCTATTCTTATGAACTTAATACTCTAGATGCATGCTGGATAGCAGTCGATGTGTGGAGTAATAGTAGTAGATGCAGGCAGGAGTCGGTCTACATGTCACGGACATGATGCCTATATACATGATCATGCCTAGATAATCTCATCATTATTCACTTTTCTATCAATTGCTCGACAGTAGTTTGTTCACCCACCGTAATACTTATGCTATCTTGAGAGAAGCCTCTAGTGAAACCAATGGCCCCCGGGTCTATCTTTTATCATATTTGCTTCCAATCTACTTTTATTTGCATCTTTACTTTTTGCATCTATATTATAAAATACCAAAAATATATTTATCTTATCATACTACCTCTATTAGATCTCACTATCGCAAGTGATCGTGAAGGGATTGACAACCCCTTTATTGCGTTGGTTGCGAGTTCTTTGTTTGTTTGTGTAGGTGCGTGGGTATTTTGAGGAGCCTCCTACTGGATTGATACCTTGGTTCTCAAAAACTGTGGGAAATACTTACGCTACTATTGCTGCATCACCCTTTCCTCTTCAAGGAAAACCAACGCAAGCTCAAGACGTAGCAAGAAGGATTTCTGTCACGCCATTGCCGAGGAGGTCTTCGCTCAAGTCAAGACATACCAAGTACTCATCACAAACTCATCTCCCTCGCATTTACATTATTTGCCATTTGCCTCTCGTTTTCCTATCCCCCACTTCACCCTTGCCGTTTTATTTGCCCTCTCTTTCCCAATCTCCTCCTCTCTTTTCGCTTGCCCCTTTTTCTGTTTGCTTGTGTGTTAGATCATTTGCCTTGTCATTATGGCTAGTGCACCTATCCTTTTTATCACTCCCTAACAAGAAATTCTTAATTTTAAGCAAAGGGTGGGAGAAAATTTAAAAGATGCTTGGCATAGAATTTGCAATGCTCAAAATAGATCTACTAGGAAGCTTTCTACTTCCGTTCTTCTTCGCAATTTTTATGTAGGCATTACTCCTTGGAATAGATGCGTTCTTGATACCGTTACCGGAGGTGATTTCTTGAGTAGCAATACGTTTGATGCTTATAATGCTATGTTAGATTTGTTTGGCCCGCCACCTCTTTTGGTTAATGGAACTGTTTTAACTTTGGAACATGTTATGCAACGGCTTGAAATTATTGAAAATAAAGTTGCTAATGTTGAGTTGATTGAAAATTTGGATAAGAAGATTCATAATCACATTACCCAATATGGATCTAGGGTTGGAGTTACTTCGAAAAATCTTAAAGAGAAAGAACCTATAGTTAATGAAAAAATAGATCTAGATTCTGCAAGAATAGGTAAACTTGAGGATATGATTGCCAACTTAGGTTCCGCATTTTCGTCCATGAAAAACACTGCAAAACCTCCTACCAAAACTGCCAAGTTTATTTATGTTCCTAAAAATAAGGGTGAATCTTCTAGTAAGGGAGACGTGGATCTCAAATCCATAAGTGTTCATCCCAATTGTCTCTATCGTTAAGGAACCTTTTGCTACAAACGAATTTCTTGAATTTTTGCCTAAAGGTTTAGTCATTGCTAAAAAGGGAGAAACCCCTAAAGATCGTAAGTGCTCTATTGAGGAATTGAGTGCTAAAGATGGCACTACTTAGATCTATCTTCGCTTTTATGCCTAGCTAGGGGCGTTAAACGATAGCGCTAGTTGGGAGGCAACCCAATTTTAGTAATAAATTTTGCATCTACCTTCTGTTTAGATGTGTTTTTATGTTTTAATTAGTGTTTGTGCCAAGTATAACCTATAGGATAACCTATGGTGATAGTTGATTTGATTCTGATGAAAAACAGAAACTTTGCGCGCACAAAATTAGTTTTGTTATATCACAGAAACGTGCTTTTGGGTTGTTTCTTTTTGCTGATGATCAATATACAAATTTTGCAGGACTTCCTATTTTGGTAGGATTTTTAAAGTTCCAGAAGTTTGCGTTAGTTACAGATTGCTACAGACTGTTCTGTTTTTGACAGATTCTGTTTTCCGTGTGTTGTTTGCTTATTTTGATGCATCTATGGCTAGTATTAAGTGGTATGAACCATAGAGAACTTGGAATACAGTAGGTTTGACACCAAAATAAATAAAGAATGAGTTAATTACAGTACATTATGTGGTGGTTTTGTTTTCTTTCACTAACGGAGCTTATGAGATTTCCTGCTGAGTTTTGTGTTGTGAAGTTTTCAAGTTTTGGGTAAAGATTTGATGGACTATGGAATAAGGAGTGGCAAAAGCCTAAGCTTGGGGATGACCATGGCACCCCAAGATATTCAAGAATAGCCAAAAGCCTAAGCTTCGGTATGCCCCGGGAAGGCATCCCCTCTTTCGTCTTTGTTCATTGGTAACTTTACTTGGAGGTATATTTTTATTCGCCACATGATATGTGTTTTGCTTGGAGCGTCGTGTGTTATATTAGTCTTTGCTTTTTAGTTTTCCACAATAATCCTGGCTGTACACACCTTTTGGGAGAATCCCACTTGATTGAATTTGCTAGAATACTCTATGTGCTTCACTTATATCTTTTGAGCTTGATAGTTTTTGCTCTAGTGCTTCACTTATATCTTTTAGAGCGCGGCGGTGGCTTAATTTTGTAGAAATTGCTAGTCTCTCATGATTCACTTATATTATTTTGAGAGTCTTTTAGAACAGCATGATATTTGCTATGGTTATAAAATTGGTCCTAGAATGGTAGGCATCCAAGTTGGGTATAATAAAAACTATCATAGGAAGTGAATTGGATGCTATGATCAATTTGATACTTGATAATTGTTTTGAGATATGGAAGTAGTGATATTAAAGTCATGCTAGTTGGGTGATTATGAATTTAAAGAATGCTTTTGTTGAAGTTAGCAAGTCCTGTAGCATGCACATATGGTTAAAGTTGTGTAACAAATTTGAAACATGAAGTGTACCTGGCTTGTGCATCCTTATGAGTGGCGGTCGGGGACGAGCGATGGTCTTTTCCAACCAATCTATCCCTCTAGGAGCATGCACGTAGTGCTTGATTTTTGATGACTTCTAAATTTTTGCAATAAGTATATGAGTTATTTTGACTAATGTTGAGTCCATGGATTATACACACTTTTACCTTTCCACCATTTCTAGCCTCTTCGGTACCGTGCATTGCCCTTTCTCACCTTGAGAGTTGGTGCAAACTTCGCCGGTGCATCCAAACCCCGTGATACGATATGCTCTATCACACATAAACCTCCTTATATCTTCCTCAAAACAGCCACCATACCTACCTATTATGGCATTTCCACAGCCATTCCGAGATATATTGCCATGCAACTTTCCACCATTCCGTTCATCATCATGACATACTTTACTTTTGTCATATTGCCATTGCACGATCATGTAGTTGACATCGTATTTGTGGCAACGCCACCATGCATTATTTTTCATACATGTCACTCTTGAATCATTGCACCATCCCGGTACACTGCCGGAGGCATTCATATAGAGTCATATCTTGTTCTAGTTTCGAGTTGTAATTCTTGTGTTGTAATCAATAAAGTGTGATGATCATCATTATTAGAGCATTGTCCCAAAAAAAATGAAAGCCAAAAGAAAAAAAGAAAGGCCCAAAAAAAAGAAAAAATAAAAAAAGAAAAAAAGAAAAAAAGAAGAAAATAAATAAAAAGGGGCAATGTTACTATCTCTTTTTCCACACTTGTGCTTCAAAGTAGCACCATGTTTTTCATATAGCGAGTCTCATATATTGTGCTACAAAGTAGCACCATGTTTTTCATATAGTGAGTCTCATATGTTGTCACTTTCATATACTAGTGGGAATTTTTCATTATAGAACTTGGCTTGTATATTCCTACAATGGGCTTCCTCAAATGCCCTAGGTCTTCGTGAGCAAGCAAGTTGGATGCACACCCACTAGTTTTATTTTGTTGAGCTTTCATTCATTTATAGCTCTAGTACATCCGTTGCATGGCAATCCCTACTCCTCATGTTGACATCAATTGATGGGCATCTTCATAGCCCGTTATCCTCGTCAATGTGAGACTTTCTCCTTTTTTGTCTTCTCCACACAATCCCCATCATCATATTCTATTCCACCCATAGTGCTATATCCATGGCTCACGCTCATGTATTGCGTGAAGGTTGAAAACGTTTGAGATTATTTAAGTATGAAACAATTGCTTGGCTTGTCATCGGGGGTGTAGAATTTGGGAACATCTTTATGTGACGAAAATCAAGCATATCCTAACTATATGATTTTGTAGGGATGAACTTTCTTTAGCCATGTTATTTTGAGAAAACATGATTGCTTTGATTAGTATGCTTGAAGTGTTACTATTTCTGTTGTCAATGTGAACTTTTATTTTGAATCATTTGGATCTCAACATTCATGCCACAATAAAGAAAATTACATTGAGAATTATGCTAGGTAGCATTCCACATCAAAAATTCTGTTTTTATCATTTACCTACTCGAGGACGAGCAGGAATTAAGCTTGGGGATGCTTGATACGTCTCCAACGTATCTATAATTTTTGATTGTTCCATGCTATTATATTACCCCTTTTGGATGTTTATGGGCTTTATTTTACACATTTATATCATTTTTGGGACTAACCTACTAACCGGAGGCCCAACCCGTATTGGTATTTTTTTTGCCTATTTCAGTATTTCGAAGAAAAGGAATATCAAACGGAGTCCAAATGGAATGAATCCTTCGAGAGCGTGATTTTTGGAATGAACGTGATCCAGAGGACTTGGAGTGCAAGTCAAGAAGCAATCGAGGTGGCCAGGAGATAGGAGGGCGTGCCCACCCCTCCTGGGCGCGCCCCTGTCTCCTGGGCCCCTCGAGCGGCCACCGACGTACTTCTTCCTCCTATATATACCTAGGTACCTTAAAAACATCCAGAGAGCCAATGAAAAACAATTTCCACCATCGTAACCTTCTGTATCCGTGAGATCCCATCTTGGAGCCTTTGCCGGCACTCCGCCGAAGGGGGAATCGACCACAGAGGGCTTCTACATCAACACCATAGCCCCTCCGATGAGTTGTGAGTAGTTTACCACAGACCTTCGGGTCCATAGTTATTAGCTAGATGACTTCTTCTCTCTTTTTGGATCTCAATACAATGTTCTCCCCCTCTCTTGTGGAGATCTATTCGATGTAACTCTTTTTGCGGTGTGTTTGTCGAGATCCGATGAATTGTGGGTTTATGATCAAGCAATTGATAGAAAAGCGAATAATTATGAGATTATCTAGGCATGATCATGTATATAGGCATCACGTCCGTGACAAGTAGACCGACTCCTGCCTGCATCTACTACTATTACTCCACACATCGACCACTATCCAGCATGCATCTAGAGTATTAAGTTCATAAGAACAGAGTAGCGCATTAAGAAAGATGACTTGATGTAGAGGGATAAATTCATGCAATATGATATAAACCCCATCTTTTTATCTTCGATGGCAACAATACAATACGTGCCTTGCAACCCTTTCTGTCACTGGGTAAGGACACCGCAAGATTGAACCCAAAGCTAAGCACTTCTCCCATGGTAAGAAAGATCAACCTAGTAGGCCAAACCAAATTGATAATTCGAAGAGACTTGCAAAGATAACTCAATCATACATAAAAGAATCCAGATGAGATTCAAATATTTCTCATAGATAAACTCGACAGTAATTTGTTCACCCATCGTAATACTTATGCTATCTTGAGAGAAGCCACTATTGAAACCTATGGCCCCCGGGTCTATCATTTATCATATAAGCTTTTAATCTACTTTTATTTGCATCTTTACTTTTTGCATCTATATTATAAAATACCAAAAATATATTTATCTTATCATACTATCTCTCTCAGATCTCACTTTCGTAAGTGGCCCTTAAGGGATTGACAACCCCTTTATTGCGTTGGTTGCGAGTTCTTTGTTTGTTTGTGTAGGTGCGTGGGACTTTTGAGGAGCCTGCTACTGGATTGATACCTTGGTTCTCAAAAACTGAGGGAAATACTTACGCTCCTTTGCTGCATCACCCTTTCCTCTTCAAGGAGAACCAATGCAAGCTCAAGATGTAGCAGAGGCCTGCCCCAGGCTGGATCTGGGCCCGAGGCACCCGTACTGCACCATGCCCGTCCCTGGCGCTCGCCCCGCCTTGCGCCTCGCCGGAGTTCGCAGACCCGCCGGCGTGCGCTGCCACCGAAGCCTGCCGGAGCCCGGCTCCACCAGCCGCGTCGACCCCGCAGGCCGTCCCAGCTCGCCGCCCCACACCAGCACCCCGTCGCACCTACCGCGCCCTAGCCCTCGTGCTTCACGTTGCCGTTCGCCGGAGAGCACCCGCGCCACGCCGCCCTCACCTCATTGCCGGAGCGCGCCACCCGTCGCCGGATCCGGGGTCCCCATGCCCGGATCCATCCATCCCTGGCGAGTTCCACCTCCCTCCACCGCTGGAGCTCCGCCGAAGCCACACCAAATTCGCCGCCGGTGTCCTGCTTCACGAGGAGGAGACGAGCTCCTCGCTTGACCCGGTCGTCCGCGTTGACCGCGCCTCCCAGGTCCAGCCTAGCGCCGTTGGCCATGTAGGCCTCCCTGTGGCCCAGATCCCTCCGGTCCACCGGCCTGCTTCCTCTCCTGGGTCATTGCCCCTCAGGTGAGATGCCCGCCTTAAGCCTCGCCCGGTGCGACTTTTGCTATCCAGCGCCCGCTCGTTTTTCTCTCTTCAAAACTGCCAAGTCCCTAGATCTGCTTCAGCATGTGTGCATGTTTGCTATGTGATAACTTTGTGCATGATGGTCCGTTTGGAGTGCATGATATGTCAAAATGTTCATATCTTGATGCTCTACGTTCTAGTGTAGTTTGCATTCATTTTGCTGTTCATATTAATGCCTTAATCTTCGTTGCAAGACTGCTAAATGATATAAACTGCTGAAATCTGCTGTTTGTTAACATTATGTATGCATCTTGTGAGTGCCACAACTTTGTCTCTGTTGACCCTATGATGACGATATTGCTATTAACATGTTCTTCTCTCATGCTCTATGTGTTGGTGTGCTTTGCATTCAGTTTAGGGTGCATCTTGATACCTTAATCGCTGTTGCAAAAGTGCCTTTTGCTGTTAACTACTGAAAACTGCTGTAACTTGCTGATTTATCATTTTTTTTGTATTTTATGTGTGCATCCTATGAGCATGGTGTCTACATGTTTTAGGAGCAAAATCATGCATTATTTATATGGGTGCAATCCATGTATTTTTATATGCCCTGTAGCGAGTGTATTAAGCTTGTGAAGTGGGACACTCGCTGTTAATGTTCTGTCAATGCTGAAACTGCTATATCATGATGCCATGTTTTCTTGATGCTACCAATTATTCCGTGCATAATCTGGAGATGCATAGTAGACATTTTTTATTTATATGTCATGATCTATCATGACATGCCTTTTGATGCCCTATATATGTCCTGTAGCTTATGCTGTCATTACCATGAACATGACTATATGCTGTTCCAGTTTTCTGTTAACATCGTGATGCCTTGTTGTGAGCTTGGTATTGATTGAGCTATGCCTATGCTGGAGATGCTCCAATTACATGTTTTTAAGGATGCTATAAGTAATATTTCCACATGTCATGGTTGTTAATTTGGATGTCATATGCCTTCGTTCCATGCTTGCAAACATGCTATCATAATGTTGCTGTTTTACACTTGCTGAAACTGTTTCAACATTCAATCTTGTCTTGTTGGTTCCCACTAATACATGAGTCATATATATATGATAACATTATGGTATTTGTTCTTTGTTATGTGGACTTTGATCCGATGCCCTTGGTTGCCATGTATAGTTGTTGTAGAATCTTCGTTTCATGCCTCCAACATGCCATATATTAACTCTGCTCATGCATATGCTCCTGTGTTATAAAGTTGCTTTTTGCATTGATCATATTGGTTTATTATTGATGCCTATGAACCTGAACCTTAATGATATTTGAAGTATGTTATCTGTACATGAAGTGCATGTCAAGTTTATGCTCATATGATTCCTGTAGCATGTTGTTTAGATGACTGCAAAGTGCCTACTTGCTGTTTTGGGCAGATTGTTGTTATATCTTGTTTGGAGTGTACGTGTTGCACCGTTGCTCCGTTTTGAGCATGCTCTATATGGAACTTGCTTGATTTTTCATGTAGTTTCATCTTATCATGTTGCATGCATGTTTTGGGAGAGTTTGCCTGATGTTTGAATGCATTTTGCATCAATGCCATGTTTAACTTGTTTTGCTCATATCTTCTAGGCCGTAGCTCCGAACTAAATGAACTTTATATGTAACTATTGGAAATATGCCCTAGAGGCAATAATAAAAGGATTATTATTATATTTCCTTGTTCATGATAATTGTCTTTATTCATGCTATAATTGTATTATTCGGAAATCATAATACACGTGTGAATAAATAGACCATAATATGTCCCTAGTAAGCCTCTAGTTGACTAGCTCGTTAATCAACAGATAGTCATGGTTTCCTGACTATGGACATTAGATGTCGTTGTTAACAGGATCACATCATTAGGAGAATGATGTGATGGACAAGACCCAATTCTAAGCATAGCACAAGATCGTGTAGTTCATTTTGCTAGAGCTTTTCCAATGTCAAGTATCTTTTCCTTAGACCATGAGATCGTGTAACTCCCGGATACCGTAGGAGTGCTTTGGGTGTACCAAACGTCACAACGTAACTGGGTGACTATAAAGGTGCACTACAGGTATCTCCGAAAGTGTCTGTTGGGTTGACACGGATCGAGACTGGGATTTGTCACTCCGTATGACGAAGAGGTATCTCTGGGCCCACTCAGTAATGCATCATCATAATGAGCTCAAAGTGACCAAGTGTCTGGTCACGGGATCATGCATTACGGTACGAGTAAAGTGACTTGCCGGTAACGAGACTGAACGAGGTATTGGGATACCGACGATCGAGTCTCGGGCAAGTAACGTACCGTTTGACAAAGGGAATTGTATACGGGGTTGCTTAAATCCTCGACATCGTGGTTCATCCGATGAGATCATCGAGGAGCATGTGGGAGCCAACATGGGTATCCAGATCCCGTTGTTGGTTATTGACTGGAGAGCCATCTCGGTCATGTCTACGTGTCTCCCGAACCCGTAGGGTCTACACACTTAAGGTTCGGTGATGCTAGGGTTGTAAAGATATGAGTATGCAGCAAACCGAAAGTTGTTCGGAGTCCCAGATGAGATCCCGGACGTCACGAGGAGTTCCAGAATGGTCCGGAGGTAAAGAATAATATATAGGAAGTGCAGTTTCGGCCATCGGGAGAGTTTCGGCGGTCACTGGTATTGTACCGGGACCACCGGACGGGTCCCGGGGGTCCATCGGGTGGGGCCACCTATCCAGGAGGGCCCCGTGGGCTGAAGTGGGGAGGGGACCAGCCCCTGGTGGGCTGGTGCGCCCCTCCTGGGCCCCCCTCTACGCGTAGGGTTGGGAACCCTAGGGTGTTGGGGAACGTAGTAATTTCAAAAAAATTTCCTACGCACACGCAAGATCATGGTGATGGCATAGCAACGAGAGGGGAGAGTATTGTCCATGTACCCTTGTAGACCGTAAGCGGAAGCGTTAGCACAACGCGGTTGATGTAGTCGTACGTCTTCACGATCCAACCGATCCAAGCACCGAACGTACGGGGCCTCCGAGTTCAGCACACGTTCAGCTCGATGACGATCTCTGGCCTCCGATCCAGCGAAGCTCCGGAGATGAGTTCCGTCAGCACGACGGCGTGGTGACGATGATGATGTTCTACCGGCGCAGGGCTTCGCCTAAACTCCGCGACGATATGACCGAGGTGGAATATGGTGGAGGGGGGCACCACACACGGCTAAGGAACGATTCATAGATACACTTGTGTGTCTATGGGGTGCCCCCTGCCCCCGTATATAAAGGAGTGGAGGAGGGGAGGGCCGGCCCTCTCTATGGCGCGCCCTAGGGGAGTCCTACTCCCACCGGGAGTAGGATTCCCCCTTTCCTAGTCCAACTAGGAGTCCTTCCATGTATTAGGAGTAGGAGACAAGGAAGGGGAAGAGAGAAGGGAAGGAAGGAGGGGGTGCAGCCCCTCCCCTTAGTCCAATTCGGACTAGGCCATGGGGGGGGGGGGGGGGGGGGCGGCCTGCCCTAGGCAGCCCCTCTCTCTTTGCCGTATGGCCCAATAAGGCCCAATACTTCTCCCCGGCGAATTCCCGTAACTCTCCGGTACTCCGATAAATACCCGAATCACTCGGAACCTTTCCGAACTTCGAATATAGTCGTCCAATATATCGATCTTTACGTCTCGATCATTTCGAGACTCCTCGTCATGTCCCCGATCTCATCCGGGACTCCGAACTCTTTCGGTACATAAAACTCATAAACTCATAATATAACTGTCATCGAAACCTTAAGCGTGCGGACCCTACGGGTTCGAGAACTATGTAGACATGACCTAGAACTATTCTTGGTCAATAACCAATAGCGGAACCTGGATTCCCATATTGGCTCCTACATATTCTACGAAGATCTTTATCGGTCAAACCGCATAACAACATACGTTGTTCCCTTTGTCATCGGTATGTTACTTGCCCGAGATTCGATCGTCGGTATCCAATACCTAGTTCAATCTCGTTATCGGCAAGTCTCTTTACTCGTTCCGTAATACATCATCTCACAACTAACTCATTAGTTGCAATGCTTGCAAGGCTTAAGTGATGTGCATTACCGAGTGGGCCCAGAGATACCTCTCCGACAATCGGAGTGACAAATCCTAATCTCAAAATATGCCAACCCAACATGTACCTTTGGAGACACCTGTAGTACTCCTTTATAATCACCCAGTTACGTTGTGACGTTTGGTAGCACCCAAAGTGTTCCTCCGGTAAATGGGAGTTGCATAATCTCATAGTTACAGGAACATGTATAAGTTATGAAGAAAGCAATAGCAACATACTAAACGATCAAGTGCTAGGCTAACGGAATGGGTCATGTCAATCACATCATTCTCCTAATGATGTGATCCCGTTAATCAAATGACAACTCTTTTCTCCATGGCTAGGAAACACAACCATCTTTGATAAACGAGCTAGTCAAGTAGAGGCATACTAGTGACACTATGTTTGTCTATGTATTCACACATGTATTATGTTTCCGGTTAATACAATTATAGCATGAATAATAAACTTTATCATGAAATAAGGAAATAAATAATAACTTTATTATTGCCTCTAGGGCAGATTTCCTTCAGTCTCCCACTTGCACTGGAGTCAATAATCTAGTTCAAATCACCATGTGATTTAACACCAATATTCATATCTGTATATGATTAACACCCATAGTTCACATCGTCATGTGACCAACACCCAAAGGGTTTAATAGAGTCAATAATCTAGTTCACATCGCTTATGTGATTAACACCCAAAGAGTACTAAGGTGTGATCATGTTTTGCTCGTGAGAGAAGCTTAGTCAACGGGTCTGTCACATTCAGAGCCGTATGTATTTTGCAAATATTGTATGTCTACAATGCTCTGCACGGAGCTACTCTAGCTAATTGCTCCCACTTTCAATATGTATCCAGATTGAGACTTAGAATCATCTGGATCGGTGTAAAAGCTTGTATCGTTGTAACTTTTACGACGAGCTCTTTTATCACTTCCATTATCGAGAAACATATCCTTATTCCACTAAGGATAATTTTGACCAATGTCCAGTGATCTACTCCTAGATCACTATTGTACTCCCTTGCCAAACCAGGGCAGAGTATACAATAGGTCCGGTCCATAGCATGGCATACTTTTATAAAACCTATGACTGATGCATAGGGAATGACTTTCATTCTCTTTCTATTTTCTGCCGTGGTCGGGATTTGAGTCTTACTCAATTTCATACCTTTGCAACACAGGCAAGAACTCTTTCTTTGACTATTCCATTTTGAACTACTTCAAAATCTTGTCAAGGTATGTACTCATTGAAAAACTTATCAAGCGTCTTGATCTATCTCAATAGATCTTGATGCTCAATCTGTAAGTTGCTTTACTGAGGTCTTTCTTTTTAAAGAACTCCTTTCAAACACTCCTTTATGCTTTGCAGAATAATTCTACATTATTTCCGATCAACAATGTGTCATTCACATATACTTATCAGAAATGCTGTAGTGCTCCACTCACTTTCTTGTAAATACAGGCTTCTCCAAAAGTCTGTATAAAACCATATGCCTTGATCACACTTATCAAAGCGTTTATTCCAACTCTGAGATGCTTGCACCCGTCCACAAATGGATCGCTGGAGCTTGCACACTTTGGTAGCACCTTTTGGATCAACAAAACCTTCTGGCTGCATCATATACAATTCTACTTCCAGAAATCCATTCAAGAATGCAGTTTTGACATCCATTTGCCAAATTTCATAATCATGAAATACAGCAATAGCTAACATGATTCGGACAGACTTAAGCATTGCTACGGGTGAGAAAGTCTCATCGTAGTCAACCCCTTGAACTTGTCAAAAACCTTTTTGCGACAAGTCGAGCTTTGTAGATAGTAACACTACTATCAACGTCCGTCTTCCTCTTGAAGATCCATTTATACAATATGGCTTGCCGATCATCGAGCAACTCCACCAAAGTCCACACTTTGTTCTCATACATGGATCCCATCTCAGATTTCATGGCCTTAAGCCATTTTGCAGAATCTGGGCTCATCATCGCTTCCTCATAGTTCGTAGGTTCGTCATGGTCTAGTAACATGACTTCCAGAACAGGATTACCATACCACTCTGGTGCGGACCGTACTCTGGAAGACCTACGAGGTTCTGTAGTAACTTGATCTGAAGTTTCATGATCATCATCATTAGCTTCCTCACTAATTGGTGTAGAAATCACTGGAACTGATTTCAGTGATGAACAATTTTCCAATTCGGGAGAAGGTACAGTTACCTCATCAAGTTCTACTTTCCTCCCACTCACTTCTTTCGAGAGAAACTCCTTCTCTAGAAAGGATCCATTTTTAGCAACGAATATCTTGCGTTCGGATCTGTGATAGAAGGTGTACCCAACAGTTTCCTTTGGGTATTCTATGAAGACGCACTTCTCCGATTTGGGTTTGAGCTTATCAGGATGAAACTTTTTCACATAAGCATCGTAGCCCCAAACTTTAAGAAACGACAACTTGGGTTTCTTGCTAAACCACAGTTCATATAGTGTCGTCTCAACGGATTTAGATGGTGCCCTTTTAACGTGAATGCAGCTGTCTCTAATGCATAACCCCAAAACGATAATGGTAAATTAATAAGAGACATCATAGATCGCACTATATCCAATAAAGTACGGTTACGATGTTCGGACACACCATTAAGCTGTGGTGTTCCAGGTGGCATGAGCTGTGAAACTATTCCATATTGTTTTAATTGAAGACCAAACTCGTAACTCAAATATTCATCTCCACGATCAGATCGCAGAAACTTTATTTTCTTGTTACGATGATTTTCCACTTCACTCTGAAATTCTTTGAACCTTTCAACTATTTCAGACTTATGTTTCATCAAGTAGATATACCCATATCTGCTTAAATCATCTGTGAAGGTCAGAAAATAACGATACTCGCCACGAGCCTTAATACTCATTGGTCTGCATACATCAGTATGTATTATTTCCAACAAGTTTGTTGCTCGTTCCATTGTTCCGAAGAACGGAGTTTTAGTCATCTTGCCCAAAAGGCACGGTTCGCAAGCATCAAATGATTCATAACCAAGTGATTCCGAAAATCCATCTTTATGGAGTTTCTTCAAGCGCCTTACACCGATATGACCCAAACGGCAGTGCCACAAATAAGTTGCACTTATCATTATTAACTTTGCATCTTTTGGCATCAATATTATGAATATGTGTATCACCACAATCGAGATCCAATAAACTATTTTCATTGGGTGTATGACCATTGAAGGTTTTATTCATGTAAACAGAACAACAATTATTCTCTGACTTTAAATGAATAACTGTATTGCAATAAACATGATCAAATCATATTCATGCTCAACGCAAACGCTAAATAATATTTATTTAGGTTTAACACTTATCCCGAAAGTTTAGGGAGTGTGCGATGATGATCATATCAATCTTGGAACTACTTCCAACACTCATCGTCACTTCCCCTTCAACTAGTCTCTGTTTATTCTGTAACTCCTGTTTCGAGTTACTAATCTTAGTAACCGAACAAGTATCAAATACTCAGGGGCTATTATAAACACCAGTAAGGCACATATCAAAAACCTGTATATCAAATATACCTTTGTTCACTTTGCCATCCTTCTTATCCACCAAATGTTCAGGGCATTTCCGCTTCCAATGACCATTTCCTTTGCAGTGTAAGCACTCAGTTTCAGGCTATGGTCCAGCTTTGGGCTTCTTCGCAGGAGTGAAAACTTGCTTGTCTTTCCACTTGTATTTCCCTTTCTTTCCTTTTGCCCTTTTCTTGAAACTAGTGGTCTTGTCACTCATCAACACTTGATGCTCTTTCTTAATTTCTACCTTCGTCGATTTCAATATCATGAAGAGCTCGGGAATAGTCTTGTTCATCCCTTGCATATTATAGTTCATCACAAAGTTCTAGTAACTTAGTGATGGTGACTAGAGAATACTGTCCATCACTATCTTATCAGGAAGATTAACTCCCACTTGATTCAAGCGATTGAAGTACCCAGACAATCTGAGCACATGCTCACTAGTTGAGCGATTCTCCTCCATCTTTTAGCTATAGAACTTGTTGGAGACTTCATATCTCTCAACTCAGGTATTTGCTTGAAATATTAACTTCAATTCCTGGAACATCTCATATGGTCCATGACGTTCAAAACGTCTTTGAAGTCCCGATTCTAAGCCGTTAAGCATGGTGCACTAAACTATCAAGTAGTCATCATAATGAGATAGCCAAACGTTCATAACGTCTGCATCTGCTCCTGCAATAGGTCTGTCACCTAGCGGTGCATCAAGAACATAATTCTTCTGTGCAGCAATAAGGATAAACCTCAGATCATGGATCCAATCCGCATCATTGCTACTAACATCTTTCAACACAGTTTCTCTAGGAACATATCAAAATAAACATATGAAAGCAACAACGCGAGCTATTGATCTATAACATAATTTGCAAAATACTACCATGACTAAGTTCATGATAAATTTAAGTTCAATTAATCATATTACTTAAGAACTCCCACTTAGACAGACATCTCTCTAGTCATCTAAGTGATCACGTGATCCAAATCAACTAAACCATAACCGATCATCACGTGAGATGGGGTAGTTTTCAATGGTGAACATCACTATGTTGATCATATCTACTATATGATTCACGCTCGACCTTTCGGTCTCCGTGTTCCGAGGCAATATCTGCATATGCTAGGCTCGTCAAGTTTAACCTGAGTATTCTGCGTGTGCAAAACTGGCTTGCACCCGTTGTAGATGGACGTAGAGCTTATCACACCCGATCATCACGTGGTGTCTGGGCACGACGAACTTTGGCAACGGTGCATACTCAGGGAGAACACTTCTTGATAATTAGTGAGAGATCATCTTAAAATGCTACCGTCAATCAAAGCAGAATAAGATGTATAACAGATAAACATCATAAGCAATCAAAATATGTGACATGATATGGCCATGATCATCTTGCGCCTTTGATCTCCATCTCCAAAGTACTGCCATGATCTCTATCGTTACCGGCATGACACCATGATCTATATCAATATGTCGTCACATGGTCGTCTCACCAACTATTGCTCTTGCAACTATTGCTATCGCATAGCGATAAAGTAAAGCAATTATTTGGCACTTGCATCTTTATGCAACAAAGAGACTACCATAAGGCTTCTGCCAGTTGCCAATAACTTCAACAAAACATGATCATCTCATACAACAACTTATATCTCATCACGTCTTGACCATATCACATCACAACAAGCCCTGCAAAAACAAGTTAGACGTCCTCTACTTTGTTGTTGCAAGTTTTACGTGGCTACTACGGGCTGAGCAAGAACCGTTCTTACCTACGCATCAAAACCACAATGATAGTTCGTCAAGTTAGTGTTGTTTTAACCTTCGCAAGGACCGGGCGCAGCCACACTCGGTTCAACTAAATTTGGAGAAACTGACACTCGCCAGCCACCTGTGTGCAAAGCACGTCGGTAGAACCAGTCTCGCGTAAGCGTACGCGTAATGTTGGTCCGGGCCGCTTCATCCAACAATATCGCCGAACCAAAGTATGACATGCTGGTAAGCAGTATGACTTGTATCGCCCACAACTCACTTGTGTTCTACTCGTGCATATAACATCAACGCATAAAACCTGGCTCTGATACCACTGTTGGGGAACGTAGTAATTTCAAAAAAATTTCCTACGCACGCGCAAGATCATGGTGATGGCATAGCAACGAGAGGGGATAGTATTGTCCATGTACCCTTGTAGACCGTAAGCGGAAGCGTTAGCACAACGCGGTTGATGTAGTCGTACGTCTTCACGATCTGACCGATCCAAGCACCGAACGTACGGGGCCTCCAAGTTCAGCACACGTTCAGCTCGATGACGATCTCCGGCCTCCGATCCAGCGAAGCTCCGGAGATGAGTTCCGTCAGCACGATGGCGTGGTGACGATGATGATGTTCTACCGGCGCAGGGCTTCGCCTAAACTCCGCGACGATATGACCGAGGTGGAATATGGTGGACGGGGGCACCGCACACGGCTAAGGAACGATCCGTAGATCAACTTGTGTGTCTATGGGGTGCCCCCTGCCCCCGTATATAAAGGAGTGGAGGAGGGGAGGGCCGGCCCTCTCTATGGCGCGCCCTAGGGGAGTCCTACTCCCACCGGGAGTAGGATTCCCCCTTTCCTAGTCCAACTAGGAGTCCTTCCATGTATTAGGAGTAGGAGACAAGGAAGGGGAAGAGAGAAGGGAAGGAAAGAGGGGGTGCGGCCCCTCCCCTTAGTCCAATTTGGACTAGGCCATGGGGGGGCGCGCGGCCTGCCCTAGGCAGCCCCTCTCTCTTTCCCGTATGGCCCAATAAGGCCCAATACTTCTCCCCGGCGAATTCCCGTAACTCTCCGGTACTCCGATAAATACCCGAATCACTTGGAACCTTTCCGAACTTCGAATATAGTCGTCCAATATATCGATCTTTACGTCTCGACCATCTCGAGACTCCTCGTCATGTCCCCGATCTCATCCGGGACTCCGAACTCTTTCGGTACATCAAAACTCATAAACTCATAATATAACTGTCATCGAAACCTTAAGCGTGCGGACCCTACGGGTTCGAGAACTATGTAGACATGACCTAGAACTATTGTTGGTCAATAACCAATAGCGGAACCTGGATGCCCATATTGGCTCCTACATATTCTACGAAGATCTTTATCGGTCAAACCGCATAACAACATACGTTGTTCCCTTTGTCATCGGTATGTTACTTGCCCGAGATTCGATCGTCGGTATCCAATACCTAGTTCAATCTTGTTACCGGCAAGTCTCTTTACTCGTTCCGTAATACATCATCTCACAACTAACTCATTAGTTGCAATGCTTGCAAGGCTTAAGTGATGTGCATTACCGAGAGGGCCCAGAGATACCTCTCCGACAATCGGAGTGACAAATCCTAATCTCGAAATACACCAACCCAACATGTACCTTTGGAGACACCTGTAGTACTCCTTTATAATCACCCAGTTATGTTGTGACGTTTGGTAGCACCCAAAGTGTTCCTCCGGTAAACGGGAGTTGCAGAATCTCATAGTTACAAGAACATGTATAAGTTATGAAGAAAGCAATAGCAACATACTAAACGATCAAGTGCTAGGCTAACGGAATGGGTCATGTCAATCACATCATTCTCCTAATGATGTGATCCCGTTAATCAAATGACAACTCTTTTGTCCATGGCTAGGAAACACAACCATCTTTGATAAACGAGCTAGTCAAGTAGAGGCATACTAGTGACACTATGTTTGTCTATGTATTCACACATGTATTATGTTTCCGGTTAATACAATTATAGCATGAATAATAAACATTTATCATGAAATAAGGAAATAAATAATAACTTTATTATTGCCTCTAGGGCATATTTCCTTCATAGGGGAGGGGGCGCCTCCACTTGCCTTGGGGGGCACTCCAACTCCCTTGGCCGCCGCCCCCCTAGAGATCCCATCTCTAGGGCCGGCACCCCCCTGGGGGCCTATATAAAGGAGGGGGGAGGGAGGGCAGCCGCACCCTGAAGTCTTGGCGCCTCCCTCTCCCCTGCTACACCTCTCCCTCTCGTAGAAGCTCGGCGAAGCTCTGCCAGAACTCTGCTGCATCCACCACCATGCCGTCTTGCTACTGGATCTTCATCAACCTCTCCTTCCCCCTTGCTGGATCAAGAAGGAGGAGACGTCATCCGCTCCATACGTGTGTTGAACATAGAGGTGCTGTCCGTTCGGCACTTGGTCATCGGTGATTTGGATCACGACGAGTACGACTCCCTCAACCCCGTTCTCTTGAACGCTTCCGCTCGCGATCTACAAAGGTATGTAGATGCACTCCTATCACTCATTGCTAGACGAACTCATAGATGGATCTTGGTGAAACCGTAGGAAAATTTTTATTTTCTGCAACGTTCCCCAACAGTGGCATCATGAGCTAGGTCTATGCGTAGTTCTCTTTTGCACGAGTAGAACACAAATTTGTTGTGGGCGTAGATGTTGTGAACTTTCTTGCCGCTACTAGTATTATTTTGCTTCAGCGGTATTGTGGGATGAAGCGGCCCGGACCGACCTTACACGTACGCTTACGTGAGACAGGTTCCACCGACTGACATGCACTAGTTGCATAAGGTGGCTAGCGGGTGTCTGCCTCTCCCACTTTAGTTGGAGCGGATTCGATGAAAAGGGTCCTTATGAAGGGTAAATAGAAGTTGACAAATCACGTTGTGGCTTTTTCGTAGGTAAGAAAACGTTCTTGCTAGAACCCTATTGCGGCCATGTAAAAGATGCACCAACAATTAGAGGACGTCTAACTTGTTTTTGCAGCAATTGCCTTGTGATGTGATATGGCCAAAAGTTATGATGAATGACGAATGATATATTGTGATGTATGAGATCATGTTCTTGTAATAGGAATCACGACTTGCATGTCGATGAGTATGACAACCGGCAGGAGCCATAGGAGTTGTCTTAATTATTGTATGACCCGCGTGTCAATGATTTAACGCCATGTAATTACTTTACTTCATTGCTAAAATGTTAGCCATAGTAGTAGAAGTAATAGTTGGCGAGCAACTTCATGGAGACACGATGATGGAGATCATGATGATGGAGATCATGGTGTCATGCCGGTGACGAAGATGATCATGGAGCCCCGAAGATGGAGATCAAAGGAGCTACATGATATTGGCCATATCATGTCACTACTATATAATTGCATGTGATGTTTATTATGTTTATGCATCTTGTTTACTTAGAACGACGGTAGTAAATAAGATGATCCCTTATAATAATTTCAAGAAAGTGTTCTCCCCTAACTATGCGCCGTTGCTAAAGTTCGTCGTTTCGAAGCACCACGTGATGATCGGGTGTGATAGATTCTTACGTTCACATACAACGGGTGTAAGACAGTTTTACACATGCAAAAACACTTAGGGTTAACTTGACGAGCCTAGCATGTACAGACATGGCCTCGGAACACAGAGAGCGAAAGGTTGAACATGAGTCATATGGAAGATACGATCAACATGGAGATGTTCACCGATGATGACTAGTCCGTCTCACGTGATGATCGGACACGGCCTAGTCGACTCGGATCGTGTAACACTTAGATGACTAGAGGGATGTCTAATCTGAGTGGGAGTTCATTGAAATAATTTGATTAGATGAACTTAATTATCATGAACTTAGTCTAAAACCTTTGCAAATATGTCTTGTAGATCAAATGGCCAACGCTCATGTCAATATGAACTTCAACACGTTCCTAGAGAAAACCAAGCTGAAAGATGATAGCAGCAACTATATGGACTAGGTCCGGAACCTGAGGATCATCCTCATAGCTGCCAAGAAAGCATATGTCCTAGAAGGACCACTAGGTGAAGCACCCATCCCAGAGAACCAAGACGTTATGAACGCTTGGCAGTCACGTGCTGATGATTACTCCCTCGTTCAGTGCGGCATGCTTGATAGTCTAGAACCGGGGCTCCAAAAGCGTTTTGAGCAACACGGAGCATATGAGATGTTCGAGGAGCTGAAAATGGTTTTCCAAGCTCATGCCCGGGTCGAGAGATATGAAGTCTCCGACAAGCTCTACAGTTGTAAGATGGAGGAAAATAGTTCTGTCAGTGAGCACATACTCAAAATGTCTGGGTTGCACAACCGCCTGTCCTAGCTGGACATTAACCTCCCAGACGAGGCGGTCATTGACAGAATCCTTCAGTCGCTCCCACCGAGCTACAAGAGCTTTGTGATGAACTACAATATGCAGGGGATGGTGAAAACTATTCCTGAAGTATTTTCAATGCTGAAGTCGGCGAGGTAGAAATCAAGAAAGAACATCAAGTGTTGATGGTCAATAAAAGCACCAAGTTCAAGAAGAGCAAGGGTAAGAAGGACTTCAAGAAGGACGGCAAGGATGTTGCCGCGCCCGGTAAGCCAGTTGCCGGGAAGAAGTCAAAGAATGGACCCAAGCCTGAGACTGAGTGCTTTTATTGCAAGGGGAAGGGTCACTGGAAGCGGAAATGCCCCAAATACTTAGCAGACAAGAAGGCTGGCAACACTAAAGGTATATATGATATACATGTAATTGATGTGTACCTTACCAGTACTCGTAGTAACTCCTGGGTATTTGATACCGGTGCCGTTGCTCATATTTGTAACTCACAGCAGGAGCTGCGGAATAAGTGGAGACTGACGAAGGACGAGGTGACGATGCACGTCGGGAATGGTTCCAAGGTCGATGTGATCGTCGTCGGCACGCTACCTCTACATTTACCTATGGGATTAGTTTTAAACCTCAATAATTGTTATTTAGTGCCAAGTTTGAGCATGAACATTGTATCTGGATCTCGTTTGATACGAGACGACTACTCATTTAAATCCGAGAATAATGGTTGTTCTATTTATATGAGAGATATGTTTTATGGTCATGCCCCGATGGTCAATGGTTTATTATTAATGAATCTCGAACGTAATGTTACACATATTCATAGTGTGAACACCAAAAGATGTAAAGTTGATAACGATAGTCCCACATACTTGTGGCACTGCCGCCTTGGTCACATTGGTGTCAAGCGCATGAAGAAGCTCCATGCTGATGGACTTTTAGAGTCTCTCGATTATGAATCATTTGACACATGCGAACCATGTCTCATGGGCAAAATGACCAAGACTCCGTTCTCCGGAACAATGGAGCGAGCAACCAACTTATTGGAAATCATACATACCGATGTCTGCGGTCCAATGAGCGTTGAGGCTCGCGGAGGATATCGTTATGTTCGCACTCTCACTGATGACTTGAGTAGATATGGGTATGTCTACTTAATGAAACACAAGTCTAAGACCTTTGAAAAGTTCAAGGAATTTCAGAATGAGGTAGAGAATCAACGTGACCGAAAGATAAAGTTCCTACGATCAGATCGTGGAGGAGAATATTTAAGTCACGAATTTGGTACGCACTTAAGCAAATGTGGAATCGTTTCACAACTCACGCCGCCTGGAACACCTCAGCGTAACGGTGTGTCCGAACGTCGTAATCGCACTCTATTGTATATGGTGCAGTCTATGATGTCTCTTACCGATTTACCTCTATCATTTTGGGGATACGCTCTAGAGACATCTACATTCACTTTAAATAGGGCTCTGTCTAAATCCATTGAGATGACAACGTATGAATTATGGTTTGGGAAGAAACCTAAGCTGTCGTTTCTAAAAGTTAGGGGATGCGATGCTTATGTCAAGAAACTTCAACCTGAAAAGCTCGAACCCAAGTCGGAAAAATGCGTCTTCATAGGATACCCTATGGAAACCATTGGGTATACCTTCTACTCAAGATCCGAGGGCAAGATCTTTGTTGCCAAGAACGGATCCTTTTTGGAAAAAGAGTTTCTCTCGAAAGAAGTAAGTGGGAGGAAAGTAGAACTCGATGAAGTACTACCTCTTGAACCGGAAAGTAGTGCAGCTCAGGAAAATGTTCCTGTGGTGCCTACACCAACTGGAGAGGAAATTAATGATCAAGGTACTTCAGATCAAGTTGCTACTGAACTTCGTAGGTCCACAAGGACACGTTCCACACCAGAGTGATATGGCAACCCTGTCCTGGAATAATGTTGTTAGACAACGGTGAACCTTCGAACTATGAAAAAGCGATGGCGGGCCCAGATTCCAACAAATGGCTTGAAGCCATGCAATCCGAGATAGAATCCATGTATGAAAACAAAGTTGGACTTTGATAGACTTGCCCGATGATCGGCGAGCGATAGAAAACAAATGGATCTTTAAGAAGAAGACGGACGCGGATGGTAATGTTACCATCTATAAAGCTCGACTTATCGCTAAGGGTTATCGACAAGTTCAAGGGGTTGACTACGATGAGACTTTCTCTCCCGTAGAGAACCTGAAGTCCATCCGAATCATGTTAGCAATTGCCGCATACTATGATTATGAGATATGGCAGATGGACGTCAAAACGGCATTCCTTAACGGCTATCTTAAGGAAGAACTGTATATGATGCAGCCGGAAGGTTTTGTCGATCCTAAGAATGCTAACAAAGTATGCAAGCTCCAGCGATCCATTTATGGGCTGGTGCAAGCATCTCGGAGTTGGAACATTCGCTTTGATGAGGTGATCAAAGCATTTGGGTTTATGCAGACTTATGGAGAAGCCTGCGTTTACAAGAAAGTGAGTGGGAGCTCTGTAGCATTTCTCATATTATATGTAGATGACATACTCTTGATGGGAAATGATATAGAACTTTTGGACAACATTAAGGCCTACTTGAATAAGTGTTTTTCAATGAAGGACCTTGGAGAAGCTGCTTACATATTAGGCCTCAAGATCTATAGGGATAGATCGAGACGCCTCATAGGTCTTTCACAAAGCACATACCTTGATAAGATTTTGAAGAAGTTCAAAATGGATCAGTCCAAGAAAGGGTTCTTGCCTGTATTCCAAGGTGTGAGATTGAGCTCGGCTCAATGCCCGACCATGACAAAAGATAAAGAAGAGATGAGTGTCATCCCCTATGCTTCAGCCATAGGATCTATTATGTATGCCATGCTGTGTACCAGACCTGATTAAACCTTGCCGCAAGTTTGGTAGGAAGGTACCAAAGTAATCCCGGCAAGGAACACTGGACAGCGGTCAAGAATATCCTGAAGTACCTGAAAAGGTCAAAGGACATGTTTCTCATTTATGGAGGTGACGAAGAGCTCGTTGTAAAGGGTTACATCGACGCTAGCTTCGATACAGATCTGAATGACTCTAAGTCACAAACCGGATACATGTATATGTTGAATGGTGGAGCAGTAAGCTGGTGCAACTATAAGCAGAGCGTCGTGGCGGGATCTACATGTGAAGCAGAGTACATGGCAGCCTCGGAGGCAGCACATGAAGCAATTTGGGTGAAGGAGTTCATCACCGACCTAGGAGTCATACGCAATGCGTCGGGGCCGATCAAACTCTTCTGTGACAACACTGGAGCTATTGCCCTTGCCAAGAAGCCCAGGTTTCACAAGAAGACCAGGCACATCAAGCGTCGTTTCAACTCCATCCGTGAAAATGTTCATGATGGAGACATAGATATTTGCAAAGTACATACGGATCTGAATGTCGCAGATCCGTTGACTAAACATCTTTCGCGAGCAAAACATGATCAACACCAGAACTCTATGGGTGTTCGATTCATCACAATGTAACTAGATTATTGACTCTAGTGCAAGTGGGAGACTGTTGGAAATATGCCCTAGAGGCAATAATAAAAGGATTATTATTATATTTCCTTGTTCATGATACTTGTCTTTATTCATGCTATAATTGTATTATCCGGGAATCGTAATACACGTGTGAATAAATAGACCATAATATGTCCCTAGTAAGCCTCTAGTTGACTAGCTCGTTAATCAACAGATAGTCATGGTTTCCTGACTATGGACATTAGATGTCGTTGATAATGGGATCACATCATTAGGAGAATGATGTGATGGACATGACCCAATTCTAAGCATAGCACAAGATCGTGTAGTTCGTTTTGCTAGAGCTTTTCCAATGTCAAGTATCTTTTCCTTAGACCATCAGATCGTGTAACTCCCGGATACCGTAGGAGTGCTTTGCGTGTACCAAACGTCACAACATAACTGGGTGACTATAAAGGTGCACTACAGGTATCTCCGAAAGTGTCTGTTGGGTTGACACGGATCGAGACTGGGATTTGTCACTCCGTATGACGGAGAGGTATCTCCGGGCCCTCTCGGTAATGCATCATCATAATGAGCTCAAAGTGACCAAGTGTCTGGTCACGGGATCATGCATTACGGCACGAGTAAAGTGACTTGCCGGTAACGAGACTGAACAAGGTATTGGGATACCGACGATCGAGTCTCGGGCAAGTAACGTACCGTTTGACAAAGGGAATTGTATACGGGGTTGCTTAAATCCTCGACATTGTGGTTCATCCGATGAGATCATCGAGGAGCATGTGGGAGCCAACATGGGTATCCAGATCCCGTTGTTGGTTATTGACTGGAGAGCCGTCTCGGTCATGTCTACGTGTCTCCTGAACCCGTAGGGTCTACACACTTAAGGTTCGGTGATGCTAGGGTTGTAAAGATATGAGTATGCAGCAAACCGAAAGTTGTTCGGAGTCCCGGATGAGATCCCGGACGTCACGAGGAGTTCCGAAATCGTCCGGAGGTAAAGAATAATATATAGGAAGTGCAGTTTCGGCCATCGGAAGAGTTTCGGGGGTCACCGGTATTGTACCGGGACCACCGGAACGGTCCCGGGGGTCCACCGGGTGGGGCCACCTATCCCGGAGGGCCTCGTGGGCTGAAGTGGGGAGGGGACCAGCCCCTGGTGGGCTGGTGCGCCCCCCTTGGCCCCCCTCTGCGCCTAGGGTTGGGAACCCTAGGGGAGGGGGCGCCTCCACTTGCCTTGGGGGGCACTCCACCCCCTTGGTCGCCGCCCCCTAGAGATCCCATCTCTAGGGCCGCCCCCCTGGGGCCTATATAAATGAGGGGGGAGGGAGGGCAGCCGCACCTTGAAGTCTTGGCGCCTCCCTCTCCCCTGCTACACCTCTCCCTCTCGCAGAAGCTCGGCGAAGCTTTGCCGGAACTCTGCTGCATCCACCACCACGCCTTCGTGCTGCTGGATCTTCATCAACCTCTCCTTCGCCCTTGCTGGATCAAGAAGGAGGAGACGTCATCCGCTCGGTATGTGTGTTGAATGCGGAGGTGCTGTCCGTTCGGCACTTGGTCATCGGTGATTTGGATCACGACGAGTACGACTCCCTCGACCCCGTTCTCTTGAACGCTTCCGCTCGTGATCTACAAAGGTATGTAGATGCACTCCTATCACTCGTTGCTAGATGAACTCATAGATGGATCTTGGTGAAACCGTAGGAAATTTTTTATTTTCTGCAACGTTCCCCAACAGTAACTTGACTAGAATTTCGTGTATATCATCTTGGTGCATCTTAACTTCATGTTTAACAACTTGAACATAAGGTTTATTCAGATCTGGACCAATTTCGAAATTTGCATATGAGGACTTATCCGATTTGTTATATGTTGTTTCCGGCCTCATTTAAACTTACTTTGGTGTGTTGTTCTTGTATGCATCATCTCTTGGCGTGAGTAGCATCATATAGCCTTGTCATGCATCATACTTGGTTGAGCATCATGTCATGTTTATGTGTTGTGTGTTTACCATATTGTTTGCTTCTTTCTGGTTGTGCTTCTTCTCGATAGTTCCTGTTTCATTGCGATCGTGAGGATTCCTTCGACTACGCTTGGTTTGTCTTCGACTGCTCGTCTTCTTTCTGGACTCATTCTTCTTCCTTGAGGGATTTCAGGCAAGATGACCGTTACCCTGGATCTCACTACTATCATTGCTATGCTAGTTGCTTCGTTCTATCGCTATGCTGCGCTACCTATCACTTGCTAAGCCTCCCTAATTGCCATGTCAGCCTCTAACCTTTTCACCCTTCCTTGCAAACCATTGTTTGGCTATGTTACTGCTTTTGCTCAGCCCCTCTTATAGCGTTATTAGTTGCAGGTGAAGTTGAAGATTGCTCCATGTTGGAACAGGATTATGTTGGGATATCACAATATATCTTATTTTAATTAATGCATCTATATACTTGGTAAAGGGTGGAAGGCTCGGCCTTATGCCTGGTGTTTTGTTCCACTCTTGCCGCCCTAGTTTCCGCCATACCGGTGTTATGTTCCTTGATTTTGCGTCCCTAACACGGTGTGGGTTTATAGGCCCCTCTTGATAGTTTGCTTTGAATAGAACTCTTCCAGCAAGGCCCAACATTGGTTTTAACATTTTCCATAATACTACTTGAACCTAATAATAAATTGGCATAGGGCGTCGCGAACCCGAGGATTTTTCTACACACAGGGCGGGGCCAGCGCTGATTGTGTTGGCCCCAAATGGGTAGACTGCGGGGCCACCACGGGGCAACCCGAGGATCTGGTTTTACTCGTAGGCTTTCCTATCCGGACGTGTCCTGAGACTAGATACGTGCAGCTACTATCAGGGTGTCGACACGTCGGGATGCTTTGCTATATTAGTTTTACCATTGTCGAAATGTCTTGTGCACCGGGATCCCGAGTCTGATCGGATGTCCCGCGATGGAGGATTGTCTCCGCGGATCGTGAGCTTATAATGGGCTAAGTTGGACGCCCCTGTAGGGTTTAAACTTTCCAAAGCCGTGCCCGCGGTTATGTGGCAGATGGGAATTTGTTAATATCCAGTTGTAGAAAACTTGACACCAGATTCGAAATAAAATACACCTACCGCGTGCGTAACCGTGACGGTCTCTTTTTGAGTGGGTCGAGAAGAGAACACGGTGGGGTTATGTTTGAACGTAAGTAGTTCAGGATCACTTCTTGATCATTACTAGTTTGCGACCGTTTGCGTAGCTTCCCATCTTATTCTTGAACTCGTAAGTTAGCCACCATACATTGCCTAGTCGCTTGCTGCAACGTCATCACTTATCCATTCCATACCCATTAAGCTTTGCTAGTCTTGAAACCCATTGTAATGGGATTGCTGAGTCCTCGTGGCTCACAGATTACTACAACACCAGTTGCAGGTACATGTAATGCGATGATCTGACGTGAGAGTGATGTATGCTTGTCTTGGAGTTCTTCTTCTACTTCTTCTTCGTTCAGGGGATAGGTTCCAGGTCGGCAGCCTAGGCTAGCAGGGTGGATTTTGTTTGAGTTTCTGTTTGTGTTTCATCCGTAGTCGGATGTAGCTCTTATGTATGATGTTGTTATAGTCATGTGGCATTGTATGCCTCTTTTATGTATCCCCAACTATTATGTAATGGTACGATGTAATGATATCCACCTTGCAAAAGCGCCTCCAATATGCGCTTCTATCCTTGGTGGAACCTTTGAGTTCCTTTAGAATAGGGTCGCATATTGGGCGTGATAAGTTGGTATCAGAGCCTCAACCGACCATAGGAGGCCCCTTGATTGTTCGTAGTTTGGCCATTGCCGAGTCTTGAAGAAAACTATTTTGGAGTCTAGTTATATCGGAGAGTAGGTATTCTTTTTACTCCTCAACCCCTTCGTCACTCTAGTGAGGAAATGATGACGTAGGTGTTTTGAATTACTCCTCTTCCCCTTCAAACTTTCTTTAGGATCACGCGGTTAGTTTTTTCGTTCGTTGCTTCTCAGCTCTTTTCATCCGGTGCATTTCTCGTCAAGACGATTCGTCCCTCTTTGTTTTCGCAAGATCAATCCTCAGTTCTTTCGGAGCGACGAGGTTCTCCCCATCCTCAGTTGTTTTCTTTTTCCCACCCGCCCACCCCTTTTCTTCTTGGAGCCGGAGTCCCTAATCGAGTATCCATCCTACTCGTGCGAAGTCTATGCCAGAGTGATGCCGGAATTCTTATGTTCTTATTCCTTTCCTATTTTATGCTAACCAGAGTGGCTTCAGAGTCTATCTTGCTTCTTGAGCTTTTCATTCACGTCATATTCGCCGTTCCTCTTGTCGACCCGAGTGCTCTGGACTTTGTTCATCTTCTCTTTTGTGTTCTTACTTCACCTCGTCCTCTTTCTCTTCCGTCTCGTTCTTAAGATCTCGGGACGAGATCTCTTGTTAGTGGAGGAGAGTTGTAGCGCCCCGAATCCGATGCGTCAGGTGTCTTCCAGTCATTCATCGTTGTTGCCATGTCATTCGCTTGTGTGTTGCACTTTTCCATGTCACCATGTGCATTTCATCTACATGTTTTTGAAAACATAGATCCATTTGGGTTCCCCCGATTCTCTTCGTTATTCGTTCTGAGCACAGACACACTCGCACGCGCTCGCGGCACCTCTGAAATATTATTTTATAAGTGGCATAAAATGTTCACGAAATGGGGTGGAAGTTGGCATGCGGTCCTATTATAGTGTAGGTAGACCGCCTATCAAATTTCGTCGCGTTCGGAGGCCGTTTGATAGCCCAACCATCATCCGTAGCGGCGCCATCGCCAGTTTATTCGTCGGATATTTTCGGTCTCAAAAAACCCTTCCCGGGCTGCACTTCTCTTCTCTCCCCACAGCCCAAGCACTCTCTTCACAGCCCACCTAGGCCTGCCTACCCCCGCTCGATCGGGTCCGTCGGATCGCGATCGGAGGCTCCGAAACGCTCCAAAACCCCCTCAAACCCTAGCCCACCGCTATATATGGACACTCCTAGTCCATTTTTGGGCATCCCCTAGCCTCCACCTACCTCTAGCCTCCCCCTCCTCGCATTGCATGCGCAGCCACCTCACCACCGCCACTTGGCACTGCACTACGCCAGCGCCTCCACCCGCCGCCGCCTGCAGTCAATCAGGAGGCGCCACGCGTCCTCCCCGCGCCCCAACCGCCGCCAGCCTGCCAGGCCCGCGAGAGGCCCGCCCCGGGCCGGATCTGGGTCCGAGCCGCCCGCACCGCACCATGCCCATCCCTAGCGCTCGACCCGAAGCCTGCCGGAGCCCGGATCCACCCGCCGCGTCGACCCCGCCAGCCGTCCCAACTCGCCACCCCACACCAGCACCCCACCATACCTACCGCGCCCGAGCCCCCGTGCCTCGTGGCGCCGTTCGCCGGAGAGGACCCGCGCCGCGCCACCGTCACCTCGTTGCCGGAGCGCGTCACCCGACACCGGATCCGGGGTCCCCACGCACGGACCCATCCATCCCCGGCGAGTTCCGCCTCCCTCTACGGCTGGAGCTCCGCCGGAGCTGCGCCAAGTTCTCCGTCGGCGTCCTGCTTCACGAGGAGACGAGCTCCTCGCTCGATCCGGTCATCCGCATTGACCACGCCTCCCAGGTCCAGCCCAGCGCCGCTGGCCATGTGGGCCTCCCCGTGGCCCAGATCCCTCCGGTCCGCCGGACTGCTTCCTCTCCTGGGCCGAGGCCCCTTTGGTGAGACGCCCGCCTTAAGCCTCGCCCAGTGCGACTTTTGCTATCCTGCGCCCGCTCGTTTTTTTTCCTCTTCAAAACTGCCAAGTCCCTAGATCTGCTTCAGCATGTGTGCATGTTTGCCATGCGATAACTTTGTGCATGATGGTCCGTCTGGAGTGCATGATATGTCAAAATGTTCATCTCTTGATGCTCTACGTGCTAGTGTAGTTTGCATTCATGTTAATGTTCATATTAATGCCTTAATCTTCATTGCAAAACTGCTAAATGATATAAACTGCTGAAATCTGCTGTTTGTTAACATTATGTATGCATATTGTGAGTGCCACAACTTTGTCTCTGTTGACCCTATGATGATAATCTTCCTATGCACATGTTCTGCTCTTCATGATGTACATGTTGGTGTACTTTTTGTTCATGTTAGGGTGCATATTGATATCTTAATCTCTGTTGCAAAAGTGCACGTTGCTGTTAACTGCCGAAAACTGCTGTAACTTGCTGATTTGTCATTTTTGTTGCATTTTATGTGTGCATCCTATGAACATGATGTCTACATGTTTTAGGAGCATAATCATGCCATATTTATAGGGGTGCAATCCATGTATTTTGGTATGCCCTGTAGTGAGTGCATCAAGCTTGTGAAGTGGGCTACTCGCTATTAATGTTCTGTCAATGCTGAAACTGCTATATCATGATGCCATGTTTTCTTGATGCTACCAATTAATCCATGCATAATATGGAGATGCTTACTTAAGATGTTTTGATGTATATGTTATGATCTATCATTCCGTGCCTTTTGATGCCCTATATATATATCCTGTAGCATATGTTTTCATTGCCATGAACATAACTATATGTTGTTCAAGTTTTCTGTTAACTTCGTGATGCCTTGTTGTGAGCTTGTTATTGATTGGCCTATGCCTATTCTGGAGATGTTGCAATTACATGTTTTGAAGGATGCTATGAGTAGATTCTCCACATGTCATGGTTGTTAATGTTGGATGTTATATGCCTATGTTCCATCCCTGCAAACATGATATCATAATGTTGCTGTTTTACACTTGCTGAAACTGTTTCAACATTCAATCATGTCTTGTTGGTTCCCACTAATACATGAGTCATGTGCATATGATGACATGATGTTATGTGTTCTTTGCTATGTTTACTTTGATGCAATGCCCTTGGTTGCCATGTATAGTTGCTGTAGAATCTTTGTTTTATGCCTCCAACGTGCCATCATATTAACTCTGCTCATGCATATGCTCCTGTGTTATAAAGTTGCTTTTTGCATTGATCATATTAGTTTAATCTTGATGCCTATGAACCTGAACCTTCATTATATTTGCAGTATGTTATCTGTACATGAAGTGCGTGTCAAGTTTATGCTCATATGATTCCTATAGCATATTGTTTTGATGATTGCAAAGTGCCTACTTGCTGTTTTAGGTAGATTGTTGTTATATCTTGTTTGGAGTGTATGTGTTGCACCGTTGCTCCGTTTTGAGCATGCTCTATATGAAACTTGCTTGATTTTGCATGTAGTTCCATCTTATCATGTTGCATCCATGTCTTGGGAGAGTTTGCTTGATGTTTGAATGCATTTTGCATCAATGCCATGTTTAACTTGTTTTGCTCATATCTTCTAGGCCGTAGCTCCGAACAAAATGAACTTTATATGTAACTTGACTAGAATTTCGTGTAGATCATCTTGGTGCATATTGACTTGCTGTTTAACAAATTCAACATAAGATTTATTCAGATCTGGACCAATTTCGAAAGTTGCATATGAGGACTTACCGGATTTGTTATATGTTGTTTCCGGCCTCATTTAGACTTGCTTTGGTGTGTTGTTCTTGTATGCATCATCTCTTGCCATGAGTACCATCATATAGCCTTGTCATGCATCATACTTGGTTGAGCATCATGTCATGTTTATGTGTTGTGTGTTTACCATGTTGTTTGCTTCTTTCCGATTGTGCTTCTTCTCGATAGTTCCTGTTTCGTTGCGATCATGAGGATTCGTTCGACTACGCTGGGTTTGTCTTTGACCGCTCGTATTCTTCATGGACTCGTTCTTCTTACTTGCAGTATTATTCTTATTCCTTGCGGGATTTCAAGCAAGATGACGGTTACCTTGGATCTCACTACTATCATTGCTATGCTAGTTGCTTAGTTCTATCGCTATGCTGCGCTACCTATCACTTGCTTATCAAGCCTCCCTAATTGCCATGCCAACCTCTAAGCTTTTCACCCTTCCTAGCAAACCGTTGTTTTGCTATGTTACCGCTTTTGCTCAGCCCCTCTTATAGCGTTGTTAGTTGCAGGTGAAGTTGAAGATTGCTACATGTTGGAACAGGATTATGTTGGGATATCACGATATCTCTTATTTTAATTAATGCATCTATATACTTGGTAAAGGGTGGAAGGCTCGGACTTATGCCTGGTGTTTTGTTCCACTCTTGCCGCCCTAGTTTCCGTCATACCGGTGTTATGTTCCTTGATTTTGTGTCCCTAACACGGTGTGGGTTTTTGGGCCCCTCTTGATAGTTCGCTTTGAATAAAACTCTTCCAGCAAGGCCCAACATTGGTTTTAACATTTGCCATAATAATACTTGAACCTAATAATTAATTGGCATAGGGCCTCGTGAACCTGGTGATTTTTCTACATACAGGGCGGGGCCAGCGCTGATGGTGTTGGTCCCAAACGGGTAGACTCCGGGCCACCATGGGGCAACCTGAGGATCTGGTTTTACTTGTAGGCTTTCCTATCCGGACGTGTCCTGAGACTAGATACGCGCAGCTACTATCAGGGTGTCGACACGCCGGGAGGCTTTGCTAGATTAGTTTTACCATTGTCGAAATGTCTTGTGCACCGGGATCCCGAGTCTGATTGGATGTCCCGCGATGGAGGATTGTCTTCGCGGATCGTGAGCTTATAATGGGCTAAGTTCGACGCTCCTGTAGGGTTTAAACTTTCGAAAGCCGTGCCCGCGGTTATGTGGCAGATGGGAATTTGTTAATATCCGGTTGTAGAAAACTTGACACCAGATTCGAATTAAAATACACCTACCGCGTGCGTAACCGTGACGGTCTCTTTTCGAGTGGGTAGTGAAGAGAACACGGTGGGGTTATGTTTGAACGTAAGTAGTTCGTGATCACTTCTTGATCATTACTAGTTTGCGACTGCTTGCGTAGCTTCTCATCTTATTCTTGTACTCGTAAGTTAGCCACCATACATTGCTTAGCCGCTTGCTGCAACCTCATCACTTATCCATTCCATACCCATTAAGCTTTGCTAGTCTTGAAACCCATGGTAATGGGATTGCTGAGTCCTCGTGGCTCACAGGTTACTACAACACCAGTTGTAGGTACATGTAATGCGATGATCTGACGTGAGAGTAATGTATGCTTGTCTTGGAGTTCTTCTTCTACTTCTTCATTCAGGGGAAAGGTTCCAGGTCGACAGCCTGGGCTAGCAGAGTGGATGTCGTTTGAGTTCCTGTTTGTGTTTCATCCGTAGTCGGATGTTGCTCTTTTGTATGATGTTGTTATATTCATGTGGCATTGTATGCCTTTTGTATGTATCCCCAACTATTATGTAATGGTACGATGTAATGATATCCACTTGCAAAAGCGCCTCCAATATGTGCTTCTATCCTTGGTGGAACCTTCGAGTTCCTTTAGGATAGGGTTGCATATTGGGAATGACACCTGGTCAGGCCGAAGAAGGAGCCGGGGACGCCGCCAGTCGTTTTCAAGTAGGAGCACCTCAATATGGCCGTCGCTGACGAGACTGCCCTCAAATAGGTGCGGGACAACTACGTCCGGGAGGAGATGGAGCGCCAGCTCCACGCCCTCGAGTAGATCGCCACTCCGAGCCGCGGCCGTGACGAGGGTAGCGTTGTCATCCTCGACGACATCGATGAGGAGGCGCTTGGGCCGTCCAACCCCATCTGCCACGCCGACCCAGGGTAGGGCTACATCAAGGACATCGATAGCATGCAGGATGATGACGACGACGATGGTGATGACGGCGGCGACTACATGAACTTCTACAGGCTCCTCGGCCATGAGAAGGCTCAGAGGTGGTGGCGGTGTAGTAGTAGTAGTTTTAGTTTAATTTTTCAATTATGTTTTCAGTTTGTACAAATATCAATGGAAACGCCTGAATTTTCGCCAAATTTGTGTCATTTTGAATGAAGTTTGGCCGATTTTGGTTTTCAAAAGCTGGCGTCTAGGGCCAACTTGGGGCGGCGGTTGGGAACCCAAGTGCCCCGAGGCGAAAAAAGCACCGACGAGCCCCCAGGAGGCTCTATTTCAGCCCCTGGGGGTGCCGAATGGCTAGGGATGCTCTAATCTTGGGGATGCCCAAGGAACCCCAAAGTAATATTCAAGGAGAACCAAGCATCTAAGCTTGGGATTGCCTCGGATGGCATGGCCTCTTCCGTCTACAATCCATCGGTATATTACTTTGAGCTATATTCTTATTCATTAGATGATATGAGTTTTGCTTGGAGCGTCTTGTATTATAGTAGTATTTGCTTTGTTTGCTTTTTTAGTTTGCCACAATTATTGTTTGCTGCACACACACCTTTTGAGAGGGATACACATTTATTCGTGATTTGTTAGAATACTATATGTGCTTCGCTTATATCTTTTGAGCTAGGAAGTTGATCTAATGCTTCACTTATATCCTTTTGAGATTATAATAAATAATAATGGTAATATGCATGTGTTCTGAAATTGGTCCTGATATGATAGGTATTCAAGAGGGATATAATAAAAACTTCCATGTAGATCACTGATTATGATAAGTTTCATTCCTTGCAATAGTTTTGTGATAAGAGATGGTAATATGTGGGAGGTACTAGTGAATAATTGTGGTTTAGCTAGAATATTGGTGTTAAGGTTTGTGATTCCCGAAGCATGCACGTATAGTCTCTAGTTATGCTAAGAAGTTGGAGCATGATTTATTATTGCACTACAAAAAAAAAAGACACATCCGTGACATTTTGGGCCGAACGATTTTTTTTCCTGTCATGCTTATGACACTTCTATGACGATAATTGTGACAAAACCTGGTATCATCATAGATGTGGTGGGCTCCTACTTCTATGACATAAAATCATGACAGAAAATGGGCTTTTCCTCCTGGGCGGGCCGGAGAAGCAGGTGCATGACATTCTTTGGGCCGTCCATGACGGAAAAAACCGTGGTAGAAGCAAGGGCGAGGAAAATATCAGGGAGTTCCTGGTTTCTCTCGTACACGTACGCGCGTGGGTGCGAGGTGTTGGGCTCTAACTGAACCCAAGTGAGGCGTTCTCCTAGTGAACCCGAACGATTGCACTGGCTACGCATTACTGAATCCAAGCGATTGGTTGATCCCTGGCTGTTAACTGAACCCGATCGAGCAATTCCTTCGGTACTGCTGCTATCTGAAGCCGATCAAACCTGCCGCCTCTTGATGAACAATGAGCATTGTTGGGGGTTGGATGAATAGTTCTCGGTGGGGGTTGGATGAATAGGACCCCGTGGTAGTAGAGGCCGTTGCCGTTGGATGAACATGACCCCAATCGAGCCGGTTGGGGTGCATGAACAGGACCCCATGGAGGGCTGGTTGAACAGTAGCCGGTGGAGGGCTGGATGAACAGTAGCCCGTGGAGGGCTAGTTGAACAGTAGCCGACGGAGGCTGGATGAACAGTAGCTGGTGGAGGCAGGAGGGAGACGCCGTGGATGAACAGTCGCAGGTGGAGGCTGGAGAAGGTCGACGGTGGATGAACAGTAGCCCATGGAGGCTAGAGCGAGGCAGTAGATGGTGGATGAACAGTAGCCCATGGAGTCCCATTTTGCCGTATGCCACACCCCTCCCGATGAACAGGACCCCCGTTTCGAGCATAGGAGGTCGAAGAGAAGCCCGTTTCCTCTGTTTGGTGGTACGCCCCATCCCTCCCAATCAACAGGACCCCGTTTCAACCATAGGAGGTCGAAGAGAAGCCTGTTTCCCCCATTTTGCGGTATGCCAGACCCCTCCTGGTGAACAGGATCCTGTTTCGACCGTAGGCGGTTGAACAGAAGGCCGTGTCCTCCGTTCTGTGGTATGCTAGGCCTCGTTTCGGTAGTTCCATCCAAGCCGGTTGGCTCCCGATGAACACGACGCAGTTTCTCTGTTCCGACCCAGCCGGTTGGCCACCGATGAACAAGACAACGTTGCTCTACGCGTTCAAGACCCCTCCCATATGTACGTATGTAGCCGTATTTACTTTCTTGCAGCGTGGTTGTACGTATATGTACACGATATAGAAGGGCCTGTGTGACATGCTACGTCCGCGCCTCTACTATGACACGTGCCACTCCTTACTCGGTCACGGTTCATCGCAGTAGAGAGACTGATCGACCAGTATGTACGTACACATTCACGACCAGACAAACAACCCTACGTATGGTTCGACCGGGTGGGTCCTAGCTATCAGGGAGGATATGGAGGCACTTCCTTGCATCCGAAGATATAACTGGTGGGTCTCAGCTGTCAGGGGGAAGAATCATTTTTTTCATAATATGATACACTTCCTTGCGTGCAAAGATGTACCTAGTGGGTCCAGCTGTTAGTGGCAGGAATAAGGAGGCACTTCCTTCCGTGCGAAGATATAAGTGGTGGGTCCTAGCTTTCAGGGGAGGAATAATTTTATTTTCGCGTAATAACACTACAAAAAAATACACTTCCATGATGGTACGTGTTTGTCACAGTAGGTCACGTTTTCTGTTATGCATGTACATCCATGACGATTTTATGACAGAATCAAGATAGTCATACCTGTGCTGTTGTAGAAGTGTTCCATGACAATACCAAAATTATCATCATGGAAGTGTCCACTTCCATGACGATAAATCGCGCGTCACAGAAGTGCTTTTGTCAAGGGTGACCGACATGTGGCATCCACCGTAACGGTACGCCGTTAAGCTATCGGGTCCAGTTTTGGATCTGATAACCCGTTAACAGCCCGGACCAATGGGGATTTTCCACGTGTAAAATCATCATTGGCTGGAGGAAACACGTGTCAGCTCCGCGTTGGCACATGTGTCACTCATCCAATGGGCGAGATGCGCCTATGATGTGTTGACACGTGGACCGGCCCAAAAGTGGCCCATAAAGTTTAAATGGGACGGCCCAACTAAAGGCCCATAAGATTTTGCCAATCATAATGGGTTGGCCCAGCTAAAGGCCCACGAGATTTTGTGGACCATAATGGGCCAGCCCAGCTAAAGGCCCCCAAGATTTTGCGGGCAATAATGGGCCGTCCCAGCTAAAGGCCCGCGAGATTTTGCAGACTATAATGGGCCGGCCAGCTAAAGGCCCACAAGATTTTGTGGACCATAATGGGCCGGCCAAGCTAAAGGCCCATGAGATTTCGCCGACCATAATGGGCCAGCCCAGCTGAAGGCCCACAAGATTTTGAGGACCCTAGTAGGCCGGCCCATTAACTGGCTGCCATGTTTTGGGCCAAATGCTAGCCCATATTTGATCCGGTCCATTAATGGCCTGCTAGGTTCTGGGCCTAATAATGGCCCATATGAGATCCGGCCCATTAAAAGCCTACCACATTCTGGGCCAAATTACGGCCCAGATCAGGTCCGGACCTTTAAGAGGATTTGGGCGAAGTTATGGCCCATATCAGATTCGGCCCATCAAATGGACGCTATGCTTTTGGGCCATCTTGCTAAAGGCCCATCTAGTAATTCAGCCTGATATTAGTTTTGGCCTATTAAAGGCCCGTTTAACATTTCAGCCCTATATATATTTCGGCCTGTAAAAGCCCGCCATATAGTTGGGCCTAACTACGGCCCCGTTTGCATCTGGCCTGCTCACAGCCGATAATCTGATTGGGCCAAACAAGGACCGAGACAATTTTGGCCTATTATAAGCCTGTGATTTGATTGGCACAATCATGGGCTGGGGTCTATTTCAGCCTGCTGCCAGCCCATGAGCTATTCGACACATTTCAGGCCCAACCTACTTTTCAGCCTCCTAAAAGCCCATTGAGTTTTCTTGGGAAAATAGGGCCGGCTGTTTACTCAGCCTATTAAAGGCCCGAATCTACTAGCGGCCAGTTTATATTTAGGCCTGTTAACGGACCAAGATGACGGGGCCCATGATGCGGATCATACATAGTGATTTGCATGACGGACAGATTATGTATCGTAATGTTACGGTTTGGCCGGTTTACTGTGAAGACAGGATATACATACAGTAAAATAACTGAACATCGTGAATAAGAAAAAGACCTAGACTATACAATAAAGAAATTACAGCATATTACATCCACTGGGCATCAAAGTTCGCCACTATGATAATAAAGCACAAGCAGACTACATACACTAGGCATCAAAGATCGCCACCAGTGCAATTAAACACGCCGACAAAATAATATACAAAACCGACAACACTTCAATAGAGTTCAAGAAAGGTTAGCCCTGCTCGGGAGCTACAGTGCAAGCAGCTGAGCAAGCTGATAAGACTGCGCTTGTTTGACAGTTATATCCTCCTCACTCTGAAAGATAAACAAGCAGACAGATTACAGGTTTTGCACATATAAGTATCAGTGCTGACAATTCATCACATTTCTTACTGACGAATAAAGTGACACCGTTTAAAATAGCATTAACACAATATGGTATTGTTCAGGTAAAGACATGGCAGGAAATGACATTGTGAAGGAGTTGGCAGGTTCATGACACCACTGGATTACAGATCAAGAACTCATAAGTATCAATGGTTAGTGTGCTGTCAATTTATCCCATTTTAGATTGGCAAAATAAGATCACTTGCTCTGTATAGTTTAATTTACATGGTATGGAGAAGGAACTTGGTTGTACAACTAAAAACTTAAATTGAGAAGGACAAACTTTTGTTTATGAACTACATAATAAACTTTAAACATGCAATTTTATGCAAATACCAAAAATAAATAGCTATTGCATTCATGCCTAACCAAATATACACAACAAAGTTTGAAGGTTTGAGAAGGACAAACTTACATTATTGGTGAAGGCAGGCTCTATAAAGCCCTTGTCCATGTTGATGGGGGGGGGGGCAATTCAAGAAGTTTACCACAGAATCTTCTTCATAAGCATTGCCTTTATTCTACATTTTGTTAAGAGTAAATATAGTTGTGACAATATAAGAAAAAATGGAGAATATTTAAGATGAGATGAAGAGTGATGCTACATAACCAAGTTTCTATAAATGTAAGTACAATGATACAGGAAAAAGGTATAGCCAAGAGCAATGTAGAGCTAAACTTCTTCAGTACCATCGGTGTTATCCAACCTTATGGTAAGAGTAAATATAGATCTTATGTCTAGAAAATGAAGGGCAAAGGAAAATAAGCTGCAGAGTGATGGTACATGAACAACTACCTGTCAATATAAGTACACTGATAAAGGATAGTAGGTACTTACAAAAACAATGCAGAGCTAAAATTTTTCATTGGCATTGTATATATTCTACACTAATGTAACCATTCATACAGATTAGATAATTTGGAGCGAACAGTTGATAAGCAAGCTATCATGCATACTGTTGTCACATAATGAACCAGGTATGTATGCAAGTACGGTGATACAGGACAACAGGTACTAACAAGAGCAAAGCAGCCGACAGCATATTTGCGATATCCTGTCGTTCTTTTCAAAACGGAATTCTTTTTTGAGCAGATATCCTGCAAAAAAGATCCATAAGGCACATTGGGAAAAGTAGAAGTTCAAATTGTCATGCGATATCATAGACAGTACCTCATCCTCGGAACGGGACCAGTGCATAACAAGGTTTTTCCATTCAATATCTTCTAAATTTAGCACAGGAGACTTCATCGGAAATTCGTTTATAGACTTGCCATCAAAGTGTTATTTCCTGATGTAACACCGATACTGCTGCAATGCTTCCTTCAAAAGCGCAAGCAAGCTTTGCTCGTCATGACTATCCAGATTGACCCTCGCCTACTTACAACAATGTAATGTAAATCATTGATGTGTTCAATCAGCAGAAAACAAGAGAATAATCACCATGAATAGTAGCACTTACACGTAAGTGGGACAGGAAGATGTGAACATGGTGTTTGTCTTCACTATAATCTTCCCATGATGGGAATATATGCACGTAGTCCCTAACAACATTGACATCATTGTCTTTTAAACTGAGAATAACTAGAATGGGGTTCCAATCTGCAGGAATTGGCCGTCTCTGCTGTTGGGATAGGTCTTCGTCCGGTGGACTGCTGTACTTTTTGCTGGAGTGGGATTTTTCTGTGGTACGGCCGGTGCTATGGCAACTGAAATCGGCATACCTTTTGCTGGAGTGCAGGTCCTATGTGGTGGGGCTAGTGGTGTGGCCAGTGAAGTATGGATACAGTCTGCTGGAGTCGGTCCTACGTTTTGTGTCACTGGTTGTTCAGCCAATATAAGTGGGGTGCTGTCTGATTTTTCCGGCACAACCACGTTTTTCAAGGACTTTGCTGGTGCTCCTTCAGGTTCTGCAATCACCCTCTTCCTTTTTGACGTCTGATGCACAAGAACAACATTTGAGTGGAAAAACATGGTATGATGACAGATGGAATATGTATTGATAATGGATGGGCATGGCATCTTGACATATATGATGAGTAAACTAAGCAAATGGCGGTGCAACAAAGTAGAAGAAATGCAAGACAACATATGCAAGATACGCGCAATCAATAAAACCTTGCCAAATTAGAACAGGCACCTTGATGGGTGAACATGACAGGCCATCTACCTTTGACTCCTCGAGGTTAGAATAGTCATTAGGATCATATTCTAAACAAGAATCTACAGGTGGGGAGCGTATGAGTGTCATTGCATCCAGAATGGCACTCAATGCCTTGGTGCCAATTTTGTAAGTCATTGCAATGTTCCACAATATTCTTCTGATGCGCGGATTTTGATATTCACTATAATTAAGTATAATATCTGAGAACCATGAAAACATAAATAGTTGTGAGATTATCTTTGTAATGTAGATGATATTCTAATATAGGGGCGCCCCTATAAACACTTGTGTGATATCACTGGATTCTGATGAGAGAGATCATGTGTGCTGTAATATGGTGCGTGCGTTTACATAATATGGCACAAGTACACAAAAAATAGGCTCCAGAAGTGAGGATAGTTGGTAAATGATAGGTTCATAATATACTGTATAGAGAGTTTATTGCCAAACCATGATAACAAGAGCACACAACAACTAGGCAGATCATAGTGTACATAAAAGGGGTACGCCATAACCACGATATATAAATCAGGAAAGTGGAACTGGCTTGAAAATACGGTGTTGTATTGCCGCTAGTAATTGAAAGCCTATCAATCACGTACAGGCCAGCTCTATCAGTTGTTGACTACAGATGTCCCTGCTCCCCTTCCTGACAAGGAACATACTGTACGTACTAAATACAGAATAACAAAAGTGGAACATGTTAATGAACAGAAGAGGAAGCATATTCTTGAGGTTCCGCTTCATTGCATACAATGCTGGTTGCCCACTCATGATGAATCACAGCGCCCAAAGAAATGCAATTCCATGTTGTCTCTCTATATGTGGCAATTTTGAACAAGAGTCATTAGGATCATATTCTGAACAAGAGTCAACAGGTGGGGAGCGTATGAGTTTCATTGCAACCAGAATGGCAGTCAATGCCTTGGTGCCAATTTTTAAGTTATTGCAGTGTTTAGCTTCAAGAGTGGACTGTTGCTAGTGTGACACAAAGCAGCTACACAGATCATAGTGTAGATATAATGGGAAAACTATAAGCATTAGAGTAAAATCAGCAAAGTGGAACTTGCTGGAATACATGTTCTAGTATTGCCGGTACGGCTAGAAAGGCTTCGGATGCCAACTCTCTTCAACTGAAGGTGTGGTATTGTTAATATCAGTGTAACTCTCAAAGGCGACACATCTCCCTGCATTTCCTTGCTATTCTTATAGGATTCAAGTAGGCAGGCCACTATAGATCCTATTCCTATGTTTACAAAATCCTACGAATCAAAGAGGCCCGAAGAGTTCAAAGTGTCCATCACCACCGACCGTACAGACCTCTACACTGCAAATGTCCCTGCTCATCTTCACTACAAGGAACATACTGTACTACTATCATACTCCCTTAGTTCCAAAATATAAGTCTTGGTAGAGATTTCCACTATGGATCACATACAGATGTATCTAGATACATTTTAGAGTGTAGATTCACTCATTTTGCTCCATATGTAGTCCATGGTGGAATCTATACAAAGACTTGTATTTAGGAACGGAGAGAGTACGTATTAAAGAAGAACGGAAGAGGAACATGGTAAAGAAGAGCAAGCATATTTTGGATAATAAAATGTTCGTTGCGCAGTGCCCACACATGATGAACCAGAGCGTATTAAGAATGCAACTCCCTGCTGTCTCTCGACCATTTCAGGTGGTTGGATGAAGATCCTACGTCTCCTAACCCGTCTTCTTCCTCATCTCTGATTCTTCCCATAAAGAATACCACACGGGCCGCCAGCCAGACCACCGGCCCCCACCGCCTGTGTTCCTCCGCCACCTCCACCCCACCCCCACCCCGCCCCCACCCGTGTCGAGTTTTCTTCGTTCGGCGAGGCCCCACCACCGCCCCCCGAAAACGACCCGAGCCCCTTCATTCGCACCGGTGAACTCCGGCGAGCTCTGAAAAATCGACTGACCCAATTTTGAAATTTAGTCTACTGTGATTTAACTAGTGTGGAATATGAAAGGGGAAAACCATAAGCATTGGGAGTATAGTGTTGAGCATGCCATGGCGGATCTGAAGGTGCAAACCGGACAAAGGCAACTTCGCAACCAATGTTTGCTTTCAACTAGCAAGTAAGTGATGGACAAGAAATCAGTGTAAAGCAGTGGTGATGTATTTTCTTGTTGTGATAAATAAGTTGAGCAGATACGAAAGAGTACCGCCTCTGGTGCGACGCCGTGTATGCATCTGCTGAGAATTTGACGGTGCTGCGGTAGCGATGGCTGTCGGTGGCGTGGAAGCAGATCTAGGAGGGTAGATGGTGGTGGCGGGGCACGGTGGACGAGGCGGTCGTAGGAGCGGCGCCGACAAGGTGGACGACGGCGGGGATGAAGCGAGAGGACGGGATGCAAGGATCCTGGTCTGAGCCGTGGATGAGAGAGGTCGGTCTCTTGTAATGGATGGCGGTGTCGGGTATCAGCTCCGGTATGGTGGAGGAGGACAGCGATGGATGGGGTGGCAGACAGAGGAGGCTGGGGTGGAGAGGGTGTTTTGGCGCCCACGGAGTACAAATGGGGAAAAGGGAGGTAGAGAGGAAGGGGAGAACCATGTATTCAGGGCGTGCTTGTCTCAAATGCGAGGAAATTTACAAACTTAGCCCCCGTTTCAGATTTCCTACATCACAACAATATTAGTCGGTTGGGGATAGCATGGTAATCTCGCATATACCCAATATTTGCCGACGAGAGTTTGTTTTTGGCGCCCATCCTGTATGAATAGGGGAGGGAGTCGATTTTGGCCAAGGACACACCGTGTTTTGGCGCCCACCGTGTATGAATCCGGGTGAGAGGCGGTTATGTCATGTTTGGGTGAAATTACAAACCTACCCCTATTGAAACCTATAGAAATCGAGCAGATAGGCTTTGCGTGGCAGGGATAGGCAGTAGTAATTTGCATCTCGTAGATTTTGGTTTCGGGCGGTTACTGCGACTTTCCTCGCTTCGTTCAAATTTTGCAGAGTGCACGTTTACTATGCCAACTCAATTCGAATCACGTTTGTATTCTATTTTTTTCGGGCGGGATCCTTTTTCCATTGGAATTAAATTCTATATAGATCATTTTTATATATACTTTCAAAAGCACAACACCCTTTATACATAAATACGGTTTACAAATGGCATGATCTCAAATTCATAAGGTTGTATCGATCAATTTGGATTTTCAAATATTTGAAACCACTTTATGTTGAAATCCAATGTATGCATTCCTCACTAACTGTCTCCAATTAATGTGTGTTTCATGCAGTTTTTTTACTTCTCAAACATGTATAATGTGTTTCACACACGCAACATATAGTGTAATCCCGTTTAGACATTAATTGCATATAAACCATGCATTGTTTCTAATTAAAGAATCTATGGATCACTAATATTGATTAACTATATGACATTACACGTGTCCCCAAATTCAAATGAATATGCATGTTTGATATGCCAATTTACATTATGATATTATCAATGTCGTGATCTCTAGTTTAAATATTTGAATCCCCTTTAATCCAGATATTCGTCTCATGTAGCTATCACTCATGCTTATATAGGACTATCTCTCTAGACCGATACGCGTTCATCGTCTCTCGGGTATCTCTCGTGCTACCCGTATGTCGACAATGATCTTTTATCTTCGTAACACACCGACGGTACTCTCTCCCTCGACCGACATCACTCTATCTCTCTCTAAGTATATCTCGCTCCCTGCTATGTGTCTCTAACTATGATTCTCCATGTGGAATCTCTTTCTCTCACACAAACACAAAACTTTGTCTCCCGGGGTCTCATTTCTCTCTACTATTCCCCTGTGTGCCACTCACACACCCCTCATACAGAGATGTCTTTCGCTCCTTAGTTATGAGAACCTACAACTCTTCCTCATAAATATCTCTTTCTCACACACAAACACAAACTCTGTCTCCCAGGGTCTCATATTTCTCCACTGTTCTCTTGTATGTTGCTCACACACACTCTCTCTCCCTAGAGATATCTTGCGTTCCCTCATTTGTCTCTCTAGATATCACTCTAGTCGTGAAATATCTTTCTCTCTCGCACACACAAAACTCTATCTCTCGGGATCTCATTTCTCTTTGATATTTGTTTGTATGTGACACACATGCACCCTATCTCTACCTCTCTCACACCCACACACATAACTCAACCTTCTGATCCACTCGACTCCTATCGCTAACGCACACTAGCTAGAATCTTTATCTTTCTATTTATCTATTTCTCCATCAACCTTCTTTCTCGCCTTCACTCTTGTTTACTATCACGCACACTACATAATTTTCTCTCTACATGCAGTCAAGTTCCCTCTTTTTATCTTTTTCTCACACACACAGAACTTCACCCTCTGAACCACCCGGCGGTCATCTCCAACACTCAAACTAGCGGATGTCCCTCTAGCTAGCATCTCCATCTCTGTATCTATCTATAGTTTCTTCGTCAACATTTCTTTCTCGCATGCAGTCTTGCTTCCTATCACCCATACTATATATGTCTCTCCATGCATATGCATTTATAGGTTGATCTCTTTTGCACAATCGTTGTGACTCACCCCCTCTGCTCGCCATAGATGCATGCTCCAGCCCATGCCACTATCTCTTAAAGACAAAAACACATGCTTTGTCGGGCCTTCTTCCCTGCATTCTCACATGCATGCATATTGTCATACCGACCCGTCTCTCCATGTCGTTGATCTTATGACTTATATCTTCTTTCTTTTATCTCGATCATGCGCGCGCGCGCGCACACACACACACACATCCCACGTATACATGTATACCTCTCACACATGCACGTTCAAGGTCTCTATGTCTCCATATATACGTAGTTAATTACCATCAACCCTAATGCCGCATCGAATCGTTCTCTTCTTGTGTGCACATAACTTCCGCCTGGATGGGTAAAACACACACTCACACTTAACAATCTCCTTCTAGCAACCCCCCTCTCACTCTTCCCCTATATCCCCGAAACCAATAAGACCATCCCTTCGTTTAATTCCCGCCTACATGCACCATCGATATATAATAGTCTTCCACGGTGTCTCTCGGACAAACATGTTCTCTCGATATCAACTCCACTCACGCGCACACAACTTCTCTTCCCTCTCTACGGGCATTTTCTCTCTCGCACCCCATCGTTGGTGGCCTCTGCCATACACATCACCTCTCTATGATGAAGCCATGCACACTTAAATTACATCCGCCACCGAGGACCCCACGACACACACACACACACACACACGCACCCACCCACCCACCACACACACACACACACTAAGACCCCATCACACCCACACCCACACTAAGACTCCATCTCTCTCTCTCTCTCATACACACACACACACACCCACACCCACCCACATACACACACACGCACACACACACACACACACACACACACACACACACACACACAGACACTAAGACTCCATCTCACACACACATGCTCTAGGCGGAGCATTTGTTCCTATCACCCTTCATCAAACCTTACCCGTACGACAAACAATCACTTTAATTTACTTGTATAACATGGACAAATTCCACTTTACTTTAGTAGTTAGCAACTTATCATCTGTACCCTTACAAAAAACCAAGTTGGCAATGATGGTGTGCCTGCCATCTTGTAATATAGACCATCTGATCTATATCTGACGGATAGAAAGCAAACTATGATAATTTTACAAAAGATACCCGTACCTCTCTCCACATCCTTATCTCCCACAACCTCATTGCCGAGCAATTAAAAAAAGGAAGTCTCTGGAACAATCTAGCATGGTGGCCGCTGCCGCCTGCCGGGGCCGTCCATCCCCATGCCTCCTCCCATTCCGATCACCAGTCACCACCACGCTCCACTCCTCCTCACCTTATCTCTCATCTTTCATTTTTTCGATGACATTCTCGAGATACCAGTTTTCCGATAAAATTCTCAAGATATCATTAGTTTTTACACATGGGATTACTCCTGCATGGGTCAATCACAACAGGTGTTTTGTAAAAAAATGAATATTGATGTTCCGTGTAATGCACGAGCATCTTGCTTGTAATTATATAACGCAAATCACGAGCAGGAAGTGACATTTTTTACACAACCACGTTAACATGGCCACGTAAATCACTAGCTAAAGTAAATGCCATTATACTTATATCCCGATGCAAAAGGTTGAGTACATGTCCGAAGAGTAGAGTCGCACACACACACTCTGTCTCTTAGAATCTCACACACACACACACCAGTTACGTGACGCCCACTTAAGCAGACACCTATGTTACAATTTGTGCACCCGTAGGTACACGTGATGCTGCGCATTTATTTAAGCAAGACGGCGAACCCAAACAGTAGCTGCATTCATTCCCCTCCCGTCGCCTCTTCTCTGGTCGCTGTCATTCGATAGCCATGGCTCGACGGTAGGTAACAACATACGCCATACTCCCGCCGGAGCGGCGCTTTAATCTGGAAATTTTAGTGGTCATGCATGCATCTTTTTGTGCTAGCACTCCTATATAAGGGTTGACCGGTCGCTTCCCCCGGACGTGCGAGGGCGGTGGAAGAGGAAGGAGAAGGGAAGCAGGCTGTGGAGTAGTAATGTTTTTTACCACAAATTCTTAGGAAACTGAGTGCAATAATTGAGTAGTTTTGCAAACTACCAGTACTAGTACACCTGAAACGGTACAAAACCTATACTCCCTTGCCAGCGCGCGCTTCCCATGTGAAACGGTCAGCATCGCCCTGGAGCGTCAGTGCCGCATTAATGCCCGGCCAGAGCGGAGGCACCTCTCACTGGCGTCGGCTTTGAAGCGGAGCGACGGCCGAGAGACCGCCGCTTCCCGGTGCACGCAACTGTTCCGCGTCAAGGCTGGCCATAGGCCCTGTTTGGATCCATGGGTTAGAGTTAGTTTGAGCTAGTTGGGGCTCAAATAGCCCTAAAGTATCTAAGCATGAGGGTTTAAATTGGATCAGGTTGCACCGAACCCACCAAAAAAACTATCCCACCCAAGAGGTGCTAACTGGAGATAGTTCTCATTGGGACCATTGAAAAATCACTTTTCTCTCTCCATCAAGTGCATTTATTGTCAATCTAACCCTGTCACCCAAACACCTCTTTGGCTACAGTTAGTTCAGGGTTAGTCATGAGTTAGTCTAACCTCTACGTAAGTTAGAGTATCCAAACTGGAGCAGTATTGGACATGCAAGTTGCTCCAAGCATACAATCAAATTCGTACGTGAAAGGATTTTTTCTTTTTGAAAACAGAACATGAAAGGAATTATTTTAGAATGGTCTTGGCATGTCGCTAACATGTGATGAGTTAACCAACCTTGATAGACGGCAAAAATGCTAGCCCGCCACACTTTGAGAGAGACGAGGAGGGAGAAGCGATACGGGCTGCTGGACTACTAGAGATAGTTGTCGCACGGAAGCCAAGAAATATGGTGATAGCGTGGGTTAGCCATGTACTAGTATGATGTAACTACAATGGGCTGCCGTGTTTTGTACTCTTCTAGTCCACTGTGGAGATGATTGGTTGATTTTATATCACTGAATAATATAAAATATTATGAGTGCAGACGCTCCACCACGAGGTTCCTTGCTCCTTCTTGGTCGTCGGGAATCTATGTTCTTCCACTCTATTTTTTTACGTGAGCTTTGTTCATCCTTTTGCCAACACGCGAGACATCTAGCATCAAGGTGTACGTGTCATGCAAGGATCGTTCCATCTATATGAAGAACACGTGGGACGGGAACTATGAGACGGACATGTACCCTGGAGTGGATGTACGAACCTGAGTAATGTAGTGCAGTAAGTGAAGTAGAAAGGCACAAATGGTATGAACATGCATGGCATATAGGGTGTGTTTGGTTGCGTTCTCTCTCAGGATAGTTGTTCGCTCTTCATGCATGCTCAACTCAATACCCCTCTTCATGCATGCTCTCTTCATGCATGCTTCTAGTGTATTTGTGCTAAACTAGTGTGGACTCATGCACCCTCCATACACTCTACCAAACACCCAAAAGTGGGTCGAGAAGGGAACTCTTGGGCGGCATTTGTCTCTTACTACGTAGTACCACTAAATGTTGTATGTGCAATGCACGAAGATCTTATGGAGTACGTGCCTAAGTACTCTACTACTATATTAGTTGGAGGCACATAATAGCTTTTATATTTGTTTACGTGTATGCCCCGAGACCTTCCAACTAGACTTGTCTTTCTCTCCAGGTCGCACTTTGTATCGTTCATACCACTAGTACTACTACGTGTGGTCTCCGGCCCAGAAGTGGAAGAAGTGGAGACGCTCTACCACGCTATTTTTTTGCGCTGGGCTCTACCACGCTGTTCATGTCCCACTCCTTTCGCTGACGTGTGGGACATCTAGCACGTGCCGTGTTTGGCACTCTTCGTCGTAAGAGTTGAAACGCTAGCATTCATCAGAAATAAAAAATAAATATAAATCAGCAGTGATACTATTTTTTTTGAGAACCAATCAGCAGTGATACTATACCACGCGGTTTCCATGCTCCTCGATATCAGAAAGAATACTTCCGTTCACCAACATGTGGGACGTCTACCATCCTGGTCCACTTGCCATGCACGCAGAACTCCAAGGGAGAGTCACCCCAGTCGTCGCGCCGCAGTAATAATGACTAATGAGCCGCCAAATCACAGGCCCATCCTTTCCCACTTTGAAGTTGCTCGGATGAAGGAACCATCATGACTTCATTGATTTCTGCTTCTTGAAGAAAACTACTGTACCAGCAGTACTACTAGCTACAGTACTTACTCCAACAGAGGCCTCCTTTCGTTCATAGGATAGGAATTTTATAGGGATATGAAAATCATAGGAAGTGAGATGACATGCATCTCAATTCTTATAGAGAAAGAGATGCCATTTGATGCATGGGATAGGAATTTTTCCATTGAGTCTAGGCTAATTTACTGGTAATTTGCTCTAAAAACTATAGTAGTAACTATTAGTACTGGTACATGCTCGTACTTAGACACAAAGACACACACTAACTAGTAGTACTACTACTTCTCACATGCTGGACAAATGCCGTCGTTCTCCTTCCCGGCTTTGCCGGTGACACCCCACCGTGCTTGGATTGTTGGATTTATCGGTCTGGCAACCCGTGAGAGCTTCGAATACTGGGGTGCGTGCAGAGATCTCAACCTGCCCAGCCTGCCTACTCGCTATCCTCCCTAGCCTAGCACGCGAAGCTCACAGAGACACAAAGACTCAGAGATTTATACTAGTTCGGGCCACCGTTGTGGTGTCATACCCTAATCTAGTGTGGTGTGGTGGATTGCCTCGAGGGGCTATGGATGAACTAGTACAAGGATGACAAGCCTCAGGAGGTGAGGTCTTCTTGAGCTGGTTTGTTGCTTGGGAAGGAATCGATCCTCCTCTATGGTGGTGGCTAAGCCCTATATATAGTGCCTTGGTCCTCCTCCCAAATATGAGCGGGAAGGGATCCCACAACGGCACGATTTGAAAGGGCACAAGTATACAGTCTATCCTGACAAAAGTAGTCTTCGCCTGCGAAAAGCCTCTAGTCATGACACTGCGGTGGGCTCGGTGATGACCTCCGTCCTGCCGTCCTGGCGGTCTAGGTCTCGTTACACCCCCGTTCCCAGAACGCCGACAATAGCCCCCGGGCCCAAGGCGCGCTCGGACTTGGCTTAGCAGAGAAGCGAAGGGGCAAGTGCGGAGCGCCGCAGGCCCCATCAGCCTGTGGTCTTGGGCGCCGTGTGGCGGTTGATTGGACGTGGGCGTCTCTGCTTCCCCACGCTGCCTCGGCAACCACCCGACTTGACTAGTCCCTGCATGCAACAATGAGTCATGATTACCTGCGATTGTGGATGCCGACGGTTGGCCTCCTCTTGACTATAAGTATGGAGTGGCGTGAGCCTTCGCAGTCCATCTCTTCTTGCTCCATTCCTTCTTCATCGTTCCTCCTCCATCTTGATGACAATGGCGCCGATCCGCCGGTTCTCAGCCGAGGAGAAAGGAAAGGCCCCCCGAGAGGGCCCCGACCCGCTTCCGTCAAAGAAGCGGCCGGTCCCTGGCCGCCGTGATGAGGTCGCTCGGCAGGAGACGTTGAGGCCTTGGTACGAGCGGCCACCGCCTGGGTTTCCGCTGCCTTTGTACGCCCGAGCTGAGGGCCCTGGGGAAGAAGACGCCGAGCAGTGCCACCCGCGCCGCCGGCGATGCTGTCGAATCACAGTGGTGCGTGTCGTCGCCCCTGGAGTCCACGCCGAGGGCTCTTCTCACGAGCTCGTGCTTCACGCCGCCATGCCTCCAAGCTCCTGGATTCGCCTTCCTACCTATTTCGCCTTCGAGATGCCGCCATGTGGTCCTCTTGAGCTCTGGGTGCAGCACGCTGACTGCAGTACCCTTGCGACCGGAACGGAGGTTGAGGTTGTCGCTCTGGGCAAGGTCTACATGACCCGAGGCTAGGGCAAGATCGCCCGGGTCTGCTGAACAGGGGGCGCCTTCATGATTCATTTCGAATACGATGGCACCTCCTTGATGTTCTTCAAGGTCTTCGACGCGGGTGGACGCCGACTGGAGTGCTGCCCCAGGGAAGGCGACCGGGGCATCGAAGTGGCGAGGGCTAGGCCCGCCAACGGCTTCCTCAGCAGCTCCTATGGTAGCAGCGGAGACGCCGGAGGGTCCAGCGACTCTCCCGAGCTTCTTGTGACTCCGGAGACGAGCGACGACAGCTACGAGCCCCCGAGCTCGCCTCGCGCTCGGAGCAGAGTTGCTGCATCAGGCCGCCGGTGCGACTGATCTGGATGGGGTTGGCGCCGGCGCTTGGTGGCCCACCGTTGATGATGGCGTCGACGATGGAGGCACACGTAGTTAGTGTCCCTTAGGATTAGCACCTTTTGTTCCATGCGAGGAATCAAGGAAACACCCCGTGGGGGCACGTAAAGCGTCTGCTATGTCTTTTGTTAATATCATCCTTATTATGGAGTGGTGCAATATGCTTGTGCTGTCCCGGCTCGGTTCCCCCTTTCTATCCTCACGGGGGCTTGGTGCTCTACGCTGACAGGTCCTAGTCCCCAGGCAGGCTTCAGCCGTCACTGGTATGCCAGGTTGCGATGCCGTGGTCAAGGCCAGGAGGTGAGCGGCCCGAGGTCCAGTAAGAGCCCCTGAGGCGCGATGCTCAGGAGGTCCCCTTTAGCGCTCAATCAGTCGCCGCAGGGTGAGAAAGGAAGGCAACGTCGCCATTACAGGGCCGCATTAAGTGAGGTTTTGGTGTCGCGTTGATTAGCTTTTCCAGGAGCATGACTTATCTCGTGGGCTCGGAGCCGTTCCTTAGCGAGGTGCCGGACCTGCGTGTCGGCAGCTGGGACGTCTCTGGGTCAGGCCCACGTGAGCTTCTCCTCTCTTCCCCGCGCTCTCCTTTGTGCTCTACGTCCTCAGGTCCCGGCCCTCGAGCGAGCTCAGCCGCTGCTGGTATGCCAGGCCGTGATGCCGTGGACAAGGCCAGGGGGTGAGGGCTGGAGAGCCAGTAAGAGCTCCTGAGTCGCGATGCTCAGGCACCCCCCTTTCAACGCGCGAGCGGATCGCACGGGGAGAGAGAGAGAGAGAGAGAGAGAGAGAGAGAGAGAGAGCTCACGACGCCCCCACATTATTCCTTAGGTGGACCCTGTAAATCAACACGAGAAAAACAGGGACTGCCATTACAATTACTGGCTAGCCATTGGTTGCTCCGAGGGAGTGATGAGGGCACCGAGGGCCTGGTGAGGTAGCGCTTTGCAGGGCTGCCGCGGCCAGAGCTCGACCACTCAGATTTGTCGACGTGACAGGGACGGACCCATGCGCAAGCGCCGTGCCAGAGCGAGCAGCTCCAAAAGTAGGTGTCAATCGAGCAGGCGATTATCATAGGCGGCTTAAGCATGAAAAGGCAATCCAACTTAGATAGATGCAGGAAGACACATGCCACTGGGTCAGGCCCGAGCGGCTTGGGGATGATGCAGCCCGAGGGGCACCCCCAACAAGGTAAGCTAAAGACACAAGAAAAACTGATACATGCCGCGGGGACGGACCCACGCGACCTGGGAATGATGCAGCCCTGAGGGCGCTCCTAGCTGAAATGAAACTCGAAAGATGTCACCTGATATCATTGCAGAGCGAGTGTTGGAGTAGCTGACGATGCGCGGTGAAGAAGCCAATCCTCACGAGCCTTCGGAACTCTGAGCCTCGGGAGGCTCTGGAGGTCCGAGCGGCTCGGCAAGGTCCATCTCCATCTCCTCAGGAACGCGCGTTGCCTGTCCACCTGAGCCTCCAGAATGCTCCTCATCAGGCGCTGGTGAGTAGCAGCTGCGTTCAGCATGCCAAAAGGCATGCAAACGTAGCTGTGAGGTGGACCCTCGCAACGTCCCACGCGCAAAGGCCAGAAGCGCTCCTGAGACGCGACTTGATTGAGCCCTGGGTAGTCGATGGAGACGCGCAGCCCGCCATCCTCGCCTGGATGGGGAGCTATGCAGGGTAGGCGGCGGCTGCCGCGCATGACTCTCGACTCTTGCAGCTCCTGAGTGACCTTTGGTGATGAACTCCTGAGGGTTGGGCCCTCCTTGCCTCATGCCTTCCTGAGGGAAACGTGCCGCGAAGCACGCTTCCAAGAGGTGCCCGAGTGCCTCCCTCGTGATCTTGGCAAAGTCAGTGGCCCTCCAGGAGAGAGCCCCCGAGCCTTGCCCGTTGTCACATCCCTAGCTCTGGTCTGTCTAGAGCTAGCATCTGTTGTTGCATCATGTTTAAATTTTCTCAGAAACTTGAAATGGGGAAGACAGAACCCCTAGCCCCCCCTAAAACCAACTAGGGTTTACTAAAATCATTTCAATGAACCCAAAATGCCTTCATAAATGTTCACCATCTTTGGTCCTGGCTAAACCCTCTGCCAAAAATGGTTTCATATTTTTGGAGACTATTCTGGATTTTTGCAACAAGCCATAAGTATTTGCATTTGGGTAATTTAAATCCTATAAATATTTTCAAATGCCCAAATAATCTTGAAGGTATTTTTAGGCTATTGAGAATATTTTCAAATGTGCCTCTGAATATTTCCAGGTTTTTCCTAAATGGAATAGTATTTCTACTATTTCAAAACACAGAACAGAAACAATTAAAAAGAAAAGGACAAAAAACCTACCTAACTTACCTGGCAGCCCAGCCAGCCACCACTGTAGCAGCCTAGCTGGGCAAAGCCAGCCCAGCCCACCAGGGGCAACACTATCTTCTTCCTCTTGCCAGGAGGAGAAGCAGCTGCGTGCCCGGCGCGCACGCGAGCCGCGCCAGCTCCTCCCTGCCTGCCTGGCTGCCCCCTTGTCGCCCTGGTCGCCTTCCGCGACGCCACGCAACCCCCGGACACTCTCTCACTCTCTCCCGTGCTCCTCCCCTCCTCTGGCTCTCTCCCTTGCACCACCCGAACGCGCCCGCCGCCGCCGACGTGCACCACCGCGGCCACCGCCTGCCCCTCGCTTCCCTGACTGGCTCAAGAGCTCCGCCTCATCGCCCTAGACCTCTCCGCCAAGTCACGCGGCACCAGATGCCTCTGAATGCTGTCACTGTGGTCGTCTTCTACCTCGGGCATCTCAGATCGCCGACGACCGCACCTCGTCTCCAGCCCGTCCCCGAGCCCGCTGAGACCGCCGTACGACTCCCTGTGAGCTCCTGATTCTTTTCCCTTCCTGACCCCCTTTGTTCCCGTCCCCTAGCTCCGTCTACGGCCGAAGCTCGCCGCCGCCGTGCCTCGTCGCCGTCGTGGCCAGAGCCACAGTGGCTCGAAGCCGGGCACACCACCGTGCTCCACACCTCACCAGGAGCACGTAGCACACACCAACACCTCCCCTAGCGCCCTGCATCGCCTAACTGCCGTTGGCTGAACTCCGGCCGCCGTCGCGAGCTCGCTTTCGACGAGCTCGGTCCACCCCAGCTGCTCCCGCCTACCCTGTTAGACGCGGCTCATCGCGCTGCACCCGTAGAGCCTCTCCGCCGCCCATTTGGACACCCGTGGGCGATTTCTGAGCCGCGCCGCCATCTCGGGCCTCGCAGGCGTCGAGTCGCCGGCGAGTTTGACCCCGCTGACCATTGACCCCGGGTGGACCCAGTTTGACCCCCTGGGTCACTGACGTGTGGGCCCCAGGCCACTAACTAAACTAGGTTAGTATTAGTTTAACGCTAACTAAACTTAGTTAGTTTAACTAACTACTGACAGACGGGACCCACTGGTCAGTTTGACCTGGACCGGCCCCGTTGACCGCTGATGTCACAATGACGCAGTGCTGACGCAGTTAATTATTTTCTCGATTTATTCTTATACAGGAAATTTCAGAAAATAGCCAAAACTTCAAAAATTCATAGAAAATAATCTATAACTCAGATTGAAATAAGTTATAAATGAAAAGTGATCAGAAAAATCCATCCTTTTCATCTGTACTGGTTTCATGCATGTTAGAGCAACCTAACCTTGTTGTTTAGATGAAACATGATAATGCACTTATATGAGTTCATAGTTTAGGCTTGTATTTGAATCTTTGATTCAAATAAGCTCAAACCACTCTGGTTTTAGTTGCATTAGCCAAACACACAGCATATTGACATGTCATGATCATGCATCATATTATGCATTGCATTAATTGCATTTCTTCTCTGTTGCTGGTATTTGTCCCCTCTTGATAGACGTGGTTCCGACGATGAGTTCGATGACACCGATGAAGAACTATACTATCTTCAGGAGTGCCAGGCAAGCAAAACCCCCTTGTTCATTCCGATACAATCCCACTCTCTCGCTCCTGCTCTCTTTTATTGCATTAGGACAACATTGGTTCATCTGTTACTTGCTGCGGTAGTTGAACCCCTTTCCTCTGCATGACCTGTCATTGCCACAGTAAATAGATGAAACCCACTAGCATGAGTAGGAGTTGTTTGAGCCTGATGTGCCTAATCATTCATGCTTGTTTGTCATGCCTGCTACTGCTTAGAGTTGAGTCAGGTCTGATTCATTGGGGATGAATCGTAGGTGTGTAAACATGTCCTATTATGTGTGATCTAAGTGTGTGAACACGATTTGGTAAAGGTAGCGGTGAGAGGCCATGTAGGAGTACATGGTGGGTTGTCTCATTGAAGCCATCCTCAGGAACTGAGTTCTGTGTTTGTGATCCATGAAACAGTTACTACCATGCATTGGGCCTGAAACCAATGGACCCTCTCGGCTTCTTAATCACCCTTGTCCTCTGTCCAGGAGTTGCAAGTAGTTTCTGGTGTTTGTAGTATGCTGGAGGCCGTGGGCAGCGCCGACCGGAGGGGTGGGCTATGATGCGGTAGGCACGTGGCCGGGTATACTGGGCGCCCTTTGGTGTCGCGGAACCCTATACACATCGTTCGGGGCCGTATGTGGAAACCTCGGCCGGACTCCCTGCGGATGGAACCTGAATAGGCGATAAACCTAGACTATAGACTTGAGTGTTTATGTAGGTCGTGGCCGACACCCTCACTGGTCTTCCGCTTGAAGGTTGCCGAGTACATGTCGTGTAAACGGCGGTAAGTGGTGAGAGCGTGTGTGAAGAAGTACACCCCTGCAGGACTTCGAATAGCCGTGTCCATAGTAAAGGACTTCTGGGTTGCCTGTACAGTTCATAGACAAGTGAAAGTGGATACTCTAAAATACGCAAGATAAGCGTGAGTGCTATGGATGGCGTTCTCGTAGGGAGACGGGAGCGGATCCATAGTAGTGTATTGATATGGTGAATATGTGGACTCGTGTGCGCCACCTCAAAAGAGTTACTTGCAGTCGTAGTTCAGGATAGCCACCGAGTCAAAGCTGGCTTGCTGTAGTTAAACTCCACCACCCCCTTTGTTGATAATGATGCATATGTAGTTAGTTCTGATGTAAGTCTTGCTGGGTACATTTGTACTCACGTTTGCCTATTTTATGTTTTGCAGAGAGACTTCGGTCTCGCTAGTAGTTCCGCGTGGACTTCGACCTTTAGCTTGTTACCTCAGCTACGATCTTGTGCCCTCGGCAGGATCTGGTAGTTAATCAGGCTTCTCAGCCTTTTTCATTTGTACTTGTCTGTACTCAGACATGTTAAGCTTCCGCGTGTGCTTTGATTTGTATGCTCTGAATGCTGGGTCGAGAGACCCGTGTTTGTAATATCTCGCTCCTCGGAGCCTATTGAATAAAATACTTGAGTTGTAGAGTCATGTTGTGATGCCATGTTGTATTTGCACATATCGAGCATATTGTGTGTATGTTATTGAAATGCTTGGTATGTGTGGGATCTGACTATCTAGTTATTTATCCTTAGTAGCCTCTCTTACCGGGAAATGTCTCCTAGTGCTTCCACTGAGCCATGGTAGCTTGCTACTACTCCGGAACACCTAGGCTGGCCGGCATGTGTCCTTCTTCGTTCCTGTGTCTGTCCCTACGGGGAAATGTCACGTGATGAATACCAGAGTCCTGTTAGCCTGCTACAGCCCAGTTCATCGGAGTCCTGCTAGCCCAGTGCTACAGCCTAGATTCACTCGCTGATGACCGACACGTTCGTTGCTGGGTCATGTATGCCTGTCCCTGTAAGTTAGTGCCACTTTGGGTTCACGACTAGCCATGTCAGCCCGGGCTCCTTGTCATATGGATGCTAGCGACACTATCATATACGTGTGCCAAAAGGCGCAAACGGTCCTGAGCAAGGTAAGGCGACACCCGTGGGAATACCGTGCGTTAGGCCGCAAAGTGATATGAGGAGTTACATGCTAGATCGATGTGCCATTGAGTCGGGGTCCTGACACCCGTGGAGGGTGTCGGGCTTGCCTTCCTATGCGATGGAGGGAGGCGCCCCTTGGATGGGCGCAGATTGTGGCGCGGTGTCTCCGGAGGCGCCTGCCTCCTGAGGCCTTGAACTGAGTGATGTCTTCTTCTTCTTGGGAGCTGCCTCGAGAAGGTTTCCACTCTGGCTGTTTGGGTCCTCGATTGATGCGGCTTGAAAGGCACGCTCGAGAGAGCACACTGCATCCTTCTCTTCACAGGGGACTGTGATGACTCCGCCGCTTCCCGGCATCTTGAGGACATTGTAGCCATGGTGAGTCACTGCCATGAACTTTGCCAGGGCTAGATACCTGAGGATGGCATTGTACGGCAGGCGAATGTGGGCCACATTGAAGTCGATGAGCTCGATACGGTAGTTCTTGCGCTGTCCAAAGGTGACAGGGAGGCGGACCTGCCCTATCGGAGTGGTGGAACCATCAATGACTCCCAAGAAAGGCTTGGTCGGCTGAAGCTGATCATATGGCAGTTGGAGATTGTTGAATGTCTTGATGGACAGAACGTTGAGTCCTGCGCCACCATCGATGAGGGTCCTGGTGACTTGCACATTGCTGATGACTGGGGAACAGAGCATTGGGAGGACACCGGTTGTTGCCGCACACTTGAGCTGATCTGCTGAGCTGATTGTGATGACGCACGTGGACCACCTGAGAGGGCGCGTGGCCTCGAGCTTGGGAAGGACTGCATTCACCTCGCGAGCAAACAACTTGAAGATGCGCTGAGAGGCTGGGGCCTGGGCGCCGCCCAAGATGCAAGCGATAGCGCGCGGCTCCTGGAAGCCCCCAGCCCCCTCGTCCTGGTGATGGTCGTCATTCCTTCTTGGTGGTAGTGGCAGAGGAGAAAGGCCTACATTGCCTTGCGGGCGATCCTCACGAGGCTGATCCCTCCAAGTCCCCTCGCGAGGCTGGTTCCTACATCTTGAGCTTGCGTTGGTTTTCCTCGAAGAGGAGAGGGTGATGCAGCAGAGTAGCGTAAGTATTTCCCTCAGTTTTTGAGAACCAAGGTATCAATCCAGTAGGAGGCTCCTCAAAAGTCCCACGAACCTACACAAACAAACAAAGAACTCGCAACCAACGCAATAAAGGTGTTGTCAATCCCTTAAAGGCCACTTGCGAAAGTGAGATCTAATAAAGATAGTATGATAAGATAAATATATTTTTGGTATTTTATAATATAGATGCAAAAAGTAAAGATGAAAATCAAAGTAGATTGGAAGCAAATATGATAAGAGATAGACCCGGGGGCCATATGTTTCACTAGTGGCTTCTCTCAAGATAGCATAAGTATTACGGTGGGTGAACAAATTACTGTTGAGCAACTGATAGAAAAGCGAATAATTATGAGATTATCTAGGCATGATCATGTATATAGGCATCACGTCCGTAACAAGTAGACCGACTCCTGCCTACGTCTACTACTATTACTCCACACATCGACCAACTCCTGCCTGCAACTAGAGTATTAAGTTCATAAGAACAGAGTAACGCATTAAGCAAGATGACATGATGTAGAGGGATAAACTCAAGCAATATGATATAAACCCCATCTTGTTATCCTCGATGGAAACAATACAATACGTGCCTTGCAACCCTTTCTGTCACTGGGTAAGGACACCGCAAGATTGAACCCAAAGCTAAGCACTTCTCCCATGGCAAGAAAGATCAATCTAGTAGGCCAAACCAAACTGATAATTCAAAGGGACCTGCAAAGATAACTCAATCATACATAAAAGAATTCAGAGAAGATTCAAATATTATTCATAGATAAACTTGATCATAAACCCACAATTCATCAGATCTCGACAAAGACACCGCAAAAAGAGTTTACATCGAATAGATCTCCACAAGAGAGGGGGAGAACATTGTATTGAGATCCAAAAAGAGAGAAGAAGTCATCTAGCTAATAACTATGGACCCCGTAGGTCTGTGGTAAACTACTCACAACTCATCGGAGGGGCAAGGATGTTGATGTCGAAGCCCTCCGTGGTCGATTCCCCCACCGGCAGAACACCGACGAAGGCTCCAAGATGGGATCTCCTAGATATAGAAGGTTACGGTGGTGGAAATTGTGTTTCATCTGCTCCCTGGATGTTTTCGGGGTACGTAGGCTTATATAGGTGGAAGAAGTATGTCGGTGGACGCCCGAGGGGCCCACGAGACAGGGGGCACACCCTATGGGGGGCGCCCTCCTATCTCGTGGGAGCCTCGGCTGCTTCTTGACTTGCATTCCAAGTCCTCTGGATCACGTTCGTTCCAAAAATCATGCTCCCGAAGGTTTCATTCCGTTTGGACTCCGTTTGATATTCGTTTTCTTCGAAATACTGAAATAGGCAAAAAAAACAGCAATACGGGCTGGGCCTCCGATTAGTAGGTTAGTCCCAAAAATGATATAAATGTGTAAAATAAAGCCCATAAACATCCAAAAGTGGTAATATAATAGCATGGGACAATCAAAAATTATAGATACGTTGGAGACGTATCAAGCATCCCCAAGCTTAATTCTTGCTCGTCCTCGAGTAGGTAAATGATAAAAAAGAATTTTTTGATGTGGAATGCTACCTAGCATAATTCTCAATGTAATTTTCTTTATTGTGGCATGAATGTTGAGATCCAAATGATTCAAAATAAAAGCTTATAAAACATAAAAATAATAATGCTTCAAAGCATACTAACAAATAATCATGTCATATCAAAATAGCATAGCCAAAGAAAGCTTATCCCTACAAAATCATATAGTTAGGCCATGCTTCATTTCCATTACACAAAATACTCCCATCATGCACAACCCCGATGACGAGCCGAGCAATTGTTTCATACTTTTTAACGCGCTTCAGCTTTTTCAACTCTTACGCAATACATGAACGCAAGCCATGGACATAGCACTATGGTGGTATATGGTGGTGGTTGTGAGGACAAAAAGGAAGAAGATAGTCTCACATCAACTAGGCGTATTAACGGGCTATGGAGATGCCCATTGATAGATATCAATGTGAGTGAGTAGGGATTGCCATGCAACGGATGCACTAGAGCTATAAATATAAGAAAGCTCAACAAAAGAAACTAAGTGGGTGTGCATCCAACTCGCTTGCTCACGAAGACCTAGGGCATTTTGAGGAAGCCCATCATTGGAATATACAAGCCAAGTTCTATAATGAAAAATTCCCACTTAGTATATGAAAGTGACAACATAGGAGACTCTCTATCATGAAGATCAAGTGCGGAAAAAGAGATAGTAGCATTGTCCCTTCTCTCTTTTTCTCTCATTTTATTTTTTTCTCTTTTTTTCTTTTCTTCTTTTTTTATTTTTTTTCTTTGGCCTTTATTTATTTTTGGCCTTTCTCTTTTTCTTCTTTTTTTTTTCTTTTCTTCCTTTTTAAAGTCCGAAGTCTCATCCCGACTTGTGGGGGAATCATAGTCTTCATCATCCATTCCTCACTAGGACAATGCTCTAATAATGAAGATCATCACACTTCTATTGATTTACAACTCAAAAATTACAACTCAAAGCTAGAACTAGATATGACTCTATATGAATGCCTCCGGCGGTGTACCGGGATATGCAATGAATCAAGAGCGACATGTATGAAAATTATGAAGGTGGCCTTGCCACAAATACGATGTCAACTACATGATCATGCAAATAGCAATATGACAATGATGGAACGTGTCATAATAAACAGAATGGTGGAAAGTTGCATGGCAATATATCTCAGAATGGCTATGGAAATGCCATAATAGGTAGGTATGGTGGCTGTTTTGAGGAAGGTAAATAAAGGGTTCATGATACCGACGAAAGTTGCGCGGTAATAATAAAGGCTACCAAAGTGGAAGGATGAGTGTGCGTATATCCATGGACTCACATTAGTCAAAAAGAACTTATGTACTTATTGCAAAAGTCTACTTAGCCCTCGAAGCAAAGTACTACTACGCATGCCCCAAGAGGGATAGATTGGTAGGAAAAGAACATCGCTCGTCCCCGAGTGCCACTCATAAGGAAGACAATCAAAAGAGCACCTCATGCAACAAATTTGTCACACAACTTTTACCATACGTGCATGCTATGGGACTTGCCAACTTCAACAAAAGTATTTCTCAATTTCATAATTACCCACTAGCATGACCCTAACATTACTACCTTTATATCTCAAAACAATTATCAAGCATCAAATTGATCATAGCATCCAATTCTTTTTCTATGATAGTTTTTATTATACCCAACTTGGATGTTCATCATTCTAGGACCAACTTTGTAACCACAGAAAATACCATGCTGTTCTAAAAGACTCTCAAAAAGATATAAGTGAAGCATGATAGACTAGAAATTTCTTCAAAAATAAGCCACCGCCGTGCTCTAAAAGATATAAGTGAAGCACTAGAGCAAAAACTATCAAACTCAAAAGATATATGTGAAGCACATAGAGTATTCTAGCAAATCCTAATCAAATAGGCTTCTCCCAAAAGGTGTGTACAACAAGGATGATTGTGTTAAACTAAAAAGCAAATACTAATATAATACACGATGCTCCAAGCAAAACACATATCATGTGGAGAATAAAAATATAGCTCCAAGTAAAGTTACCAATGAACGAAGACGAAAGAGGGGATGCCTTCCCGGGGCATCCCCAAGCTTAGGCTTTTGGCTATTCTTGAATATCTTGGGGTGCCTTGGGCATCACCAAGCTTAGGCTCTTGCCACTCCTTATTCCATAGTCCATAAAAGCTTTACCCAAAACTTGAAAACTTCACAACACAAAACTCAATAGGAAATCTTATAAGCTCCGTTAGTGAAAGAAAACAAAACCACCACATAAGGTACTGTAATGAACTCATTATTTATTTATATTTGTGTTAAACCTACTGTATTCCAACTTCTCTATGGTTTATAAACTATTTTACTAGCCATAGATGCATCAAAATAAGCAAACAACACACGAAAAACAGAATCTGTCAAAAATAGAACAGTCTGTAGCAATCTGTAACTAACGCAAACTTCTGGAACTCTAAAAATCCTACCAAAATAGGAAGTCCTGGAAAATTTGTTTATTGAACATCAGAAAAAAGAATCAACAAAAAAGCACGTTTATGTGATTTAACAAAATTATATTCGTGCGTGCAAAGCTTCTGTTTTTCAACAGAATCAAATCAACTATCATCGTAGGTTATCCTATAGGTTCTACTTGGCACAAACACTAATTAAAAGATAAAAACATATCTAAACAGAGGGTAGATGCAAGATTTATTACTAAACAGGAGCAAAAACAAAAAATATAAAGAAAAATTGGGTTGCCTCCCAACTAGCGTATTGTTTAACGCCCTTAGCTAGGCATAAAAGCGAAGATAGATCTAACGAGTGCCATCTTTGGCACTAAATTCATAAGTAGCCCGCATGATAGATTCATAAGGTAATTTGACTTTATTTCTTGGAAAGTGCTCCATGCATTTCTTTAATGGGAATTGGAATCTAATATTCCCTTCCTTCATATCAATAATCGCGCCAATCATTCTAAGGAAAGGTCTACCAAGAATAATAGGGCAAGAAAGATTGCAATCTATATCAAGAACGATAAAATCTACGGGCACCAAATTTGTATTTGCAACAATAAGAACATCATTGATCCTTCCCATAGGCTTTTTAATGGTGGAATCCGCAAGGTGCAAATTTAAAGAGCAATCATCAAGATCATGGAAACCTAGAATATCACATAAAGTTTTCGGAATCGTGGAAACACTAGCACCTAAATCACACAAAGAAAAACACTCATGATCTTTAATTCTAATCTTTATAGTAGGTTCCCACTCATCATTAAGTTTTCTAGGTATAGAAACTTCCAAATTAAGTTTTTCATCATAAGCTTGCATCAAGGCATCAACAATATGTTTGGTAAAAGCTTTATTTTGACTATAAGCATGAGGAGAATTAACAATGGATTGCAACAAGGAAATACAACCTTCTAAAGAACAATTATCATAATCAAATTCCTTGAAATCCGAGATAGTGGGTTCAACGCTATTTGAAGTTGTGGCCTCTCCAATCCCACTTTTACCAAATTTAGCATCAAGATCTAAAAACTCCGAATTCTTGGGATGCCTTCTAGGCAAGGTTGATTCATCGTCAGTCCCATAATTATCAAAATTCATATTGCAAAACATAGATCTAATAGGAGACGCATCAATAACTTTAAGATCCTCATCATTATTTTCATGGAAACTAGAAGAACACGCTTTTATAAAGCTATCTTTTTTTAGCACGCAATCTAGCAGTTCTTTCCTTGCACTCATCAATGGAAATTCTCATTGCTTTGAGAGACTCATTGATATCATGCTTAGGAGGAGAAGATCTAAGTTTAAGAGAATCAACATCAAGCGAAAGTCTATCAGCGTTCCTAGCCAAATCATCAACTTTGAGCAATTTTTCTTCAAGCAAAGCATTAAAATTCTTTTGAGAAATCATAAATTCTTTCACACTATTCTAAAAATCAGAGGGCATCTTATTAAAATTACCATAAGGATTATTGTAGGAATTTCTATAATTATTAGAAGAATTACTAGGGAACGGTCTAGCATTAAAGTTTCCTCTATAAGCATTGTTTCCAAAACTTTTTCTACCAACAAAATTCACATCCATAGATTCATTATTATTCTCAATCAAGGAAGACAAAGGCATATCATTGGGATCAAGAGGAGTATTTTTAGTAGCAAACAATTTCATATGTTCATCCATCTTTCCACTCAAAACATTGATTTCTTCTATAACATGCACTTTTTTCTAGAAGATCTTTCGGTGTGCCATTGAGAATAATTAGCCATAATATTATCAAGAAGTTTTGTAGCATCTCCTAATGTGATTTCCATAAATGTGCCTCCGCGGCCGAATCTAAGAGATTTCTATAAGCAAAGTTCAAACCGGCATAAAATTTTTGTATGATCATCCATAAATTCAAACCATGAGTAGGGCAATTGCGAAGCATCAATTTCATTCTTTCCCAAGATTGGGCAACATGCTCATGATTAAGTTGTTTAAAATTCATAATATCGTTCTAAGAGTGATAATCTTAGCAAGAGGAAAATACTTAGAGATAAATGCATCTTTGCACTTGTTCCAAGAATCAATACTATTTTTAGGCAAAGACAAAAACCAAACTTTAGCACGATCTCTAAGTGAAAACGGAAATAACTTCAATTTGACAATATTGTTATCATATCTTTCTTCTTTTTCATATCACACAAATCAACAAAGTTGTTTAGATGAGTAGCGGCATCTTCACTAGGAAGGCCGGCAAATTGATCTTTCATAACAAGATTCAGCAAAGCAGTATATTTCACAAGACTCAACATCATTAAGAGGAGCAATCGGAGTCCTAAGGAAATCACTATTATTGGTATTCGAGAAATCACACAATTTGGTATTATCTTGCGCCATGGCAACAAGTAATCCAACACACAAGCAAACAGAAAAAGGCAAGCGAAAAAGAGAGGAGGAGATTGGGAAAGAGAGGGCAAATAAAACGGCAAGGGTGAAGTGGGGGAGAGGAAAACGAGAGGCAAATGGCAAATAATGTAAATGCGAGGGAGATGGGTTTGTGATGGGTACTTGGTATGTCTTGACGTCAACGACGACCTCCCCGGCAATGGCGCCAGAAATCCTTCTTGCTACGTCTTGAGCTTGCGTTGGTTTTCCTCGAAGAGGAGAGGGTGATGCAGCAGAGTAGCGTAAGTATTTCCCTTAGTTTTTTAGAAACAAGGTTTCAATCCAGTAGGAGGCTCCTCAAAAGTCCCACGCACCTACACAAACAAACAAAGAACTCGCAACCAACGCAATAAAGGGGTTGTCAATCCCTTCAAGGCCACTTGCGAAAGTGAGATCTAATAAAGATAGTATGATAAGTTAAATATATTTTTGGTATTTATAATATAGATGCAAAAAGTAAAGATGCAAATAAAAGTAGATTGGAAGCAAATATGTTAAGAGATAGACTCGGGGGCCATAGGTTTCACTAGTGGCTTCTCTCAAGATAGCATAAGTATTACGGTGGGCGAACAAATTACTGTCGAGCAATTGATAGAAAAGCAAATAATGATGAGATTATCTAGGCATGATCATGTATATAGGCATCACGTCCGTAACAAGTAAACCGACTCCTGCCTGCATCTACTACTATTACTCCACACATTGACCGACTCTTGCCTGCATCTAGAGTATTAATTTCATAAGAACAGAGTAACACATTAAGCAAGATGACATGATGTAGAGGGATAAACTCAAGCAATATGATATAAACCCCATCTTGTTATCCTCGATGGCAACAATAAAATACGTGCCTTGCAACCCTTTCTGTCACTGGGTAAGGACACCGCAAGATTGAACCCAAAGCTAAGCACTTCTCCCATGGCAAGAAAGATCAATCTAGTAGGCCAAACCAAACTGATAATTCGAAGAGACTTGCAAAGATAACTCAATCATACATAAAAGAATTCAGAGAAGATTCAAACATTATTCATAGATAAACTTGTTCCTAAACCCACAATTCATCGGATCTCGACAAACACACTGCAAAAAGAGTTTACATCGAATAGATCTCCACAAGAGAGGGGGAGAACATTGTATTGAGATCCAAAAAGAGAGAAGAAGTCATCTAGCTAATAACTATGGACCCATAGGTCCGTGGTAAACTACTCACAACTCATCGTAGGGGCAAGGATGTTGATGTAGAAGCCCTCCATGGTCGATTCCCCCTCCGGCAGAACACCGGCGAAGGCTCCAAGATGGGATCTCGCAGATACAGAAGGTTACGGTGGTGGAAATTGTGTTTCGTCTGCTCCCTGGATGTTTTCGGGGTACGTAGGCTTATATAGGAGGAAGAAGTACGTCGGTGGACGCCCGAGGGGCCCACGAGACAGGGGGGCGCGCCCTATAGGGGGGGCACCCTCCTATCTCGTGGGAGCCTCGGCTGCTTCTTGACTTGCACTCCAAGTCCTCTGGATCACGTTCGTTCCAAAAATGACGCTCCCGAAGGTTTCATTCCGTTTGGACTCCGTTTGATATCCATTTTCTTCGAAATACTGAAATAGGCAAAAAAACAGCAATACGGGGTGGGCCTCCGGTTAGTAGGTTAGTCCCAAAAATGATATAAATGTGTAAAGTAAAGGCCATAAACATCCAAATGGGGTAATATAATAGCATGGAACAATCAAAAAAATAGATACATTGGAGACGTATCACTGGTCCTGCCAGTGGTCCTCGCGAGGCCGGTCACGCCACCCTTGGCGAGGGCCACGGTCGTCCCATCGTCCTCCACCTCTTCCTCCACCTCGGCCGTAGCTCCGATCATTGCCCTCGGGGCATCGACCGACACGTCCTTCTCGCACGGCTCTGAGCTCTTGGCATTCGTTGGTGTTGTGAGTGTGCAGATCATGGTACACGCAGTACCGACTGCCCTTGGACGACTCCGGCTTGTCCCTGCCGCGCTTCGTATCCGGCTCTGCTGCGAGCACAGCTGCTCTTTTGCGCTTCACATCCTTGGCCTTGGCTTTCTTCTCTTCTGGCTCAGCAGCTGGGAGCTCGAGAAGGGAAAGGCGTCCCTCCTGTAACGCCCCGGATCCGATGCGCCAGGTGTCTGCCAGTTATTCGCCGTCGTTGCCATGTCATTTGCTTGCGTGTTGCATTTTGCCATGTCATCATCTGCATTTTATCATGTCATCATGTGCATTTCATTTTGCATACGTGTTCGTCTCATGCATCCGAGTCTTTTCCCCGTTGTCCGTTTTGCAATCCGGCGCTTCTACGTCATCCGGCGTTCCCCTTTTTGCCTCTTCTCTTGTGCGGGTATTAAACTTTCTCGGAATGACCCGAGGCTTGCCAAGCGGCCTTGGTATAGCACCGGTAGTCCGCCTGTCAAGTTTCATGCCATTTGGAGGCCGTTTGATACTCCAACGGTTAACCGGGTAATCGTAAAGTCTCTTTTGTGTGCAGCCCAACACCCCTTCCAAACTGGCCCAAAACCCATCTAACTCCCCTCCATGCTCTCGGTCGTTCGATCACGATCGCGTGGCCGAAAACCGCTCCTCATTTGGACTCTCCTAGCTCCCTCTACCTATAAAACTAGCCCCTTCCCCGAAATTCGCGGTCAAATCCTACCCTAACCCTAGCCTCTTCCCCTGCGCGCCGCCGGACGCATCTCCCAACCTGCCCGGACATGTCCGCCGCCGCGCCCCAGCCTATCCGGAGCCGCCACGTGGCCCCGGCGCCCGCGCACCGCCGCCGGCCCGCGCGCCCCGCCGCCGCTAGCCCGCGCCGCCCGCACGACCTTCGCCGCCGCCGGAGTGCCCCGCCGTCGTCCTCCGGCTGCGCCGCCGCCCGGTGCGGTTGCGGCTCCTCCTCCCGCCCGGCCGCCGTCCCGCCGCCGCCCGACGAAGCCCGCTGCCGGCCCCGCGCCCTAGCCGCCGCGCCCAGCTGCCTCCCGCGCCGGCCTGGGCTGCCGCTGCGCCGCCTGGCCGCGCCGGGCACGAGCTCCGGCGCCACGCCGCCACTCGCCCCGCGCCTCTCCGTGCGCCTCCCGCGCCCGCCGCCGGCCGGATCCGGCCGGATCCAGTCAGGGCCCACCTCCCCGCGCCTCCCCGGCCACCTCCGGCCCCATCTCCGGTGAGTCTCTGGCCACCTCGGTTCGCGTGCCCGCGAGGAACCCTAGATCCCGAAGGTTGTTTTCATCACTAAGTCACTGATAATTTTGCAAAAACATGCCATGTTCATCGCATCACATCTCTGCATCCGTAGCTCCGTTTTGCGCGTGTAATATGTCAAATTGTTCGTCTCGATGAGTACTTCATTTCATTCCATTGCACCATTTTCATTTGAGCTCATCTTGATGCCCGAAATGCTGTTGGAAGAGTGCATGTTGATGTTAATCTGCTAAAACTGTTATAACTTGCTCATTTGTCATTTTTGCCATGATTGATGAGTGCATCCTATGAGGTTGATGTCTACATGTGTTTTGATCTATGCCATTCCATCTTTCCAGGGGTGTATTCCATGTATTTTTGTGATCAATGTGGTGACTAGCACAAGCATGCAAACTAGGCTTCGTGATATTGCTGATTTTAGTCCCTGTTCTGCTGTTATTTTGATGCCATGTAAACTTGATGCTACAGAGAGATCCATGCTTATTTTGAGATACTTCAGTAAGGGTGTTTTGAACATGTGGCTATTGTCTATCCATTCATGCCCTTGATTGCAATTATGGAGTAGTCTAGCATGTAATTTTCGTGCTCTACTTTTGCTTAAAAATGTTTCCTGGCAGATTGTTTACATGTTATTCAATATGGCCAAGCTTGCTATAGTTGATCCTTGCATGCTATGGACTTGTTCTTGACTTGGTTTGTTTCATAAACATGTCTTCTTGATGATGCTATGCTTATCTTGTCATGCAATGACTTGTGGTGAGTGAATCGAGCTTGTTAAGTAGTGTACTTGCTGTTGCTGTTTTCCTGACAGATTCTGTTATATTTTGTTGCTATGTAAACAAGCTTCTACTAGTTGTTCTATGCATAATCTGGAGATGCTCTATAAATATGTTTTGATCTACATGTCTTCCTCTATCCATCCATGCCCCTGGATGCATTTATAGGCTGTTGTATATTGTTCATATCTTGCTCCAAAGTTGCTTGATGATGTTGCTGTCAGCCTGTTAACATTAAGTTCAATGTTTCCATGGTTGTTTCCTAGTGATCCATGAACCCTATGACCTTGATATTGCCATGCTTAGCTTCATAAACATTCCTTCTTACTGTTGGGTGCCTTGCCATGCCATGTATTGCTCTGTGGTGAGTGGTTCAAGCTCACGAACATGCCTACTTATTGTTGTTTTTGCCATGTATGAATCTGTAATATAACATGCCATGTTTACATGGGTGCCATCATATTTTCTGATTCTTTTTGGCTCATGGTCAGTAAGGGACTTTTGATCTATGCAATTAGTAGGTTCATGCCATGCCTTTGTTTGCCATGATATGTTCCTGTAACATGTTGTTTGCTTGCTCTAAACATTGCAACCTGATGTTATTTCCTGATAAGTCTGAAACTGTTATTATTTGCAATCTTACCGTGTGTTTTTGAGCATGTTCTAGTTGTTTCTGGAGATAGCTCAGTGTTCATGTTTTGTTATGCTTTACCTGTACTTCATGCCCATGTCTTTTGTTATTATGTTAGGATGCTTTAGTATATTGTTTTGATGCTTGTAAGATGCCTAGTTGCTGTTATGGACAGATTGTTGCTATGACTTGTATAGAGTGTATGTGTTGAACCGTTGCTCCGTTTTGAGTGTGCTGTATATGAAACTTGCTTGTTTTTGCATGTAGCTTCATATTATCATGTTGCATCCTTGTTTTGAGGTGTTTGCTAGATGTTTGGGTGCATTTTGCATCAATGCCATGCTTAACTTGTTTTGCTCATATCTTCTAGACCGTAGCTCCGAATCTAATGAACTTTATATGTAACTTGACTAGAATTTCATGTAGATCATCTTGGTGCATCTTAACTTGCTGTTTAACAACTTGAACTTAATGTTTGTTCAGTTCTGGACCAATTTCGAAATTTACATATGAGGACTTACCGGAATTGCTATATGTTGTTTCCGGCCTTATTTAAACTTGCCTTGATGTGTTGTTCTTGTTTGCATCATCTCTTGCCATGAGTAGCTTCATGTAGCTTGGTCATGCATCATGCTTGTTGTGCATCATGCCTTGTTCATGTGTGGTGTGTTTACCTATGTTGTGTGCTTCTTCTTGTTAGTTCCTGTTTCGTTGCGATGGTGAGTATTCGTTCGTCTACGGTTGGTTCGGCTTCATCCGTTCGTCTTCTTCATGGACTCGTTCTTCTTCCGTGCGGGATTTCAGGCAAGATGATCGTCACCTTGGATATGACTACTATCATTGCTATGCTAGTTGCTTCGTTCTATCGCTATGCTGCGTTACCTATCATTTGCTCTTCAAGCCTCCCAAATTGCCATGAACCCCTAACCTTTGACACCCTTCCTAGCAAACCGTTGTTTGGCTATGTTACCGCTTTGCTCAGCCCCTCTTATAGCGTTGCTAGTTGCAGGTGAAGTTGAAGATTGCTCCATGGTGGACAGGATTTTGGTTGGGATATCACAATATCTCTTATATTATTAATGCATCTATATACTTGGTAAAGGGTGGAAGGCTCGGCCTTATGCCTGGTGTTTTGTTCCACTCTTGCCGCCCTAGTTTCCGTCATACCGGTGTTATGTTCCCGGATTTTGCGTTCCTAACGCGGTCGGGTGATTTATGGGTCCCCCCTGATAGTTCGCTTTGAATAAAACTTGTCCAGCAAGGCCCAACCTTGGTTTTACCATTTGCCTCACCACCACCTACTTTTCCCTTGGGAGTCGCTCTCTCGAGGGTCATCTTTATTATAGCCCCCCCCGGGCCAATGCTTGTCTAAGTGTTGGTCCAAACTAGAGCACCGTGCGGGACCATCCCTTGGCAACTTGGGTTACGTCGGTACCTGTACGCTTAGCTTATCCGGTGTTGCCCTGAGAACGAGATATGTGCAGCTCCTATCGGGATTGTCGGCGCATCGGGCGGTCTTGCTGGTCTTGTTTTACCATTGTCGAAATGTCTTGTAAACCGGGATTCCGAGACTGATCGGGTCTTCCTGGGAGAAGGTCTATTCCTTCGTTGATCGCGAGAGCTTGTCATGGGCTAAGTTGGGACACCCCTGCAGGGTTTAAACTTTCGAGAGCCGTGCCTGCGGTTATGTGGCAGATGGGAATTTGTTAATGTCCGGTTGTAGATAACTTGACACCAGATCCGATTTAAAACGCATCAACCGCGTGTGTAGCCGTGATGGTCTCTTCTCGGCGGAGTCTGGGAAGTGAACACGGTTTCTGGGTTATGTTTGACGTAAGTAGGTGTTCAGGATCACCTCTTGATCATTGCTAGCTTCACGACCGTTCCTTTGCTTCTCTTGTCACTCTTGTTTGCGTATGTTAGCCACCATACTTGCTTAGTCGCTACTGCAACCTCACCACTTTACCCCCTTTCCTTCCCATTAAGCTTTGCTAGTCTTGATACCCATGGTAATGGGATTGCTGAGTCCTCGTGGCTCACAGATTACTACAACAACAGTTGCAGGTACAGGTTGCGATGATCTTGGCGCGAGAGCGATGCTTGCTTGCGTTGAGTTCTTCTTCTGCTTCTTCGATCAGGGGATAGGTTCCAGGTCGGTAGCCTGGGCTAGCAGGGTGGATATTGTTTGAGTTTCTGTCTATGTATCATCCGTAGTCGGATGTTGATCTCTTGTATGATGATATTGTGTTCATGTGGCATTGTGTGCCTTTTGTATGTATCCCCATCTATTATGTAATGTTGATGTAATGATATCCACCTTGCAAAAGCGTTTCAATATGCGGGTCTATCCTTGGTGGGACCTTCCAGTTCCTTTTGGATAGGGTCGCATATTGGGCGTGACACCTCCTCAGCCCTCACGCACTTGGTCTCCAGGTTGAACAGCTTCAGAGACGTGCACAGATCTTCATGGATCGCTAGTTCCTCCTTCATCTTGACATCGCGGACGCCGTCAAAGAATGCTGAGATGATGGCCTCCTCAATCACATTGGGGATCTTGAGGCGAGCGCTGTTGAAGCGCTGGATGTACTTCTGCAGGGTCTATCCGGGTTGCTGCTTGATGCGGCGCAGGTCACCCACGGCCGGAGGACGGTCGCGAGTGCCCTGGAAGTTGGCGATGAAGCGGGTGCGCATCTCGTCCCAGGAGGAGATCGTGCCGGGAGGCAGGTTCAGGAGCCAGGTGCGGGCACCGTCCTTGAGCGCCATGGGAAACCAGTTCACCATGACCTTTTCGTCTATGTTGGCCACTTCGATGCCCAGCTCATAGAGCTGTAAGAACTCCGCGGGGTCGACAGTGCCATCATAGCGGGGAGGCAGGTCCGGCTTGAACTTGCCCGGCCAGGCGACACTGCGTAGCTCGGTGGTGAAGGCGCGACAACCTGCGGTGGCCACCGGAGCTCTCTGCTAACGCGGGGCTTGCTCCTGGGGATTCCCGCGCGCCGCTGCCAAGGGCAGCGCGGGGTCTTCACGTGCTGGCGCAGGGATGCGGTCATGACATGCCGGTGCAGGAAGCACGTGAACACCTTCTTTGGGAAGAGGGATTTCTTGGCAGCTCCTTTCTTGTCGCGCGGGCGCTGGACGCGGTGGGTTTCATCCAGGGGCCGCGCGTCTTGGAGCCAGGGCGCCTTCTTGGGGAGGAGGTGGTGGAGGCACCTCCTGAGCTGCATCACCTGCGTAGGACGGAGGGCGAGGCAGCGAGAGGGACGGTGCAGGGGAGCCCCCTGCGGCGCTGACGAGCTCGGTGATGCAAGCGAGCCACTCCTCGTAGAGGTCGTCGATGGGACGGTAGTGCAGAAGCTCATGCGCCAGGAGCAACGCAGCATGCGCGTCCGTGGGAGCACGATGGGCGTGCAATAACGAACCAGTTGGAGTCAGCGACGGAGTGGCGGTGCGGCCTTCCCGCCGCACCGAGGGATGCAGCGACGACGCCTGCTGCTCGTTCCCCGCCAGGACGGTGGCGGCGTTGGCGGTAGGTGACGGAGAACGACGGGGACACCCACCGACGGGGCCGTCTGTGCGACGTGGGTAGCGAGAGCAACCAGACACTCGGCGCGAGCCCGGCGAGCGTCAGCCATGGACACGACGAACGATCAAACGCGGAACAGCGGAAATCGGTGCACCCCTACCTGGCGCACCAAATGTCGAATGTGGGGTTCCGGCAAAACCCTTGAGGTTCGAACTCTGGGGTGCGCGCGAAGATCCTTCCCCTATCGATCCACGTCCGAACGCCTCGCTGAGAATCTAAGCTAAAACGATGAACAGCACAAGGAACACAATATTTATACTGGTTTGGGCCACCGTTGTGGTGTAATACCCCACTCCAGTTTGTGGTGTGGTGGATTGCCTCTAGGGCTGATGAGGAATAGTACAAGGGGAAGAACAACCTCGCAAGAGGTGTTCTTGAGCTGGCGCGATGAACTACTTGGGTGAGCTCGATCGCCTCTGGGTCTGATGAGAACTCGATGGGATCTCTCTTCTACTATGGTGGCTAGCTATATATATAGAGGCCCTGGCCCTCTTCCCAAATATTGAGCGGGAAGGGCGCCAACAATGACCATTTTGGAGGGGAACATCTAGTACAAGTTGTCCTGACTAAAGTTGGTCTTCGGCTGCCAAAGGCACTAGCGATGACGCCGTCTTGGGATCCACGGTGACCTCCATCCTACCGCTCTGCTGGTCTTGGTATCGTTGCACCGAAATGGTAACCTTTACCTGATGCCTCGGTACTCCATGCCTGTGCTTGCCCCCTTTGCACCAAAGAGGAAACAAGGACACTACGCAGGCCGGCGCCCGCCTGGCGCCCGCCTGGTCTCGGTCATCATGGCTTGCGTCATGGTCACCTCGTGAGGTACCCTTGCCTTGATCTCTTTGCCTCCTCGCGAGCCTGCCTGGTGAGGCCGCTCCTGAGGAAGCCTTGCATCGTCTGCCCCGTGAGGCTTGGCCCCTCGCGAGGGTCTTGAGCTTGAGCTGATGAAGATGGGCCGTACTGGGCCACCACTTGAGCCACGTCGCAGGCCGTAGGTAGGGAAGTCCGGGGACCCCCGTTCCCAGAACGCCGATAGCTGGGACCCACCAGCTACATCTTCGCACGCAAGGAAGTGCGTCCGGGCAAAAAAACTGATTCACCCCCCTGACTGCTAGGACGCACCAGCTACATCCTCGCACGCAAGGAAGTGCCTGACAGTCGGGACCCACCTGGTTGAAGCGTATGTAGCATTGTCATACTGGTCGCAAACGTGTACGTACATACTGGTCAATGTAGAGGCGCGCATGTGTCATAGTAGAGGCGCGCATGTCTCGTAGTAGAGGCGCACACGTAGCATGTACACGTACGTACAACAGCTAGGGTGCAAGAAAGTAAATACGACCATGTATGTACATACGGGCGGGGTCTCGAACACCTACTCGCGCATACGTACGGCCAGGGCTCGTGTACATGGTTGGGTCAGAACGGAGAAACTGCGTCATCATCGTGTTCATGGGGAGGCAATGGAATGCATCATGTTCATGGGGAGGCAACGGAATGCGTCGTGTTCATGGGGAGGCAACGGAACGCGTGGGAGCCAACCGGCTTGGACAGAACATGCGATGGAAATGAGGCCTAGCGTACCGCACAACACAGGAAACGGCCTTGTGTTCGACCGGCCACTCTCAAAACGGGATCCTGTTCATCAGGAGGGGTCTGGCATACCGCAAAACGGAGTAAACGGACTTATGTTGGACCTCCTATGGTCGAAATGGGGTCCTGTTGATCGGGAGGGGTGTGGCGTACCGCAAAACAGAGGAAACAGACTTGTGTTGGAGCGCTACGGTCGAAATGGTGGTCCTGTTCATCGGGAGGGGTGTGGCATACTGCAAAACGGGACTCCACTGGATACTATTCATCTCCACTGTCGACCTCCTCCAGCCTCCACGGACTACTGTTCATCCACAGTCGACCTCCTCCAGCCTCCACCTGCGACTGTTCATCCACGGGCTCCTGTTCATCCAGCCTCCACTGCGTGCTACTCCACCGGCTACTGTTCAACCACCCCTCTCCACGGTCTCCTGTTCAACCACCCCACCACGGGCTACTGTTCATCCACCCCTCCACCATCTACTATTCATCCAGCCCTCCACGGGGTCATCCTGTTCATCCAGCCCTCCACGGGGTCCTGTTCATCCAGCCCCAACCGGCTCGATCGATCGGGGTCCTGTTCATCAAGAGGCAACACCACGGGGTCCTGTTCATCCACCCCCACCGCTCACTGTTCATCCAACCCCCCTCCCCCCCGCAATGCTCACTGTTCATCCAGTGGCAGCATCGATCGGCTTCAGTTAGCAGCAATAGCGAAGGAATCACTCGATCGCTCGGGTTCAGTTAATAGCCATCGATCGATCGCTCGGGTTCAGTAACGCGTAGCCTACAGTGCAATCGCTCGGGTTCAGTAGGCGAATGCCTTGCTCGGGTTCAGTTAGAGCCCAACGCCTCGCACCCACGTGCGTGCGTGTACGAGAGAAACACGCAAACCTCCGTGCATCACTCGGCCCCGACCACCCACCATAACCGGGAACACCCCGATATTTTCCTCGCCCTCGCTTCTACCACGGTTTTTTCTGTCATGGACGGCCCAAAGAATGTCATGCAGATGCGTCTCCGGCCCGCCCAGGAAGAAAAGCCCATTTTCTGTCATGAGTTTTTGTCATAGAAGTAGGAGCCCACCACATCTATGATGATACCGGGTTTTGTCACAATTATCGTCATAGAAGTGTCATAAGTATGACAGAAAAAAATTTCGTTTGGCCCAAAATGTCACGGATGTGTCTTTTTTGTAGTGTAAGAAGGCGGTTTCATAAGTGTGTCCATGGACCTGGTGCATCCCCACTGTCAGCCTCTCCACGTACAGTCCCCTTCCAACAACTCTTGTTTGTTGACCATGTTTACCACGCCGTGCTGAGCGCATCCAAGGTGGTGGACGGCAGTGAGGCCTGGACAACAACGAGCCAGAGATGGGAAGATGCAGACGGAGAGGTGTACGAGGGTTAACTGGTTCTGGTGCGGCGTGGTTTGGTAGTCGGTGGAGAAGAATAGGAGGTGTGGAGGGGTGGAGGGATGGCCTAGCCGGCGATGGGGTAGCGCTTCACAGCGAAGCGTGCTATGCAGAGCTGCTAGCAGTAGGAGGCAGGAGCAGGTGGTCCCGGCGGCGCTGGAGGAAGAAGACGAGAGATTGAAGATGGATGCCGGTTGCTGGATGTTAATCCAATGACTATCGATGTCAGAATCATTTGTTGACTAAGTTGACAACGACTTGCGTTGGCTTCAACCTATTGGCCCACATTCCAGCCTCCGAAAATGTGGCACATATTCAACCCATTCTTTCAGAATTTACAGTCCATTTGATATTTTTTTTGAGAATTATAGTCCATTTACTGGGCTGGGTGAACAAATAATGTAGCGTCCATGCGACCTATTTTTTAAAACTACAGCCCATTTTCACTTTCTCGAAATACATGAATTTGCTGGGCTAGCTGAACAAATGATGTAGCATCCATGCGACCCATTTATTTTTTCCTAAAAAATTACAGCCCATTTGCAATTTCTCGAAAAACATGATTTTGCTGGGCTGGTTCTAATTATAATGTTGGGTTGGGCGCAACAATGTTATCAAAAAATAAACAGGGGCTGAGCATTTTATTATAAATATATTTAAATAATAAGTGCTTTATTATTACATTGGTCCTTAAATCTTATCAAGCTTTTGTACATAATCACCACGATTTTTGCTGCCTTAATATAAAAAAAATCTAGGATTTTATTGTTAAAAAATTATCTTTATAAGTTAATAAGACGTGAGATATTGTTTTCTTATATATGTAAGTATCTATTAAATATATGATGACAGTAACAATAATATATAATAACATATAAAATAATATAAATATATATAATATAGTTAGAAGAGGAACATAAGTTGGACCTGGCGTTCCTATTCTTATATAGAAAAATAGAACAAACCTTTGCGTTTTCTTCAAAAAAAACATAAGTTGGGCTGCGGATGTTTCAGGAAAAATAAAACCTGGGATGGGAGGTCCATAGGCCGATCGATACATGATGACCCTCAAGAAAATACAAACCGACATGTCGTGGGCTGCGCATGTTAAAAAACAAAGCCTAGACGGGGCAGCCCACAGCCTAGCTGATACTTGCTGGCCCACTAATAATAAATGATACCTACCATCTCCCCGGCTTCGTTGTAAATTTATCTCCTTTAGTAACTACGTTGAAACACCTAAAAAACATGTAACTATGTTGACAAACCCGTGGCCCCCAATGTCAGTATAGCATTAGGAGGAAGTATTTTTTTCAATGAGGCACTTGCTTGCGTACGGACATAGACCTGGTGGGTCCCGACTGTCCGCCTCTCTATGTATAATCCTCTCCAGATTCCTCTCGTTTGTTCAGCATGTTCACAACGGCAGATAGATACAGTAATGGTAGATGTTGTGCCTTATTTCCAGCGAAACTACTGAACTAGCCCAGTGGCCAAGTGACACTACCCGATCGCTATCAGGACGGGTTCGATTCCACCTGATGCAGTGAAAATATCTCCATTTTTTTGCCTTTGCCATTATTGACATGTGGGTCTCCATTGTCATCTACGCACGCCACGTCCAACACTTGCCAAAACTTCGTTCCTTGTTTCCTCTGTTTTTCGCACACTCGACATTGTGTGGGCATTTTGAAAATAGCATATCGTTTTGATTGTGCAACATATGAAGATGTGCTATGCATGAATGTTGATCAACATGATGTTAACTAGCTGGTAGTTCCATTTTTGACCATGAATAAAACTTCCAACATGATGTTATCCCTGTTTGAAAAGGGCGTGTTAATATAATGCTCAGCCTATGAAACTTATAGTTTCTTATCCGAAACTGAAACTTGCAGCTTCTTCTCTGAGAATCACATTGTCTGCACTTTTATATGAAACTGCATCTTTTTAAGTGCTAAAAATAGATCTATAGAATTCATAAAATACTTCATATGCTCAATACAGCAAATCTAAAATTCAGAAGACATTCATATCTGAAAGTACTCTCAAAATACACAACACAAACACAGTTCACAACCTGCAAATACTGACAACCCTAAGCTCCTCCTGACAATTCACAACCTGCCCGACTATTGGGTTGGGGGGCGGGGGGCAGCCCCCTCTTATCCCTCGGCGGCAGACAGCCACCCCGTGAGACAATGTGAACGGCGAGGGACAAGATGGCGGGGAAGCATCGTCAGGCCAACTGCTTTTCTCCTCTTGCAGTTGGGTTCAGTCGACGAAGACTCCGCCGGCTCACTCTGGCACAAGACCTGAGGGAGTCCTGGATTCGAGGGGTCCTCAGGTGTCCGGCCTATTCGATATGGGCCGGGCCGATGGGCCATGAAGATAAAGCCAAAGATTATACCCCATGTTCAGATAGGACTCCTCTGTGTGCGGATGGCAAGTTTGGTGTCCGGATATACCATTTCTATCTTTTGTAAACTGACTCTATACAACCCTAGGCCCCTCTGATGTGTGTATAAACTGAAGGTTTTAGTCCGTAAAGGCTATAAGAATAATCATAGGCTAGACAGCTAAGGTTTAGCCATTACAATCTCGAGGTAGATCAAGCCTTGTAACCCCTATACTCATCGAATACAATCAAGCATGACATAGGGTTTTACCTCCTTTAACAGGGTCCGAACCTGGGTACACATTGTGCCCCCATTGTCCCTTGTTATCATTGATCCTTAGACTCACAGCTTGGGCCCCCTACCCGAGATCTGCCGATTTTGATACCGACATTTGTGCTTTCATTGAGAGCTCTACTGTGTAGTCACGAAAAGCGATCTATGGCTCACCTTGTCATCAATAGAGACATCACTTCTGGAAGGTGCCTAACCTCAGGACAGATCCTCCAGCTCGGTGATTTCACCATGTGTACTTGCATGACCATTAAGCCAACAGTGTCCCCACGATCGCCAAACACCATCCCTACATGAGTCTCGAATACTCCAAGAAGATAGATCCAGCGGACATCTCATCCTTAAACGAGCTGCTATATTGCATCACCTCCCTGGGGGTTTCAACAAACTATGATCGGATCGGGCTTAAACCTGACTAGAGGGAAACCAATCTCTCACTGATCACCCACCTGGTAGCGGTCATCGAGGAACGAGCCGATAACACTTCTTCCCCTATATTAAAAAGCAGATATGTTCGGGTCTCCGAACCCCTTGAGCCGGATACCCTTCCCTTGGATGGGAGTCCGCATCCCCTGAACCTAGAGTCGGACATAGGGTCCGGGGAGTGCTTGGATCTTCCCAGACCCGAACTCATGACCTCGGAGATTTTGCAAGCTCCGAACAGAAAATTGGGTTAGGACTCAAGTTTTAGCCCACCCACCCACCACAATCAATACTCTCCAGGTAATTCAGGCCCTCTAGACATATACGACCTGATGTATGTATGGCAACAACCTCAGGAAATGGTCCATCACATTTGGGCCAGGTTCCTACTTGCAAAAAACAAGATTAAAGATTGCTGCGACGATGATGCAGTCTCGGTCTTTCATCGCAATTGTATCGACGAGGGAATACGGAATACCCTCAACCGCCATCGCATATAGAGTTTCATGGAACTATCGCATATAGTACAGAAGTAATGCACGATGGAAAGCACATGGAAGGCCCAGAAAACCCAACTGGAACTTGCTGCCTTTAAGTAGTGTATTGCCCGAGCTAAACGGATACACCCTTACGAGGAATCCGACCATAAGTCTATCGACAGAAAGAACAAACCCTTCATAGGATACAGGTCTGTTCTTGACGAACTCCTCGACAAGCCCTGTCCGATACATGCGACTCCAAGCACAGACACAACTCACAACCTCCGAGATGTTGGGTACTCCGGCAGGTAGCTAAGAGTGGGGAGGCCATCCTCACCACCACCACTCCAGAGAAGCATTCTCCATAGGAGGACAATTTTAATGTCCTCACAGTCTTCAAGACTTTCTCTTCAAATAATCGGCGTAAAGGGCACTCCGTGACCTCGCTAAAGCCCCAAAGTAACTGCCACAAGCCCATGGAATGACGCGACAATAACCTTCATTGCCTACGAGGAACCAAAGGCCCGATCGGTCCGAGCACCCGCTACTCTAGTGCTAAACCCCATTGTGGACGGCTTTCGACTCACCAAAGTGCTCATTGACGGTGGCAGTGGGGTTAACCTCATCTACGAGGGCACACTTGACAAAATGCAGGTTGATAGAACACACATCAAGCAAAGTAGTACCACCTTTTGAGGCATCATCCCCATTCAAGAATCACGATGCTGTAGGAGAATTAAATTGGATGTAGTATTTGGCACGCCTAAATATTACAGGTCCAGAGAGTTGCTCTTCCACGTGGTTCCCTTCAATAGCGGATATCACGCCATTCTCGGGCGTGACGCTTTCTGACGCTTCCAAGCTATACCCCATTACGGGCACACGAAGCTTAAAATGCCAGGTCCCAATGGAATAATCACAATTTCGAGCGACCCAGATAAAGCACTCCGTACCGAAATCAAAACTGCATCCTTGGCCCTTGAGGCACTATCCGAAGCCTTAGCGGCTAAAGAACTAACCACCCTACGATCCACGGTGGACAAGGATGATGTGATTCTCGATAAGAGACCTAAATCCACCTCTTTCAAGCCAACAGATGAAATAGTTAAATTTCAAGTGTACCTGACGGACACCAATAAAACAACATCCATCGGAGCACAGCTGGATCCAGCGGTAGATGCCGCCTTATGCTCGTTCCTGCGTGAAAACTGGGACATCTTTGCCTGGCACCCTTCGGACATGCCTGGGATCCCATGCAGACTAGCCGAACATATCCTCAACATAATCAAAGGTTTCAAACTAGTCAAGCAAACGCTGCGGTGATTTTCTGAACCCAAACGACAAGCTATGGGGGAGGAGCTAGCCAAACTGCTCAAGGCCGGGTTCATCAGAGAAATCAAACACCCGGATTGGCTAGCCAACTTGGTCATGGTGCTGAAGAAGGACAAATCCTGGTGCTTTTGTGGCGATTTCAAAGGCCTCAATAAGGCTTTCCCTAAAGATCCTTTCCCCTTACCCCGCATTGATCAGATCATCGATGCAACTGCAGGACACGACTCATTATGTTTCCTCGACGCTTACTCCGGATACCATCAGATTAAAATGAAGGAGTTCAACCAGGCTGCAACGGCGTTAATCACTCCATATGGCCCTTTCTGTTTCAACACTATGCCTTTTGGGCTTAAAAACACTAGTGCCACTTACCAACGCATGATTCAAACATGCTTGGAAAAACAAATCGGCAAGACAGTTGAAGAAATGTGGACAACGTGGTCATTAAAATCAAACACGTGGAATCATCGATGGACGATCTTTGCCTCACCTTTGACAACCTCCGAACATACGATATACAGCTCAATCCGGAAAAATGTGCCTTCGGTGTCCCAGCCGGAAAGCTACTAGGGTTCATTGTTTCCCATAGAGGAATCGAAGCAAATCCAGCTAAGATCGTAGGCTTGTCGCAATTGTCTACACCAATAGACCTAAAGCAGGTCCAAACGCTAGCAGGGTGCGTGGCGGCTTTGAGCCACATTATCTCTAGATTAGGAGAAAAAGCATTACCACTTTACAGACAGCTTAGATGCACCGACAACTTCAAATGGACGGAAGCGGCCACAACCAGATTAGAAGAAACAAAAACCTTACTAGCAGGTAACCCAATCCTAGCTGCCCTAGGTGTTGGCGAGCCTATGTTGCTTTATATCTCCTCAACTCACCAGGTAGTAAGCGCTGTACTCGTCATAGAGCGAGGGGAAGAGAAACATAAATTCCCCATCCAAAAGCCAGTCTATTATGTATCGGAGGTCCTCACACCATGAAAATCCCGATACCCTCACTACTAAAAGATAGCTTACACGGTCTTTATGGCATGTAGAGACCATACATCAAACGGCCAAGTCTCTGTGCATCAATGTCATCCCTAGATCGGTATTGCTGACACGCACAATACTTGAGGAATTATAACAGAGTTTCAATCACACACTTATTACATCGATTCCTCATAAACAGTATGATTACAAAAATAAATCATGGCTGAAGGCCATATAAACTAGATAACTATGGAAGCTTCAAAGTTAAATTAGTCCATCAACTCCAATGGCATAGCTGAGTGCAAAACAACGACCTATCGCACCTTATTCGTTGTCTGAGTAGTCTGCAACATAAGACGTTACAACCCGAAATGGGTCAGTACATGGAATATGCTGGCATAGTTACACTGTAAAGCAATGATAATGCAAAGACTATATCTACATGCAATATTTTCCTTGTGGAGGCTGTAAGTTTCATGGTTTTGCATAAAGCAAAGTTTTTCCCTACAACAAAGGAAAAATTTTATTTAACTACTCCCATGTTGCCCATTATTTGAGAAGGTTCCTCCAACTCAAATCCCAATTAAAAGTATCATCATTAACCCATCATCATAATTAATTAAAGTAACGTGTTGAGATTACATCAATACATTCAAGTACTAGATACTCAAGACGTCCATAACCGGGGACACGGCTAACCATGATTAGTTTATACACTCTGCAGAGGTTTGCGCACTTTTCCCCACAAGACTCGACCGCATCCATGACCGGATGATCGAGACATAGCCTTTTTGAAGCACTAACTCTCTACTCCGGGTAGACAGTACCACCTACAACCCTCTACATCTGCTAGTCTACCTCCTCAAGAGCTCATGCAACTTACTCAACTATGCCAGAGCCCATAATGGTTTGTGGCTGCACATGAAAGTTTCTAGCATGAATAATCTTATGATCCCTTTGATCCTGGCTGGCATTCCATAGGATAATCACACGGGTACTCCGGGATTTCCAAAACAGACAACACTGGGTACTCCAAGTGCCTCAACCAATCCACCCAGATGTGTATTAAAGTTGCCACCTTAAAGTTATCCAATTAAAATAACTCTCAAACTTCCATGTGTGAAACACGATCCAATCCCCGTCTACCAGCATGGATAAGCAATAATAAGCATAACGTATATTCCCAGGATGATCAAAAGGTATTAGGTTCCTACCTCAAGCACTAGAACCAAAACCACATGTTCCCAATCCTACCAATGCAAATATCTATGGGGCAGAACTAATGCATAGTAAAACTGGGTATAAAAGAGTATGATCAAAGTGTAACTTGCCTTGCTGACGATCTGCAAACTCTAGAGATTCATAGTAACAAGCTTCGCACTCCGGGTAATCTAGCGTAGATAAACAATAGCATACATAAGCAATCACTCAAACGAAACACGAGAAAACTCGAGAAAAGATCAAATCAAACACGAAACAAGCGACGGCTTAAACTAACAAGAATCAAAACCTAACAACATTATTAACATGTGAATTAGATCTTAACAGAAAGTACATGTGATTAGCTACAATTCACAAAAAGATTCAACTCAAACGGAGCAACGAAACTCAAAATACGAACGAAACAAGATCATTTACTAATTTGTACTAAAGTCAAGTTTTAAAGTAGCAAAACCATGTTCAAGTTGGTTAACTGGAAAGAGGGGTTCGAGACGAATATTTTGGCGCTGGTTTCATCTAATTTGGATAAACGAGTGAAAAGTTATACTAGTTTTAAGATTAGGGGCTAAATCATGATAAAAATAATCGCGGATAAGTCCCTGGATGAAAATAAACTAAAAAGAAAAAGACTAACGAACGAACGTTCAATGTCTGAACTAATGCGGCGAATAAATTTCGTTAAAACGAACGAACGGACGAATGTCCGCTAAATAACTTAACCGAGCGAAAAAACCAATCTAAAACAATAAACCGCGAAACAAAAAAAACTGGGTTAACCGAGGAAACAAACCGGTCAAACGGCAGGGTCAACGGCAGCAGGCGGTGGCATCGGCGGCTGCAGCGTCAGGCGGCGCGGGGCTGCGGGGTGGGGTGGCGGCGACGGCGGCGCCACAGCAGGCGGCGGCACTCGGCAGCCGATGGCGGGAGGTGATGGCGGCGGCGGCTTGGGGTCCAGGGGGCCTCGAGCTCGGCTTTTAAAGGGGGAGAACGGCGGCGACTTCCTTGGGCGAGAGGCGGCCAAGAGGAGTCCGAGCCGGTCTCCTCGGCATCCGTGCGGCGGGGCGGCGGGAGGAAGGCGACTACGTTGGTGGGCTTCGACCCGCTCGGCTGGGCCGTTGGCCTAGTCGGGCGAAGGACTTTTTTTCTAAAAAAATAAATTTCACCCGAAGAGAAAATCCTAATAAAATATATAAAAAATTCTAAAAATGCCAAAAACAATTTTCACAGTCTAAATAAAATATTTAGAACAAAGTGAACACTATTTTCGCCTAAGAATGCAATTTTAAAAAATGCATAATTCCTAATTCAAATAAAATACTCCCCCCGTCCCATAAAACATTTTTGACACTAGTGTAGTGTCAAAAAACATATTACATTATGGGACGGAGGGAGTAGCAAATAAAATTCCAGAAAAATCATAATTTGATTTTAAAATTCTTTCTCCAATATTTCTCTTAATTTGAAGAGGTCATATTATCTGCTCTCATGTATTTTTAATATTGGAAATAATTGTAGAGAAAAATAATAAAACCAAATTGATCATTTTCTTCAAATTTGAATAAAATTCAAACATGAATTTTGTGAAACCTCCAACTCTCTCTTGGGTCCTTGAGTTGCTTAAGATTTCTAGGATCTCAACCAAATGCAAGAATAAATATGATATGCATATGATGATCTATGTATAACATCCAAATTGAAAATTGGGATGATACAAACCTACCCCCCTTAAGATGAATCTCGCCCTCGAGATTTGGGTTGGTCAGCAAAAAGGTTTGTGTGGTCTATACCTAGGTCTTCCTCCCACTCCCAGGTGGCTTCCTCCTCGGTATGGTGGCTCCAGTGAACTTTGCAAAACTTGACAACCTTGCCGCGAGTAACTCGGCTAGAAAACTTGAGAACCTTGTCTGGCTTCTCCTCATAAGTAAAATCACTATCTAACTGAATCACTTCAAGTGGCACTGTATCTCTTAGAGGAATATCGGCCATCTCCACGTGTCACTTCTTCAACTGGGAAACGTGAAACACATCGTGAACTCCTGACAATCCTTCTTGCAATTCCATCTTGTATGCAACTTCTCCCATGCGTTCCATAACTCGGTATGGTCCCACAAAACATGGTGCTAGCTTTCCATAAACTCCAAAACGCTTAAGTCCTCGAAGCGGGGACACACGAAGATATACTCTGTCTCCGACTTCGTAAACAGTCTCCTTGCGTTTAGAATCCGCAAAACACTTCTGCCTGGACTGGGCTACCTTGAGTTTGTCGCGAATCAACTTAACCTTCTCTTCAGAGTCTTTGATTAGATCTGGTCCGAACAACTGTCGATCTCCAACTTCATCCCACAATAACAGTCTCCTGCACCTCCTTCCATACAAAGCTTCGAAAGGGTCCATCTTCAAACTGGCTTGATAACTGTTGTTATAAGAGAACTCTGCATACGGCAAATTGTCGTCCCAACTAGATCCATGATCTAGTGCACAAGCTCTCAACATGTCCTACATCATCTGATTGACTCTCTCGGTCTATCCATCTGTCTGCGGATGAAAGGCTGTACTGAACTCTAGCCTAGTACCCAAAGTCTCATGCAACTGATTCCAAAATTTTGAGGTTAACTGTGTTCCTCTATCCGATACAATGGTCCTCGGAACTCCATGCAGACATACAATCCTGGTCATGTATATCTTCACCAACTTAGCACTTGTATAGGTGGTCTTCACCGGGATGAAATGAGCTACTTTCATCAAACGGTTGACTACAACCCAAATAGAGTCATAGCCTGAATGAGTCCTGGGCAATCCAGTGATAAAATCCATGCCAAGCTTATCCCACTTCCATTCGGATATCGGCAATGGATGTAGCAATCCAGCTGGCTTCTGATGCTCTGCTTTAACTCTCTGACATACATCACATACTACTACATACTCGGCAATATCCTTCTTCATTCCTGTCCACCAGAAACTTCCCTTCAAATTTAGATACATCATAGTGTTTCCTGGGTGAATTTTATACGACAAATCATGGGTCTCCTACAGAATCAACTTCCTGATCTCGGGGTCATTTGCCACATATACACGATCCTCAAACCATAAAGTATCGTGCTCATCCTCAGGAAATCCTTTAGCCTTTCCTTTTCTCATCCTTTCCTTTATCTCGGGAATCTCCTTGTCAGTCTTCTGGGCCTCTCTGATCTTACCCATCAAAGTGGACTGAATTTCGAATGCTGCTACATAACCTCTTGGAACTATTTCCAAACATAGCTCGCGAGGATCCTCTGCTAACTCCTTGGGTAATCCTCTGGTCATGAGCGTATTATCATAACTCTTGCGACTCAACGCATCTGCTACTACATTGGCCTTTCCGGGATGATAGTGCAGTCTCATATCATAATCCTTAATGAGATCCAACCATCTCCTCTGTCTGAGATTTAACTCCTTTTGTGTGAAGATATATTTCAAACTCTTATGATCTGTGTATACCTCACAATGGTTTCCGATGAGAAAATGTCTCCATGTCTTCAGTGCATGCACTACGGCTGCTAACTCGAAATCATGTGTAGCATAATTCAACTCATGGGGTTTAAGCTGTCGTGAGGCACATGAAACAACTCTTCCTTCCTGCATAAGCACTGCTCCAAGTCCTCGACGTGAAGCGTCGCAATACACTTGATAATCCTTTCGTTGATCTGGAAGAATCAGCACTGGGGTTGTAACTAAATGTTTATTCAACTCCTTAAAACTGGTTTCACACTCCTCAGTTCATTTAAACTTGGTGTCCTTCTTTAATAACTCCGTCATGGGCTTTGCAATCCTGGAGAAATTCTCAATGAACCTCCAGTAATATCCTGCGAGTCTGAGAAAACTCCTGATCTCTCCAACTGATGTGGGTGCCACCCATTTAGTCACAGAACCAACCTTCGTAGGGTCTACTGCTATTCCTTCTCCGGATATAACATGTTCGAGAAATCCAACTTCCTTTAACCAAAACTCACACTTGCTGAACTTGGCGTATAACTGATGTTCTCTGAGCTTCTCAAGAACCAAGCGCAAATGTTCCTTATGCTCCTCTTCATTCTTTGAGTAGACCAATAAATCATCAATGAACACCATGAAGAACTTATCCAAAAACTCCATAAACACTTTGTTCATCATGTTCATGAAATAGGCAGGCGCGTTAGTCAGACCAAATGACATAATGGTATACTCGTATAGCCCGTACCTTGTGGTAAAACCTATCTTAGGTATATCCTACTCTCGAATCTTCAACTGGTGATAACCTGATTGAAGATATATCTTAGAGAAAACTTTAGCTCCTTTCAACTGGTCAAACAAATCATTGATCTTCGGTGAAGGGTATGTTTTCTTGATCGTCACTTCATTCGACGCATGATAATCAACAACCATCCTTAATGATCCATCCTTCTTCTCCAGTATAAGCATTGGGGCTCCCTAAGGTGATGAACTTGGTCGAAAGTAACCTTTATCCAGTAACTCCTTAATTTGCTTCTTAATTTCTTCCAAATCTTTTGCGGGCATCCGATATGGTCTCTCTGATATTGGCCCGGTGCCTGGCAATAGCTCAATCAAAAACTCAATGTCTCGATCCGGTGGCATGCGTGGTAACTCCTCCGGAAATACATCGGGGTAATCCTTCACCACTGTTACTTCCTCCTGTACAACTCCTGATAAGGAATTCACTTGAGTCCTCTTCATCACATGCCGGGATACATACTTGATCCTTCTTCCTTCTGGGGTGGTAAGGAATATCGACTTACTAGCACAATCAATGTTCCCTCCATACTTCGATAACCAATCCATGACTAATATACCTTGTGACTCCAAAATTATTAGGTCCGAGGGAAACACATAGTTACCAATCCTCAAGGGTAACCGATCACACCATAGGTTGGCCATATACTCTGCTCCGGGTGAGCTTACTAACATGGGTGACCTAAGGGCTTGGGTTGGCAGGTTATACTTATCCACAAATCCCCTTGATATGTATGAATGTGATGCACCAGTATCAAAAAGAACAAGTGCAGTAAATGCATTAATCATAAACTTACCGAAAACTGCGTCGGGTTGATCCTCAATCTCCTCCACAGTGATGTGGTTCACCTGACCTTTGGTGAAGGGGTTGGGCTTCTTGGCAGAACTTCCATTGCCATTTCCATCCTTCGCTTCATGACATTCAGTAGCATAATGTCCGGTCTTCTGGCACTTGAAAAAGGTAATGTGGCTCAGATCCCTCTTGGTTGGCGTTGAAGGGTTGGAACGGTTCTGGCTGCTGCTCCCTCCATTCCCTTTGCCATTCGTGGAGCCACTATGGTTGTGTGAACTTGCTCCATTGTGCGTGTGTCCTCATGGGTTGTGGGTATGTCCTCCCGAGTACGGGGAATAGCGGGGCTTCTGCTGAGCTCCTGAAGTGTACCTTCCCTGTCCATACTTCCTCTTGCGATTATGAATCTGTTGCTTCTTGCCTTCAATCATAGGAGCCCTGTCTACCAACTCCTAGTAGTTGTTGAATGTTGCCACCATCAACTACATGCTCAGCTCACCATTCAGTCCTTCCGGAAACTTCTCCTGCTTAGTGGCATCTGTATCTACGTCATCAGGGCATAGCGTGCTAACTTACTAAACTCATCCACATACTGGCCCACTGTACATCCTCCTTGGCGCAGGTTGCGAAACTCGCGCTTCTTCATGCTCATAGCTCCTGCTGATACATGGGCAGTGCGGAAAGCCTGCTGAAACTGATCCCATGTAACAGTGTCAACGGGGTATGTGGCGGTGAAATTCTCCCACCATGATGTTGCGGGTCTATCAAGCTGATGTTTGGCAAAACACACCCTCTCCGCATCTGTGCATCCTGCAGCGGTCAACTCTCTTCCAATCTTGTAGAGCCAATCATCTGCAACAATCAGCTCGGTGCTACTAGAGAACACCGGCGGATTCAATCTTAGGAAACGGGCTAGGTGATCAACCGGGGGGGGGGGTGGTGGTGGGTTGTTGTTGTTGTTGCCTTGGTTCTGATTCTGGACTAAAAGTTGCATCAGGGTATTCTGTTGCTAGATCAACTGAGTGAGCTCCGGTGGGAAGGAAAATCCATTATCACGTCTCGGAGGCATCTGATAGGTTTAGAAAGTGTGATAAAACAGAATAGAAAAGGGGTCTAAGAGAGATTCACTACCCATAATGCTCATGAGACAAACACAATCAGTTTCACTTCAATCAATAGCACACAAGATTACAAAAGTGGTCTATCCTGTAACTACTAACTCGATCGTTGCAACTACTTGGAGGGAAAATATTACTAATTACAATGGTGGTCGTCTAGAAATTTTCATCAGAAGAAGACTCCATAATATCTGCTCCAGCTTCATCAACGTAGTCATGATCGCTATCAGGGTCGGAGTCGGTGTCATCGAGGATGATGTAGTCACCTGGCTGGTTGTCCTTCTTTCGCGCGGGGTCTCCCATGAATACTCGTAGCTTCCTGTCAGGTCGTCATTCTTTTCCACCAATATAACAATCTCCTCCTCATATCCATCGCGCGTAGACTTGATCCCCTCTTCCAGCTCGTTGTTCCTCCTCACCAGTTTCTTGATCTTCTTCATGTGGATAATTTGTTGATTCTCCTGTCGACGAATATGATCTCCCATCTCTTGATGTAAGCTGCAATTGATCCATCCCTCCTGGTACGAATCATCTCCCATTTGTCATCTCGGCAGCCACATATCTGGTAGACAGTATTCTCCAGCTCCTTGTGATACACTTCACATATGCGTCAAAGGTGATATGCACGGCCATGCTCTTTCCAATACTCTAGCTTGGTGCATCCAGGTAGAAATCAATATGGTCTATTATTGGCGCAAAGGTCCTCCCAGGTATCCAGACTTTGATCTTCCAGCGCTCCTCTTCCGGTACAGATGTATAAAAAGTCCCCGTGAAGCTTGGTAATCCGATGTTCAGATACTTAGTGACTTCCTTCAAGTGCTTCCGAAAGGGGTGTCATCATCCGGCCGAGTGAACTTTTTCCTGGGGTCGCCATCCATAGAGTAGAAAGAGAGGAGAATTAGAAATGAGCAGGTAAGAGAAATCATGTGGCTCATTCTAGTGATCGCGTCCTACAGTCAGCGTGTGCTCTGATACCATCTTGTAGCGACCATACCTCAAACGACCAAGTCTCTGTGCATCAGTGTCATCCCTGGATCGGTAATGCTAACATGCACAGTACTCGAGGAATTATAACAGAGTTTCAATCACACACTTATTACATGAGTCCTCATAAAGAGTATGATTACAAAAATAAATCATGGCTAAAGGCCATCTATACTAGATAACTGCGAAAGCTTCGAAGGTAAATGAGTCCATCAACTCCAACGGCATAGCTGAGTGCAAAACAATGAACTATCGCACCTTATTCGTCGTCTGAGTAGTCTGCAACATAAGACGCTGCAGCCTGAAACGGGTCAGCACATGGAATATGCTGGCATAGTTACACTGTAAAGCAATGATAATGCAAAGACTATATCTACATGCAATATTTGGCTGGTGGAAGCTGTAAGTTTCATGGTTTTGCATAAAGCAAAATTTTCCCTACAACAAAGGAATAAATTTATTTAACTACTCCCACGTTGCCCATTATTTGAGAAGGTTCCTCCAACTCAAATCCCAATTAAAAGTATCATCATAACCCATCATCATAATTAATTAAAGTAACGTGTTGAGATCACATCAATAGATTCAAGTACTAGATACTCAAGACGTCCATAACCGCGGACACGGCTAACCATGATTAGTTTATACACTCTGCAGAGGTTTGCGAACTTTTCCCCACAAGACTCGACCACATCCATGATCGGATGATCGATACATAGCCTTTTTAAAGCATTAACTCTCTACTCCGGGTAGACAGTACCACCTACAACCCTCTACATTTGCTAGTCTACCTCCTCAAGAGCTCACGCAAATTACTCAACTATGCCAGAGCCCATAATGGCTTGTGGCTGCACACGAAAGTTTCTAGCATGAATAATCTTATGACCCCTTTGATCCTGGGTGGCATTCCATAGGATAATCACATGGGTACTCTGAGATTTCCAAAACAGACAACACTGGGTACTCCAGGTGCCTCAACCAAGGCACCCAGATGTGTATTAAAGTTGCCACCTTAAAGTTATCCAATTAAAATAACTCTAAAACTTCCATGTGTGAAACACGATCCAATCCCCATCTACGAGCATGGCTAAGCAATAATAAGCATAACGTATATTCTCGGGATGATCAAAAGGTATTAGGTTCCTACCTGAAGCACTACAACCAAAACCACATGTTCCCAATCCTACCAATGCAAATATTTGTGGGGCAGAACTAATGCATAATAAAACTAGGTATAAAAGAGTATGATCAAAGTGTAACTTGCCTTGTTGGCGATCTGCAAACTCTAGAGATTCATAGTAACAAGCTTCACACTCCGGGTAATCTAGCGTAGACAAACAATAGCATACATAAGCAATCACTCAAACGAAACACGAGAAAACTCGAGAAAAATATCCAAATAGAACGCAAAACAAGCGATGGCTTAAACTAACAAGAGTCAAAACCTAACAACATTATTAACATGTGAATTAGATCTTAACACAAAGTACATGCGATTAGCTACAATTCGCAAAAAGATTCAACTCAAACGGAGCAACGGAACTCAAAATACGAATGAAACAAGATCATTTACTAATCTGTACTAAAGCCAAATTTTACAGTAGCAAAACCATGTTCAAGTTGTTTAACTGGAAATAGGGGTTCGAGACAAAGATTTTGGCGCTGGTTTCGTCTAATTTGGATAAACGAGTGAAAAGTTATACTAGTTTTAAGATCAGGGGCTAAATCACGATAAAAATAATCGCGGATTAGTCCCTGGCCGAAAATAAACTAAAAGAAAAAAACTAACGAACGAACGTTCGCTGTCTGAACTAATCCAGCGAATAAAGTTCGTTAAAATGAACGAACGGCCGAACGTTCGCTAAATAACTTAACCGAACAAAAAAACCGATCTAAAACAATAAACCGTGAAACAAAAAAACCGGGGTTAACCGAGGAAACCAACCGGTCAAATGGCGGGGTCAACGGTGGCGGGCGGGGACAACAGCTGGATCCCGTAGAGTTCGAATAGACCTCGGAAGAAACGAGACGAAGCACACCCTCTCCTCCCTGTTGGGGTTGGGGAAATTCTCTGCTAGCGCGTCATTGCCAATCGAGGCCAATCCCGCCCGCACAGAGACTAGATCCGCGGGAGGAAGATATCCCTGCGTCTGAAGATGACTCGGCTGGAGGTGGGACACTGAGCAGCTTCGCCAATCACCCTCTTGAGGGCCATGGGGGCGCGACGAGGAGCTAGGGGCGCTCGCCATGTTTTGAAGTTTTTCGTGGTTTGCTGCGATGCTCTTTTGTGCGATGTGGGATGGCATTTGGGGATCTAACCTCTTTATATAGATGCCGCCCATGCGTGGTAAGGGGCCTATTTGTAAAAAAGAATGGACCGTTCGCATTCTCCCAACGCGTGGAAATCGAGGTGGCGACAGGAAGGAATCATAAAGGCAGGACTTGGAGGCCAAAACCTAACTATTTCTCAATCTAGAGTATGCTGAAGAACCTGCCTTGCAAAGCTGAAGACATAAGCCGGATACTACATCATCATTGAAGGCAAGTTCGGGGGCTACTGAGGGAGTCCTGAAGTCGGGGGTCCTCAGGTGTCCGGCCTATTTGATATGGGCCGGGCCGATGGGCCATGAAGATAAAGCCGAAGATTATTCCACGTGTCTGGATAGGACTCCTGTGTGCATGGACAGCAAGTTTGGTGTGTGGATATACTTTTTCTATCTTCTGTAAACCGACTCTGTACAACCCTAGGCCCCTCTAGTGTGTATATAAACCGGAGGGTTTAGTCCGTTGAGGCTATCAGAATAATCATAGGCTAGAAAGCTAGGGTTTAGCCATTACAATCTCGACGTAGATCAACTCTTGTAACCCTTTGTAACAGCCTGGTTTTTGGCCCTTTCTTTTTCTTTTGTTTTTCTGAGGTTTTTGCTAGAGTTTTCTTTTTTCGTGGCCTTGTGGTCTGGAAACTGAAGAAGATGCCCTCTTCTTTGCTTCCAGAGTGGCTTGTCATTCCCAAATCTTTCCCTAGACCCTGTCATTTTCATCCTAGCCCAAATCCCAATATTCTTTTATTGGGAATATTCCTTTTCAATTAAAGGAATAACTCAAATTGCCTAGGTTGTGAAGCAACCTATATTTCCCTCACTCCTAAAATTCCCAAATAATTCTCATAATTTTTTTGGGTCATATCTTGATCAAATATGGCAAAACTTTTCATTGCCATGTTCAAAAATAATTCCCCAATAATTATTCTTCCTTTCTTCCCTAAATGGCACTTTGAGAAGGAAGTGTCATTTATATTTTTCCTAGTGGCTCCCGACCTTTTTGGGCATGTTTATATGTCCAAATAATTGCCTCATGCACAAGTTCAACTTTATTTGCCTAGCCAATCTTCCTCAGTGATTTTTCAAAGTTTTTGTCAGACAGAAGACTTTGTGAAGGAAGTACTAGCTAGGAGTATCCAAATGAGATGAACTTTTTCACCCACCTTAATGTGCTCATATTAACCCCCTCCACCCATTTGCAGCCCCATCCAATCATCTATGTGAGCACAAGAGCAAATCGTTGATTCTGGCAATATTTCCAGGTTGTGAAGCAAGTGCATTTTATATTGCTTCAAAAATCCTGATAAATTACCAGATCATTATCCTACCCATAACACATCTCTCCAGCCAATTTGGCATCATTTCATTGATCCATTTGACCACAAAAATTATTTCAAGTTTCTGGATAGAAATGATGTTTGCGAAGCAAGTACCAGTTTGGCTTTGTCAAATGGTATGAGACTTTTTGAGCATCTTCATATGTCCATATAATGAGGATTTGCCATGTTGCATCCCATTCCATAACTCCATGTGAGTGCACCATCATAATCTTCATTTCTGGACCATTTTGGCTGTTGCAAAGCAACTGTATTAAAGCCTGGTCCATTTCTCCTCAAACTCCCCAGGACTGTAGTCCTTCCTAGCCTAAACACCCCAGACATAACACTTGACACATAGTAGCTCCCTATTGATCACATTGAGCTGATAAAGTTTACAGCAGTAAACTTCAGAGCTCACTAACCTTTTTACCGTAGCCATTTCCACCAATCTACCACCGCAGTTGAAACCACCCTTCGAAGGACTTACCACTAGACAACATTGGCCAGCCATTTGGCTTCTCTTGATGCCAGTGCACGCGCTGACCATGACAATGGCGTGCCTGTGCACGCGCTCTGTGTGCAGTGGCCGCATCCAGTGGATGTTTGTGCTAGACCCCCTCCCCCTCTCGTCGGCTTCGCGCTCGTGAGGATGTCCAGTAGATATCCCGCGTCGTCGCCGTTCCCCTGGACCCCTCTCCCCCTCCGGCAGCTTGCTCACCGACACAAACCGCCGTGTGCCCACGGGCGTACAGTGGTGTTTGGCTCGGTTCGTCACCGTCGTCTTCCTCCCTGTGTCCCTCGACCTCTTCTACCCCATGAGCTCTTCCCTGTGCCTCCCCGTCGTCTTCCCCGAGCTCATGCGCGAGCACATGCGTCCGCGGAGCCGTCCACGCGTCCACGGCGGTGCCATCTCGGCCACCTCGCCCGGCGGCTATTTAAGACCTCCCCGAGCCTCTCTGAGCTCACCACCAGCCTCACAGCCCTCCTCTAGCCCTGCCTAGCTTCTTCGCTTGAGCTCCAGGAGCTCTCTGTGCCCCCACGGCCGCCATGGCCGCAGCCTCTGCCCTTCCCCGATTCAGTCGAACCCAGCCCGTTCCCTCTGTTCCACCACCACCGTAGGAGTGCCCTCGACCCCTTGACCCTCCCCACCTACTTGCCCCTCGCCGGAGTGCCCCGCAGCCCCGTAGCCCAACCACACCCGAGGCCATCTCCGTCGGAGTCCACACCCTAGTCGCTCCGATCCTCCTCGGCGTCCGTGTTCTTGCTAAATGGATCCGCCTTGTCCTGCTGAGCTCGTCGGTAGGTCCCGCGCTCTGTATGGTGGACGGGATCGCCGGCGAGCCTCGTCGGGGTGAGCTCCCCTGCTCGGCCCGATGCGTCCAGGCGGAAGGAAGAAGAAGGAGGCTATGAGGAGAGAGAAGATGCGGTGGGCCCCGCCTGTAAGCGACCAGCCGCCGGCCCCGCATTGACCAGCCCCGCCACGTCAGATAAGTGAAATCGTATTTTCGTTTTACGTTTACACTGACCGAAAGCGTATTCCTAACTTTGCGTTCCTGCCTTATCCACTCAGGGACTTGTTTGTGATGAAAATTTTACAGAGAAGTCCTTGAACTTCAACCCTCCATAACTTTTTAACAGTAGGTCCAAATGAGGTGATTCCAAAGCCTACTTCTTCGTTTCGTCAAGCCTGTTCTGTTGGTCATGCTTTCACTCTGGTTTGACACTATGAAAATGACCATTGTGCCCTTACCCTTATTCAGCCCCCTACGAGAGAGTACGTTTTCTGGCGATTCGTTCCACGGGTTTCTCGCACTTTATCCCGATGATTTCTTCCACCCCAAGCAAGCCACAATACCCACTTGCATGAAAGTCATGCAGTAGCCATGGTTTTCAACTTGAATCTTTATCAAATGTTTACTTGATGAAAAGATGGTTATCCTTGTTCCGGTGATGTTTAGATTTGCATGTTCACTTTTGTGCTATGTTGTCTTGTACTCTGTTATCATGTTCTACCTGCTAGTATTTCCTTTCATATATTTATGCTTGCTAGTAGTACATGTTGATGTACTGGTGATGTTCATGCTAGTTAGTATGCCATGCTCAGTGGATATGATTTATTGTTGATATGGTGGATAGTTATGTGATACCCTCATGATTATGTTGATATCATGTTCATGCATTTTATCATGGCTCAGCATATTTGCATTCAAGTTAACCGGACTAAATTGAACTTGAACAACTGTTAGCTGAGTCATGGTGTGTAACACCCCAAAAATTTAACCATGATTTATTAATTAAAATTTTGCCTTGGTAAATGAAATTTTTATTTTCTGGATTTTCTTTTGATTCAGAACCACTCTTTTCTTCTGAGTTGTGGAGTTTCCACCCCAAGTAAAACCTTTTCAAATGTTGTTCAACTTGTATACCCTCGCTATAAACATTTCTTTTATTAGAAGAATTAGTTATACAAGTATTTTCCCTGAGCTTTATTTCTCTTGAAAATTGTTTCTCATAAGCCTTAGAGCCTCTTTTGCACTACTACCCTTTGATAAATTTATTTAAAAATCCCACCAAAATTTGGGGATGACATGTGATGTTCCTAAATCACTTTTATGCAAAAATATATTTTAGTCATTTGGAGATTTTGAGCTCTACCCCAAGTTTTCAAATCTGGTCCAGTTTGCACTTTTGCACTACAACCTATTTAAATATTCCTTTAAAAATTCCACCAAAATTAGGGGATGTCCGTAGGAGTATACAATTCAACTTTATGCAGAAAATCCATTGGTGTTCTTTGAAAAATTTGAGCAAAACATGCTCTTTTCCTCTCTGGCCCAGTTTGGTATTTTCTACTGCAACCATATTTTAACTTCCCGTTTTACCCATGATTCTTTTTCCTGCTTATAGACCACTCTACCAAACCCTTAAGTCCAGGAGATTGGACACATTGGAGTTATTTTTGGTCCATGCAATAATGACCTTTAGTTTCTGCCCAGATTTGGTTTTCTCAAAAACTTGCACTAACAAGTTGCTGGTTTTGCCGAAATAACCTTGCCATCATCACCTGTACCTAAAGAGACTATGATCTGGAGTTTTTGGACACCCCAAGAGATGCCTAGATGCCTATGGCATTCTGTCAAACACCTTGAGTACATGAACAGAATTGGCATGAACTCTAGTTTGCATTTTGAACCTGCTTGCTTTGCCAAACCAGCATGTCCACTAAGCTCCTAGATAACTCTAACCTAGACCTGTTAGTCCCTAGCCTCATCCAAGCATCCTGGCATGCCTTGGCATTTTGCCGAACACTTGGCGTGCGTGCTTTGGGCGCGGCCAGAGCGCGTGTTTTGCAGGTGTGTGTGCCCGAGTCGCCGCGTCTCGTTGCCGCCTCCCCGCATTCGTTCTGATCCGTGCCTGCCCCCAGCCAACGTGCACGACGCCTCCCTCATCGCAGAGCCGCGCTGGCCCCCTCCTGGCAACCTACAGCGCCACCGCCGCAAGCCGCCACCGCCGCTCCGACAACCTCTGCCATGGACGGCGCCGCCCGAGCCACAGCCGCGCGCAAGCTCGCCCCTAGAACGGCTCAAGCTTATCCCCTCACCCTGCCAGACCCCGCCAGCCAATGCCACACACCCCCCTGGCTACTGAACGGTGGTTCGACGGCGATCTTATCCCTGGCCGCCGCGGAACCGACCTCGACCACCTATAAATAGGGACCCCCGAGCTCCTCCAAACCCCCAAGCAACCTCAAGCCATCCACCTAGCACTCCCATAGCCTGCAATTGAACGGGGAAGGTCTTCTTCCTCGTCTCCGGCCAGTTCGGTCGCCGCTACACTCCGGTGCCGTGCGTCGTGAGCTGAACCCCGCAGTCCATCCAGTGCCACCATCCTCTCCCCCTCTATCTTGCGGAGCCACCCAGCACCTCAGCCTCGACTGGGAGCCACCATAGCCCAAACCCCCAATTGTTCCTGAAACACTGTCCGCCGCGAAGCTCGCCGCCGGCGACTCCATGCGCCCCCGCCAACCTAGCGACCACCGGGAGGACCGCCCTGGACCAGCGGATCCATCCCTGCCATCGGTGTCCTGTGGGGAGCCGCCGTTCGTCGACGGCGATCGCCGGAGCCTCGCCTCCGCTCGGACAGAGGAGAAAGCAGGCGCGGCGACTGGTCAAACCAGACCAGTGGGTCCAAGGGACCCACTGTCAGTGACCCCGAGTCAATCCACGCTGGCATAAGTGAAAGCGTAAACCCAGAAGTATGCCTCCTCCGAAACGTTTTTCTTTTTCTATTTTATTTAAAAACAGAATTTTGTCTGGCTATAACTTTTTTAAATATAAGTCCAAATGATTTGATTCTTTTCTGTTGTTTCTCAAATTTTGTCTAGTTTATTTTCATATATATTTGAAAATTTTCCAAGAAAACTTTTTGTACTGTTTTGAAACTATGTGTTAATTCAAATTTTCATAAAATAGGATTTTGAAGAAGAAGGCAAGCATTCTGAACCCTGGCATAATATTTTTGTGTGTTGTTTGATATGGTTACAACACCACCTTGACATGGAGCATTCGTTATTTTATGTGATGATACGATCATACACATGAGTGCATAATGATGATTCTTTGCTGTTGGAAATGGATATGCTAGTGATAGTAATCATCCTCGTATGCCTTTCATGCCTACCGGAAAGAAGCCGGGAAAGTCTCTGTCTTGGGTAGACACGAGCTTGTCTCTAGTTCCTCGTCGAGACGATTGTGTCCGGTATGGCATGATAAGGTATGATGAGTGGTGATCCTGTCTGTTGGTTGAAATATATTTGCTATGCTAATCATGCAGGGAATACTTAAACCTCCTGAGTCGACCATAGATCGAGTCTTGTTCCAGTAACCCCCATACTTGTTTCGTACTACCACTTGTCCCTGCCGCAGGTAGGGTACGGTTCAGTAAGTTATCAACCCCTTTCTTGGCACAAACCGTACAGAGAGGCCATGGTGGATGATACCGGCTGCATCCGGTAGGCATGCCACTTGGTCCGGGGGCATGGGTGTTTCCGGTTGGGACCGAGAGGGGGGCACCCGTTAGTAGCACGCGGTATAAATTTGATCCCATGCTAATCGAGGTTGTAGCCTCCCCACTTAGAGTTTTGCTTAACAGGTGTCGTGGGTGATTCCAGACACCGGTAAGTTAAGCTGGTGTGTGCGGGTCAGGTGTGTTTTCAATTAAAAGACCGTAAATGGAATTAGTCCCGATGGACTAAAGGAATCCATTACTCGTGGGTAAAGAGTACACCCTCTGCAAAGGTTATATCTATTCGAATAGCCGTGTCCATGGTTAAGGACTACAATCTGGGATGGGTCAAGTGTCGGTCTTAGTGTCGGTCTTCGGAGGAGATACTTCTAAACCAGAACATGGATCATGACTTGTGACTTATGATGATTATGATTATTATTATTAAGGGCTAACCCTTTATATTATTTGAATTATTGAGTATCCCTGGGACGGTTCTGCCTCCTGGATATTCACTGTGACTATCCTCTTATAAGCCCTTTATGTGGTGTCGCTGAGACACCCGACTGTGGCATGCTTGTTATTTATTTACTTTATAAGCCCTTTATGTGGTGTCGCTCAGACGCCCGACTGAGGCATGCTTTATGTTATTGTCATTTCGAGGCGTCGCTTCAGACACCCGATCGGTGCATTCTATTTCTACTCTCTGACTGCATATTCATGTTTTATATGAACAACCTGCTTGTGTGCATCATGGATTCTTATTTCGTGGCTGACGTTGTGATCATAGAATAATTTGGAGCATGATTATCATTTGTTATGTTATACCCGTGTTCATAATGTTTGCGAGTACATTCAAAGTAGTCACTGGCTTGTCCCTGGCTATTGTCTGGGCCAGATTTCTTGCTTGGAGAGGAGCCTTTAGATGACAGCCCCGGAACCAAAGCAATGGTGATAGCAGCCTCGCGAAGATAGGAGTTATCCAGGTCAGCTGTTCCTGTGGGAAATGGAGTCCCATAGACACTGATGAACCACAAACCGCTTCCGCCATCAACCACTAGAAACCATTTGTTGTACTCATAGGCCAGAATGGTCTTGTACTACATATTTTGTATTTTGCTTGGAATTTCTGTATCAAGTTGGTGCCTCATCAGCTAACAATAATCCTGGGGCTAGTGAGCACAAGGACCATTTTCTGGGAAATTGATATCCTGAAAATCTGGTCCTGACATGGTGCGGCTGAATCGATGCAGACCAGTGCAACCACGCTTACCGGTATAGGATGGTCCTAACTGGGTCTATTGTCGTGCCTCTCGCAGGTGCCTCCAACGAGGGAAGGTTATGGGCGCGCGCTACCCTGATCAGGTAGGCGGGCATAAGCCTTGTGTACCCATTGTTGTTGTTATGTGCACATGCCCCCGTTTGGGACGGTTTATTATTTTGGGCCACGACGGTGGTCGATGTGTCTTGAGGTAGACACGGGCCCACACATGACTTAGCCAAGTGGGGAGTGAGTCGGAGTGGCCGAGAGAGTGTCATGGAAGTAGAACGGTTTTGTTGGAACGCTGTTGGTCCACTCGAATGCGAGTACGAGGCCATGGGTTCCGTAGTGTGGGTACAGTGTACTAACCGCTGCAGAGTGTATATTAAATCTATCGATAGCCGCGCCCGCGGATAAGGGCCCAGGTCATAAGTAGGGTACACCAAGAGTCAACAGTAATAAGAATAACTTGATTAGTGACAACTCGTGGTTGTGATCGCCGTAAGGATCACGGGCCATTTATTGGTCGTGGTTGTGATCGCCGTAAGGATCACGGTTTGAGACCAAGTGTTGGTCGTGGTTGTGATCGCCATAAGGATCACGGTGGTATCGAGGATACCGAGTCATTGTATATTCGTGATGTTGTGCGAGAATCGTGGGTAAAGATCAAGCTCCTTGTGGTCAATTACTGATCGCTACGGTATTGTTCATACCAAGCTTGATTTGATCCTGAGATGATCGTGTGATGTCTGAGGTTGGTAAGTGATGCTTGTGACAGTTACCAAGTAACCCGAGCGGAATAAGTGGTGCATATAGTGTCGTCATGTTGCATGCTAGTATTGTTGGATTAATATGTTCATGTTGTGTTAGCTGTATCATCTTCATGTTATATTGTTCTGATGATATCATGATAATCTCTGCTTAACCTGTAATTGCCATGCTGTTGTTTGTCTTGAATGCTTCTGGTTATTGTGAGCTTGCAAGTACTTTCAATGTACTGACCTGGCATGTCATGCCAGTTTGCAGGACATTCCGGATTTGATTGTTTGTTTGCCGTGGAGTCCTTGTTTGCGAGCTAGGATTAGCGTTCCAGCCAGAGTCCCTGCGGAGTGAGGTTCACCATCGTCGTTGTTCCGCTGCTAGAGTTCTTCCGCTGCATCGTGTTGTTCTGCTGCTTGCATAGCGCAACAGTGGCAGACGTAGTGTCGCCGTGCTGATGTAACCATTGTACCCAAATAAATTGTAATAAAGAGCAAGTTTGTTCTATGCTAAGCAGTGCCGTATTGCAGAAGACTTCATCTCGATCTCTGGACTAGAATACGGGGCGTTCCGGTTTTCTCTGAGCCGGGGTGCCACAGGCTTGGTATTAGAGCAGGTCTGGCTGTAGGACGCCCTAGACCGCACAAACGTTAGAAAGCGGTAGTATAGACCCCAGTTTGTTTGTGGCACTTGATTGCTGCATTTGTTTGTATCATAGCATGCATATAGATTATTATTTAGTCGCTAACGGTTAATCTTGTGAGTGTAGGTGGTATCGGTTCCGATCCACTACCTACGCCCTCCTTCTTATCATGCCTGCTCTTCGGTGTGATGTGACCACATCATCATCCATGCCCTCCATCTCGTTCTTTTGGCAACCCTTGCTGACCTTTGTTATCAGAAAATGGCAATGCCATTAGACCCAGTCTTCCACTATTATCTTGCCTTGTCAATTCATTCTTTGGACGAGTATGATTCCCTTCGTACGCTTGATGATGAGGTAGTCATGACTTTTGTGTCTCGCTACTTGATCGTTAAGTCCGTCCTCACCTATGCATCCATCCAGATCCAGCCAGTGTTCAGCCAGTGCTTGGTGTAGCTTTGGTTACGTCAACTCCTTTCCACACATGGATATAATTTTTGTGCACACCGCCACAACATATTAGACCGCAATACCGGAGTTTCCGCGAGATTTGTGTGCTTAGGTGTGCATGCATATTATTGAGTGAGTAGCAGTAATATGTGATGATTGCTTGATTAATTATATTAGTAGTATGCTTGTGTGCTTTTGTTTTAGTCATTTCTGTTATTCCTTTCTTTGGGCCTTCGGTGTTACAAATTTTTTCCCCTATTGAAGTTGCTCGTCAGCAGACACCAGACCCGAAGAGTCAGCAAGAAATGCATATATTTGGAAATTCGGCTAAACAAAACGGAATTATCAGCAGACTGCAATGAAAATTGGAATATCTCGTCTGAATGCAAAAGAAATCCTGGGTTGACCGTCAGTATCAAGTTTGCATTAGCATGCACTCATCACAACAAAATGATTAATCAGCAAGAAGATAAATTGTGTGCAAGGTTGACAGAATGTTATCAAAGGTATGGCTCATATACAAGTTTAATTTTTCATTGAGGATGATTTTGGAACTCGATGTACCTGGAAGCAAGCAAAAATATGGCATATACTCAGAAAGGGGGATAGTCCAGTAAAACCCTGTTTCATACAAGAAATCAACATCAGAAATATTAAGATGGTACGTATATGTGGAAATCAGCCTCCATATCACGATAAGAAGTTTCTGGTGTAGGCAACCCACCTTTCCCTCGCAAGATAACAGAAAAGCTTCCAAGGCAAGATTCATCTATCTTCCTCAGTACGATAAATGGATGATTCCCCGTGCAAGGTACCCTGTCTTCTTTAGTAAGCAACCATGAAAGCTTCCAGCATAAGGTATTGAGTCTTTCCCCAGCAAAGTCTTTAAGGGGGTAAGCTTCTGAAGTACGATACCCAGTCTTCTTCAGCAAGCTGTCCGATGAAAGTTTCGAGCACAAGCCAGCAAATATTCCTTAGTAAGACATTGGTACAAGGTAGTACGCTGTGAATTGACAACATATGGCAGTGAATCCCCAAAATCAGATCCGCAACATTTTGGTCAGAAGCAAGAATCAGTCAGAATGCATGTCTGTCTCGGAATCAGGTCCTCATATATATGCAATGATCATACCATCAAGATCTTACAAGTCACTCGGATGAGGATCTGACAACCACGTGAGGATGGTTACGAGAATAAAGCCAATATACACCACAGTGTGACAAAGGATTATGAGGATTGACGACATCAATAAGCTCAATACAAGTACCCGTGAGCCTGGAAAATGATCCTGATGAGCCCTTGTCCCCTTTTTCTCCAATGACGGCATCACGCCTGTGATCTGAGCTGTTTCTAGCTATCCGGGGTGGATACCGATTTTTGTTTCTCTCTTCAACAACTATCATGAGTCTGAGTTGCTTCTCGGCCATCTCATACAGCTGTTGAGTTTCTTTTTGTGACAGTAGCACTATAGCTGCTTTTTGGCTATTTTAGGGAGCTGCAACCTTCTTCTTATCGACCCAGTCTCATGCTCTGAGCTACTTTTCGGCTGTCCTAATCCGTGGTTGAGTTATTTCAGTAATGTCCCAGATCTGAGTTGTAAAGACCGTTTGGTGGCTACTGACTTATTTGCTGATTTCTTGCAAGGGTTCCGGATGATCATTTCCCAACGATCAGAACTTAAGAGGTGTTGAACCTGCCATTTAATGGGTTACCCTGTCAGAAAAATGAGGATAAGCTACGATTGCCAAAAAAATTGCACCGATAGTACCTACGGTCATACGAAGAAGCAATATGACCCAGCTCTTTCAGCCAAAGATCCAGACCAAGAAAACAATAATGAAGGAGCAAGACCAATGATGCAGGTATGAAAATTGTACACGGCCCCCATGGTGCAGATTCCCCGGACAGTCTAAGTCAGTATTGATCACATGGATATGCCTACAACATGAGTAATCGGCATGAGGAATAACAGTCTGGAAGCTTGAGTCCTCACTTATACGAATCATCATGGATAGCCTGTCGTGAACAAAAATTTTCCGTCAGAACCACCATCAGCCAAGTCTGCAGATATTATCATACAAGCCAAACCCTTTATGCTGGCCGCGATAGGAGACAATCAAATATTTGGTACGGATCCTATACTCATGACAATGGAACCACTTAAGATGATTCAGAAACTTCTACGATGAGTTAGAATCTGTGAGGAAATGGTTATGTTTTAACTCACTGTTTGGAACCCAAAGGACCTGCATTTAGTGGAGAAACCCAATGCAATGAGTCAGAGCTTGAGTTTTCATCAAAAAAATCTGATCATCATTACATGAAAAGGTTGTCAGTGCCGGGTGGCACACCTAGCGGAAATCACTTTTGGATTTGTGAGACGGACATATATTTTAGTCGTGATAATCAAATCACACTCAGCTAGTCAGCAGATCTAAAAAGAAATTGGAGCCTATATAAGCATGAACCAGCAAGGTAAGATCTATCAGAAGGAGGATACAGTGAATCTAACCACCCCAGGGCCAGTCAGATAAAAATTTAATGGGAGCAACAATAAAAAGGATACCCGAGTTGGAAACAGTTTCCTTAAGTCAGAATATTCATACTAGTTCCCTGAGCAACCAAATCTCGAGGACGAGATTTCTTTAAGGGGGTAAGGTTTGTGACAACCTGATTTTCGTCCCTTTATTTTTCTTTTGTTTTTCCGAGGTTTTTGCATGAGTTTTCTTTTTCCGTGGCCTCGTGGTCTGGAAACTGAAGAAGATGCCCTCTTCTTTGCTTCCAGAGTGGCTTGTCATTCCCAAATCTTTCCCTAGACCCTGTCATTTTCATCCTAGCCCAAATCACAATATTCTTTTATTGGGAATATTCCTTTTCTATTAAAGGAATAACTCAAATTGCCCTAGGTTGTGAAGCAACATATATTTCCCTCACTCCTAAAATTCCCAAATAATTCTCATAAATTGTTTGGGTCATATCTTTATCAAATATGACAAAAATTTTCATTGCCATGTTCAAAAATAATTCCCCAATAATTATTCATCCTTTCTGCCCTAAATGGCACTTTGAGAAGGAAGTGTCATTTATATTTTTCCTAGTGGCTCCCAACCTTTTTGGGCATGTTTATATGTCCAAATATTTGCCTCATGCACAAGTTCAACTCTATTTGCCTAGCCAATCTTCCTTAGTGATTTTTCAAAGTTTCTGTCAAACAGAAGACTTTGTGAAGGAAGTACTAGCTAGGAGTATCGAAATGATATGAACTTTTGCACCCTCCTTAATGTGCTCATATTAACCTACTCAACCCATTTGCAGCCCCATCCAATCATCTATGTGAGCACAGGAGCAAATCTTTGATTCTGGCAATATTTTCAGGTTGTGAAGCAAGTGCATTTTATATTGCTTCAAAAATCCTGATAAATTACCAGATCATTATTCTACCCATAAAACATCTGTCCACCCAATTTGGCATCATTTCATTGATCCATTTGACCACCAAAATTATTTCAAGTTTCTGGACAAAAATGATGTTTGTGAAGCAAGTACCAGTTTGGCTTTGTCAAATGGTATGAGACTTTTTGAGCATCTTCATATGTCCATATAATGAGGATTTGCCAAGTTGCATCCCATTCCATAACTCCATGTGAGTGCACCATCATAATCTTCATTTCTAGACCATTTTGGCAGTTGCGAAGCAACTATATTAAAGCCTGGTCCATTTCTCCTCAAACTCCCCAGGACTGTAGTCCTTCCTAGCCTAAACACCCCAGACATAACACTTGACACATAGCAGCTCCCTATTGATCACATTGAGCTGATAAAGTTTACTGCAGTAAACTTCAGAGCTCACTAACCTTTTAACCGTAGCCGTTTTCACCAATCACACATAGCAGTGGTTGTTTGTGCTATACCCCCTCCCCCTCTCATCGGCTTCGCGCTCGTGAGGATGTACAGTAGATATCCCGCATCGTCGCCGTTCCACTGGACCCCTCTCCTCCTCCGGCAGCTTGCTCACCGACACAAACCGCCGTGTGCCCACGGGCGTACAGTGGCGTTTGGCTCAGTTCGTCGCCGTCGTCTTCCTCGCTGCATCCCTCGACCTCTTCTACCCGGTGAGCTCTGCCCTGTGCCTCCCCGTCTTCTTTCCCGAGCTCATACACGAGCACACGCGTACGCGGCGCCATCCACGCATCCGCGGCGGTGCCAGCTCGGCCACCTCGCCCCGCGGCTATTTAAGCCCTCCCCGATCCTCTCCGAGCTCACCACCAGCCTCGCAGCCCTCCTCTAGCCCTACCTAGCTTCATCGCTCGAGCTCCAGGAGCTCTCTGTGCCCCCATGGCCGCCATGGCCGCCACTGTCGGTGTCAAAACCGGTGGATCTCGGGTAGGGGGTCCCGATCTGTGCGACCAGGCTGATGGTAACAGGAAGCAAGGGACACAATGTTTACCCAGGATCAGGCCCTCTTGATGGAGGTAAAACCCTACTTCCTGCTTGATTAATATTGAAGATATTGGTAGTACAAGAGTAGATCTACCACGAGATCGTAGAGGCTAAACCCTAGAAGCTAGCCTATGATGGTATGATTGTAATTGTGATCGGCCTTCTAAGGATCAACCTCTCCGGTTTATATAGACAACGGAGAGGGCTAGGGTTTACATGGAGTCAGTTACAAGGAAGGAAATATAACATCCGGATTGCCAAGCTTGCCTTCCACGCCAAGGAGAGTTCCATCCGGACACGGGACGAAGTCTTAAGTCTTGTATCTTCACACTTCATTAGTCCGGATGATGTACACAGTCCGGCTGTCTGGATACCCCCTAATCCAGAACTCCCTCAGTAGCCCCTGAACCAGGCTTCAATGACAATGAGTCCGGCGCGTAGTCTTGTCTTCGGCATTGCAGGGCGGGTTCCTTCTCCGAATACTCCAAAGTAATTATCGAACACTTGAATCGTGTCCGGATCCACAAAATGATCTTCACATGCCACCGTAGAGAGAATGATATTTCACAAATACAATCTGCTGACAACTTTTTAGACAACGCGACGTGTCATTACGGCCGGGTCATTATTCGAACCGTTTTCCTACAACCAGCCACAACGCATATTGCGAGGCGGTTTCCTTGACACATCTTGTCAAAGCAGAGATCGTGTCCCCTTATCACGGGATTCTCATCAATACGGGTATGGGTAATCCCACCATGCCATCAATCGTGGCGCTTGGGAAGCAAGCAATTCCAAACGGGCAAGTGGGGAGGCGCACCGCTTTTGTCGCCTCTATAAAGGGATAAAATTTCGCCATTTTTACCCATGCCTTCTTCCTCCTTTGCCCACTCTTGCCCCCTCGAGCTCCAGCGCCCAAGCCCAAGTCTTCTCCGCACAGCTAAACATGCCCGGAGCAGGAGGCAAGTGGGTGGCTTCCACCGTCAAGGAGAAGCATATCGCAAATCTTTGGGTGGCCAGATACTTGGCCGCAGACATAGCGCACCGTCTACCGGACGTCGGGCAGGTCATTCCGACCCCAGGACCCCACGAGAGGGTCGTGTTTGTCGCCCACTTCGTCCGTGAACTGGGATTTCCACTTCATCCCTTCGTCTCTGGGCTCATGTTCTACTACGGGCTAGATTTCCATGATCTAGCCCCGAATTTCAGCCTCAACATCTCGGCAATATCATCGTATGCGAGGCCTTCCTCTGCATCCGGCCTCACATCGGCCTGTGGCTGCAAATCTTCTGCGTGAAGCCGAAGATTGTAAGTGGCCAGCAAGCGGAGTGCGGAGGGGCCATGGTGGGCAAGATGCCTAACGTCACCTGGCTGGACAGTTCCTTTGCAGAGACCATAAAAGGGTGGCAATCGGGGTGGTTCTACATCATCGAGCCGTGCGGCACCAACTGGGCGGCGGCCCCCGAGTTCCGATCCGGAGCCCCCATGCGGCTCACCTCCTGGGAAAAGAAGGGCCTGGCCTAGGGCGAACCTACAAAGCTGACCGGACTCCAGAACTGCATCAAGAGCATGAAGGAGAAGAACATCAAGCTTGTCAAAGTGATCCAGGTCATGCTCGTTCGCCGGATCCTGCCGTGCCAAAGGCGGGCATTTAATTTGTGGGAGTATGTCCTGGCCAAACACCAGATGCTTCAGAAGCTTTACGACATGACGCTCAAAGGCGCATGGAAGGTTTTGTTCAAGGCCTCCGAAGTACCTCCCCCCACATCCGAGGACCGCGGACTTCATGCCACGCTACCCCCCCCCCCCCCCCCCCGTCCGGTGAGTTTTAGGGCTAGCAACGGATTCGGTTTTTCCCAATACATTCATGGGGGAGTCTTAAGTGTTTGTGCATATTTGATCAGGACTATGTGGAGACAGCGGAGCAGATTGATTGTCCGGCTCTACTGCCAGAAGATCCAGCTGATGCTCTCCTGACGGAGATGCTGGTCCCGGCGCCCTACAAGGTGCCGGAGAAGAAGGCCGAAAATAAGGCCCCGGGGACCCGAAAGGGTCTCCGTCGTAAGGTTGTGCCGGAAGCCTCGTCCGAAGACGATGAGGCACACTCCTCCCCCGAAGGGGAGAAACAAGAAGAAGAAGAAGCCGCCCCATCCGTAAAGGATGAGGGGCCTGAGGAGGCGGACCAGGGGGCCGGGAGAGGCCCTCGACGCAAGGCTGTCATGCCTACGTCATCCGACGACGACAAAGCAGATTCCTCCCGTGGAGGCAGGGGAAGCAAGAAGAAACTCTACCTCCCCGCACTGGGGAGGAGAAAAACAGGAAAGCCACCCCGGAGGGGGAGGCTGGGACGTCCAAGAAGGGAAAGATGTCCCTTACGGACTACTTCACCACAGCCGCTCACAGCGAAGAAGGGTGGCTGCCCAGGGGGAAGCCCCTAGCACGATCGTAAGTGTCCGCACTCTATCGTGATTTTACCTCATAGTTGTTTAATAACACTGAACATATATGCAGTCCGGCCAGGGTTCATCCCAAGGTATCGTCTTCGGATGGGTCTCTGAGCGCTTCAGAGATGAACTCGCTCCCGACGGCCACCACTCCTCAGCCTGCGGATGACACGGAAGTGTTGTCCCGAAGGCTCCCAGAGTGGGGGGAGGTGACTCTGGAGACGCCTCGAGGCGGAGTTCTAGATGTCGGACACGCGGGGTTCAAGATCCCCGCGGATCATGTCGATGAGAGCCGCAGCAGGGCGGGCTCTCCACCGAACACCGTTCCGAAACCTTTGATGGTTCCGGACTTAGGCGGGCAACCCCTCGTTATGGAGGGCGAGCCGTCCATGCCGAGGACATTCGATGCGCCAGCGGCGCCAGATAGTCTGGTGGAAGCGCTTCAAGGCGCTTCCATGGATGACGAGCACCGTAATCTTATGAGTGCGGTGATTCAAAAGGTTCTGTCCGCCAAAAGCAGGCTAACCGAAGCCTGCACAAGCCTCCTGACGGGCTTTGAGGTAAGTAATAAAAAATGTGTGAAGTTGCCACACGATAGGTAGTAGCCACTGATACTCTAGTTGGTGTTTAGAAAGAAAAGCCAAACGGAGGGTCAACTATAATCCGCAGGAGTCTAATAAGTGTTCATGTGAATAAGCAGGCCGTGCTGCTTGCTGCTGCTACCCGCACAGCCGAGGTTGCCGCACTAAAGCGGGACCTGGAGCAGGCGCAGGAAGAGCTTGACCTCACGAAGAGGCAGCTCGAAGAGAGCAAAGGTGAGTGAGTCTCCGCGCTTATGTATTTGAGGATAGATAAAATTGTTTAGTCTGACGATGAAGCGTCGTGACTGTGTGAGAGGGGCCACCGCTGAAGTGGTGTCCCTGAAGAAAGCGCTGTCCGAGGCCGCAGACAAGGAGGCCTTGGAATGCAAGGAGCGCGAGAAGCAGAGTGCTAGAGTGGGCGAGGTACAGCAAGAGTTCCAGGACCTCGGCAAGAAGTTTGAGTAGGGGGTCCCGATCGCGAAGTTTTATCTTCCTCTCAATGAAAGCACCAATGTCGGTGTCAAAACCGGCGGATCTCGGGTATGGGCTCCAGATCTGTGCGTCTAGGTTGATGGTAATAGGAAGCAAGGGACACAATGTTTACCCAGGTTCGGGCCCTCTCGATGGAGGTAAAACCCTACTTCCTTCTTGATTAATATTGAAGATATGGGTAGTACAAGAGTAGATCTACCACGAGATCGTAGAGGCTAAACCCTAGAAGCTAGCCTATCATGGTATGATTGTAATTGTGATCGGCCTTCTAAGGACCATCCTCTCCGGTTTATATAGACACCGGAGAGGGCTAGGGTTTACATGGAGTCAGTTACAAGGAAGGAAATATAACATCCGGATTGCCAAGCTTGCCTTCCACGCCAAGGAGAGTTCCATCCGGACACGAGACAAAGTCTTGAGTCTTGTATCTTCACGTTTCATTAGTCCGGATGATGTACACAGTCAGGCTGTCCGGATACCCCCTAATCCAGGACTCCCTCAGTAGCCCCTGAACCAGGCTTCAATGACGATTAGTCCAGCGCGCAGTCTTGTCTTCGGCATTGTAGGGCGCATTCCTTCTGCAAATACTCTAAAGTAATTATCGAACACTTGAATCGTGTCCAGATCCACAAAATGATCTTCACATGCCACCGTAGAGAGAATGATATTTCACAAATGCAATCTGCTGACAACTTTTTAGACAATGCGACGTGTCATTACGGCCGGGTCATCATTCGAACTCCAAGAGCTCTCTGTGCCCCCATGGCCCCCATGGCCGCCACTGTCGGTGTCAAAACCGGCGGATATCGGGTGGGGGTCCCGATCTGTGCATCGAGTATGATGGTAGCAGGAAGCAAGGGACACAATGTTTACCCAGGTTCGGGCCCTGTCGATGGAGGTAAAACCCTACTTCCTGCTTGATTAATATTGAAGATATGGGTAGTACAAGAGTAGATCTACCACGAGATCGTAGAGGCTAAACCCTAGAAGCTAGCCTATGATGGTATGATTGTAATTGTGATCGGCCTTTAAAGGACCAACCTCTCCGGTTTATATAGACACCAGAGAGGGCTAGGGTTTACATGGAGTCGGTTACAAGGAAGGAAATAATACATCCGGATCGCCAAGCTTGCTTTCCACGCCAAGGAGAGTTCCATCCGGACACGGGACGAAGTCCTGAGTCTGTATCTTCACGCTCCATTAGTCCGGACGATGTACATAGTCCGGCTGTCCTGATACCCCCTAATCCAGGACTCCCTCAGCCGCCTTTGCCCTTCCTCGATTCGGTCGAACCCAGCCCGTTCCCTCTGTTCCACCACCACCGGAGGAGTCCCCTTGACCCCCTGACCCACCTCACCTACTTGCCCCTCGCCGGAGTGCCCTGCAGCCCCGTAGCCCAACCACACCCGAGGCCATCTCCGCCGGAGTCCACACCTTAGTCGCTCCGATCCTCCTCGGCGTCCGTATCCTTGCTAAATTGATCCGCCTTGTCCTCTTGAGCTCGTCGGTAGGTCGCGCGCTCCATATGGTGGACGGGATCACCGGCGAGCCTCATCGAGGTGAGATCCCCTACTCGTCCTGATGCGTCTAGGCGGGAGGAAGAAGGAGGAGGCCAGGAGGAGAGAGAAGATGCGGTGGGCCCCGCCTGTAAGCGACCCAGCCACCGGCCCCGCGTTGACCAGCCCCGCCACGTCAGATAAGTGAAAGCGTATTTTTGTTTTCCGTTTCCACTGACCAAAAGCGTATTCCTAACTTTGCGTTTCTGCCTTATCCACTCAGGGACTTGTTTGTGATGAAAATTTTACGAAAAAGTCCCTGAACTTCAACCCGCCATAGCTCCAAATGAGGTGATTCCAACGCCTACTTCTTCGTTTTGTCAAGCCCGTTCTGTTGGTCATGCTTTCACTATGGTTTGACACCTTGAAAATGAACATTATGCCCTTGCCCTTATTCAGCCGTCTCCGAGAGAGTACATTTTCCGGTGATTCGTTCCGCTGGTTTCTCGCACTTTCTCCCGGTGATTTCTTCCACCCTAGGCAAGCCACAATACCCACTTCCATGATAGTCATGCAGTAGCCATGGTTTTCAACATGAATCTTTATCAAATGTTTACTTGATGAAAAGATGGTTATCGTTGTTCCGGTGATGTTTAGATTTGCATGTTCACTTTTGTGCTATGTTGTCTAGTACTCTATTATCATGTTCTACCTACTAGTATTTCCTTTCATATATTTATGGTTGCTAGTAGTACATGTTGATGTACTGGTGATGTTCGTGCTAGTCAGTATGCCATGCTCAGTGGATATGATTTATTGTTGATATGGTGGATAGTTATGTGATACCCTCATGATTATGTTGATATCATGTTTATGCATTTTATCATGGCTCCGCATATTTGCATTCAAGTTAACGGGATTAAATTGAACTTGAACAACTGTTGGCTGAGTCATGGTGCCGCTGAATCGATGCTGACCAGTGCAACCATGCTTACTGGTATGGTACGGTCCTAACTGGTTCTATTGTCGTGCCTCTCGCCGGTGCCTCCAATGAGGGAAGGTTATGGGCGCGTGCTACCCTGATCAGGTAGGCGAACATAAGCCTTGTGTGCCCGTTGTTGTTGTTATGTGCACATGTCCCTGTTTGGGACGGTTTATTGTTTTGGGCCACGACGGTGGTCGATGTGTCTTGAGGTAGACACGGGGCCACCCATGACTTAGCCCAGTGGGGAGTGAGTCGGAGTGGCCGGGAGAGTGTCATGGTAGTAGAACGGTTTTGTCGGAACGCCGTTGGTCCACCCGAATGGGACTGCCAGGCCATGGGTTCCGTAGTGTGGGTACAGTGTACTAACCTCTGCAGAGTGTATGTTAAATCTATCGATAGTCACGCCCGCGGATAAGGGCCCGGTTCGAAAGTAGGGTACACCATGATTCAACAGTAATAAGAATAAATTGATTAATCACAACTCGTGGTTTTGATCGCCGTAAGGATCACGGGCCATTTATTGGTCGTGGTTGTGATCGCCGTAAGGATCACGGTGGTATCGAGGATACCGAGTCATTGTATATTCATGATGTTTTGCAAGAATCGTGGGTCAAGATCAAGCTCCATGTGGTCATTTACTGACCGCTACGGTATTGTTTATACCAAGCTTGATTTGATCCTGAGATGATCGTGTGATGTCCGAGGTTGGTAAGTGATGCATGTGACGGTTACCAAGTAACCCGAGCGGAATAAGTGGTTCATATAGTGTCATCTTGTTTCATGCTAGTATTGTTGGATTAATATGTTCATGTTGTGTTCGCTGTATCATGTTCATGTTATATTGTTGTGATGATATCATGATAATCTCTACTTAACCTGTAATTGCCATGTTGTTGTGTGTCTTGAATGCTTCTGGTTATTGTGAGCTTGCAAGTACATTCAATGTACTGACCTGGCGTGTCATGCCAGTTTGCAGGTCATTCCGGATTTGATTGTTTGTTTGCCGTGGAGTCCTTGTTTGCGAGCTAGGATAATCGTTCTAGCCAGTGTCCCTGCGGAGTGGAGTTCACCACCATCGTCATTGTTCCGCTGCTAGAGTTCTTCCGTTGCATCGTGTTGTTCTGCTGCTTGCATAGCCCAACAGTGGTAGGTGTAGTGTTGCCGTGCCGATGTAACCATTGTACCCAAATAGATTTTAATAAAGAGACGGTTTGTCCTATGCTAAGCAGTGCCATATTCCAGAAGACTTCATCTCGATCTCTGGGCTGGAATACGGGGCGTTCCGGTTTTTTCTGAGCCGGGGTGCCACACCCCTATACTCATCGAATACAATGAAGCAGGACATAGGGTTTTACCTCCTTTAAGAGGGTCCGAACCTGGGTAAACATCATGTCCCCATTGTCCCTTGTTACCATTGATCCTTAGACTCACAGCTTGGCCCCCCTACCCGAGATCTACCAGTTTTGACACTGAGAACACCCTCACAAACCGCACCCTATAGATGCTCGATCCTTCAATATCTGGTGGATGCTCCATCTTGGACCAATACTCCCACCACTCTACCTCACGATCGGATTCGATGAATCTATTTGCTCCATGGCCCAGAGGAGCAACTCTATGTACTCCCACACAATTCCCTTTGGGAGTATCGCTGCCTTTTCACTCTGTTGCAGATATTTGGCCATGGATGTCATCGTCACCGCTAGTTGGTCCTTGTTGTCAAACAAATATTGTATCTCCAACATCCTAGCTAGCTTCATAGGGTCACTGTCTGCGATCCTCATGTATCGATGTACTCCTCCATCGATCTACTTATCCACAATAACTTCACTCGATGGTGGTGGTTTTTGGAAGGAAGAGGAGAGGAGCGGCCTTGGTTTTGGATTAGAATGGGAGACGAGCGACGCTAGTTGTGGATTACAACAACGGAGGAGGGCGGTGGTTTTGAAATGGAAGAGGAGAGGAGTGGCGCTAGATTTGGATTGGAACAGGAGAGGAGCAGCGGTGGTTTAAGAAGAGAGGAGCGGCGCTGGTCTTGGAAGTACTTTTTTGTTTTGCGTATTTTGGGTCAATGTTTGCCCACATACTTGATTTGACAAGAAGTCACCAAAAATTGTATCGTTTGGTTTGTATCTGAATGTACTTTCAAAATATATTATTTTTGCAACGTATAACATATATTTTATTTGTGAAAATCATGGTCAATTATGACAAAGAATAAAAGGGAGACTAGTTAATGTGGGGTCGCTTTCTTAATTGAAGGGTAAATTGATTTTTATTTTGATCTAGTCACAGCACGCCGGCCCTCTCGTCCAATCCTAAATTGTTGTTGCACGCTCCTCTCCTCTCCATCATCTCCATTCCAAAACCACCATCTCGCCTCTCCCTCTTCTCCATTGCAAAACCACCCCCTCTCCTCTCCATCTTCTCCATTACAAAACCACGTTCTCGCCTCTCCCTCTTCACCATTGCAAGACCACCATCTCACGTCTCCCTCTTCTCCATTGCAAAACCACCCCTCTCCTCTCCATCTTCTCCATTGCAAAACCATCGTCTCACCTCTCCCTCTTCTCCATTGCAAGACCATCGTGTCTCCTCCCATCTTCCAAAGCCAGCACCGGACCACTCAGAAGGACATCTATGGAGAGGATGCAATAGCGAATTGGGCAGATCGCCGGCAGCGACCAAGCAAAGTTAGCCAGGTTAAAGTATATCCTTACCTAGTTTGACAACGAGTGAGAGATTTCGAGGATGGTGAGGCCATGTGGCAATGTATGCAAAAGAGCGAGACAACGGCGATGAGGGTGACGATGTACTCCTTGGCGCAGTCATGCCGCAGTCCTTCGAGTTCATTGAGTCTCTTCTCTGGGCGATGGAGCAGACAGATTCGCCCGAGGCAAAAGTCAGGCGGAGGTGGTGGGCGTACAGGTCGAAGGTCGAGCATCCGTTCGTGAGGGTGCAGAGCCAGCCGGGGCCATAGGAGTATTCGTTCTCCTGCCATAAGAGGAGGCCAGATGGTGTGACATCTCTTCCCTGCCATTCGCCATGGTTCCCTCGCCTCTCGCCTCATTTCAACAACGGCAGTAGGGTTTAAGGTAAGCTTTGCACTAACCTAATCTTCCGTCTGCTCATGCTCAGTGTGACGGCTATGAAAATCATGCTTACAATCAGTCTCTGAGTACTACGCCAATCACCCTAAAATAGCTCTAGAGCAAAAACAAAGTTGTGACACTATGTACAAATAAAGAAAAATAGATTGGTGCTTCTTTCAGAAAAGAGTTCTCCCTAGAAAAGTGCCAATATAAGCTGCTAGTATTTGGTTGGAGGATTTGCTGCCGAGAAAGATCCGTCCACAGAGAGCGCCACACATCCCACTGGTGTTGGTGGATGCCAATTCTGAGATGGAGCATGGTTTGTGTCAGTAATTTTTACTTTGCACACCTCGCACTCTGCATATATGTCGGTTCCATCCGTACATTTGTGTAGTTCCACCAAAATGCAACTGCATAACCCTGTTTGCATAGATAATAAAAAAGCATGATTACATTATAGTGGCACTAGTTGATGAAAAATACAATAATAAATAGAAGAAAATATTGCGATAGTATCATAGTATGCCATGCTACGAGGGCGAGATTGGACTACCTCATACGGTAGGCCTCATACTTATACACCTTCTGCCAGTGATGAACATCAGTGTACAGTGGTAGTACAAGGAGGGGCCTTGGACATTCCAATCTCTATTTTTGTGCAGATCAACTAAAATTAAGCAACCCAGTTTGCAGAAACACTTAAACATTAACAATGGGACTAGTTGATGAAACATATACTAACAAAGAGAAGAACTTTATTTATCTACATTGGAAATGAAATGATATAGAGGACACTCGCTCTATTTTCACTGTATTATTACTTCATGTTATCAGTGGCACTAGGGTAGAGCAGGTGGCAAGCGAGGCATACCATGCGTCGCAAGGATGGAGGCCGGTGGTGCTTAGACTGGGATGCTGAAGCTAGCTCTTTCAGTCCCTATCTTGCCCCCTGATGTTTCTGTGGTAGCATTTGGGTTGTAATCCAAACATGGTCGAGCTGGTGCTACGTCCCCATACCTACCTAGCTTATGTGGCTAACTTGTCTCCTACTAGTACTCAGTCCGTTCTAGTAGTAGTTGCGTAACTGCCAGTTTACACTGAGATGTTATCGGGTTTAATGAAATTGGAGGAAACCTCCTCTTTCGATATATAAAAAAATTAGTGGAACTAGCGGTGCCAAAACATTGCCTCAAATTAATAGTGCTAGTAGATTAAGGTGCAAAATAATAACATTACTGCTTTATCATGGCAGTGCCAAAACAGTAGCACAAGAGCAGACTCAACATGTATGATCTTTGGCAAACGGCCAGACCAAAAAGGAACATACCTCATGATGGGAACCACATCTGCAGTCAATGCCATCATAGAAGGGATGACACCAGTCACCAACATGGATGATTCAATTCATGGGACCTTTTTGTGCAGTTCACCTAAAATGAAGCAATGTCCCAAGAGCTAGCAGCTTCTTCTTCATTAGTTGCAATAAAACTGAGCAACATCAAGGTTGGTTGTGAAGCTCGTGGACTATTCAACTCTAATTTAGATATCATTTGTGCAGTTCAACTAAGATCAAGAGTGAAATGTATATCTCTGTTTGCACAAAAAGGTGGAAAGGAGGGTGACTAACAAGCGATGGAACATACATAAAATGAAAAGAAGCATTTTGCTTATCTGGATGGCGATCCTACAAGGACAGTAGCAATTTCTAAAGCAGCAACATTGCTAGATATTAGTGTGGGCATTAGGATTAACTATAATGACCATTAAATACGACATTACTTTAATGGTGCCATTGCTTCATTTTACCAGCAACATTACATTAACAACTGCTAAAGAGTTGGTATTTGGGCACGGGAGAGTAGGCGGACCAGGACAGTTGCATTTCTAATGAAAATAAGCAACTTATCTTAATGGGAAATTTAGCAGGACATGAAAAACAGTGCCATTGATTCATATTACTGTAGGTATTACATTGAAAACAACATTGGTTTAACGTGTCCTTACTTTTAACAGTGCAACTGCTACATTTTACCAGTGGCATTACATAAGAGGGTTTCGGGGAAACAAACATCAGAACAAGGTATCTGGGTTGGTCCCATTTTTGTTCGGTATAGTCACCTTATACTGTGTGAGGCTAGCAAATCTAGTGCTAGACATACTCTGTTAATTTATCCACCAGTCCCCGCTTTCTTTCCTTTTTCAACTAATAGATCAGTTTATACTGAGTTTGTACTACGTTTCCCTTTATTTCCCTGTTAGACCAAGAGACCTGTTGGATAGCCAGTCTCTGCTACTTTTCGCCCCCATTATTTCCTCTTTCGACCAAGTCCTAGATTCAGGTAACAAATTTTCCCCCTCCCCCACCCCTTTCATCCCTGTTTGAACCAAGTAGTACTAGATTCGACTGCGTGAACTAGTTTTACCTCTTAACGGTAAAAATTTAGGTGGCTTTCGAACAACTGATCGATCCTATCTACGAGGGGGACCTGAGAAATAGTAAAAGATACAAATGCAGCGATGTCAGGAGCTGGGGAAGTAGAGCAAGGCCGGTTACGAAGGAAGTTATCCCTGAGGGTCAACGGGATGTCATAGGTGGCCGGTGGGAGGCCGGATCTGCCCACACTATGACAGCGAGAAAGAAGGGGTCGGAGGCCCCCCCTAGCCGGTGCTGTGTGGGAGAGAACGGCAATGCACGGTGATCGGGACACGCCGGAGTGGGTAAGAGCCGTCGCCGAGGACGACCACGTGAACATTGCACCTTCTCACCTTCGCGGGAGGAGGGGATCCAGCTGGATCTGTGACTAGCGGTGAGCAGAGAGAGAGAGAGTGTGGCCATCGCTGTTGTGTTTAGATCTGGAGAAGATGAGACAGTGTGAAGAGAGCAACACTAGCAAGCAAGCACAGAGGCTCCTGCCTATATAGTGGACTAGTTTTCGTTTATCTACCGGAGTCGGCTTGACCTCATCAATGACTGTCGAGAAGTCTTCATGCATGTGCCCCAGAGGCGCAGTTGTCGTCATTTTGATCTGAAGCACCAGATTAACATATAACACGAAAAAATGCCACATGACAAGAAACCATAACCTCACTGCCCCAAGGAGACAACATGAATCCCGAAGGACAAACTAGACGAAGAGCAAATCTCAAATTGAAGATAAACTCATAGAAAAGGGGTCCATCGATAGATGTCCTAATTAACATAGCCGGCATGACCTAGATGGCAGCCCGGTAGTCTTCGTGCATGTGCCCCCAATGACCAGTGCCTTGGAGGAACTCAGTTGTCGCTGTTTAACCCTCGTAGTGATCCTAAGCACATGACACCTAATATTGCGAGATGACAAGAAACCTTTTTCTAGATTTCTCATCGGAACTACAGCCCTGTACAACACAGCTTGCATGATATCTAGACGATAGCCAATCCAGATGTCTGCTGGAGTCTGGTCACATGCATGGATGAACTGATCTTCTGTGTCATGCGTGGATCGTCCAGGCACCGACGTCTGTACAACACTGCTCCAGTACTATCGCTCGTCTCTCTCTTCTATTAACTCAACCGACTTGCGGGACTGGGGAGTGTGCCTATGGTCGGTTCTTAATTGCGGTCCCACATGTGTGTGCAAATGAAATATGACGCGCGTTCCATTCAAAGAGCAGCGTGCCAGACCGACTGACCATCTAGGGTGCGACGCGAACGCGACGTGCATGCTGTATACATGTGTACCGCTGTTTTCTTGAGGCTTTGCTCCATGGTGCAATCCATGGATACAAAACTATATTTAAAAGTCAAGGGCGGGGCTTTTCCCGCGCGGTAGGCGGGGCAGTTCCGCCTAGTCGGTTCGGTAGAGAGGCAAGAAGATGAGGGAGTAGCCTGCTGCAAATGCAGGCCTGTGTGATTTGATGGCGAGTTACTGCTGGATAGGTGGGGCCCTATGATTTGACTTGCCATTATCATTTTAACTGTGGCGCTACGACCGACGTGAGTCTCCCGATTCCTGACCACCTCCATGGTATACAAGTGAAAGTACTATACTCCTTACTGTCGGTGTACTAAAGTAGGGGTACCTTAGTACCCCGAACTTGTGCACGGGCAGTCGCAGCGTCCCGCGGCAAGGCTTGCCGGGCGTCCGCCAAGATCCTCCGCTATTCCTACTTACTGCCATTCAAGAACAAAGTGTTAGCTGAGAAGACAGAACCCTGGCAAGAGGAGCTTGCCGGGAAGGACAAGGCCCCGGAAAGAGGAGCTTGCCGGGAAGGCCAACCAAGGCACTTCAGAAAACTTGCCGTGACGCTCCGCGCGTCCCAGCAAGACCCAGCGAGCGGCAAGCTTGCGGGTGCGACAAGACAGCAACCGCGGCAAGGCGCTTGCCGCGGCGAAGCCACCACTCTACGCCCACGCTCCAGCACATCTGACGACGTGTCGCCACAGGATCGCTCCTGGTGCACGTGGCGGGTAGCTGTGCAGCCTAGCGGAGCGAGGTGGCAAGCGAAGATGACAAGGAGGCCATCGTGGCGATCGGTGGCGCCCCTAATGGTCGTTTCCTACACTATTTGAGCAACCAGACGGGCATTAAATGCCCTCGTCCCCTGCCGTTAGAGTTAGGAAGGGGGCACTATTGGTAGCAGTTGTACCAACCCGCGTTTTTACTCTTTTACCCCTCTTTCTACGTTGCCACCTGTCGGTGACCCCTTTAACCTATAAAAAGGAGGCCCATGCGCACACAGAAGGGGTTCGGTTCGGCTCGGCTCAGTTCGACTCATTCGAGACCACAACACACCCACGCTCTCGAGCAAGAACAGAATAGAAACACAAAGCAGCAGTAGGAGTTTTATCTCTCTGGAGAGCTCCGAAGCTGGGTAAAATCCCCCGCGTGCTCTCGCCTCGATCCGCTCTGCGTGCGCCCTCCGCTCCCTTGCCGGACCAAGAAGGGGCCCTGCCCCATAGGTGCTCGTTCCCCACGACATCTCTCGCTCGAGGAGGAGCCTTCGCTATCGGAGGAGCTGTCCACGCAACACTTCACCCGAGTGCCGGAGTCCCCGAAGGCTTTGACGGAGAGGAGATCGCCCTCCATTAACTTAAAATGGAGGGTAAACCCCGCCATCAGGCTGTCGATGCGGGCGAACGTCTTCCACCCACGATCAAGATACATCACATTGGGGGCTGGGAATACAATGCGGACTCGCGTACCGTTGATCCCACAGCCCCTCATGTGCAGTCTCAATGTCTCGGGCGGGTCCAGCTCCATCGCGCTCGCAAACGGAGCTGGAAGCCGAAGGCGACGACGAGGCGCCCAGCGTAGCCTGACGAAGAACTCGCAAGGGTCGTCCCCTGTATGGACTGCCGTGGGGGGAGGAACCGCCGTCAGAGACGGAGATGGCGCGCCGCCCCGTCCGCCTCTTCCCCGAGCGCCTCGACCTCGTCCTCGACCTCGTCCACGACCTCGCCCCCTCCCTCTTCCTCTTATGGCTGGCTCTACCACCACGGGCGCAGGATAGGGAGGGGCGCGCTGTCTGGCGGCGACCCTCGCCGCCACCGATGAAGGGCCAGGGTTCCCTTCCTCCATGGCGAATGAGAGAAAGAGGAGCAGAAGCTGAAGAAAGGAGAAGATAGGAGAGTGCGGGCTTCTGCGCTCCCCTCCCACTCTTCTTAAAGGAGCGAGGTGGGGGTCAGCTGCCCCGCTCAGCGAATCAGGGCATGGGAAGAGCAGGGAGTCAGGGCCGACCCGCTGCCTCCGCTCGCAACGGCCCAGTTTCCCACTTCCACCGTCTACGACCCCAAGTGCATGGGAGCCGTGTGGCGGGGATGCAGAACCAAGGCGAACGTTACGCATTTTTTTGGATTTAAGTATTGCCCACGATCTCTCCCACGACGCCGCGATTGACGCGTGCCGTTACGGGAGGGCGCGGCGGGTACGGAGTCAGATTTAGCGTGGACCCAGGCCGCGCGTGCCCGTGCCCCGTTTTGGGCCTGGCCCAACAGCGCTCGGCACCGTGTATGGCCCAGGCCCGGGGGCTCCTGTCGGTGTACTAAAGTAGGGGTACCTTAGTACCCCAAACTTGTGCACGGGCAGTCGCAGCGTCCCGCGGCAAGGCTTGCCGGGCGTCCGCCAAGATCCTCCGCTATTCCTACTTACTGCCATTCAAGAACAAAGTGTTAGCTGAGAAGACAGAACCCCGGCAAGAGGAGCTTGCCGGGAAGGCCAACCAAGGCACTTCAGTAAACTTGCCGCGACGCTCCGCGCGTCCTGGCAAGACCCAGCGAGCGGTTGGTAGCAGTTGGTAGCTGTTGTACCAACCCGCGTTTTTACTCTTTTAACCCTCTTTCTACGCTGCCACCTGTCGGTGACCCTTTTAACCTATAAAAAGGAGGCCCATGCGCACGTAGAAGGGGTTCGGTTCGGTTCGGCTCAGTTCGACTCATTTGACACCACAACACACCCACGCTCTCGAGCAAGAACAGAATAGAAACACAAAGCAGCAGTAGGAGTTTTATCTCTCCGGAGAGCTCCGAAGCTGGGTAAAATCCCCCGCGTGCTCTCGCCTCGATCCGCTCTGCGCGTGCCCTCCGCTCCCTTGCCGGACCAAGAAGGGGCCCTGCCCCATAGGTGCTCGTTCCCCACGACACTTACTCCTTTTGGAAAATGCAATAAATACTATGAAGAAAGAGATAGAGAGAAGTAAGAAAATACTCTTATACTCCTGCCGGATAGCAAAGAAGTACCGGCCAAGAGGAAGAGGGACAAGGATGAAGTCGAGCACATGGACGAGGAGTCCGAGTAAGGTGGCAGTGTCATTTCTCATGGTGGTTGTAACGCAGTGCCTACCAGATTAGTTGCTTAATTTAATTTCAGGGTGCTTAGTTTTATTTGAGGGGTGTGTTGTGCTGAGCCCCTAGCAGAACTATGTTATGTTCCTTCTCGTTACTTTAACTCTCAGTACGTACATACTAGTATTTCTTATAGTTCATCTTGTAGTTGGTAGTACTACCACTCGTTTCTTCACATTATATACATACAATAAATATGGCCAACATCATATAGCCGGCAACTTAGTTGTCAAAGAATTAAAGGTTTTTATCATTTATGCCACCGATTGTGTCCCACTATTCAGTTTTGCCACTAGCAATTTCAACTGCTCAAAAACGCCACTTGACACCATTATTGTGACTGAAATCTCTTTTGCCATGTTATAATGACATCAATACCTATGGACCAACATGCCAACTCTCCCTCTATCTCACTACAATAAAGTGTGAGGCCTACTTGATCCCAGCAGCATTCTTATTTTCCTGTAAAATTATTCCCTTGGTTACTACTGACAAGCGGGGCCACACTTATCATTATGACATAGAGAGAATCGACATGTGGGTCTAGGCTTATTTTTGTCGTATAACATGGCGAACGAGTTTGACATGAAAATAAAAATGTCTAATGGCATTTTTTAGCAAACATCTAACGGAACGATGGCATTTTTGAGATATCTAATGGCATTTTTGAGCAAGCATCTCACATATCGATGGCATTTTTCAGTAGTTGTAACTTCTAGTGGCAAAACTGAGTAGTGAGACACAACTAGTGGCATAAATAATAAAAAACCCAAGAATTAAATAGGTATGCTAATTTCTTTAATAGAATTCAGACCCCATCTAAACACGTACTAGCTTTTTTAATAGTACTATATGCATAATTTGGCAACGAGCGCTCTCTATATGTACCACCTTTTTTCTTTAATTTCATCTTGTTAGTTTTGCTCCATGGTGCAATCCATCGATACTACTACTGTACAAAAGTACACATTTAAAAGGCTAGAGGGCGGGGCAGTCTCGCTTGGTCGGTTTCACGAAGAGGCGAGGGCCTTTGTGATTTGATGGCTCATTACTGCTGGAAGCCGGGGCCTTGTGATTTGAAATCTCGTATAAATATTGACGACGACATGAGGAGGGGCAAAGAACCGTGCGGTATACTCAAGTTTTCCACTGGAGTACTAGTACAACGGAGGAGCACAAAACATGATAGCCCAGTGCGATATGGTGATAAAAAATAATCTTATTTGCTAGTCATCGATCCCATGGCGCCGCTCATCGTTAGCATTGTTCTGCTCATGCCCTGCAGAGAATGTGACACATGCAGCAAAACACCCAAAGCAAAAGAAGAAACACAGGAGCAAAAGGAGAAGGAAGATTACCCCCCCCCCCCAAGAATAACACAAGGAAGACACACACACACAAGTCTGGGGTGCTGCTCTCTACTACATGAAGGGTTGCTAGTCACGGAGTCATAACTGCTTCTTCATTGCCTCCACGACCTCCATCTGCTCCCGCATCGCATCTGCTATCTTATTCATTCTGTCCATGACGCGGTATTTCTAAATGCGAGCCTTCATCATCTCTTCCACGGCCGCATTACGTACCTTGACAGCAGTCGGGTGCTCGATGTGGAGCTTCACCAACTCCTCCTTCTGTTTCATGACGAGGGTGTGCAACATCTTCACCGAGGAACTACTCTTCTCATGCAGCTTCTTCCTGCCAGCATTCTCCTCCTTCAGCAGGTCGAGCTCGTGGCGGAGCATTGCGTTGTCCTCTTGAAGTTGTAGTATTTCGCTGGTCACCTTCTTATTCGAGGCAATGCTCTTCTTCAGCAGCATCACCAAGCGAGCGGTCAACTCCCCCTACTCACTGAGCTCAGCGGGCATGTCGACGAGGCTCTCCTTCAGCAACTCTACCAAGCCGTCGATGAACTCCTTCTGCTTATTGAGCTGATCGGGCATGTCATTGAGGGAAAACAACTCCAGTGCCGCCAGCTCGACATGTTCGCCTCCACGGCTAGGGCGCTCCTGGGAGCCCTCGCCCGGCCGTGAGAGATCTTTCAAGTACTCTGCGAGGCGACAAGCCCTCTTTTTTCCGTGGCCTTGTTCGGCGCTGCGTTGTTACGAGTAGTACTCAACCTAGAGCTCTGCACACCGGCAAAGGCAAGGACGGACGAACAATAAAGACTTAGGAGGAGGAAGGTAGAGTAATTTTCGGCTAGGTAGTTCCCCCTTTTATAACCTAGTACTAGCACTAGTTCTAAAACCTACATAGTGGGAACACATTCAGGTTTGATACGTACTAGGTGTGAGCAGGTTTGCACTTAATTATAGCATGGTAGTACTACTTTGGAATGTGATGGGAACAAGCTAAAGATTAATTGATGGTTTTGGTTTCGAGGCTCGAAATGGCTCTCGATGAGTTTATTGGAACATAAATTTCAAGTACTACTGCTCAAATGCGGTCGCACAAGTCAGTGATGTAACTGGTCGTATATGTCAGACCAAGCCAATGCATGTCCCTTTGGTGAGACGCGGGTCCGACCGACCGTCAATTGGTGCGACCGACCGTAAGTATTACGCGATGGAGACTTCTGGTTGAGGCTTCGGGTGATTGTCACGACCAAGAATTCAAAAACTTGTGATAAGTCAGTTACCATCTTTTACCAAACGACCAAGTATTTTGACAGGAATACAATACATATAGATGGAGTGATTGTCAAGGTTGCAAACCGACATGGCGCCGCAAGTTCACTGCAGCAGCAACCGAGTAGGTCACTGCATTGCTGGCGGGGAAGGAGGGCAGCTCACCTCGCCTATGATGCATGCCCAGAGGCGCCTCCACAGTTTGTCCCAGGATTTGTCTTCTCCTACCACCATTTGAATAGTTGCACCGGCTGCTCATGCCATTCAGTAGGCATGCGCATTCTTTCCTCCGCAGTCGACTCCGTGAATATGATCTCTGCCATTAGCCCAAGCTCGAAATCAACACGACACTACTAGATGTTGACATCCCTCAGCATCTCTCCCCTGAGATTGACTTGTGCCACCGCCTTGTGCTTTGCCAGGCGTAGCTCCATCGAACTTGTCTCCAATCGATGTGATGCTTCCTCGATCCGATTTGCCCTTGCCGCCCACCACCTGAAACGCAGCCCCGGCATGTCCTCCGGCGCCACCGATCTGTGATTACAGAGCAATGGATCCCCTCTAAAACACATGTGGGTTTCTCTATAAGGCGACAGTGCTGCAGGCTGTAGCGAGAGGGCAGCCCGCGGGATCCTGGGATCTAAGGGATTATCCATGGCGGGATCCGGTGGGCGATGCGGAGTGGCGAGCGTAGGTGCTGGGAGAGCCCTATGAGGCTAAGATAAAGTTAGTACTACTCCACTCCGTCCATATTTAAATACAAAGACCATCAACAGTAACCAAGGCAAAAATTGATCATCCTGCCCGCGTCCTGGTTTATTGGCCCCCTTTTTATTTTTTGCCAATTTTTGACCAAAAAATTAACTAACAAAATGTTAATGCACGTCACCAAAAATTATATCATTGGAATCACATTTGAAAGTAGTTTTCGATAACTTTAATTTTTATGACATGCATAAATATTGTGTTACTTAAAATTGTGGTAAAAAATTGGCACAAAATACGAAGGAGACCAATTGATGTAGCAACCCATGATTTAACTTCTTGCATGCACGTAGTGGAGTTGTAATGTCTTTCTCAACTATTTCCTCCCTCACGGCCAATCCAATTTGCATGCACTGTATTAATTGGCCATCAATGAAGTGAACGACTTTACACGCGTCAAATTATCAGATGGGGTGGATCTTCATACAAAAATGCGTCCCACCGTGTACCCCCGTGTGCGCGAGAGGGAATGAGTGTGTGCGTGCACGTATTTGCTTCGTGCATGTACTGCCAGTGTGAGAGAGAGAGGACGAGTACATTCTACTGGAACCAGCAACACGTCACTGTGATCAATCCACACAAGGAGGTCGCAACAACACCTACATGTGCCACGTGGCTTCATGGATGCCCCCACATCATTTTAATCATAATATATTAACTGAAAAATGAAGTACTAGTAAGGTACACATGCATTGCACGCATGAGATTTGGAAACCAAATTATGAATAAATACCACACTATAGCATGTAAGCTTTGAGTCATATATGCATGATGTAGACGTTCGTTTAATTCTTATAGTTCATATCATTCAAAATCAATTAGTTTTTACAAAAAAGTTCATTTATTTTATGATTCATGAAATTATGCATCGTAAAGCTTAATGTAAAAACAAATAATGGCAATTCAACTAGAAAAAACGTTTGGGCAGTCATGATACGGAAGATTCTAGAACAAAGGAGAAGTACTTGTGGTTTGAGGATTGTGCATTATGCTTAAGTTCAACCATAGAGTCTTCTAGATTGTATGTGTGGCAGAATCTGGTGGAATGTAGATGATATCCAATGGCCAGTAGTGCTCGGATTTGCCATCTCTACACCGTCTAATTGGCTTCATCTATCGACCATCTTTCAAATTTATTCACACTCAATATAGGGGTATAGATATAGATATAGAGGTATAGATTAGACTAGTTTGGTACATCATCTAAAGGCTTTCTACACGCTCATTTTTTGTACAAATGTGCTCCACCGTGCACCCGCGCATTTGTATGTGGGAACGAGTGCGTGTGTGCACCTATTCTCTTTCACACACGTAGTCCGTGTGTGTGTGAGATACTAAGATATGGTGAGGGAATACGTGTTAATGCATTTTGTGTGAAGGAGAGCGTATATACATACATGTATGTGCATGGGGCCGGGGTGATATACGAGAAGGGAGGGAAGGGGTCGACCGAGCGAGATATCGATAGAGACAGATAGAGGGAAGAGCTCTATGAGCGTACAAGCACTGGGACATGGGGGTGGGGGGCTGGACGTTGGTGCAAGGGGCCAAGTGGAGGGAGACTATGAAGGAGTGAACAAGTGCAAGATCGATATTTAAAGAGAGGGGGTGAGTGCGCGGTTGCGCAGTGGCGGAGCCATGAAAAATAAATGAGCTAGGGGGCCAAGCATTGCTAATCCTTTACCAATTCATCAACTTAAACCATTTTACCAGCAATTGATCTACTGATCACATTCATATTAGCCTCAATATATAGTGATTTTAGGGGGGCCAGGGCCCTTGCTTCCCCCTGTCTTCGCCACTATGCGCACATCTGAGAGATGAAGCAGAAGGCATGGATGATGAGAGGGGGACGATGGATATATAATGTGGGTGTATTAGCTATGTAATCTTATAAAGAGAGGTATAGGTTGATGAATTGGTAAAGAGGGCGAGACCTGACTAGATATATACAATCTTCCGTATGATAATTGCCCAATTTTTTTCTACATGAATTGCCATTATTTGTTGTTACTTTATGCTTTAAAATGTACAATTCCATCAATCTTAAAATAGATTAGCTTTTTTTATAAAAACTAATTGATTTTGAATGAGATGAACTATAAGAATGAAATGAACATCTACATCATGCATATATGACTGAAAGCTTACATGCTATAATGTGGTATTTATTCATAATTTGGTTGCCAAATATCATGCGTGCAATGCACGTGTACCTTACTAGTCTATACCCCTATATACTGTGCGAATATCTTTGAAAGATGGTCGTTGGATGAAGCCAATCCGATGGTGCGGAGATGGAAAATCCGAGCACTACTGGCCATTGGATATCATCTATATTCCACCAAATTTTGCCACATGTACAATCTAGAAGACTCCATGGTTGAATTTAAGCATAATGCATAAACCTCAAAACACAAGCACTTCTCCTTTGTTCTAGAATCTCCCGTATCATAATTGCACAAATTTTTTTCTACATGAATTGCCATTATTTGTTTTTACTTTATGCTTTACAATGCATAATTCCATGAATCTTAAAATAGATTAGGTTTTTTACAAAAACTATTTGATTTTGAATGAGACGAAGTATAAGAATTAAATGAACATCTACATCATGCATATATGACTCAAAGCTTACATGCTATAATGTGGTATTTATTTATAATTTGGTTGACAAATCTCATGTGTGCAATGCACGTGTACCTTACTAGTCTATATGGTGTGTGTGTGTGTGTGTGTGTGTGTGTTGTGCGTGTTAAAAACATTGTACGTAGTATTATACATGGTTTAGATTCCGAACATCTAGCTAGAGCATACATGTACTATGTTGAATTCAACATAAAATGGATACATATATTTGAATTTGAGATCGTATGTACATGTAGTTCATATTTATATAGGAATTTACTACTCCTATATTCATCATGTTGTGAAGATAATATTTAGATGGTTGTATACCTAACTTGAGTACAATTCCATCCAAATAGGGAACATGTACTCAAATTTAGTCCATGTGCTAGACAACACGAATTGTTTTTTTATTGTTGAGGGATGTGCAAATTGATTTGGAACTGTACACGTTATGTTTGTTGTCCCAATTTTTTTAGTTTTTGTTGTTGTTGTATTTGAACGCATTTCCAGTAATATAGTAAAACGTGACATAGCTCTCTCTAGTGATGAGGTGCGAATTGTCTTTTTTGTACACATTAAGCTTGTTCTCCCAAAATTTCAAGCCGCGCCTTGTTATGACGAAATTTCAATTTAGCATCTGTGTCTATCGTGTTGCGAAACTCCTGCCTCTTCAACCCGCGCCTTGTTACCCAAAATTTTAAGATATATCTTTGTCTCATTGTGCTCCGAAAACTCCCTCCATCTCAACCCGCGCCCTACTATTCCAAAATTACAACGCACGCGAAAACTCCAGCCTCCTGCGAAATCCCGACACGCAAAATGCCCATGATACCCCTAAAGCAAAAGAACCGCCTAGCTCAAATTGGTGGGGGTACTTTCGTAACTTACCCCATATTTAGGACAAGCGCGTCCCTAAGCCATGGTCCCCCCATCCCATCCCCCACCCAATCATACACCGAGGCCGCGAAAACCCATGAAGCCCCACACCCTCCTTGTCTGCCACCCAGCCGGAGCCTCTTCCCCGATGACGTCGTCCACAACAACACCTCGATGTCCCTCATCCACCGCACCAGATGAGGATCCATCGTCGATCTCATCGTCCCACCAGTTCAGTCACCCTATCCTTCACCTCCAAGGAGCTGCCCCGACGTTCCCCTCGTCTTTTGCGCCACCTCCATTCCCACACCACCGTCTTCACCAGCACCGCTGGAAGTGCATCATCATCACCGATTCCTCGGATGAAGCTGAGGCCTAATAGGCGCCACCAAAGATGTTGTACACTAATCGCCGCATTTTCTTCTTGATTCAATCTCACGGTGCTGCCGGTGCTCGGTCCCGAGCCGACATGGCGCGGCTCCATCCACGGTGGCATCGCCAGCCACTTCCTCCATGACGTCGCTCCCTCAATGGCGACACCCACATCAGTAGGAGCTCCTGCTGCTTTGGCTCCCGCTCGCGCTGCTTCTCTACTCTTGCTCTCGGTCCCCTGCCTGGTCTGCTCTTGCTCTTGCTCGCGCTGCTGCTCTCGCTCTTGTTCTTGCTTGCGCTGCTGCTCCCGTTCTTGCTTGTGTTGCTGCTCTCGCTCTTGCTCTTGCTTGCACTGCTGCTCTACTCTTCCACGCGCTGCTGCTGCACGAGCATCAGATCTTGCTCTCGCTCGAGCCCCTGTAGCTGCTATCCGAGATGCTGCTACATGACCGGCTGCCTCGGCTCTCGCACATGCTACTGCTCCAGGCGCTGCTGCTGCTGCTACTGCTTTTTTGCTACTAGTGCGTTCAGTTTTGACAGTAAAATCAAATTTGGACAGCAAAATTCAGTTTTGATAGTTAAATTTAGTTTCGACAGTTAAATTCAGTTTCGACAGTTAAGTTTAGAGATGAGCGGCTGATGTATTTTACATCTAGCACTTTGTGTTTATGTAGTTTATGTCATCTATTGGAGATGCTATTAGAATTCCACTCAGGTTAACGTTGTCTCTCTTGTCCTGCTTCAGTCTCGGCGTCATACTCATCAGAGCTGCTCTAATGACGAAACCCTCCATCACAGCGGAGCAGCACCCCCAGCTCCATCTCCAGATGCCTAAGATCTTCTCCCCCTCCTCCGACAGCCAAATCAGCTGGAGCATCCTTGACCAACCCAATCACGCTGAGATCGACATGGCTTCGCCAAAGAGGTTGTTCACTTGTTGTATCGCTTTTTTACTCTACATGTTATATATATTGTCCACTGAACACATGTAGTAACGTGAAATATGATTAGTTTCTCCTACTATATGACAAGCAATAGTACCAGGCAACTTAGCTATCCGTGATGGTTTCTCTTGAACGCCATCATTATTTATCTCTACACGTTTGAGCTATGCATTTGTAGATGGGCCTGGGAGTTGAGCTAGTGGGGCGGTGGCCTGGGTCCAAAGTAGTAGAAGTAGCAGAAAAACATTTTTTGAGTGTAGGATTTTCCCTGCTCAAGCTTGCCTACTAGAATCGCCAATGCTTGAAAGGAAAAGTGAAGGAAAAACATAGGAATTGGAAAGTTTCCTATGGTACTACTATTCATGCATTTGGTTCAAAGGAATGGAGAAAAGGAAAACTATAGGATTTGTTCCTTTAGTGTCTCCTCGAATGAAAAATCGTAGGAATTTTAACATCCACTTGTCCTCCTTTTCAAATTCCTATTCATGAAGCACAAGACTAAGAGATAGTAGCATAATAGCATTATAACCACACATTTTCTTGTGGTTTGACTTAATCTCACCATGCTTCTTTGCATCCTGTGATCTTCCAATTCTTGTGAACCAAACACCCAGATTGGCAGAATTCCTATGTTTTTAAATTCTCTATTTTGAACATGCATTCCTATCCTATTCATGTGTATTTCCTATCCCTGCATTGTTAGAATCCTCAAATTCAGACAAGCCCTTACACAATTACTTTTGTTACAGATATGTGTCAAAGAAAACCTTGTGTGGTTTGTCCCGCTCCTGCTGCGCTGTGTTCCACCCCAGCTCAGCTGCTCCAATGACGGAAGGGTTCACCACAGCAGGGATCCTCCCTCCAGACTATCTTTCACCACCTCAGATCTTCTTCCCCGCCGCTGGTAGCCACGACAACTACATTACCATCATCAACTGAGCAGATGACCTTGAGGTCTACACTGGTCCGGAAGAGAGGTCGCACTCTTTTGTGTCTACTTACGTTATGCATTGCTTAATACGATGACATGCTACTTTATCATCCTTTTCACCGATTAGACTCCGGGTCAGGTCCAAACTAATGCTCAAACTTGAACTTTTAAAGGTTGTGGGGTACATATTGGGGCAGCAAACAATACTATTTGTCTACTATCTAGTTAATCTCGGGTGTCTACTATGAGTTTCATGTTGGGTGGAAACAAACATTAAAGGAGCCATTATCTGTATTTTTTAACTAAAGCCATTATCTGCTTGCTATCATTGGTTTTGGGTCTATCCACAGTTTGCTAACATCACTCTGGATTTGTGCATGCACTCCTTACATATTCTCACTATGTTTTATTCCTATGCATGTCAGTTGTTGTACACAATGGTACTAAACATGTAGAGCAAAAGAGGAGAGCCTTGCGTGGCAATAAAATTTCATTCGTACGTCGCTCCATGGTCGGTGCAAAAGTGACCCCCGTTCCCCATTCCAGACTGTAATCAAGAGGACGATAACAGTTCAGAGGGGGATTCAGAGGGAGCAGACCACTCCTATTTACACCATGAGGTCTTTTGCTCCAACTTGGCATGCCGATGTTAGTGATATCATGCATTTGGTGCCTTGCATTGCTTACTTTATACATAAAATATGTCATCTGCTTAGTTTAGACATGCATTGTGTGAATGCCATCTGTTTAGTATCTATATCATATATGTGAATCATGCAATGCCATCTTGTTTAGCCACGCATCATATATGTGAATTTTGAAGTGCCACCCTGATTAGCCAGTCATCTTATATGTGGATTATATCATGCCATCATTTTTTTATTACGTATTAAATTTGTCATCAATTTTAGTACATTTATTTACTCTTCCTGTGCATCAGCCATTCGACATGGTCATGGAAAAATCTGGAGTGGAAACAAGGTCTTCAGAGCAGACAATGCTATCTGACGAAGCACATGTCTTGCTGGTTACGGATAGCTCCTCAGAGGAGGATTCAGAGACAGATGACCAGTCCTATTTCCCCCCGAGGTGCATAATCTAACTTGGCAGGGTTATACTGCTCATATCGTGCATATGGTGTCTTGTATTGGCATATCATTTGCTTAGTTTAGACATGCTTTGTGTGAATGCCACCTGTTTAGTGTCTAATTACCATGTATATGAGATTTGCAATGCCATCTTGTTGCAAGACATTATATATGTGAATTATTCAATGTTATCTTGTTGCAAGGCATTATTGTCAGATTTTGGGTTCGGCAAACCCTTGAGAGGTTCGAAGTCTGGCAGAAGCACATGAATCCTCACATTCAATTCACCTTAGAGGTACCAAAATGTACGAAGACCTTCGGCAGATATTTTGGTGGGATGGAATGAAAAAGGACATCACATACTTTGGCACTTGTTGCGATGTATGCAACAAAGTGAAGGCGGGACACCAGAAACCCACCAGAATTCTCAAACCCCTACCCGTCCCGCAATGGAAGTGGGATGACATCTCCATGGACTTTGTCACCGGTATACCTAGGACGCACCGAGGCAATTATGTAGTATGGGTCGTGGTGGACACGCTGACTAAGGTAGCTCATTTTATTCCCATCCACACCACATATCGAGCCGATCAACTCGCACAGTTATATGTGTCGAGGATAGTCAGTTTGCATGGACTGCCAAGAACGATCACTTCAGACTGAGGATCACTCTTTACCTTCGCGTTCTGGTCTCGCCTCCACCAAGCCTTGGGAGCCGCCCTCAAGTATAGCACAACCAATCACCCACAGACAAACGGTCAGACTGCGCTAGTAAATCAAATACATGAAGATATGCTTCGAGCATGTGCTTTAGCCCATGGACCGAAGTGGGAAGATTGTCTGCCATATGCGGAGTTCTCATGCAACAGTTTCCAGACCAGTCTGAAGATGTCCCCATATGAAGCTTTGTACGGCAATAAGTGTTGCACTCCGTTAAACTGGTCTCCAACCGAAGATAGCCGCATTTTTGGAACCGATTTAGCAATGGAGGCTGAAAAGCAAGTTAAGGAGATCCGATATAGACTGCAGTTGGCAAAGTCTCGGCAGAAGAGTTACTATGATGCAAAATACCATCAAATCAGTTTTGAACCCAGAGAGCAGGTGTATCTCTGAGTCACACTAATGAAGGGAATCTAGAGATTTCAGCCCCGAGGAAAATTGGCACCCAGATATATTGGTCTGATTCCAGTTATGACTAGAGTTGGCACATTTGCTTATCAGTTGGAATTGCCACCGGAATTGTCAGAAGTGCACAATATGTTCCATGTCTCACAACTAAGAAGATATATTTGCCACCTGAGAAAAGGACTCATGTGGCAGAAATAGAGTTTGCCAAGGATTTAACCTACAAGGAGATACTGTTCAAAATATTGCATGAGACAGAAAGAGTCACTTGCAATAAAGTGATCAAGTTTTATAAGGTTCAGTGGGAGCATCACACCGAGGAAGAAGCAACCTGGGAAAGAGAGGAATTTTAAAGGATAGCCCACCCAGAATTGTTTTCTTGAGCAACCGAATCTCGAGGACAAGATCGTTTGTGACAGCCTGGTTTTTGCCTTCTCTCTTTTTCCGGACTTCATTTGTTTCTGCTTTGAATTTGGGGTATTTGAATCATTTCAAATGGACTTAAACACTTGGGCATGTCTTCGATTTTCACCCAAGTGACCCATCCATCTCTAACTCATCATTCTTTCTCTGAAAAATCCCAAAATGACCAAAGGAATATTTTTCATAAAAGAAAAATATTCATTTTCTTCTCCGAAATTCAATTCAGAAACTTGTGCTCCAAAGCAACCCGCATTTTTATTGCTGATAAAATCCTAAGAAAATTCCCAAATATTCTTTTAGACCTAGGGAACCTCCCTGAGCAAAAATATTGCATAAAGTTTTGGAATATTTTTGCTACAGAAAATCATTTCTGTTCTGGACAGAAAAGGCAATTTACATAGCAAGTATATTTTTCCTTGATACAATGAGGCTGATTTTTCTTGAGCTTCATTACCCTCCTAAGAAACCTCTAAATCCCAAAGCTCATCCCTAAACTCTTCCCGGATCTCTCCCAGTAAACCTCACAAGTTACTGTCCAGAAACTTACTAGGAAGAAACCCACTCTCACAGCACGCCTGTTGTCGGTGTCAAAACCGGTGGATGTCGGGTAGGGGGTCCCGAACTGTGCGTCTAAGGTCGATGGTAACAGGAGATGGGGGACATGATGTTTACCCAGGTTCGAGCCCTCTCCATGGAGGTAATACCCTACTTCCTACTTGATTGATCTTGATAAATATGAGTATTACAAGAGTTGATCTACCACGAGATCATAATGGCTAAAACCCTAGAAGACTAGCCTATGGGATTATGATTGTCCCCTATGGACTAAACCCTCCGGTTTATATAGACATCTGAGGGGGCTAGAGTTGTACAAAGTCGGTTATAGAGAAAGGAATCTGCATATCCAAATCGCCAAGCTTGCTTTCCACGCAAAGGAGAGTCCCATCCGGACATGGGAAGAAGTCTTTTGTCTTGTATCTTCATAGCCCAACAGTCCGGCCCATGTATATAGTCCGGCTGTCCGAGGACCCCTTAATCCAGGACTCCCAAGGTAGCACCCGAGCCAGGCTTCAATGACGAGGTGACCGGTGTGCAGATTGTCTTCGGCATTGCAAGGCGGGTTCCTTCTCCGATTTCTTCACAGTCCCTGATGTAAAGAGCAGTATCCGGCTTTTCATTTAATGTCGTGCTTATCGGCTTCTGCACCTTCATGATTTCAGCTTCCATGTGTTTAGAGAATACGATAGGTCAGGGCACTTTTGCACATACCACCCTGACCATGTGAGAAAATTGTCTATTTAAAGAGACGGGGATATTCACATCTAATCCACACCATCTCCCCCAAACGAGGAATCCTCGGAGCTTGCCCGCAGAAACCACCCCAACATGGCTAGCACTCCCAGCTCTTCCTCCCGCCCCCACGGCCCCAAAAAGGGTGATCGGGAAAAGTGCTCCGTATCCCATAATCAACTGGTGAAGTTGCAGACACATGGATTTCTTCCCCCCGTAGATCTAGTCCCTGTTCGAGCCGGATTGGCTTCCTTCGACAGTGGGGAGCAGGCGGAGAATTTCCCAAACCCATCCAGGGGGGAACGAGTATGCTTTGTTCCCTACTTGTTCATAGGTGTCGTATTTCCAATCCATCCATTCCTCCGAGGTCTACTAGAGTATTATGGCCTCCAGCTACAAAATTTCACTCCTGCCTCCATCCTGCATATTGCGGGTTACGTTGCTCTTTGCGAGCTATTCCTGGGTTGCGAGGCCCATTTTGAGTTATGGAAGAAGCTATTCTGCCTCGTCCCTCATAATCAAGAGGGGTCAATATTTCAAGTGGGCGGCACCGAAATATGGCGTATCACCGGGACCAGATATCTGTCCGGCACACCGAAGAAAACATCCAAAGAATGACCTTTCGAATGGTTCTACATTGAGGATGTCTCCCTTCCCGACCCAGTCCGAATGGGTCTTCCTGAATTTTGAAGTGCTCCATTGAAGAAACGCCTGAGCTGGCGTCCCTGCAGTCCCAGGGAGGGAGATAGCACGGAAGTCCATCAGTTGATGAGTAAGATAAAGATGCTCACCCAATCCGGATTGCCAATAGTCGAGGTTATGGCGATATCCATAATGCGGGGGGTCCAGCCATTGCAATACCGAGGGCGCCCTATGTGGCACTTCAACGGAGAGGATGATGCCACCCGCTGCGGTCGAAAGGGTCCGGACACCCCCGCCGCTTTGGCAAAAATATTGTCCGGATTGTACAAAGGGGAGAAAGAGCAGTTCATCGCATTAAGCCCAGAGATGGATTTTCCATGTACAACCATCCCAGTTGGGTGAGTTTCCATCCCACTACTCAATTTACTCCCTGAGTCAGTTTCCATAGATATTAATCCGTCCATTTGAAACAGGAATGGCGGAAGATCACTAAGGAGTTTCACAGTCAAGCACCATAGCCAGAGGACCACAACCGGGCCCTTGACCCCGGATTCATAGAAGATCCAGATATATTCGTGGAGCTCGGGGAAGGAGTGTTCTACCAAGCGAGCTATGATGGCACATAAGTGGCGATCATCGCTGACTATCCCGGCCTTCTCCCTACATTGCATGTAAGTAATCAAGAGACTTATCCTTCGGAAGAATTTCCTCATTCTGCCTCACTCACCGCACTATCTCGTGCTCAAAAGGGGAGGTGATCGGCCCGCCACGTTGCACCTGAGGTGACTCGCAAGAAAGCGGCGCCTACGCCGGGCAGTCCTTCGAAGAGGAGGCAAATAGAAACATGGCCGAGCCTTCATCATAGCTGTATGGTTTTAAATATATGCCATGGCTGTCACTTTGGAGTATGACTCTATTCATTGTGTTATCAGGAAAAACATTCGCCAGACTATGTCCGGGGATCCTGCCGGTCATGCCTCCACTAGTCAGATTCTGGACCCTGTCTCAAGGACTGAGGCTAACGCGAAAGTGACACCGAATTGTCCTTCTATGGAGGATTTGGATAAGGTATCCGTCACAAATTCGGAAGTGGAAAGTGCCATGAATCATCGGCGTCGGTGGGCCGCTCTTGGCGACCCCGGGTTTTCAGAATAGGCTTTCAATGTATTCAACTCGGGTGATGCGTACATCCGAGCTGCTCGAGATGGGCTTGCTAGAGCCACTGACCAATATTTGAAGGATATGCAGGTAAGTTCACACTTGCACAATTTTGATAATTATGTACCAGTAGCCCCCGAGACTTGAAGCAGTTTGAACCAACTGATTTGAGGATCGTTGTATATCCGGGTGCTCATGGAGAAGAACAACCTGTTGTCTTAGGAGCTGGAAAATTGTTGGACCCAGCTAGCCACTGCTACCACCGAACTAGAGAAAGCCAAGAAGGCAGCGTCTGGTAATGATACCCTCCCTCGAGAAAACACAATCATAAGCCAGGATCAATAATACGGGTGCATATCTTATGATAGAGTCGTCAGATCGTCAGGGAGAGCTACCGAAAGTCGCACAGGCGGGGGTCCAGAAGCTCAAAGGCAACTGTGCGCGGGCAAATGTATACTGACACGTGTTAGGTAGGAGAAGAACAAACTCCAAGATTCCCACACCAAGGTGGGCGAAGAGCTAAAAGATGTGCTGGCCCAGCTGGCTGACTCCGTGAAGGAGAATAAGAAGCTACGAGGCGGCATTTTTAGTATGTGTTCAAATTTACTTTTACATAGTACAGTAAGGAAAGGAACTGACAGAGTTATGTCTGTAGGTATGCTGACCGGCCGTCCCAAAGAGGAGATGTCCGGATCTTCGGACGATCTGCTCCAAGAGCTATCGCAAATGCACGCGAGAGCTGGGCAGGCGATGCAAAGCATTGCCAAGGCCTTATGGCCATCCGACTCCCCTCCAGGAAGTGTGGAGGGGCTTGTACATCTATTAAAGGGAGCGCGGTGGCGCTTCCAATTATGGAAGATATCATTCTGCCGGGAAGGTGCGCGAGAGGCCTGTGCCATGGTGAAAACTTGGTATACCAAGCTCGACCCGAATCACATGGCCCGGGTCGGACCATTAGGGTCAAATGGAAAAGAAATTCTTGTTAGTTTGGTATATGACCAGGTACAGGTAGCCGCCATGTATTCCCAACAGGATTGTAGGCTAGATAGCCTGTTGGATGGCTTAGAGGAAGAAGTTTTTGAGTCCAAGTGACTATGTACTTCAATTAACAAATTTGTCCCTAGCCGGATTGTAAAACGATTGTCATGGCAGACCTTTTTGTTTCGACCTCTGGACCCGAAGGTGCAGAGTGTTTCTAAATACCCGCTCGGTAAGATATACCGGGGTACGCATGGAAACCAAGCGTAGGGGTCATAGTTGCTTGAACAGACAAGTATCCGGCTAGCTATGTTATATTGCATTTTTTATCGTAAGAAACATCTTCCAGAGAGAATAGTTCTGTTAAGGGTTCCTTTCCCTGGGTCAGCATGCGTTAATCGTGCATGTCAAAACTGTGTTTGAAAAAACCACAACATACATAACATCTAGTGGTTCATAACATGACAAGTAAAAACATCTTTAGTCCGCCGACCGAATATTCACTTAAGAACGCTAGCTTTCGGCTTCACCCAGTCTGAGGTACACATCCGGATGACCCGGTAGTAAGAATCGCAGAGGTGCTCCCTTTATGCCCTAGCCGAACTAACAGGAATGTAGGGCATAAGCACACGAGCTAGGCAACCCAACTTGGCCAAAACTTAAGTCATATTGATGCATATAATGGTGAAGAAAAGGTACATATGCGGAAAAGACACATATGTGATGAGCTTGATGCTCGGAAAATAATAATAATAATAAGCTTCTATACAGGAAGCTCCCATGTATAATTGACGTACATATTTGAGAATGTGTGCGTCGTAGCGTCTTAGCCGCACAAGAGCCTTATGGCTTGAAAAAAGGAAACGTGAAAAGAGAGGAAAATAAATAATGGAAACAAAAATGGAAAAAGAAGACAAATGAAGAGTCCGGCGCTAGGCATAGAATCTTTGGAGTCTGTCCGTGTTCCATGGGTTCGGCTCTAGGTGGTTGTCTGATGCATCACGCAGGCGGTACGCTCCTCTGGTGAGAACTTTGGCAATGATGAAGGGACCCTCCCACTTGGGCTTGAGTTTTTCCTTTTTCTTCTCTCGCAAGCATAGAACAAGTTCACCAACATTATAAGTCTTGGCCCATACTTGTCTGCTTTGATATCTGCGGGTCTATTGTGGATAGAATGCGGGACGGGCTTTTAAGACGTTGCGCTCCTCTTCCAGGGCATCTAGGCTGTCCTGCCGATCAAGCTTAACCTCTCTCTCGTCATACATGCGCACTCGAGGTGAGTCATGAATAATGTCGCAGGGTAACACAGCCTCTGCGTTGTACACCATCAATAAAGTTGTATATCTGGTAGAACGATTGGGCATGGTCCGCAGCCCCCAGAGTACGGAGTCGAGCTCCTTGACCCAGTGCTTGTCTGATTCTTTCAAAGACCGCACTAGTGTGGGTTTAATGCCGCTCATAATAAGACCATTGGTTTGTTCGACTTGACCGTTGGTTTGTGGGTGATAGATAGAGGCGTAATCGAGCTTAATGCCCAGATTAGCACACCAGGTTTTTACCTCATCGGTAGTGAAATTGGAGCCGTTGTCGGTGATGATGCTGTGTGGAACACCATAACGGTTCACAACACCAGATATAGAGTCTATCTCTGGTCCGGCTTCGGCTGTTTTAACTGGTTTGGCTTCTATCCACTTAGTGAATTTATCCACCATGACCAACATATATTATTTCTTATGGCTTCCTCCTTTAAGGGGTCCGACCATATCAATCCCCCAGACCGCAATAGGACAAGTGATGGGGATTATTTGTAGAGCGGTGGGTGGCATATGGCTTTGGTTGGCGAAAAGCTGGCATCCGACACAATGTTGGACACGGTTCTGTGCGTCTGCTCGGGCCGTCGGCCAATAGAAACCGGTACGGAAGGCCTTTCTTACAAGCGCCCGAGCCGCGGCGTGGTGACCGCGGAGACCGGCATGAATTTCAGCCAAGAGCTGCCGCCCTTCTTCCTCGGAGATACTTCTTTGAAGTACTCCGGTAGCGCTTTTCTTGTAGAGTTCTCCCTCATGAACCTTGTAGGCTTTAGAGCACCGCAAAATGCAGCTTGCCTCATTCTGATCCTAAGGGAGTTCTCGCCTATTAAGGTAGGCCAAGAAGGATTTGGTCCATGGGGCAATGACTGCCATGATGAGATTGGCAGACGGTGTAATTTTGGTTGCTGAGCCCTCGGTAATGTCAGTGTGTTCGTAGTCCGGGGTTGTAGTCGGGTCCGGATTGTTGTTGCCACTCTCCCCTTGCCACACCATGGATGGCTTGAAAAGCCTTTCCAGAAAGATGTTAGGTGGGACGGGGTCGCGCTTGGTGCCCATGCGAGCAAGGTCGTCCGCCACTTGATTACTTTCTCGAGCCACATGGTGAAACTCGAGCCCCTCGAACCGAGCTGACATTTTGAGGATGACGTTACGGTAAGCCGCCATGTTTGGATCTTTGGCATCAAATCTCCATTTATTTGGGATATTGCGAGGTTTGAATCCCCGTGCACGTCTAGGCGTTGTATGCCCATGGAGACAGCCATCCGAAGACCATGCAATAAGGCCTCGTATTTGGCTGCATTGTTGGAGTCCGTGAATAATATATGGAGGACGTACAGAATTGCATCTCCAGTAGGGGTTGTGAGGACAACACCTGCCACTAGGCCAGCCAGCATTTTGGAACCGTTGAAGTGCATGACCCAGTTGGAATATGTGTCGTACTCTTTAGGGAGTTTGGCCTATGTCCATTCGGCAATGAAGTCGGCTAGTACTTGAGATTTAATGGCCCGGCGCGGTTTGTATGTTATGTCGAATGGGAGGAGCTCAATGGCCCACTTGGCAATCCGTTCCGTGGCGTCGCGGTTGTTTATTATGTCATTGAGTGGTACCTCGGAGGCCACCTTCATTGAGCATTCTTGCAAGTAGTGTCATAGCTTCCGGGATGCCATGAAGACCGTGTATGCTATTTTTTGGTAATGAGGGTACCGGGAAGAAGGGGGAGGCTCGCGAGGGCCTGACCTATCTGCACCACGGTCGCCGACGCACAAGCCTGGCGTAACGCAAGGGAACGACTCTAGACTACCAAGATAATTTCTACACCTGGAATAGCTAATAGTTCAAACATGAGATTCTCACTTGCTGCAGCCCTATGGCAGCAATGTTGCCTTCGTTTCTCACCTCTTGGCGGCTGCTTGAACGCTAAAGGGGACCTCCTGAGCATCGCGCCTCAGGGGCTCTTACTGTACCTCGGGCCGCTCACCTCTTGGCCTTGACCACGGCATCGCGACCTGGCATACCAGCGATGGCTGAAGCCTGCCCGGGGACCAGGACCTGTCAGCGTAGAGCACCAAGTCGTCGCGAGGTTAGAAAGGGGGAACCAAGCCGGGACAGGACAAGCATGTGCACGATTTCGTAATAAGGATAACATCAAAAAAGAGATCGCAGACCCTTTACACGTCCCCGCGGGGTGTTTCTTGATTCCTCACATGGAACAAAAGGAAAAAACCTCGAGAAGCCATAACTACATGCGCCTATGTGGTCGACGCCATCATCAACAATGGGCCACGAGAGGTCGGCGCTAACCCCATCCAGATCAGCGGTGGTGATAGCCCGATGCTGCCGCCTTGCCCCTAGCGCGGCGCAAGCTCGGGGGCATGTAGCTGTCACCACTCGTCTCCGGAGTCTCGAAGAGCTCAGGAGAGTCGCTGGACTCCCAAGCCTCGTTGCTGCTGCCGGAGGAGCCATAGGGAGAGCAGACGGCGGGCCCAGCCCTAGTCGCGTCGATCTCTTGACTGCCCCCTCTAGGGCAGCACTCCAGGCGGCGACCTTCCGCATCGAAGACCTTGAAGAACAACAAGGAGGCACCATCGTATTCAAAATGAATCACGTGGGCACCCCCCGTTCGGCAGACATGGGCGACCTCGCCCCAGCCTTGGGTCATGAAGATCTTGCCCAGGGCGCCAGTCACTGGAGCGCCACAGTCGGCGTGCTGCAGCCAAAGCTCGAGAGGCCCCCTCGACGGCATCTCAGTGGTGAAGAACGAAGGGAAGTAGATCCAGGTGCTTGGAGGCATCACCGCGTGCAACACGAGCTTGCGAGAGGAGTCCGCGGCGTGGACTCCAGGAGCAACGGCGCGCGTCGCCGCGGTTCCCCGACCTCGCCTGCGGCGTGGGTGGCGTTGCTTGTTGTCCCTTTCTCCGGAGCCCTGGGCCTGGGCGTACAGGGGTAGAGGGAACCTAGGAGGTGGCCTTTCGCACCAAAGCCTCGTCATCTCCAGCCCCATGACCTCACCACGGCGGTGGACCGGCCTCTTCTTCGGCGGGAGCGGATCGGGCCCGTCCAGGGAGCCTTCCCCTTCTCCTCGGTCAAGAACCTACGGATCAACGCCATAGTCGTCAAGACTGGAGTTGGAGCAGGGAAGAAGAAGCAGGCGGAGCAAGAAGAGATGGGCAATGGGGCCTATCGCCCCCCCCCTCATTTATATCCCAAGGGAGGCCAACGGTCGACCTCCACGATGCAGGTAATGATGACCCTTTTTGCATGCAGCAGGGACTCATCAAGTCGGGCAATTGCCAAGGCAGCATGGGGAAGCGGAGACACCCACGTCCAATTAGTCGCCACGCATCGGCCAAGGCCGCGGGCTGTTGGGGCCCGCGACGCTCCGCACTTGCCCTTTGGCTTCGCCGCTAAGCCAAGTCCGAGCGCGCCTTAGACCCGGGGGCTACTATCGGCGTTCTGGGAACGGGGATCCCCAGACTTGCCTGCCTGCGGCATGCGGCGTGGCTCAACCAGTGGCACAGTGCGGCACATCTTCATCAACCAACCCTCAAGACCCTCGCGAGGGGCCTAGCCTCGCGGGGTGGATGATGCAAGGCCTCCTCAGGAGTGGCCTCACCAGGTAGGGTCGCGAGGAGGCGGAGAGATCAAGGCAAGGGGTACCTTGCGAGGTCCTCATGACGCAAGCCATGACGACCAAGGCCAGGCAGGCGCTAGCCCGCGCAGTGTCCTCGTTTCCCCCTTGGTGCTAAGGGGGCAAGCGCAGGTGTGGAGTACCGAGGCATCAGGCAATGGTTTCCATATTGGTGCAACAAGACCAAGACCAGCAGGACGGCAGGACGGAGGTCACCATGGAGCCCAAGACGGCGTCACCACCAGCACCTTTGATAGGAGAGGACCACCTTCAGTCAGGATAGCTTTTACTAGCTGTCCCCTTTCAAAATGGTCGTTGTTGGATCCCTTCACACTCAATATTTGGGAAGAGGACCAAGGCCTTTATAAATAGGGCTAGCCACCACAGTAGCGAGTTAATGGCATCGGGATGGCGATTGTGACGAGGTTTGCCAAGGTGCGGCGAGCTGGGAAGTGAGCACGAGCACAACAGAAGCGAGCACGAGCTCAACAGAAGCTCGGGTGCGACAAAGAGCGCGTCGTCCGCATGCCAGCACGCTTGGACCAGCGCGGTCACCGGGTGAACTCTAGCATCACGCTACACCTTGCGTTAATTTCATTTCTAGCATGTAGTCCTTGATCGTTTGAGCTGCTCCAAGGCTTTGAGTTGATCACAAGTGAGGGAGTCCTGGATTAAGGGGTCCTCGAACAGCCGGACTATATACATGGGCAGGACTGTTGGGCTATGAAGATACAAGACAGAAGACTTCTTCCCGTGTCTAGATGGGTCTCTCCTTTGCGTGGAAACCCAACTTGGCAATTCGGATATATAGATTCCTTTCTCTGTAACCGACTTTGCACAACCCTAGCACCCTCGAGTGTCTATATAAACCGGAGGGTTCAGTCCATAGGGGACAATCATAATCCCATAGGCTAGACTTCTAGGGTTTTAGCCATTACGACCTCATGGTAGATCAACTCTTGTAATACTCATATTCATCAAGATCAATCAAGGAGTAAGTAGGGTATTACCTCCATAGAGAGGGCTCGAACCTGGGTAAACATCGTGTCCGCCGTCTCTTGTTACCATCGACCTTAGACGCACAGTTCGGGACCCCCTACCCGAGATCCGCCGGTTTTGACACCGACATTGGTTGTTTCATTGAGAGTTCTGCTGTGACATCGAAGATAGGCTTGATGGCTCGCCTTGTTATCAAGGACAACATCACCTCTGGAAGAGCCCTGGCCTCAGGCCAAACCCTCCAGCTGGGCAGCTTCACTATGACCGCCCATTCGGCCGTCAGGCCGACGATGACTTCTCGGGTCATCAAAAATCGCCTCTGTGTTAGCTTAGAATACTCCAAACAGATGGATCCGACGGATTTGTCGTCTTTAAACGAACCTGGATCACATCGCCGACTTGGGAGTGGCTACGGACTATGATCGGATTGGGCATAAACCCAATCAGGGAGAAATTGAATCTCCGCCGATCACCCATCAAATAGCGGTAGTGTAGGAGCAATACAACAACTCTTCCTCTATATTGAGGATGAACTATGTTCGGATTTTTGAGCTCACAGAGCCGGATACCCGCCCGTGGGAAGACGTGCCCCGTACTCCAACCTAGAGTCGGACTGTGGGCCTAAAAAATTAGTTGACATCCCGGATCCTGAACTGTTAAGCTCAGAAGTTTCTCAAACTCCGGATCCCAGATTGGGTCCGGGTTCGGACTTAAATCCACCCACCCACCCAGATACAAGTGATTTTACCCACATCAGATAGCGGTCCCAAGAAACGGTCCATCACTTCTGGGCCAGATTCCTCCTTGTCAAGGACAAGATCAAAGACTGCCGCGATGAAGACGCAATCTCATTATTCTACAAAAATTGCACGGACGAGGGAATCCTCAATGCAATCAACCGCCGTCACGTATCACACTTCGCTGACTTGGCAACCATAGTACAGAAGTACTGCACAATGGAAAGCGCCTGGAAAACTTAGGCAGCCTCTTGGGAGCCACCGGTTTCCACTCAAACCCTCGTCCGGACAAAAAGGATGCACCCTCGCCGGTCGCCGGATCCAATAACAAAAAAATGAAGCCTATTACAGTGCGCGGAACCGTTCTGGAGGGATGGCTCGATAGGCCATGCAAATACACACAACACCGGATACCGTAAAACCATAAGCCTTAGAGCATGTTGGATACTCCGGCAAGTGGCCAAGAGCGGCGAGGATATCCTCACCAAAAATACCGCAGAACAACATCCCAACAACCCTACAGTGTTGACAGTCGTCGAGACTTTCGCCTCAAATAATAGGCGCAAAAGGGCACTCCGCAGCCTCGCCGAAGTCTGCCATGTCGCAGCAATAAACCCCTGGAACAACATGACACCGGGCACCAGCCGCATTGGTCCTCAGTCCTATCGTGGACGGCTTTCGTCTTACCAAAGTGCTCATGGACGGCGGCAGCGGACTAAACCTCATTTACGAGGAAACTCTCCGCAAAATGGAAATAGACAGGAGCCGCATTGAGCAAAGTAGCACGACCTTCCGAGGAATTATTCCTAGATGGGAGGCGCAATGTGCGGGAAAAATCACACTCGTTCTGGTAATCGGCACGCCGGAGAATTATCAGTTCGAAGAGATAACCTTTAAAGTGGCCCCTTTCAACAGTGGATATCACGCCTTATTAGGGCGAGATGCATTTGCAAGCTTCCAAGTTATACCCCATTACGGGTACATGAAGCTCAAGATGCCCGGGCCCAATGGTATCATCACTCTTGCTAGCGATCCGGACATAGCACTCCGCGCCAAAAACAAAACCGCAGCCTTGGCCCTCGAGGCATTGTCTAAAGCCCTCGCGACCGAAGAATTAACCGCGTTGCGCTCCACGGTAGATAGGGACGACGTGATCCTTGATAAGCGACCCAAATCCACCTCCTTTAAACCAGCTGATGAAATAGTCAAATTCTAAGTCCAGCCAATGGACTCCATGAAGACAGCATCCATCGGGGCACAACTGGACCCCACGGTCGACGCCGCACTACGGGTGTTCCTATGCGAAAACTAGGACATATTCGCGTGGCACCCTTCTGATATGCCAGGGATCCCACGCAGGCTGGCCGAATACAGCCTAAACATACTAAAGGGATACAAGCCGGTCAAGCAAACATTGCGGCGCTTTTCCGAACCCAAACGACAAGCCATGGGGAAGGAGCTAGCCAAGTTACTCAAGGCCGGATTCATCAGAGAGATAAAACACCCAGACTGGCTAGCAAAGCTGGTGATGGTACCAAACAAGGATAAATCCTGGCATCTATGTGTCGATTTCAAAGACCTCAACTAGGCCTTCCCTAAGGATCCCTTCCCCCTCCCCTGGATCGATCAAATTATCGACGCTGCCGCAGGACACGACTAATTGTGTTTCCTCGACGCATACACCGGATACCATCAAATCAAGACGAAGGAGTCCGATCAAGCCGCAACGACATTTATCACCCCATACGGGCCTTTTTCAACACTATGCCTTCCGGGCTCAAAAACGTCGGTGCCACCTATCAATGCATGATTCAAACATGCCTGGAGAAACAAATTGGCAAGATAGTTGAAACATACGTGGATGACGTAGTCATCAAAACTAGGCACGTCAAGTCATTAATAGACGATCTACGTCTCAGATTCGACAACCTCCAAACATACGACATCAAGATCAATCCGAAAAAGTGTGTTTTCGGCGTTCTCGCTGGAAAACTGCTGGGCTCCATCGTTTCCAATAAGGGAAATGAGGCAAACCCAGCTAAAATCCGAGATTTGTCACAGTTGGCTACACCAACAGACCTCAAACAAGTCCAAAAACTATCCTGATGTGTGGCAGCTTTAAGCCGCTTTATATCTAGATTAGGAGAAAAGGCATTGCCACTCTATCGCCTTCTCCGACGCAACGATCACTTCGAGTGGACGGACGCGTCAACGGCTAGATTGGAAGAAATAAAGGCTCTTCTAGCACGCAACCCAATCCTGGCCGCGCCAAACGTCGGCGAACCAATGTTATTTATTCATATCGGCCACACACCAATTTGTAAGTGCGGTGCTCATCGTCGAACGACAGGAGGACGGACACAAATTCCCTCTTCAGAAGCCACTCGTGATCTCGGACTCCTCAACAATAAACCCCTGGCATCTTTTAGAAGATGTTATTGATAGTTTTGTGCAGCGGGGGCTCGTGTGAGATGGAGCCCCCGGACTATTGGGTCGATAGTGCGTGCAATTAAATTGCTATGGTTGATGTTGTCCGGACGGTCGATGTGATCGGGGAAGATCGGCCGTACTTTTGTAATGTGGAGGATCTTCTTTTGACTTCGCCATGTTTGATTGGTCTTTCATTGTTGGAAACCTCCCTTCATTGTTTCCGGTGCACGACCGACCGTTTTGTTTTGAGGATCCGGCATTCTCTATTGGTATGCTTGGCCGTCCTTCTAGGGGTACCATGAATTTCACATGGTTGATCGAGTATGCTGCTCGGGCCAGATGGGCTTGAGCTGTTCTTTTTCCGCTGATCAGACTAGGGGCCGCTGAATTCGGCACCAACTTCCTTGACTTGATGCTTATGATGATTGCATCAAGATTTGTGGATGCTGCCCCTTATTTCATGCGTATTGTCCCGGCCCGTGGTGTGTTGGCGCCGGGGTGTGGGCTTTAGGTTCTTCTTAGGTTGAGGTAGCGAATTGTGCCTTGGGTTACTTTTGGTGGGACGGTCGAGTACGTATTCCTCGGTGGCCAGGACCCTGGTCCATCTGTCTGTGAGAAATTCTTGGTCGGCTTTGAGCTGCTGTTGTTTCTTTTGCAGGCTTTTTGCCGTGGCTATGAGCCGTCGCTTAAAGCTTACTTGCTCCACGGGATCTTTGGGAACGCCGAATTCGTTGTTGCCGAGGCTCACCTCGTATTCGGAGGGGGCATGTAGTTGTCCCTTTTGAAGTATCCGTCCGCCGCCTGTCCGGCCTGCTCGAAGGCAGGCTGGTCGGGATTGTATTCATCTTTGGCACCGTATGGATTGTTTTTGACTGCTGTGCCGGTATTGTTGTGGCGGGGCTTGAGGCGGCGCTGACGACGTTCATACTTTGCCTTCTTCCTTGATAGGTTATCCTTGATTGCCTCATCGCGATTGGTTTCTTTTGGAGTGTCCACCATATATATATATCATATGAGAGGGTGGCTGTCCACCGCCCCGTGGGTGGTGGTTCCTGTTCTTCTCCTGCATCATCGTCCACACTGTCGATGTCTTCAGAGTCGAGGTCAAGCACGTCGGTTAAATCATCAATCGTGGCAATGAAGTGGGTGGTGGGTGGGCAACGAATTCCTTCGTCGCCTGCTTCCCACTCAAGCCGGACATAGTTAGGCCAAGAGTCTCCTGACAAAGAGAGAGACTTTAATGAGTTCAGCACGTCGCCAGAGGGCGAGTGCTGGAAGATATCCGCAGCGGTGAACTCCATTACCGGAGCCCAACCAAATTCGGCGGGCTCGGGAGTGCGCGGACTGGAACCTACAGCTGGATACGAGTCCGGGGGTCCGGTGTCACAGGCTTCCTTGGGGGTGAGGCCTGTGTTCGGCTCTACCGCCGATGAGTGTGCGGCCTCCGGGGCAGGGTCCATCCACCCGTCCTCGGGCAACGCAATCTGCTCCGTATTTAGGTCTGGGGCTCCTGCAGGGGCAATATCCCGAGCATTGTCCGACAGTAGGTCTAAGCCGTGCTCATTGTGATTGTCCAGCGCTCCTGGCGCAGGGCCGAACCCGTTGAAGATCAAGTCTCCACGGATATCGGCCATGTAGTTCAGGTTTCCGAACCTGACCTGGTGGCCAGGGGCGTAGCTGTCGACCTGCTCCAGATGGCCAAGTGAATTGGCCCGCAGTGCAAAGCCGCCGAACATGAAGATCTGTCCGGGGAGAAAGGTCTAACCCTGGACCGCATTGTTGACGATTGAAGGAGCCATCAAGCCTTGCAGCGACGTCACAGAGGAACTCTCAATGAAAGCACCAATGTCGATGTCAAAACAGGCGGATCTCGGGTAGGGGGTCCCGATCTGTACATCTAAGGCTGATGATAACAGGAGGCAAGGGACACGATGTTTTACCCAGGTTCGGGCCCTCTCAATGGATGTAAAACCCTACTTCCTGCTTGATTGATATTGATGATATGGGTGTTACAAGAGTTGATCTACCACGAGATCGTAGAGGCTAAACCCTAGAAGCTAGCCTATGATGATTATGATTCTGTCTCTAAGGACTAAACTCTCTGGTTAATATAGACACCGGAGAGGGATAGGGTTTACACGGAGTCGGTTACAAAGAAGGAAATATAATATCCGGATCGCCAAGCTTGTCTTCCTCGCAAAGGAGAGTCCCATCCGGACACGTGACGAAGTCTTGAGTCTTGTATCTTCATGGTCCAACAGTCTTGGCGGTCTTGGTCTTGTTGCACGGGAATGGAAACCTTTGGTGCTTCCTCGGGACTTCACGCCTGCTGCTTGCCTCCTTTGCACCAAGGAGGAAACTGGTACACTATACCCACTAGCGCCCGCCTGGCCTCGATCGTCATGGCTCACGTCACCTGAACCTCACGAGGTGAGACTTGCATAGAGATCTCTGCTCCTCGAGAGCCAGCCTGAGGAGGCTGATCCTTTTGGAGGTCTTGGTGTCGTTCGCCTCGCGAGGCCTGGCCCCTCGCGAGGGTCTTGGGTTGTCGATGTCGAAGTTGGGTCGTACCAGGCCTGTCGATGGAGCCACGCCGCGGGCCGCAGGCAGGCAAGTCTGGGTACCCCCGTATCCACAACACCGACAGTAGCCCCCGGGCCCAAGGCGCACTCGGACTTTGCTTCTAGGCGAAGCCAAAGGGCAAGTGCGGAGTAACGCGGGTCCTAACCGCCTGCAGCCTTGGGCGACACATGGCGATTGATGGGACATGGGCGTCTCTGCTTCCCCATGCCGCCTCGGCAACTATTCTTGGTTGACGAGTCACAGCTGCATGCAGAGAAAACCATCATTACGTGGGATCATGGAGGCCGGTGGTTGGCCTTCCTCTGGCTATAAATGAGGGGAGGGGCGGAGCCCCCCTCGCTCATCTCCATCTTCTTGCTGCCCGCTCCTCCTTCTTCGTCTTGCTGTAAAGTCCATGGCGCCAATCAGGAGATTCTATGTGGAGGTTTTCCCTCCCTCGCGATGCCAGTGCAGGGGAGGGGGTGACCCGTCCGTGGCACAAACAGCCTCCACCTATCTTCCCGCTTCCCTTGTATGCATGCGCCAGGACGGCAATGCCCACTGCCGTGTAGGGCCAGCAGCGGGCAAGCCAAAGTCGAGTGGCCAGCAGGGCCGCGAAACCACGCCGAGGGTAGCTCTTGCGAGTTCGTGGTGTGGGCGGCAATGCCGCCTCGTTCGTTGATCCGGTTCTCGAGGTTCTTTGCCGACGAGATGCTGCCGAGGGGGCCGCTTGAGCTGTGGCTGCAACACCCCGGGTGCAGCAGCCTGGCCACCGGAGCGGAGGTCGAGGTAATGCCGCCAGGCGGTATCTTCATGACACGCGGATGGGGCAAGGTTGCCCGCGCCGGTCGCACAGAAGGGGCTCTCACCATCCACTTCGAGTACGATGGCGCCCCCACATTGCTCTTCAATGTCTTCAAAAAGGAGGGCTGCCGGCTAGAGTGCTGCCCTGGAGGAAGCAGCCCGCAGGGTGCGGTCGCGAGCGTCGAGCCCGCCTCCGACTTCGCTGGCATCCCCTCTAGCAGCAGCAATGACTCTTGGGAATCCAGCGACTCTCCTGAGCCCAGTGATTCTCCAAAGTCCAGCGACGATAGCTATGTGCCGCCGAGCTCTCGCCGCGCTCGGAGTGCAGCAGCGGCATCAGCCCGGCGTCGCTGGTGATCCCCATTGGCTCGGTCCTCTGGAGTCTTTCTTGTTTTGTTTCCCTGTGTGGAATTATGACAAGCCCCATGGGGATATGTAAAAAATGATAGTGCTTTTGTTCCAACATTATTCGTCGTAGTACTTTGTTGAAATTTCGTATCCCACTCTGGCACGGTTCCCCATTTCCGTTCTCGAGGTATCTCAGTGCTCTACGCCGACAAAACCCAGACCCCAGGCAGGCTTCAACAATTGCTGGTATGCCAGGTCGCGATGTCGTGGTCAAGGCCAAGAGGTGAGCAGCCCGAGCTCCGGTGAGAGCTCCTGAGGCACGATGCTCACGGGGTCCCCATTGGCGTGTAAGCTGCTCCCTAAGGGCCGGAAAGTAAAGTGACATTGCCCGAGCGAGACTGCGAAGGTCATGGAATTAAGTCGTGAGGTTCGTGCTGATATGCAAGTGACTTATCTTAGTGAGCCTGCAGCGATTCCCTTGCGTGGTGCCCGTTCGTACCTTAATGGTGGTGCCTCTAGGTAGGGCTGGCGACAGCCATCCCCTTTTCTTGCTCGTCTAGATGCTCTTCGTCCTCGGGTCACGGCCCTCGAGCGAGGCTCAGCCGCCGCTGGTATGCCAGGTCACGATGCCGTGGTCAAGGCCAGGGGGTGAGGGCTGGAGAGTCAGTAGGAGCTCCTGAGGTGCGATGCACAGGAGCCCCCCTTTAACATGCAAGTGACTTACGTGACAGGGGGGTGGCCATCGGGCCTGCCGTAGTTAGGCTCCGGATATTCCTGCGAGTTAGCCCGTGGAGGAGAATATGACCCTGAACCATGTTTTCCGCCTGCCCATTGATCTTTTCGCAGGGAGATGAAGGCACTGAGGACCTGGTGAGGTGACATGCGCGGGGCAGGCTGCGAGCCAGAGCTCGGTCTCTTAGGTTTGTTAGCGTTGCAGGGACGGACCCGAGCACAAATGCCAAGCTAGCATGTGTAGCCCCACCACGGGATGAGCAAAAGGTGAGTCAGCAATGCGGGGAGGCCGTGTGGGGTATAGAACTTGAAGCAAGCGGGTGATAATCATAAAGCAACTTATGGAAGAAGGTAAACCAGTTTTGATAAATGCAAGAAGGATACATGCCGCAGGGATGGACCCACATGGCTTGGGGATAGTGCAGCCCGTAGGGATGAACAAACTAAAAGATGTCACCTGGCACCGTTGCTGAAGAGGTGTTGGAGTAGCAGAAGGCGTATGCTGCAGAAGGCGTATGCTACAAAAGTCACTCATCACGAGCCGCCCTGGCCCTGAACCTCGGGAGGCTCTGGAGATCCCGGGGGCTCATGAGGATCCATTGCATCTCCGCCTGGATCGCCTGGCGCCTGGCCTCCTGAGCCGCCAGGATGCCCCGCATGTGGCGCTGGAATGTGGCGGTCGCGTTCAGCAAACCGAAGGGCATGCGGACGTAGCTGTGAGGGGGGCCCTCACATCGGCCAACACGGGATGGCCAGAAGAGCTCCTGAGACACGGCCCTGTTGAGCCCCAGGATGTCAACGCAGACCCGTGGCTCCTCGTCCTCGCCTGGGCAAGGAGATGCGCCTGGTGGTACGTGGCGATTGCCCCGGATGACTCTTGCCTCCTAAATCTCCTCAGCTTCCTTGTTGACGAACTCCTGAGCGCCAGGTGCCTCACGCCCTGTGCTCTCTCCGCAGAAGCATGCACTGAAGCATGCCTCCATAGGGTGCCCGAACACCTCCCTTGTGACATTGGCCAAGTCGGAGGCCCTCCAGAGGTGAGCCCCCGAGCCCAGCCTGAGGGGGGAGCCGGGCACGCCTCCCTATGTGAGAGGGGGAGGCGCCCTACCCGCAGAAGCAGGGCTTGAAGCGACACCACCGAACGCCCCAGCCCCTTGATATCCTTGGCGGAGCAGCTGCTTCTTCTTCTTGGGAATGGCCTCGGGAGGGAGGATGGCACCCTCGCTATCAGGGTTCTCGAACGATGCAGCTTGGTAGGCATGCTCGAGAAAGCACACCGCGTCATTTCCTTCGCAAGCGACCGTGATGATACCGCAGTTCCCTGGCATCTTGAGGACGTTGTAGCTGTGGTGCGTTGCCGCCATGAACTTGGCGAGATCTAGGGACCCGAGGATGGCATTGTATGGTAGGCGAATGTCGATTGCGTCGAAGTTGATGAGCTCGGTGCAGTAATTGTCGGGCTTGTCGAAGGTGACAGGGAGGCAGACCTGCCCGATCGGATGCGTGGAGCCATCGGTCACTCCTGAGAAGGGCTTGGTAGGTTGAAGCTGGTGATATGTCACTTGGAGCCTATTGAACGTCTAGACAGAGAGAACATTGAGTCATGCACCACCATCGATGAGTGTCTTGGTGACGAGTACGTTGCTGATAATGGGCGAGCAGAGCATCGGGAGCACGCCAGCTGTGGCCGTGCAGTTGAGCTGGTCGGAGGATTCGAAGGTGATGGCGTACTTGGACCACCTGAGCAGGCGTGTCGCCTCGAGCATGGGAAGGGTTGCATTCACCTCATTTGCGAACTGCTTGAAGATGCGGTGAGAGGCTGGGGCCTAGGAGCCGCCTAGGATGCAGGCGATGGCACGAGGCTCTTGGAAGCCCCCAACCCCCTCATCATGATGGTGGTCCTCATTCCTTCTTGGTGTCGGTAGCAGCAGGGGAAGACCAGCGTTGCCTTGAGGTCGGTCCTCGCGAGGCTGATCCCTCCAGGCACCCTCGCGAGGCTGGCCCTGCCAGCGGTCCTCTGGAGGCTGGTCACGCCACTCCTGACGATGGTCATGGCCGTCCCAGTGTCCTCCACCTCGACCTCCTCCACGGCGGTAGCCTTGATTGTTGCGCTCAAGGCGATGACCGAGGCGCCCGTCATGGATGGCCCTGAGCTCCTAGTAGTCATTGGTGTTGTGGCTATGCACGTTGTAGAAGACGCAGAACGGGCGGCTGCCCTTGGATGACTCCGGGTGATCGCAGCTGCGCTTCATCTCCGGCTCGGCTGCGAGCACGGCTGGCCCCTTGCACTTCATGTCCTTGGCCTTGGCCTTCTTCTCTTCTGGGTCTGCATCGGGGAGCTCAAGGAGGGAGAGACGTCCCTCCTCAGCTCTTGTGCACTTCGTTCCCATGTTGAACATCTCAAGGGCCGTGCATAGGTCTTCGTGTATGGAGAGCTACTCCTTCATCTTGATGTCCCAGACGCCGTCGTTGAACGCCAAGATGATGGCTTCGTCCGACTCCTTGGAAATCTTGAGGCGAACGTTGTTGAAGCGCTAGATGTACTTTTGCAGGGTCTCTCCTGGTTGCTGCTTAACGCGTTGCAGGTCACCAGCGGCCGGTGGGCGGTCGCGAGTGCCCTGGAAGTTGGCGATGAAGTGTTCCGCATCTCATCCCAGTAGGAGATCGATCCTACGGGTGGGTCCAGGAGCTAGGAGCGCGCACTGTCCTTGAGGGCCATTGAGAACCAGTTCTCCATGACCTTCTCATTGCCACTGGCCGCCTTGATGCTTAGCTCGTAGAGCTACAGGAACTCAGCGGGGTCGGCGGTGCCGTCGTAGCACGGAGGCAGGTTGGGCTTGAACTTCCCTGGCCAGATGATGCTGTGCAACTCCGAAGTGAACGCGCGACACCCTATTGTGGTAACGAGAGACCATTGTGGAGGTGGAGCTTGGTCTTGGCGTTCACGCACCACCACCACAGGCAGCCCGCGGCTTAACGCGGTGGCACCGGCGGAGCACGTGCATCTTCTTGTGGCTGCTGGACCACCTGGCAGCTTGCTTCATCGCGCGCGGGCGCCTGACGCTGCGGATCACACCTAGGTGCCACCTGGCTTGGCTCAATGATGGCGTCTTGCCTTGGAGGCGGAGGAGGCGCACCAAGAGCTACATCTCCGGTAGCAGGTGGTGGTTGAGGCAGCGAGTGGAACGGTGCAGCAGAATCTCCAGCGGCACTGACGAGCTCGGCGATGCGATTGAGCCAGTCCTCGTAGAGGTCGTCGACCGGGCGGTAGATGATAACCCACAAGTATAGGGGATCAATTCTAGCCTCTTTCGATAAGTAAGAGTGTCGAACCCAACTAGGAGCTAAAGGTAGAACAAATATTCCCTCAAGTTCTATCAACCACCGATACAACTCTACGCACGCTTGACGTGCGCTTTACCTAGAAAAAGTATGAAACTAGAAGTACTTTGTAGGTGTTATTGGATAGGTTTGCAAGAATATAAAGAGCATGTAAATATAAACTAGGGGCTGTTTAGATAAAGCAGCAATAAAGTAAATATAACGAGTGTGGAAAAGTGGTGGTGGGAGTTGTGAAATTGTCCCTAAGCAATTGACTACTTTACTAGACCGATAGCAAGTTTTATGTGGGAGAGGCATAAGCTAACATACTTTCTCTTCTTGGATCATATGCATTTATGATTGGAACTCTAGCAAGCATCCACAACTACTAAAGACCATTAAGGTAAAACCCAACCATAGCATTAACATATCAAGTCCCCTTTATCCCATACGCCACAACCCCCTTACTCGGGTTTATGCTTCTATCACTCAAGCAACCCACTATAAGCGAATCATGAACATATTGCAACACCCTACAACGGGAATCCCTCGCGCTTGTGTGACACGAAGAGCACCATAGGACAACAACATAACCACAAGCAAATTAAACCAATCATAGCAATGCATCAATCACCGATAAGACAACAAAAATCTACTAAGACATCATAGGATGACAACACATCATTGGATAATAATATGAAGCATAAAGCACCATGTTCAAGTAGAGGGTAAGCGGGTTGCGGGAGAGTGGACTGCTGAATATAGATGGGGGAAGGTAACGGAGATGTTGGTGAAGATGATGGAGGTGTTGGTGTAGATCGCGGTGATGATGATGGCCCCCGACGGCGTTCCGGCGCCACCGAAAACAAGGGGGAGAGAGCACCCCTTATTATTATTCTTCTTCTTCTTCCTTGACCTACTCCCTAGATGGGAGAAGGGTTTCCCCTATGGTCCTTGGCTCCCATGGCATGGGAGGGGCGAGAGCCCCTCCGAGATTGGATCTATCTCTCTGTCTCTCTTTGTTTCTGCGTTCCCAGATTCTACCCTTTCACCGCTTCTTATATATTCGGAGATCCGTAACTCCGATTGGATGGAAACCTTTGCCAAGATTTTTCTCCGAAAATTAGCTTTCTTGCGTCCAAAGAAGAGCAGTAACCGCCTTACGGGGTGCCCATGAGGGTCAGGGGCGCACCCCCTGCCTCGTGGCCCCCTCGGGCACTATCTCGCGTTGATTTTTCTTCCCAAAAATCATAAATATTCCAAAAATATTCTCCGTTCGTTTTTATCCAGTTTGGACTCCGTTTGATATGGGTTTTCTGCGAAACATAAAACATGCAACAAATAGGAACTGGCACTGGGCACTAGATTAATATGTTAGTCCCAAAAATAATATAAAAAGTTGCCAAAAGTATATGAAAGTTGTAGAATATTGGCATGGAACAATCAAAAATTATAGATATGACGGAGACGTATCAGCATCCCCAAGCTTAATTCCTGCTCGTCCTTGAGTAGGTAAATGATAAAAAAGATAATATTTGATGTGGAATGCTACCTAGCATAATCTTGATCATGTAATCTAATCATGGCATGAATATTAAGACACGAGTGATTCCAGGCAATAGTCTATCATTTGACATAAAAACAATAATACTTCGGGCATCCCAACAAGCAATCATGTCTTTCAAAATATCAATGCTAAAGAACATTATCACTACAAAATCATATAGTCTTGTATGCTCCCTTTTCTTAACACAAGGTACCCCTCATGCCCATCCCGGTGTCACCCAAGCAATTGGTACATACCTTTTAACGCGCTTCAGCCTTTTCAACCTTCACGCAATACATGAGCGCAAGCCATGGATATAGCATTATAGGTGGAATAGAGTATGATGGTGGAGGTTGTGTGGAGAAGACAAAGAGGGAGAAAGTCTCACATCGACACGGCTAGTCAACGGGCTATGGAGATGCCCATCAATTGATGTCAACGTGAGGAATAGTGATTGCCATGCAACGGATGTAGTAGAGATATAAGTGTATGAAAGCTCAAACTGAAACTAAGTGGATGTGCATCCAACTTGCTTCTCATGAAGACCTCGATAATTTGAGGAAGCCCATCATCGGAATATACAAGCCAAGTTCTATAATGAAAATTTCCACTAGTCTATGAAAGTGATAGCATAGGAGACTCTCTCTATGAAGAACATGGTGTAGAATTGCCCCTTCTCTCTTTTTCTCTCATTTTTTATTTTTGCTTATTTTATTTTTATTTTATTTTTTTTGCTGGGCTTGTTTGGCCTCTTTTTTTATTTGGGCTTCTTTGGCCTCTTTTATTTTTCATAAAGTACGGAGACTCATCCCGACTTGTGGGGGAATCATAGTCTCCATCATCCTTTCCTCACTGGGGCAATTCTCTAATAATGATGATCATCACACTTTTATTTACTTACAACTCAGTATTACAACTCGATACTAGAACAAAAATATGACTCTATATGAATGCTTCCGGCTGTGTACCGGGGGTGTGCAATTATCTAGCATAGCAATGACATCGAAAAACGGACAAGCCATGAAAACATCATGCTAGCTATCTTACGATCATGTAAAGCAATATGACAATGAATGTTCAAGTCATGTATATGATGATGATGGAAGTTGCATGGCAATATATCTCGGAATGGCTATGGAAATGCCATGATAGGTAGGTATGGTGGCTATTTTGAGGAAGATATAAGGAGGCTTATGTGTGATAGAGCGTATCATATCACGGGGTTTGGATGCACCGGCGAAGTTTGCACCAACTCTCGAGGTGAGAAAGGGCAATGCACGGTACCGAAGAGGCTAGCAATGATGGAAGGGTGAGAGAGCATATAATCCATGGACTCACATTAGTCATAAAGAACTCATATCCTTATTGCAAAAGTTTATTAGCCCTTGAAGCAAAATATTACTACGCATGCTCCTAGGGGGAGGTTGGTAGGAGTTAACCATTGTGCGCCCCGACCTTCACGCAAAGATAAACAATCAAAATACAATGTGCGCCAATTTGGTTACATAGTTAGGAGACCATACATGCATGCTTGGGGAATCACAAACCTTAACACCAATATCCTTACTAAACACAACCATCTACTAGAACCTCCCTGATATTATCATCTCTATATCGCAAAACAATTGCAAGGAATCAAACATATCATATTAAGTGATCTACAAGTTTTAGGTAGGATTTTATGACTAACCATGTGAATGACCAATTCCTGTCATCTCTCTAAATAGATATACCTGAAGCATGAGAGTTTAATTCTTTCTACTAAAGATATGCCCACGCTCTAACAAATATAAGTGAAGCAAAAGAGCATTCTACAAATGGCGGTTTTCTATGTGAAGAGAAACAGGCAATCCAAACTTCAAATGATATAAGTGAAGCACATGAAGCATTCTATAAAGCCATACTCAAAAGATTTAAGTGAAGTGCAATGAGCATTCTATAAATCAACCATGGACTATCTCACACCAGCATGGTGCATAAAAGAAAAGAGAAAACTAAATGCAAAAGACACTCCAAGACTTGCACATATTGCATGAACGTAATGAATCCGAAAACATACCGATACTTGTTGAAGAAAGAGGGGATGCTGAGGGAGTCCTGGATTAGGGGGTATCCGAACAGCCGGACTATATACATCGTTCGAATTATGGGAGCATGAAGATACAAGACTCAAGACTCCGTCCCGTGTCCGGATGGGACTCTCCATTGCGTGGAAGACAAGCTTGGCGATCCGGATATTGCATTTCCTTCCTTGTAACCGACTCCATGTAAACCCTAGCTCTCTCCGGTGTCTATATAAATCGGAGAGGTTGGTCCTTAGAAGGCCGATCACAATTACAATCATAATCATCATATGCTAGCTTCTTGGGTTTAGCCTCTACGATCTCGTGGTAGATCTACTCTTGTACTACTCATATGGTCAATATTAATCAAGCAGGAAGTAGGGTTTTACCTCCATCGAGAGGGCCCAAACCTGGGTAAACATTGTGTCCCTTGCTTCCTGTTACCATCAGCCTGAGATGCACAGATCGGGACCCACTACACGAGATCCGCCGGTTTTGACACCGACATTGGTGCTTTCATTGAGAGTTCCTCTGTGTCATTGCTGGAAGGCTTGATGGCGCCTTGAATCGTCAACAACAATGTCTAGGGTGAAACTCTTCACCCCGGACAGATCTTTGTGTTCAGCGGCTTCGCACTGCGGGCTAATTCGCTTGGCCATCTAGAGCAGATCGACAGCTACGCCCCTGGCCACCAGGTCAGGTTCGGAAACCTGAACTACCCGGCCGATATCCGCGGAGACTTGATCTTCGACGGAATCTGTCCTGTGACAGGAGTGCTGGGCAGTCACGATGAGTACGGCCTAGACCTATTGTCGGATAGTGCTCGGGATATTACCCCTGCAGTGGACCCGGACCTAAATCCGGAGTAGACTGCATGGCCCAAGGACGGGTGGATGGACCCCGCCCCGCAGGCGGCACACTCATCGGCGGTAGAGCCGAACACCGGCCTCACTTCTAAGGAAGCCTGTGACTCCGGACCCCCGGACTCGTGTCCGGTTGTAGGTTCTAGTCCGCGCGCTCCCGAGCCCGCCGAGCCTGGTTGGGCACCGGTAATGGAGTTTACCGCTGCGGATATCTTCTAGCACTCACCCTTTGGCGACATGCTGAACTCATTAAAGTCTCTCTCTTTGTCAGGAGGCTCTTGGCCGAACTATGCTCGGCTCGAGTGAGAAGCAGACGACGAAGGAATTCGCTGCCAACCCACCACCCACTTTATTTCCACGGTCAATGATCTAACCGATGTGCTTGACTTCGACTCCGAAGACATCGACGGTATGGATGACGATGCAGGAGAAGTACAGGAACCACCGCTCACAGGGCGGTGGGCAGCCACCTCCTCATACGATATATATATGGTGGACACTCCGAAGGAAACCAATGGCGATGAGGCAACGGAGGATAACCCCTCAGGGAGAAAAATAAAGCATGGGCGTTGTCGGCGCCGCTCCAAGCCCCGCCACGGCACTACCGACCCAGGAGACGAAAACAATCCGGATGGTGCCGAAGAGGAATACAACCCCGACCAGCCTGCCTTCGAGCAGGCCGAACAGGCGACGGACGGATATCTGGAGGAGGACAACTACATGCCCCCCTTCGAAGACGAGATTAGCCTCGGCAATTCCGAATGCGGCGTGCGTGAGGATCCAGTGGAGCAAGTTTGCTTCAAGCGACAGCTCATAACCAGGGCAAGGAGCCTGCAAAAGAAGCAATAGCAGCTCAAAGCTGACCAAGATTTGCTCGTGGACAGATGGACCAAGGTCCTGGCCACCGAAAAATACAAACTCGACCGCCCCGAAAAGGGCACTGACGACTTAAATAACACTTACTGGCCGTTGTTTCTCATCGACGCCTCTTTGTCAAAAACGGCAGCCACGCCTCGTGTTACGCCCGATTATGCCAGGGGCTTCACAGTACAACAATAAAGTCTGACCACCTTTTCGGTCGCTCGGCACCCCGAACTTATAGCACTATATGCATCAGCTCCGAATCATGTCTTGGGTCACTGGATGGGTTTGCCCGGCTCCCATGTTTTAGTACCTTACGTTCCGCCCCATCGGCTAAGGTAGCGCTGGGAGAACTACTGCGATTGTGTCCTGGTCTCCTGGACGAGCACCTCAGTAGAGAAAGCCGAAAACTGACTGTCATGATACAGCGAGAGCTGGTCAGCTGTTCGAGAGGTTGTAAAATCCTTAAAGATTTATTCCGCATAACGCCATTATAAATGCAAAGTGCGACGGATCGGTCTTCCGATCAGGCGCCAATAAAGCCCCTAGTTCGGCCTTCCGAACACTAGGGGCTGCATCGACCATACTCGAATTCCTATGGCTAAGTGAGAGTGGTAAAGCCCTATAGTCCGATTGCGTGTTTCGTGGTGAGGAACACCTCCTTAAAAGAACCCAGCCATGGGATAAAGAGTGTTCATGTATGTCCCGAACACCCCCGTATTTCTTTCGTGGGGGCAGAAGCCGACGACTGGCCAACTCTCAGGATTTACATACAATAAACAGCCGCACAGGAAGAACAAATGTTCAAACAAAACAGGCAATAAATAATAAAAGTGCCATTATCCCATATTACAAAGAACGACACGAATGCCCTTGGGGAAATATAATGTCTTTGGTACACTTATCCTCCACAAGGCGGGCTCCCTTCAGTACACCTTCATAGTACAGCTCGGGCTTGCGGTGCTCCTTACCCTCTGGCAGCCCCTCAGTCATCAGCTTCTCCGCGTCAAGCTTCCCCCAATGTAGTTTTGCATGGGCAAATGCCATGCGCGCACCCTCTATACAGACCGATCGCTTAACAGCATCAAGCCGAGGACAGGCGCCCACAATCTGCTTCACGTGTCCAAAGTAACTGCTTGGAATTGGCTCCGCGGGCCACAGCCGGACAACCAAGTCCTTCATGGCTAGTTCGGCTGCCTGGTGTAGTTCGACCAGCTGCTTCAACTGATTGATAAAGGGCACCGGATAGTTTGGTGCCAAATACTGCGACCGGAAATCCCTCTCCACAGACTTATTCTCCTCGGTCCGGTAGAATTGGGCGGCATCTGATATGCTGCGAGGCAGATCCGCAAACGCCCCTGGAAAAACAAGAATTCAGCTTGTCGCTTAGAGTTCTTCTCACTATCATGTAAAAATGGCCATGAATACAAAAGGCCTTACCAGTCGCAACCTTCCGGGCCTCCTGAATGTCCCGCACAGCACCTCGGGCTTCTTCCCGAGCATCTTCCGCGGCTTGGAGAGCTTGGGCGAGTTCGGATTCTTTCCCTATTAGACTCTGCTCCAAGCCCTCGCTTTTCTTCACAGCCTCCTGGAGCTCTCGCTCAGCTGCGATGACCCTGGCCTCGTGTTTCTCATGAAGCGCCTGTTCGGCCACAGCCTTCTCGTTGGCATCAGCCACAACCTTCTTTAGTGCCTCATATTCGGCACTCGCTCCTAGAGCATACAATACAAATACTTTTCACTAGGCACAATTACTCATTCGTGTCAAATTCAAGACAATGTTTCAACATACCTTGCTTGTCCTCCAATTGCTTCTTCACACGACCAACTTCCTCCTCAGCCCGTTCTAGGCTCTGCTTCAGTCTGGACACTTCTGCATTATGAGTGGCCGTCTTTTCTACACACGCCTGTTTTCACACAAAGGGGTATACGTCATTAACAAAGGCCCCCTGCAAAAGAAGAGGATTTGATCCCCTGCCCGGCTCTCTCTTTCGCCGGACAGTGTATCAGGGGCTACTACTCATATTATGACGATTCCTCAAAGGTTTCTTAGAAAACATACCTCAAAAGCCTTTATAAGGCCAAGGCAGGACTCACTCAGCCCGCTCTCGGCGGACTGAATCTTTTCAACCATCGCACCCATGAGGGTCCCATGTTCATCAACGATAGACGCGCTCTTTAACGCTGTCGATAGACCGCCTGGCAGCTCTGCTTGGACAGAGGTTGCCGGCGAAGTAGTCAAGCCTCCCACCGTCGAAGGTGGCTGCTCGCCCGATCCTGGAGCCTTAGGGGTCTCCAGGACCATGTTCGACTATGGTCCGAACCCGAGATCGCCCCCATCGTCGACACGCCGGGGGGCCGCTGCCCCCGTGTGTCTGGCCCCAGAGACATGCCTCCCTGGTCCGGGGTCTCTTTGAGATGACACCTCAGTGCCACGCCTGGACTTCAGGGAAGGGGCCTCCGGAGGCGTCTCGCTCGCCAAAGCGTCTGAGCTTAGCGAATCCTCCGATGAGGATTGTCCGGCGCTAGACCTCGCTGGGCTGTACGAAATATGGCGACAGTTAAAACTACTGTACCCAAAAAACCTTGGGTGCATATGCCTGTTCGGATTTCGGATACTTACGACTTTTCCAGGGGCTGGGCTGTAACGCCCCGGATTCGATGCACCAGGTGTCTTCCAGTTATTCACCGTCGTTGCCATGTCATTTGCTTGCGTGTTGCATTTTTCCTTGTCTGGTTTTACTCATAGCTAGTCTCATCCGGTGTTGCCCTGAGAACAAGATATGTGCAGCTCCTATCGGGATTGTCGGCGCATCGGGCGGCTTTGCTGGTCTTGTTTTACCATTGTCGAAATGTCTTGTAAACCGGGATTCCGAGACTGATCAGGTCTTCCTGGGAGAAGGAATATCCTTCGTTGATCGCGAGAGCTTATCATGGGCTAAGTTGGGACACCCCTTCAGGGTATAAACTTTCGAGAGTCGTGCCCGTGGTTATGTGGCAGATGGGAATTTGTTAATGTCCGGTTGTAGATAACTTAACACCAGATCCGTATTAAAACGCATCAACCGAGTGTGTAGCCGTGATGGTCTCTTCTCGGCGGAGTCCGGGAAGTGAACACGGTTTCTAGGTTATGTTTGACGTAAGTAGGAGTTCAGGATCACCTCTTGATCATTACTAGTTGACGACCGTTCCTTTGCTTCTCTTCTCGCTCTCATTTGTGTATGATTAGCCACCATATATGCTTAGTCGCTGCTGCAACCTCACCACTTTACCCCTTCCTTTCCCTTTAAGCTTTGCTAGTCTTGATACCCATGGTAATGGGATTGCTGAGTCCTCGTGGCTCACAGATTACTACAATAGCAGTTGCAGGTACAGGTCATGCGATGATCATGACGCGAGAGCGATGCTTGCTTGTTTTGGATTCTTCTTCTGCTTCTTCTTCGATCAGGGGATAGGTTCCAGGTCGGCAGCCTGGGCTAGTAGGGTGGATGTCGTTTGAGTTTCTGTTTGTGTTTCATCCGTAGTCGGATGTTGATCTTATGTATGATGTTGTATTCGTGTGGCATTGTATGTCTTATGTATGTATCCCCATCTATTTATGTAATGTTGATGTAATGATATCCACCTTGCAAAAGTGTTTCAATATGCGGGCCTATCCTTGGTGGGACCTTCGAGTTCCTCTTGGATAGGGTCGCATATTGGGCGTGACAAGTTGGTATCAGAGCCTCGACCGACCCTAGGAGCCCCTTGATTGATCGTGTAGTTTGGTCGTTGGAGTCTAGAAGAAAACTGATTTCTGAGTCTAGTTATATCCGAGAGTAGGAATTCTTTTTACTCCTCAGCCCCTTCGTCGCTCTGGTGAGGAATCTTGACGTAAGTGTTTTGAATTACTCCTCTTCCCGCTCAAATTTTTCTTTAGGATCACGTCGTTAGTTTCGTGAGTTGTCCATCCTCTTTTGTCCGGTGCATCTCTCGTCAAGTCAACTCGAACCTCTTTGTCTTTGGGAGATCAATCCTCAGCTATTTTTGATTGATGTTGTTTCCCTGTCCGAAGTTGTCCTTGTTTTTCCCACCCGCCCTCCCTTCTTCTTCTCGAATCCGGAGTCCGTAATCGAGTATCCATCCTACTCGTGCGAAGCCTTTGCTTGATTTCAACCGGTGTTTTCTCTTCAGGATATTCGTCGTTTTTCCCCTTCCAAGTTACCCTTGTTTTCCCGCCCTCCCACCCTCTTCTTCCCGGAGGCTGAGTCTGTTTCGACCATCAATTTCATTCGTGTGGAGCCTCTTCAGTCTTCCCTCAATTATTTCAACCGGTGAATTCTCTTTTGTTCGACATTCCTCATCTCTTTTCCGGTTGACTCAATTCAAGTTTTCCGGGTTGATCACATTCTTCTCCTTGGATCAAGTGTTCTCCTTGCTCGTTCGCCTCTCGCCAGTTAATCATTCCGGAGTTTGGAAGACATCTCAGGAGATTCGTCAGTGTTCCAATAAATTCGAGGTTGTCACCTCATTCAAATATTTCATTTGTTCCGGTGCATCATCTATCTGTTCAACAGCCCTTTCCAATGGTGTTTTCTTTTAGTGGGCCCTAACCCATAGGTCTTTTCCCAGGATCTTACCTGACTCTTTTATTTTCAGGAGCGATTCTTAAATTCTTTTCAAGTGTGATGTAAGAATGGATTCCATCAGTTACATGCCTTTCTCATTCTTCCGGAGTATCTCAACAATTTCAGTGGTGTTTCTCGTCGTCTTTCTCAGTTTTGAAGACCAAAGAAGAAGATTTCCGTTAAATCTTGCCCGTTCTCCCGGAGATTAGCGGTGCTAGCTCGATGTTATCCTATCAAATTGTTTCAAGTCATGCAAATTCTTTTCATCCATCTAGAGCATTTCAGGAGTTGCTTTCTCTCTCGATCATCCGGAGGCCATCTTTTCAGAAGATTTCTTCATTCTAAGTTTTTAGATTCGTTCTCCAATTATTCTATATCTGTGCCCTTTCGTTCGTCTCAATATTATCCCGGTGCTTCGTTCAAGTGTTCTCAATCAGTTCATGATCTCTTTATTCTTTTGCATCTAAATCCCTTCTAGCATATTTGTTCTTCTAATTCTTCCCGGTGATTCAGTCTCTTTCATCAGTCATTTTCGAATTCTTACGATGGTTTGTTCTAAAATTCTTTTCTTTGGTTATCATATTATTTCATTCGTTCTTTTCAAACCTACCAGTGGTTCATGAAGACCTTCTCAAGTTTGCGATATGTCAGTTCTCAATCCTTTTCAAGAAGAATAAGTAGTATGCAAAATCCATTGCTTGTCATCAATTTAATTTGATGAAGGATAAGCATACAATAAATCTTATTCTTATTTCATCCAAGTGAGTATTCCCTTCCTTCGGAGTTTGTTCTTGATGAATAAATTCTAGTTCCAAGTGATTCATCTTTCTTTTCCGGAGTTTAAATTTCCTCAGCCATTTCGTCGGAACCTTCATCTAAATCATCGCAAGGCTCATCTTATTCTTTCATACTTTATTCTATCTCATCATCCTTTACGATACCAGAGTTCTTCATGGTGGTTCTTCATGTTTTAATTCATTCCTCAAGTGTTCATCAAGATTCTTCTCGAAGGAGTTCAAGTATATTCTCTTCTCGCGTCTCGAAGTGCAACTAAATTCTACGTATTCTTTTGAAGTGGAGTTTTGCATTTCTTTGTTCTTCTCAGCTATCCAATCTTTTCCGATTGTGGCCGGTTAATACCTTATTATCTTGAGACGTTATCCGTAAGTCCACAACAAGCAATTCTTTTTGTTGTTGATTTTCTCAACAAACCCGTTCAATCTTTTCTTCTGAGGTTGCTTTCTATTTCATTCGTGGCACAAGTTGTCATTTTCTTCTCCGTTCTTTTCATTCAACTCTTTCAATTTTTTCCAGAGGTTTTGTGTCATGTCTTCATCAAGTATCATTCCATCCTCTCTAGTTCATGTTCAGCCGGAGTGCTGCCTAAATCCTTTCAGTCTTATTCATTTCTTTTCTCATTCTAACCACTCCGGTTAGAACGAGTGGTTTCATAGTCTATCTGATTCCGTGAGCATTCGATTCTCGTCATATTCGCCGTTCATCTTTTCTAACCGAGTGCTCTCGACTTTGTTCATCTTTTCTCTTGATTTCTTGTTTCACCTCATCCTTTTTTCCCTTCCGTCTCGGTCTTAAGATCTCGGGACGAGATCTCTTGTTAGTGGAGGAGAGTTGTAACGCCCCAGATTCGATGCGCCAGGTGTCTTCCAGTTATTCGCTGTCGTTGCCATGTCATTTGCTTGTGTGTTGCATTTTGCCTTGTCATCATGTGCATCTCATTTTGTATACGTGTTCGTTTCATGCATCTGAGCATTTTCCCCGTTGTCCGTTTTGCAATCCGACACTCCTATGGCATCCGGTGTCCCCTTCTTCTCTCCTGTTGTGAGCGGGTGTTAAAATTTCTTGGAATGGACCGAGGTTTGCCAAGCGGCCTTGGTATACCACCGGTAGACCGCCTGTCAAGTTTCGTCCCATTTGGAGGTCGTTTGGTACTCCAACGGTTAACTGGGTAACCGCAAAAGCCCTCTTTGTGTTCCAGACCAACACCCCCTTCAAAGTGGCCCAAAACCCATCCAACTCCCCTCCATGCTCTTGGTTGTTCAATCACAATCGCGTGGCCGAAAACCGTGCCTCATTTGGACACTCCTAGCTCCCTCTACCTATAAATATGTGCCTCCCCCCGAAATTCGCGGATGAAAATCCCCCGAAACCCTAGCTATTCCTCCCCGCGCCGCTGGACGTGTCCGCGTCGCGCCGGACGTGTCCGCGCCGCCCGCCGCAGCGAATCCCAGCGCGCCACCTGCCCCGCGCCGCCGTTCCCCGCGCCGCGGCCCGCTCGGCCCGCAGTTGGCCCGCGCGGCCCACGCCGCCGCCTGATCCCGCCGCCGCCGCTCCGGACCGCCCGCGCCCTCGCCGTACCCCGCCGCCCGCGCCGCCGTGCGCCTCCTCCGCCGTGCCCGGCCGGACCCGCTCCGCCGGCCTCGCCTCGCCTCCCTGGCCCGAGCAGCCTCGGCCCCGCCGCCTAGGGCGCCGCGCCTCCCCGCAGCGGACACGCCCTCGCCGCCGCTCCGGCGGGAGTTCGCCGGAGCGCAAGCCCCGCCGTCTCGCAGCGCCTCCCGGCCGCCGCCGTCGCCTCCTCTCCGTCGCCCCCGGCTAGATCCGGCCACGGGAGGGCCGGATCCAGCCGTCTCGCGCCTCCCCGGCCTCTTCCTCCTCGTCTCCGGCGACGAACTCCGGCCATCCTCGATTTCCGTGCAGGTCCAAAGGTTGCCCTCATTTTTGACTAAGTCCCGAAGTTATTTTGCATAATCATGCCATGTTCATCGCATCATAACTCTGTATACTGCTCCGTTTCGTGCGTGTAATATGTCAAATTGTTCGTCTCGACGAGTACTTCATTTCGTTCCATTGTATCATTTTCATTTGAGCTCATCTTGATGCCCGAAATGCTATTGGAAGAGTGCATGTTGATGTTAATCTGCTGGAACTGTTATAACATGCTTATTTGTCATTTTTGCCATGTTTGATGTGTGCATCCTATGAGGTTGATGTCTACATGTGTTTTGATCTATGATATGCCATCTTTCCAGGGGTGCCATCCATGTATTTTTGTGAGTTGTGTGTTGAGTGCATCAAGCTTGCTAAGTAGGGTACTTGCTGTTGCTGTTTTTCTGACAGATTCTGTTATATTTTGTTGCTATGTTAACCTGCTGCTACAAGTCATTTAGTGCATTATTCTGGAGATGTTCACTAAGGATGTTTTGTTATACATGTTATGATATATCCATTCATGCCCCTGGTTGCATTTATGGACTACTGTAGCTTGTTGTAATCTTGCTCTCAACTTGCTAAATAATGTTGCTGTCAACCTATTAACATGAAGTTCAGTTTTGGCCATATGCTTTTCTAGTGATCCATGCACCCTATGAACTTGTTCTTGCCATGCTTAGCTTCATAAACATGCCTTCTTACTGTTGGTTGCTTTGCCATGCCATGTATTGCTCTGTGGTGAGTGGTTCAAGCTCACGAACATGCCTACTTATTGTTGTTCCTGCCATGTATGAATCTGTCATATAACTTGCTATGTTTACATGGGTGCCACCATATTTTCTGATCCTTTTTGCTCATATCTTCTAGGTCGTAGCTCCGAATTAAATGAACTTTATATGTAACTTGACTAGAATCTCGTGTAGATCATATTGGTGCATCTTAACTTGCTGTTTAACAACCTCAATTTAATGTTTATTCAGCTCTGGACCAATTTCAAAATTTGCATATGAGGACTTACCGGAATTGTTATATGTTGTTTCCGGCCTCATTTAAACTTGCCTTGATGTGTTGTTCTTGTTTGCATCATCTCTTGCCATGAGTAGCTTCATGTAGCCTTGTCATGCATCATGCTTGTTGTGCATCATGTCTTGTCTATGTGTGGTGTGTTTACCATGTTGTGTGCTTCTTCTTGATAGTTCCCGTTTCGTTGCGATCGTGAGGATTCGTTCGTCTACGCTTGGTTCGTCTTTGTGGCTTCATCTTCTTCATGGACTCGTTCTTCTTCCTTGCGGGATTTCAGGCAAGATGACCGCTACCCTGGATCTCACTACTATTATTGCTATGCTAGTTGCTTCGTTCTATCGCTATGCTGCGTTACCTATCTTTTGCTCTTCAAGCCTCCCAAATTGCCATGAACCTCTAACCTTTGACACCCTTCCTAGCAAACCATTGCTTGGCTATGTTACCGCTTTGCTCAGCCCCTCTTATAGCATTGCTAGCTGCAGGTGAAGATGAAGATTGCTCCATGGTGGACAGGGTTATGTTGGGATATCACAATATCTCTTATTTAATTAATGCATCTATATACTTGGTAAAGGGTGGAAGGCTCGGCCTTATGCCTGGTGTTTTGTTCCACTCTTGCCGCCCTAGTTTCCGTCATACCGGTGTTATGTTCCCGGATTTTGCGTTCCTTACGCGGTCGGGTGATTTATGGGACCCCCTTGACAGTTCACTTTGAATAAAACTCCTCCAGCAAGGCCCAACCTTGGTTTTACCATTTGCCTCACCACCACCTATACCCTTCCCTTGGGTCGGCCAACCCAAGGGTCATCTTTATTTTAGCCCCCCCCCTGGGCCAGTGCTTGTCTAAGTGCTGGTCCGAACTGAGCTGCCTGCGGGGCCACCTCGGGGAAACTCGAAGTCTGGTTTTACTCGTAGCTAGTCTCATCCGGTGTTGCCCTGAGAACGAGATATGTGCAGCTCCTATCGGGATTGTCGGCGCATCGGGCGGCTTTGCTGGTCTTGTTTTACCATTGTCGAAATGTCTTGTAAACCGGGATTCTGAGACTGATTGGGTCTTCCTGGGAGAAGGAATATCCTTCGTTGATCGCGAGAGCTTATCGTGGGCTAAGTTGGGACACCCCTGCAGGGTATAAACTTTCGAGAGCCGTGCCCGCGGTTATGTGGCAGATGGGAATTTGTTAATGTCCGATTGTAGATAACTTGACACTAGATCCGAATTAAAACGCATCAACCGAGTGTGTAGCCATGATGGTCTCTTCTCGGCGGAGTCCAGGAAGTGAACACGGTTTCTGGGTTATGTTTGACGTAAGTAGGAGTTCAGGATCACCTCTTGATCATCACTAGTTGACGACCGTTCCTTTGCTTCTCTTCTCGCTCTCATTTGCGTATGATTAGCCACCATATATGCTTAGCCGCTGCTGCAACCTCACCACTTTACCCTTTCCTTTCCCATTAAGCTTTGCTAGTCTTGATACCCATGGTAATGGGATTGCTGAGTCCTCGTGGCTCACAGATTACTACAACAGCAGTTGCAGGTACTGGTTATGCGATGATCTTGACGCGAGAGCGATGTTGCTTGTTTTGGAGTTCTTCTTCTGCTTCTTCGATCAGGGGATAGGTTCCAGGTCGGCAGCCTGGGCTAGCAGGGTGGATGTCGTTTGAGTTTCTGTTTATGTTTGATCCGTAGTCGGATGTTGTTCTCATGTATGTTGTTGTATTCATGTGGCATTGTATGCCTTATGTATGTATCCCCACTATTATGTAATGTTGATGTAATGATATCCACCTTGCAAAAGCGTTTCAATATGCGGGTCTATCCTTGGTGGGACCTTCGAGTTCCTTTTGGATAGGGTCGCATATTGGGCATGACACATAAGCTTTCTGTGGAGGTTGTCTCATTCCACGCGTTCTTCCGGGATGATGAATGCATAATCGTCCGGACTGTGTTCTTGTTCTGGGGCGGTTTGATGGACTCGTCCCTCGGGATCATTTTGATCGGGCGTCCGCTTTGAACTTTGTTCGGCATGACCTGGCTCCTCCTGCTCCATCACTGGGTCCATGTGGTCGTTGTTGCCATCGGAGTTGACTGGTATGTCAATCTTTCTGGCGCTCTTGTCACTGTTTTTACAGTTGCTAGACTTTGAGCAGCGTCTGCGCCATCGTTTTGGCTTTTGCTCGGGGGTTTTATCTCCCGGATTGTCGCTGTCGTCTTCCCTGGGCGTGTCCACCATGTATATATCGTGTGACGAGGTAGTAGTCTAGTGCCCCAGAGATTCTGAATCTTCCCCTACATTGTCGTCCAAACCGTCGATGCCTTCAGAGTCGAAGTCAAGCACGTTGGTTAAATCATCAACCATGGCAATGAAGTGGGTGGTGGGTGGGCAACGAATTCCTTCGTTGCCTACTTCCCACTCGAGCCGGACAAAGTTCGGCTGAGAGCCTCCTGACAAAGAGAGAGACTTTAATGAGTTCAGCATGTCGCCGAAGGGCGAGTGCTGAAAGATATCCGTGGCGGTAAACTCCATTACCAGAGCCCAACCAGGCTCGGTGGGCTCGGGAGTGCGTGGAATGGAACCTACAGCCGGATACGAGTCCGGTGGTCCGGAGTCACAGGCTTCCTCAAAAGTGAGGCCTGTGTTCGGCTCCACCACCGATGGGCGTACGGCCTGCATGGTGGAGTCCATCCCTCCGTCCTTAGGCAACGCAGCCTGTTCCGGATTTAGGTCCACGGCTACTACAGGGGTGATATCCCGAGCATTGTTCGACAACAGGTCTAAGCCGTGCTCGTCGTGACTGTCCTGTGTTCCTGGCATAGGCCCGAATCCGTCGAAGATCAAATCTCCGCGGATATCAGCCGCGTAGTTCAGGTTTCCAAACCTGATCTGGTGGCCAGGGGCGCAGCTGTCGATCTGCTCCAGATGGCCAAGCGAATTGGCCCGCAGTGCGAAGCCGCCGAACACGAAGATCTATCCGAGGAGAAAAGTATCACCCTGGACCGTGTTGTTGACGATGATCGAAGGAGCTGAGGGAGTCCTGGACTAGGGGGTGTCCGGACAGCCGGACTATCATCGTTAGCCGGACTCCAAGACTATGAAGATACAAGATTGAAGACTCCGTCCCGTGTCCGGATGGGACTTTCCTTGGCGTGGAAGGCAAGCTTGGCGATACGGATATGTAGATCTCCTACCATTGTAACCGACTCTGTGTAACCCTAGCCCTCTCCGGTGTCTATATAAACCGGAGGGTTTTAGTTCGTAGGACAACACCACCATTACAACAATCATACCATAGGCTAGCTTCTAGGGTTTAGCCTCCTTGATCTCGTGGTAGATCCACTCTTGTACTACCCATATCATCAATATCAATCAAGCAGGAGTAGGGTTTTACCTCCATCGAGAGGGCCCGAACCTGGGTAAAAACATCGTGTCCCTTGTCTCCTGTTACCATCCGCCTAGACGCACAGTTCAGGACCCCCTACCCGAGATCCGCCGGTTTTGACACTGACATTGGTGCTTTCATTGAGAGTTCCTCTGTGTCATCACCGATAGGCTCGATGGCTTCTTCAATCAACGACAACGCCGTCCAGGGTGAGACTTTTCTCCCCGGACATATCTTCGTATTCGGCGGCTTCGCACTGCGGGCCAATTCGCTTGGCCATCTGGAGCAGATCGAAAGCTACGCCCCTGGCCATCAGGTCAAGTTTGGAAGCCTGAACTTCACGGCCGACATCCGTGGAGACTTGATCTTCGATGGATTCGAGCCACAGCCGAGCGTGTCGCGCTGTCACGATGGGCATGATTTAGCTCTGCCGCCGGGTAGTGCCCTGGAGGCCGCACACGAGTCCGCCCTGACCCATAGTTCGGAGAAGACCGCGCAGATCGAGGACAGGTGGTTGGACACCGCCTCGGGGGCTGCGACTTCCACAGCGATGGAGCCGAACACTAACCTTGTCCCTTATAAAGCTCGTGACTCCGAGGTGCCGGACTCCTTGCCGGACTCCGAACCTCCTGCGCCCCTGCCAATCGAATCTGATTGGGCGCCGATCATAGAGTTCACCGCCGCGGACATCTTTCAGCACTCACCCTTTGGCGGCATCCTAAATTCGCTAAAGCATCTCTCGCTATCAGGAGAGCCCTGGACGGACTGCGGTCAGGACGGTTGGGATGCGGACGACGAAGAAATTGAAAGCCCACCCACCACCCACTTTGTAGCCACTGTCGACGATCTAAACGACATGCTAGACTACGACTCCGAAGACATCGACGGTATGGACGACGATGCCAGAGACGATCAAGACCACCTCGTCATACGACATATACATGGTGGACACCCCAAAGGATGGGGACGGCGAAGAAGCAGCGGAGGCAGATTCTTCTCAGAAACAGCCCAAGCGCCGATGTCAGCGGCGCCGCTCTAAGTCCCGCCACAGCAAGAATGGAGATTCCGGCACCGGAGATAATAACACCCCAGAGAGTGCCGAAGACAACCCCCTCCAGCAAGATTCAGCACAGGAGGACGGGGAAGCCAGCCCTCGAGAGAGAGTGGCAGACAAGGAGGATGAAGACTACATGCCTCCCTCCGGAGACGAAGCAAGCCTCAACGACGACGAATTCGTCGTGCCAAAGGACCCCGTCGAACAAGAGCATTTTAAACGCAGGCTTATCGCCACGGCAAATAGCCTAAAGAAAAAGCAGCAACAGCTTCAAGCTGATCAAGACCTGCTGGCCGACAGATGGACCGAGGTCCTCGCGGCCGAAGAGTATGAACTCGAACGCCCCTCCAAAAGTTTCCCAAAACGCAAGTTGCTCCCCTGGCTAGAGGAGGAAGCATACAAACCTTCATCACCAGCGCACAATACGGCAGATCGACCACCCCGTGGCCGCGACAGAGAGGCATCTAGGCCCTCCATCAGGACCGTACCCCGACATCGCTCGAAAAGTACGAAGCCACGAGGGAATGCACCGGACTTGCGAGATATATTGGAGGATAAGGCAAGACAATCCAGATCTATCTACGGATCACGTGGGCGCCCCACGACCCACGATGACTACTGTCGCGCCGGATACAGCAACTCCGGCCGGGCCAAACACAGTAGGCAACGCTCTCTTGAGCTACGTCGTGATATTGCTCAATATAGGGGCGCCGCACACCCACTATGCTTCACAGACGAAGTAATGGATCATCAAATCCCTGAAGGGTTTAAACTCGTGAACATTGAATCTTACGATGGCACAACAGACCCCGCGGTTTGGATCAAAGATTATCTCCTTCATATCCATATGGCCCGCGGCGATGATCTCCACGCCATCAAGTACCTCCCACTCAAGCTTAAAGGACCAGCTCGGCATTCGCTTAACAGCTTGCCCGCAGAGTCAATTGGGTGTTGGGAGGACCTGGAAGCCGCATTTCTCGGCAACTTCCAGGGCACATATGTGCGACCACCAGACGCCGATGACCTAAGCCACATAATTCAGCAACCAGATGAATCGGCCAAACAGTTCTGGACACAGTTCTTAACAAAGAAAAATCAAATCGTTGACTGTCCGGATATAGAGGCCCTTGCAGCCTTCAAACATAACATCCGCGACGAGTGGCTGGCCGGGCACCTAGTACAGGAAAAGCCGAAATCCATGGCAGCCCTCACATCACTCATGACCCGCTTCTGCGCGGGAGAGGACAGCTGGCTAGCTCGCAGCAACAACCTCAGCAAAAACGCTGGCAGTCCGGATACTAAGGACCACAACGGCAGGTCGCGCCGAAACAAAAACAAACACCGCGTTAACGGCGATAATAATGAGGATACGGCAGTCAACGCCGGATTCAGAGGCTCTATACCCGGTCAGTGGAAGAAGCCATTCAAAAGAACTACTCTGGGTCCGTCCAATCTGGACCGAATACTCGACCTCTCTTGCCAGATACATGGCACCCCCGAAAAGCCAGCTAATCACACCAACAGAGATTGTTGGGTATTCAAGCAGGCAGGCAAGTTAATTGCCGAAAACAATGACAAGGGGCTGCACAGCGACGACGAGGAGGAGACTCGGCTGCCGAACAGTAGAGGACAGAAGGGTTTCCCCCCACAAGTGCGAACAGTAAACATGATATACGCAACCCATATACCCAAGAGGGAGCGGAAGCGCGCACTTAGGGACGTATATGCGATGGAGCCAGTCGCCCCGAAGTTCAATCCATGGTCTTCTTGCCCGATCACTTTCGATCGAAGAGACCACCCGACCAGTATCCGCCACGGCGGATTCGCCGCATTGGTTTTAGACCCAATCATCGATGGATTTCACCTCACTAGAGTCCTGATGGACGGCGGCAGCAACCTGAACCTGCTTTATCAGGATACAGTGCGCAAGATGGGCATAGACCCCTCAAGGATTAAACCTACAAAGACGACCTTTAAAGGCGTCATACCAGGTGTTGAGGCCAATTGTATAGGCTCAGTCACACTGGAAGTGGTCTTTGGATCCCCGTATAATTTCCGAAACGAGGAGTTAATCTTCGACATAGTCCCGTTCCGCAGTGGCTATCACGCTCTGCTCGGACGAACCGCGTTTGCAAAGTTCAACGCGGTGCCGCATTATGCATACCTCAAGCTCAAGATGCCAGGCCCTCGTGGAGTCATCACGGTCAACGGAAATACTGAACGCTCCCTCTGAACGGAGGAACACATAGCGGCTCTCGCGGTAGAAGTACAGAGCAGCCTTTTAAGGCAATTTTCGAGTCTGGCCGTTAAACGACCGGACATGGCCAAACGCGCCCGGAGTAACATCAATCAAGACCACCTGGCACGTTCCGAGCACGCGTAGCAATGCGGCCCCAACCCCAGCCCTTGCATAATTGCACGACCGGCTCTTTGCGTACATCATTACGCTTTGGAGATACCATGGGCATAGGGGAGGGGCACGACCATGACAGGCCCAGAGTGCGGCTTAGCCACACTAGGGGCTCCCAAGTGTGTCACTCTTTTTTCTTCCTTTTTTATTTTTTCACAGGACTCCGTTCACCAGAGGCCCTGTCCGGCAGCAGATCTGCCGAACTCATGATGCAACAGCCAGGGAGGGACAAAGGCTACGACGAACACTCAGGTGGTCTCCATTATGAGCATTAAATTTGTTAAATACACCAGTCCGCAGCCCCACCCCTGGAGGGGGACATGTTTAATTAGTCCAATCCCATACTTACCGCACTATTTGTATCGTTCTGCACTCATAGCAGGATTAACTGAATAAACAATGCAACACCTTTTGCCTATAATTGCATTACCTTTTTTGCATATATGTTCATTAGTGACATCTTGCACCCATACATTTTGGTACGGCCGAATACACCAGGGGCTTATGTTCCCCGCATTATGGTGTGATAAGTCCGAACACTTTCACAAGTGCGGCACCCCGAACTTATAGCATTATATGCATCGGCTCCGAATCATGTCTTGGGTCAATAGTTGGGTTTGCCCGGCTCCCATGTTTTGGTACCTTACGTTCCGTTCTGTCGGCTAAGGTAGCACTGGGAGAACCACTGCGATTGCGCCCCGGTTGATCTGGGCGAGCGCCTTAGTGGAGAAAGCTAAAACTAACTGTCATGATAAGGCGAGAGACTGGTCGCTGTTCGAGAGGTCTTTTCGAGTCCCTAAAGACTTATGCCGCTTCGAGCGAGGAACCGGCTGTGTCCGGCCCAGGCGTGGATAGCGCCCCGAATTTGGTCTTCTGAATACTAGGGGCTTCGCCGAAATTTAAAATTATAGAATTCTATGGCTAAGTGAGAGTGTTCAAGCATTATAAGTCCGGTTGCCTTGTTCGTTGTGTTGAGCGCCTCCCTAGATGGACCCAAAAATGGGAACAAGAGTGCTCAAGTTTATCCCGAACACCCCAGCACTCGTGGCATGGTGGTTGAAGCCAACGACTTGCCATCTCTCAGATTTAATAAACGGCTGCACAGAAGGTAATATTTTAAATCAATAAGCGTTGCTTAGCGCATATGAACAAAGTTTTCAGCGCACAGGATAACACATTGCGAGTTTACTCAATAATTACATCTCTAGGGCACTCATCCGCAATCTTGCGGGCACCCTTCAGGACAGTTTTATAGTACATCTTGGGCGTACGATACTCCTTGCCCGCTGGCGGCGCGTCAGTGATAAGCCTCTCCGCATCCAGCCTGCCCCAATGCACCTTTGCGCGGGCAAGGGCCCGACGGGCACCTTCAATGCAGGCGGAGCGCTTGACGACTTCCACCCAGGGGCACGCATCCACCAGCCGCCGCACGAGGCCGAAGTAGCTCCCTGGCATGGCCTCTCCAGGCCACAGCCGGACTATGAGGCCCTTCATGGCCTGCTCGGCTACCTTGTGGAGCTCGACCAGCTGCTTCAGCTGATCGCTAGGGGGCACCGGATGTCCGGCCTCAGAGTACTGTGACCAGAAGACCTTCTCCATTGAGCTCCCCTCCTCGCCATGGTAGAATGCAGCGGCATCAGACACACTGCGAGGCAGATCTGCAAACGCCCCTGGAGAGCTCCGAATTCGGGTAAGTAACAGGTAATTTACATTAACATGCTTGCTTTGCATGAAAAATGCCTTACCCGCCACTATTTTCTTCACATCCTCAACCTCCTGGAGGGCCTTACGGGCCTCGGCCTTAGCGGCTTTGGCACTTTCAAGAGCCGAGGCAAGCTCGGACTCTCGAGTCTTCGAGTCGCGCTCCAAACTCTCATGCTTTTCCATGAGAGCCTGGAGCTCTTGCCGCACCTCCGCCACCCGCGCCTCCTGCTTCTCTCGCTCTGCTCGTTCCGCGGCCGCATTGCGTTCGGCCGTGGACACGGCCTCCTTCAGGGTTGCCACCTCCTTAGTGGCCCCTGCAGTACCCAAGTTATCCTTGTTATTTATATTGCAACCAAAATCCTTCTCCGTAAGGTACAAATTTTAAAGTGGTGTTACTCACCTTCTTTATCCTCGAGCTGCTTCTTGGCAAGGCCGAGCTCTCGCTCGGACCGCTCGAGGTCCTGCTTCAAAGCACCAACCTCCGCAGTCAGTGCAGCAGAGGTCAGCAGCGCAGCCTGCAAACCCATATTGACATAATTTTTAGTACACCTGCGTATATCTTTTTTAGATCCTCAGTCCGGTTTTTCTTTCCGAACACCGAACCGAGCATCAGGGGCTACTGTCTATGCGATATTACATTAATATTTTTAACTTCTTACCTCAAAGCCTGTTAGAAGGCTACTGCAGGCTTCGGTCAGCCCGCTCTTGGCGAGCTGAACCTTCTGAATAACCGCACTCATGATAGTGCGGTATTCTTCCTCGATGGAAGCGCCTCCAACAAGTTGTCCGGCGCCGCCGGTTGGACAGAGGCTGCCGGTGTCACGGTCTTGCCCTTCTTACGAAGGGGCCGCCGGCCGGGCTCCGGAACCACTGCAGGTTCCGGCATGGAGTCCGGTGCAGAGTCCGGGAGGCTGCCTTGCGGCACCTCCGGAGCCTCCTCCTGATGGGTCCCCTCCCGGGATCCCACCTCGGCGTCGTCAGCGCGAGGGGTGGAGGCGGTCGGAATGGAATCCACGTCCGACGGAGCCAAGGACCCGCTCGACGAAGCGGGAAGATCATCATCGGCCGGACTACAGGAAGTGTGCGACATTAGAAGGACACTATGTGACACAAAGGAGATATTATAAACCATTCAGGAGTCCGGATACTTACGATCTTGCCGGAGGTCTGGCCCTTGAGGGCCACTCTTCGTCGCCAACATTGGCGTTGGCGGAGCTGTCCAGAGGAAGGGTCCTTCCCCTCTTGGACCCTTCGGCCTCCCCTGTTGGGGAAGCCTTCCTCTTCCTCTCTCCCTCCTCCAAGAGAGAGTCCTCTTTCTCCTCCTCGTCTTCGGGGGAGGAGTCTGCCTCGGAGCCATCGGACGATGAGTCCGATATCACCTGGCGCCGGGAACTTCTTCGAGCTCCCGTGGCCTTCTTCTTGGCCTTCTTCTCCGGCACCACGTAAAGTGCCGGAACCAGCAGCCCCGTTAAACAGGCGTCCGCTGGGTCTTCGGGAAGGGGAGCCGGACAGTCTACCTGTCCGGACGTTCTCTACCAGTCCTGTCAAAGGCATTGGGAGTTTTAAATCCCGCATAGAGTCAAACTATGAAAGAAAATAAATGTCCCATTGAGGATAACAAAGCTTACCTCGCCGGCCGGGCGCTTGGTGCTGAATCCGCGGTCTTCCATCGCGGATGCGGGGGCTTCTCCGCCCTTGAACAGCACCCTCCAGGCAGCTTCGTACGTCGTGTCAAAGAGCCCGCTCAAGGCCTGGTGCTATGCCGGATTGAACTCCCACAAATTGAAGGCCCGTTGTTGGCAGGGGAGAATCCGGCGGACGAGCATGACCTGGATCACGTTGACAAGCTTGAGCTTCTTGTTCACCAAGGTCTAGAGACAGGACTGGAGTCCGGTCAGCTCCTCCGAACTGCCCCATAGCAAGCCCTTCTTTTTCCAGGAGATGAGCTGCATAGGGGCACCAGATCTGAACTCGGGGGCCACTGCCCATTTAGGGTCCCGCGGCTCGGTGATATAGAACCACCCCGATTGCCACCCTTTGATGGTTTCCACAAAGGCGCCCTCGAGCCAGAGGACGTTGGGCATCTTGCCCACCATGGCACCTCCGCACTCCGCTTGGACGCCCTTCACTACCTTCGGCTTGACGTTGAAGGTCTTGAGCCACAAGCCGAAGTGGGGCCGGATGCAGAGAAAGGCCTCGCACACGACGATGAACGCCGAGATGTTGAGGATGAAGTTTGGCACCAGATCGTGGAAGTCCAGGCCGTAGTAGAACATGAGCCCCCGGACGAAGGGATGAAGTGGGAAGCCCAGTCCGTGGAGGAAGTGGGGAAGGAATACGACCCTCTCATGGGGCCTGGGGGTGGGGATGAGCTGCCCCTCGTCGGGCAGCCGGTGCGCGATGTCGCTGGAAAGGTATCCGGCGCCGCGCAGCTTTGCGATGTGCTCCTCCGTGACGGAGGAGGCCAACCACTTGCCTCCCGCTCCGGACATGACTGGAGGAGGTTGAGACGAGATGTGCGGACTTGGGCGCTGGAGCTCGAGTGCACGGAGATGGATAAGCAAAGGAGGAAGAAGGAGTAGGTGAAAAGGTGGATCCTTATCCCCTTATATATATTTCGACGAAGACTATGCGTCCCCACCGGCCTGGTAAACTCGCTTATCTCCCAAGCGCCACCATCAATGGCGTGGTTGGGTTACCCACGTCCGTATTGATGGGAATCTCGGAATAAGGGGAACACGATCTCTGCTTCGACAAGACGTGCCAAGGAAACCGCTTCGCTAAACGCACTGAGGTGGTATAATAAAAAAAGATTCAAGTAAAGGCTTGGTAGTGGCGTGACATCATGCCACAAAATACGTCAGCAGATTGAACTTGTGTACATGTTATTCTCTCTACGGTGGAATGTGGAAATTATTTTGCAGAGCCGGACACTATCCTGGTGTTCACAATCTTCTATGAATTATTCGGAGGAGGAACCCGCCTTGCAATGTCGAACAATATGCGGGCCGGACTCATCGTCATTGAAGCCTGGTTCAGGGGCTACTGAGGGAGTCCTGGACTAGGGGGTGTCCGGACAGCCGGACTATCATCGTCAGCCGGACTCCAAGACTATGAAGATACAAGATTGAAGACTCCGTCACGTGTCCAGATGGGACTTTCCTTGGCGTGGAAGGCAAGCTTGGCGATACGGATATGTAGATCTCCTACCATTGTAACCGACTCTGTGTAACCCTAGCCCTCTCCGGTGCCAAGCTTGCCTTCCAGGCCAAGGAGAGTCCCATCCGGACACGGTACGAAGTCTTGAGTCTTGTATCTTCACGCTTCAATAGTCCGGACGATGTATATAGTCCGGTTGTCCGGATACCCCCTAATCCAGGACTCCCTCAATGCGCAAGCAGTTCATTAAATCTGTTATCAAGCTTTGTTTCGGACGTCTTCTCAAAGCCAGTGATCTTCTCCATGGCCTCTTCAAAATTGTTCAGCACATCTTGCACCTGTTCAGTCATCATCTTGCACCTTGTTCGTTAAGTTCTCCCGGTCAATCTCGTCGGCTTGTGATCCTGGCATGGTTAGCAGCAATAGAAACACACAAATATGATCCTACAGACTACTAACAAGTGGTGGTGGTGGGTGTCACAAATCCATCAAGCGAAACTCAAATTCATACCAGTTCTTACCCAGCAGCCGGCGGTGATTGGCAACCGGTGTAGTCAAAACTCTCAAAGCTTGGATAGAGCGATTACCAGGGAGAGTCAAATGCATGACGCAGATGTATGTGGAGCTGGGAAGGCTTATAATATGGTAGCAAAAAGGTCAGTAATAATCAATTCAGAGATGCAAAGTTGAATAAACGTTCAACGACGGTACTGTGCTGGTCCTAGGCTAGACCGTGCTAGAGACACGAGCCTAGAACACTAGCAAAATCACGGCGCGACACGTAATCAAGGGAGGAGCACACGCTGATTTTTTCTCTCTTTTTTTGCACTTTTTTTTGCTCCGCAACAATTTTTTTTCGAAAAAGTCTACAAATGGTATAAAAACTGCCTAGCCAGAAATTTCCAGACTTAGTTTTTTTTGAAATTGGAACTATTTTTCTTGTACAGGTGGCACTGATGTTGGGAAGTCCGACTTGGTCACGACTCAGAGTAAGGCGTGATCTGGAAATCAAAATCAAACCAACAAATATTGGACTCGTACTAGGAGTGGTGGTGGAGATGAATCTGGTGGAAACTCGGACTTGTGGCGGATATATGTAGGGCAGTCGAACACAGACTGGTGGCGAATCACTGATGGAGGTGGACTCGGATTATCGTGATGGCAGTGAATATGTTGTATATGGCAGCGGTGATGACGATGGTGGTATATGGCAGCGGTGATGACGATGGTGGTATATGGCAGCGGTGATGATGATGGTGGTATATGGCAGCGGTGACGACGATGTTGGTATATGGCAGCGGTGACGATGATGGTGGGATATGGCAGCGGTGATGATGATGATGCGGCGGCGGCGTGATAACTTGTGAACAGAACTCGAAACTCTAAAGGACTAGACACTAAGACCAGCAACTTGACGCGACGATGCAACCGCAAATTCAACAAAGCGAAATACTGAAAAGACTATGCAAAGGCTCAGACTGGATCGGATAGGATGAACTAACCCTAACTTTTTTTGGCTTTTTCGTGGACTATAGGTATGAAGAACAGACTCGATCTAAACTTCGAAAAACTGTAAAATCTCACCGAGCAACCTGGAAATCTGATACCACTTGATAAAAGCAAAGGTGTCCCGTCTTTCGATAAGATGGTGGCTATCGTTTTGGAGGAAGTCGACTTTGACGATCCGACACGAACGCGCGAGGATGTCGTGCCTTAGCAATCGCCAAACCAGCTGTGAGAGGTTTTTGACCATGCCAGAGCATGATCAACCTGACCATGAAGGTCTGTTTCCTGCAGGCAAACGAAGAACAAGCAAGAAACTAAGATTGCAATCTGGATATTGCGAATATAAGAGGAAAGCTTTATTGATCAAGGTGGGGGTCTGTGACGCCTTTGTTTGGTCGTTGAACACAAACGAAGTACGCGAAGTTGCAGCAATGGAGAACTTTAATCTAAACAAAACCCATAGTCTAAACGGTGCCATAAGGGCTGTATATATGGAGGAAGAGGGGGGGTGGAATTTCGTGGCCCTTCGTGGAGGGGTCCGAAATCAACCCTATCTCTTGTTTCCCCACACATACGGACTCTAAAAATAGCCTATACTTATGTATTTCGAAATTACATGGGCCTGGCCCAATAATAAGGTGACGCAGCACCTAGAATAGCCTCGGGACGAAATTTATGAAGTGGCATCTTGTATATTTCGTCCAAGGCTTCATGCACCCATTATGGTGGCTTCAAAGTCCTGAAATCATCACTTGTAACTCTGTTCTTGTTTCCCTTGTGCATGCCATCGTCTCCATGCTTGTTCTTGCTCCAATGTTCATCCTTCTCCAAGCTAGGCCCTTCATTTGTAAGCAAAACAAATGTATCCAATTTAGACAGCATCATATTCTCATGAACATTAGAATCATTACCAAGAAACGTAAGTACCTGATAATTTAATTGGCATGCGCGAGCTCTAGTAGTTGGTCCAGTATATGTAGCAGTAGGGGCTGTGGGTGTAACAACGGTATTGATGTCCTCATCATGTAAGTTGCTTGCTTATTTATTTCCTTGTTGTCTTGTTTATTTGTTTCCTTGTAGTCGGTGCAATTCTTTTTCCGCGGTTTGCTAGTGGCCGCAATAACCTAATTTTTAAAACTAGGCCACAATAACCATTGCTTCATATTTACTGTAGTGGCCATGGGCCTCCTACGGGCCATAGAAACAGTGGCCTTCTACGGGCCGTAGAAACAATGTGTCACGCCCAATATGCGACCCTATCCAAAAGGAACTTGAAGGTCCCACCAAGGATAGACCCGCATATTGGAACTCTTTTGCAAGGTGGATATCATTACATCAACATTACATAATAGATGGGAATACATACAAGAGGCATACAATGCCACACGAATACAACATCATCTTACAAGAGATCCACATCCGACTACGGATGAACCACAAACAGAAACTCAAACAATATCCGCCCTGCTAGCCCAGGCTGCCGACCTGGAACCTATCCCCTGATCGAAGAAGAAGCAGAAGAAGAACTCCAAACAAGCAAGCATCGCTCTCGCGTCAAGATCATCGCATAAACCTGTACCTGCAACTGTTGTTATAGTAAACTGTGAGCCACGAGGACTCAGCAATCCCATTACCATGGGTATCAAGACTAGCAAAGCTTAATGGGAAAGGAAGGGGTAAAGTGGTGAGGTTGCAGCAGCGACTAAGCATATATGGTGGCTAACATACGCAAATGAGAGCGAGAAGAGAAACAAAGGAACGGTCGTGAAGCTAGCAATGATCAAGAGGTGATCCTGAACACCTACTTACGTCAAACATAACCCAGAAACCGTGTTCACTTCCCGGACTCCGCCGAGAAGAGACCATCACGGCTACACACACGGTTGATGCGTTTTAATTCGGATCTGGTGTCAAGTTATCTACAACCGGACATTAACAAATTCCCATCTGCCACATAACCGCGGGCACGGCTCTCGAAAGTTTATACCCTGTAGGGGTGTCCCAACTTAGCCCATGACAAGCTCTCGCAATCAACGAAGGAATAGACCTTCTCCCAGGAAGACCCGATCAGACTCGGAATCCCGGTTTACAAGACATTTCGACAATGGTAAAACAAGACCAGCAAAGCCTCCCGCTGTGCTGACAAATCCCGATAGGAGCTGCACATATCTCGTTCTCAGGGCACGCCGGATGAGCCAGACGTCGGGTTGGCATAGACCCTGGTTGCCCAGGGGGCGCCGAACATCGCTCGGTTCGGACCAGCACTTAGAGAAGCACAGGCCCGGGGGGGGCTAAAATAAAGATGACCCTCGGGTTGGTCGACCCAAGGGAAAGGTATAGGTGGTGGTGAGGCTAATGGTAAAACCAAGGTTGGGCCTTGCTGGACAAGTTTTATTCAAAGTGAACTGTCAGGGGGGTCCCATAAATCACCCGACCGCGTTAGGAACGCAAAATCCGGGAACATAACACCGGTATGACGGAAACTAGGGCGGCAAGAGTGGAACAAAACACCAAGCATAAGGCCGAGCCTTCCACCCTTTACCAAATATATAGATGCTTTAATAATATAAGAGATATTGTGATATCCCAACATAACCCTGCCCACCAAGGAGCAATCTTCAACTTCACCTGCAACTAACAACACTATAAGAGGGGCTGAGCAAAGCGGTAACATAGCCAAGCAATGGTTTGCTAGGAATGGTGTCAAAGGTTAGAGGTTCATGGCAAATTTGGGGAGGCTTGAAGAGCAAAAGATAGGTAACGCAGCATAGCGATAGAACGAAGCAACTAGCATAGCAATGATAGTAGTGAGATCCATGGTAGCGGTCATCTTGCCTGAAATCCCGCTAGGAAGAAGAACGAGTCCATGAAGAAGACGAACGGATGAAGCCGAACCAACCGTAGACGAACGAATCCTCACGATCGCAACGAAACAGAAACTAACAAGAAGAAGCACACAACATGGTAAACACGCCACACATGAACAAGACATGATGCACAACAAGCATGATGCATGACAAAGCTACAAGAAGCTACTCATGGCAAGAGACGATGCAAACAAGAACAACACATCAAGGCAAGTTTAAATGAGGCCGGGAGCAACATATAACAATTCCGGTAAGTCCTCATATGCAAATTTCGAAATTGGTCCAGAACTCAATAAACATTATGTTCAAGTTGTTAAACAGCAAGTTAAGAAGCACCAAGATGATCTACACGAAATTCTAGTCAAGTTACATATAAAGTTCATTAGATTCGGAGCTACGGCCTAGAAGATATGAGCAAAACAAGTTAAGCATGGCATTGATGCAAAATGCATACAAACATCAAGCAAACACCTCAAAACATGGATGCAACATAATAATATGAAGCTACATGCAAAAACAAGCAAGTTTCATATAGAGCACACTCAAAACGGAGCAACGGTGCAACACATACACTCTATACAAGTCATAGCAACAATCTGTCCATAACAGCAACTAGGCATATTACAAGCATCAAAACGCCAAGCTAAAGCACCCCAACATAATAACAAAAGGCTTGATCATGAATTACAGGTAAAGCATAACAAAACATGAACACTGAGCTATCTCCAGAAACAACTAGAAGATGCTCAAAAAGACATGGAAAGATTGCAAATAATAACAGTTTCAGGCTTATCAGGAAATAACATCAGGTTGCAATGTTTAGAGCTATCAAACAACATGTTATAGGAACATATCATGGCAAAAAAGGCATGGCATGAATCTACTAATTGCATAGATCAAAAGTCCCTTACTGACCATGAGCCAAAAAGGCACAGAAAATATGATGGCACCCATGTAAACATTGCAAGTTATATTACAGATTCATACATGGCAGAAACAACAATAAGTAGGCATGTTGGTGAGCTTGAACCACTCACTACAGAGCAATACATGGCATGGCAAGGCAACCAACAGTAATAAGACATGTTTATGAAGCTAAGCATGGCAAGAGCAAGTTCATAGGGTGCATGGATCACTAGCAAACAATCATGGAAACATTGAACTTAATGTTAACAGGCTGACAGCAACATCATTTAGCAACTTTGGAGCAAGATTACAACAAGCAATAGTAGGCTATAATTACAACCAAGGGCATGAATGGATAGAGCAAGACATGTATAACAAAACATCCTTAGTGAACATCTCCAAAATAATGCACGAAATTACTTGTAGAAGCATGTTTACATAGCAACAAAATATAACAGAATCTGTCTAGCAAAACAGCAACAGCAAGTACCCTACTTAGCAAGCTCGATGCACTCACTACAAGCATCACAAAAATACATGGTTGGCACCCCTGGAAAGATGGCATATCATATATCAACACTCATGTAGACATCAACCTCATAGGATGCACACATCAATCATGGCAAAAATGACAAATGAGCAAGTTATAACAGTTTTAGCAGATTAACATCAACATGCACTCTTCCAACAGCATTACGGGCGTCAAGATGAGCTCAAATGAAAATGATGCAATGGAATGAAATGAAGTACTCGTCGAGACGAACAATTTGACATATTACACGCACGAAACGGAGCTACGGATGCAGAGATACGATGCGATGAACATGGCATGATTATGTCAGGGATTCGGGGACTTAGAGAAAATCACCTCAGGGAAAAAATCAACTCGGGACGGAGGCGTGCGGGACGAGGAGATCCAGGGCAGGGACGGACGTTTGGTTGAGATCCCGGTGGATCTCATCCCGATCCACCGGATCTCGCCGGAGAAGCAGCGACGATGGCCGGAGAAGGGCGGGGCCGGCCGGATCCGGCAAGGGAGACGATGGCGGCTTCCGGGCGCGGGGATCGCAGGCACGGCCGCGGCGCGGGGCGCGGAGGATCCGCGGCAGGGCGGCGAGATCCGCGGCGGCGGCGGGGCGGTTCGAAGGCGAGGCGACGCCGGGCGCCTCGGGGCGGAGGAGCGCGGGACTGCGCGGCTCCGGCGAGCTCGGCGCGAGGCGCAAGATGGCGGCGGCGGCGCCGGTCGGCAGGGAGGCTAGGAGGGACCCGGCGCGGGGAAAAATGAGCGGATCCGGCCGGCTTCTTGCCGGATCCGGTGCGGGCGGGGTCGGCGAAGCCTCCAGGGCGGCGGCGGCGGAACCTGGAGAAAGAGAGAGAGGGATCTGAGAAAGAGAGAAGAAGAGGAAGGAGGCGGGGCGGGGCGGCGCGACCTGGCGGCAGAGGACGGGGGCGGAGATCCGGCGAGGTTGAGGCGCTGGAGGACGGCGGCGCTCCCCCGATCCCAAACTAGATCGAGCGGGAGGCTTCGGGCGGCTCGAGCGCGGTCTGGCCCTGGATGGGCCTGGTGGGCTGCGCCCGGGCATGGCGGGCCGCGCGGCGGGATGGCGCGCTGGAGGGCACGGGAGGGAACAGGTGGCGGCGCCTGGGTGGCTGCGGCAGCGCTGGAGGGTGAGGTGGCACGCGGGGAGTGGTTGAAGGGGCGTGGCGGCGGCGCGGCCAAGTGGCGAAGGTGGTTTGGCCGGCGCGGAAATTGAGGAGGGAGAGGGCTAGAGGTAGGTGGGGGGCTAGGGGCTGCCCAAAATGGACTTGGAGGTCCATATATAGCAGGGGTTAGGGTTAGAGGGGGGTTTTGGAGCGTTTTGGAGCCTCCGGTCGTAATCCGACGGATCTGATCGCGAGGGGGTGTTGACAGGCCTAGGTGGGCTGTGAAGAGAGGTTGGGCTAAGTGGAGAGAAGAGAAAGAGAGGCCCGGCGGCAGTTTCGAAGACCGAAACATCCGACGAAGGTACCGGCAACGGTACCGCTATATTAAACGGTTGGGCTATCAAATGGACTCCGAATGCGATGAAACTTGGCAGGTGCTCTGTCTACACTATAATAAGACCGCACGACAAGTTGCAACCCATTCCGAGAACATTTTTATGCCACTTATAAAATAATATTTCGGAGGTGCCGCGGGCGCGTGCGAGTGTGGTCTGAACTCCGAACGGACAACGGAGAGAACCGGGAGGACCCGAACGGATGCAAGTTTTGAAAAACATGAAGATGAAATGCAGATGATGACATGGCAAAGTGCAACATGCAAGCAACAAACATGGCAACGACGGCGAATAACTGGCAGACACCTGGCGCAACGAATCCGGGGCGTTACACAATGGGCCTTCTACGGGTCGTAGAAACAACGGGCCTTCTACGGACCATAGCCTAAATGGGCCTTCTACTGGCCGTAGGATCAATTGGCCAAACATGGGCCAATAACGGACCACATTATGGGTCGTAAATGGGCTAGAGTTGGAATTGTTCGTTATCGGCCGACCATAACGGGTCGTCGTTAATCAGCCGTATTTGATGACACTATAAAAATGGCCCAACGGATTAACAGGCCACAAACGGGCCTACTGTAAACCACGGGCTGAATTTGGCCCACAAGGAGAAAAGGCCAGTAACGGGCTGTAAGTAACCGAATGATGGAAATGAGTCCAAGAATAAATGGGCCCTGAGAAGGCCGAAAGATAACAAGGGCTGGAAACAACCCAATGGAATAATGGGCCGTTAATGGGTATAAAGCGATACACTGTTCATTACGGGCCAGTTTCACCATGGGCCTTTAATGGGCCAAGAGTTACAAAGGGCCTCATATGGGCCGAAGACGTCATGGGCCATACATGGGCCGAAAGTTACAATGGGCTGGAATCATATTGGACGGCCCAGATGACGCTACTGGCCTAATTTGGATAGGCTGTAACGGGTGGTGAGTTAGCGGGTTGTAAATGGGCTATATGTGAACACACCGTTAACAGGCTTTCCGTGGGCCGGCTCGCTACCTTTTGACCAAGTCAAACATTCCGGCCTTTTCATCGGAATGGGCCTCTGTTGGTCCATGCCATGTGTCGACGTATCATAGGCGCCTCCGGTCCAATGAGTGGATGACATATGTCCGAACGGTGAGCTGACACCTGGTTCCGCTGGCCATTGAGAATTTTACATGTGAAAAATCTCCATTGGTCCGGGCTGTTAACCGGTTATCGGATCCAAAATTGGACCCGATAGCTTAACGGCGACCCGTTATGGTGGATGCCATGTGTCGGTTACCCTTGACGAGAGCACTTCCATGCCGCACCATTTGTTGTCATGGAAGCAGGCACTTCCGTGAGGATAATTTGCTAATGTCATGGAACACTTCTATGATAGCATAGGTATGACTATCTTGATTCTGTCATAAAATCGTCATGGATGTACATGCATGACAGAAAACGTGACCTACTGTGACAAACATGTATCATCACCGAAGTGGGTTTTTTTGTATTGTTCGATGTCTTCCTTTGCGTGATGGTCGGGGGCGCATGATGGTTAACTCCTACCAACCTCCCCCCAGGGGCATGCGTGGTAGTACTTTTATTCGAGGGCTAATAAACTTTCGCAATAAGTATGTGAGTTCTTTATAGTTCATGGATTATACACACTCTCACCTTTCTGCAATTTGCTAGTCCCTTCAGTACCGTGCATTGCCCTTTCTCACCTCGAGAGTCGGTGCAAACTTCGCCGGTGCATCCATACCTCGTGATATGATACGCTCTATCACACACAAACCTCCTTATATCTTCCTCAAAACAGCCATCATACCTACCTATCAAGCCATTTCCATAGACATATTGCTATGGAACTTCTACCGTTCTATTATTATGACATGCACTTTCATTATCATATTGCTTTGCATGGTCATATAGCTGACATAGTTTTTGTGGCTCAGCCACCGTTCATCATTATCATACATGTTACGCTAGTATCATTGCACATCATGGTACACTACCAGAGGCATTCATATAGAGTCATATGTTTCAGTCTTATTGAGTTGTAAGTAAATAGAAGTGTGGTGATCAACATTATTAGAGCATTTTCCCAATGAGAAAATAAAAAAAGAAAAAAGAGAGGACAAAAAGAGCCCAACAAAAAAAAGAGAGAAAAAGAGAGAAGGGGAAATGTTACTATCCTTTTCCACACTTGTGCTTCAAAGTAGCACCATGTTTTTCATATAAAGAGTCTCCTCTGTTGTCACTTTCATATACTAGTGGGAATTTTTCATTATAAAACTTCGCTTGTATATTCCGGTGATGTGCTTCCTCAAATGCCCGAGGCCTTCATGAGCAATAAAGTTTCTTAGTTTTCAGTTGAAGCTTTCATACACTTATATATCTTAGTGCATCTGTTGCATGGCAATCCCTACTCCTCACATTGCCATCAATTGATGGGCATCTCCATAGCCCATTGATTAGCCACATCGATGTGGACTACCTTACTTTTTTATCTTCCCCTTATTAATCTCTATCACCACATTCTATTCCACCCATAGTGTTATATCCATGGCTCATGCTCATGTATTGTGTGGGGGTTGAAAAAGCTGAAGCGCATTAAAAAGTATGAAACAATTGCTCGACTTGTCATCAGGATTGTACATGATTTATATTTTGTGTTAAGAAGATGGAGCATGAAAAGGCTATATGATTTTGTAGGGATAACATTCTTTAGCATTTTTATTTTGAAAGGCACGATTGTTTGTTGGTATGCCTAAGTATATATGTCTTTATATCAAACTATAGATTACTTTTTTGAATCATTCGGATCTTAATATTCATAGCCTAGAAGAAACATTACATGATGAACATGTTAGGTAGCATCCCACATCAAAAATTCTGTTTTTTATCATTTACCTACTCAAGGCGAGCAAGAATTAAGCTTGGGGATGCTTGATACGTCTCTAATGTATCTATAATTTTTTATTGTTCCATGCTATTATAGTATCAATCTTGGATGTTTTATATAACTTTTTGTGCTATTTTATATCATTTTCTAGGACTAACCTATTAACCCAGTGCCTAGAGCCAGTTTCCGTTTTTTTGCCTATTATTGGTTTTTCAGCCATCAGTACCAAACCGAGTCCAAACGCTACGAGACTTTTTGATGATTTTTCTAGACAAGAGAGACCCTAGAAGATTTGGGAGGAGGCTAGAAGGCAAACAAGAAGACGACAAGGCAAGAGGGTGTGCCCTGTTACCTTGTGTGCCCCTCATGGCTCTATCTTACCTAATTCCAGCTCTATAAATTCTCTAAAATCGGGAAACCAATAGAGAGCCACCCAAAACACGTTTTCCACTACCACAAGTTTATGTTCTTCTGGGATCCGATCTAGAGGCCTTTTCCTGTACTCTGCCAGAGGGGGGATCGATCATGGAGGGCTTCTACATCATCCTTGCTGCCCTACAATGATGCGTGAGTTGTTCACCATAGACCTACGGGTCCATAGCTAGTAGCTAGATGGCTTATTCTCTCTCTTTGATCTACAATACAATGTTCTCCTTGATGTTCTTGAAGTTCTATTCAATGTAATCTTCTTTTGTGGTGTGTTTGCTGGGATCTTATGAATTATGGGTTCATGATATGAATATTAATGGAGTATTTTATAAAATTTATTATGCACGATTGTCATAGCTTTGTATTGCTCTCTAATCTATCCGTTTTGTTTGGCCAACTAGATTGATTTATCTTCACTTCGAGAGGTCCTTTGTAATGGGTTAAATCTTGTCGTGCTCTATATCCCAGTGATAGAAAGAGACAAGACACTTATTTGTATTGTTACCATTAAGGGTAAACTAATTGGGTTTATTCATATTGTTCTGGTTTACTTTGTCTACATCACGTCATCTTGCTTAAGGCGTTACTCTGTTTTATACTTAATACCCTAGATGCATGCTGGATAGCGGTCGATGGGTGGAGTAATAGTAGTAGATGAAGGAAGGAGTCAGTCTACTTGTCTCGGCGTGATGCCTATATACATGATCATTGCCCTGAATATCGTCATAACTATGCGCTTGTTATCAATTTCCCAACAGTAATTTATCTACCCACCGTATGCCATGCATTCGAGAGAGAAGCCTCTGTGAAAACTATGGCCCCGGGTCTACTTTTATCATATATAAAAACACAAAATTACCTTGTTGCAATTTTTATTTTATTTTATTTTATTTTACCTTTGTAATTTATCTATCTACCACTACAAAATTTATCCTTGCAAGTAACCGCCAAGGGCATTGACAACCCTCTTGTTTGCCTTGGGTGCAAGTATTTGCTTTTGTGTGTGCAGGTGTTGTTCACGATGCTTTGTGTGATTCTCCTACTAGATCGATAACCTTGGTTCTTAACTGAAGGAAATACTATCTCTACTGCACTACATCTCCTCTCCTCTTTGGGGAAATCCCAATGCAGCTCACAAGTAGCAAACCACACTTGGATAGATAACTTGCTTGCAACAATTTATTAGTAACACAGTAATATGATAACAGTAACAGTAACATGATTGCAAAGTAGTAGCAAAGCGTGACAGTAGTAGTGGAAAGAATAGGCATGGAAGTAGATAGTGGGTTTTGTTTAGATGAGATTCAATATGTAGCGGTCACAACACAGAGCGACAACAACTAGCTCCAATTCATCAATCTAATGGAGGCATGCATTTCATATATTGTATGTGTTTGCGGTAAGAACTTGCACAAGATCTTTTGGCCTACCCTCCCATGGTAGCGGGATCCTAATGCAAATTGAGGGTAATTAAGATGCTCCTTTTAATAGGTAACCGGAATAAATCATTAACACACGGTAAATACATGTGATCCTCAAGGTAAAGTCATCCCCGTCGATATCCCAATTGTTGTCACTTTGGGGTCTAAGGTTCAGAACGATAAGATGTGCATACAAATTGTATATAGGATCAAGAACACAAATATATTCATGAAAAAATAGAATGTTCAGAAATGAAATCATGGTGCTCGATCCCTAGTGACAAGCATTAAGCATAGCAAAGTCATAGCAACATCAATCTCAGAACATAGTTAATACTAGGGATGAAGCCCTAACAAATTGGCTCGGTTACATGATGAATCTCATCAATCTGCATCTACCTCTAGTATTCCTATGATGAAATAAGGAGGCATTTTAATAGCATTGGTTAAAATAACATGAAGGAAAAGTTGTCTATGTAATTCACCAAATTTATTAAATGCCTCTTCATCTCCGTATTTTTTGTGTTTTAATAGGAAAAGGCATAGGTTTTTGTACCCATGGTTCCCTCTCTCTACCATGTTTCCTAGCAACATAATCTCTTTTATCATAACTCTTATTTCCAGGAGGTGGGTTGTTGGGATCAACTTCGGTTTGAAAGCCGCCCTCCTTATCAGTTTCATTGTCATCATTAGGTGGAGCACCATTATTAGAATTATCATTATCCTGATTAGGCTCATGCTCTTCACCATCCAAAGTTTCAGCATCAGAGATACAAACATTATTAAGTTTCTCAAAAAGGTCTTTTTCAATAAAAGTTTCACTAGCAACATGTGAAGTTTTAGTTTTACTTATTTTTATTCTTCTTAGGTGAACTAGGAGCACTTGCATTAAAAATTCTGAGAATATTGTTCAATTATTTTAGGATGACCCTCAGGATACAATGGATTGTGAGTAAACTTTCCTCCCCTAGTACCTTGTCCATAAGCATGTTTATTATGTTGTTTAGGTATGTCTCTAAACAAATCTTCTTTTGATCTGGAAACTTGTTCAAGTTGAGTTTGAACCGTAGAAAAATGCTTACATAAACCTTTAACATCATTTAAAATTCTTCCTAACACATCATTTAAGCGTTCATAATAGTAGCATTTTGTTTTATATGATCACGTAATTGCATATCAAAATGATGTTTCTTAACAACAAAATTATCAAATTCCTATAAGCATTGACTTGGAGACTTATCATAAGTAATACCATCTTCATAAAATTTATGGAAAGAATGTACCTCAGCTATGTCATTTGGAGTGGTTAGTCCATATAATTCTTTAATAGGAGGTAGATTCTTCACATATTCAGCTTTAATACTTTCTCCTCCATAGATTTATTAGCTTCTTGCAAATCTTCATGACTGAGAAATAGAATACATCTCTTCTTTGGAGTTGTCTTACGTGGAAGTTTTGGAAGTGTCCAATCATGAGTATTTTCAATAAGTTATTAAATAGCTCTTGATCTTGCTTGATTATCCTTTTCTTGAAAATATAACCATCACAACTATCTAGGTAGTCCCTAGATTAAGTGGTTAGTCCATTGTAAAAGATGTGAGGAATTTCAATATTTTTAATAGGGTGATCCGGGAGAACTCTAAGTAGTACGCAAAGCCTCCCCCTAGCTTGAGGGAGATAATCTTCCTCTAGTTGTTTGAAATTATATATATCCCGCAAAGCAGCTTGTTTATACGGGTAGGAAAATATTTATCATTAAACACTCTAACCATGTCTTGAGGGCTATTTATACTACAAGGTGTGAGATTATTAAACCAAGTTTTGGCATCGCCCTCGAGAAAATAAATAACTTGAGTATATAGTAGTATCATATCTTTTCCTCTTGAGAAAATAAGGTTACAATATCATTTAATATAGTTAAGTGTGTAACAACCTTTTTAAATTCATAACCATGAAAGGGTTCTAAATATACCAAAGTAATAAGTGAAGGATCAAAAAAGAATTCATATTATTTATCATCAACATAAATAAGAGAAGTGCCAAATTTTGAATCAGGTTTCATCATTTTATTCATAGCCTTTTTCGTAAGTATTCCAATTAAACCCTCTACACCATTTGCACCATAATTAGCAATAAACCCACTAAAAAATTCTCGTCGAGAACAGGTGGTGTGTCAGTAAATTAAGTATTCTTGTTTTAATAGAGAGCTAGGTGTAGCAGGTTGATGTCGCTTGAACTACGTCGGTATTTCCCCAAAGAGGAAGGGATGGTGCAACACAACTACGGTAGGTATTTCACTCAGTTATGAAACCAAGGTATCAATCCAGTAGGAGAACCAAGCAACACTATGTAAACAGTAGCTGCGCACAAAGAACAAATACTTGCAACCCGACGCTTATAAGGGGTTGTCAATCCCTTTTTCGGGTAACGGTGTGAGAGATTGTCAAGTTGACGCGATAAAATTGTGATAGATTGGATAAATAGATCTAGATAAAACAAAAAATATAATAAAAAAATAAAAAAGTACAACAATGTATTTTTAGGTTTTTGGAATAATGGATATGAAAACAAAATGAAATAAAAATAGATCTCATAGCAAATATGATAAAGAATAGACCCGAGGGCCATAGATTTCACTAGTGGCTTCTCTCAAGAAATAGCACATGGTGGGTGAACATATTACTGTTGGGCAATTGATAAAACCTCAAATAATTGTGAAGATATCTAGGGAATGATCAATATATAGGCATCATGTCCAAGATTAGTAGACCGACTCCTGCCTGCATGTACTACTATTACTCCACACATCGACCGCTATTGAGCATGCATCTAGTGTATTAATTTCATGGAGAGACAGAGTAATGCAATAAGAATGATGACATGATGTAGACAAGATCTATTCATGTAGGAATAGCCCCATATTGTTATCCTTAATATCAATTATACATATGTGTCTTGCTGCCCCTTCGGCCACTAGGGAAGAACACCGCACGATCGAACCCATCACAAAGCACCTCTTCCCATGGCAAGAAAAATCGATCTAGTTGGCCTAACTAGACCAAAGATTCGAAGAAGAAATACGAAGCTATAAATAATCATGCATATAAGAGATTAAAAGCCAAATAACTTTGATGGATATATAGATCTGATCATAAACTCAAAGTTCATCGGATCCCAAAAAACACACCGCAAAAAGAGTTAAATCATAGATCTCCAAGAGACCATTATATTTAGAATCGAGAGAGAGAGAGAGAGAGAGAGAGAGAGAGAGAGAGAGAGAGAGAGAGAGAGAGAACCATCTAGCTACTACCTACGGACTCGCGGGTCTATGATGAACTACTCACGCATCATCGGAGAGGCACCAACGAAGATGATGAACCCCTCCGTGATGGTTTCTAGACTGGATCTTGTGGTTCTGGAACTTGTGGCAGCTGGAATTGTGTTTCATCGACTCCCCTAGGGTTTCTGGAATATTTGGGTATTTATAGGGTGAAGAGGTGGTGCAGGAGGCCGCCGAGGTGGGCACAACCCACCAGGGCGCGCCTGGGGGGGCGTGCCCAGGTGGGTTGTGCCCCCTCGGGGCACCCCTCTGGTACTTCTTTGGCCCATGTTGTTTCTTCGGTCCATAAAAATTCTACAAAAAGTTTCGCTGTGTTGGACTCCGTTTGGTACTGGGCACTATGTCAATAGGTTAGTCCCAAAAAATGATATAAAGTTGCTATAAAATGATTGTAAAACATCCAAGAATGATAATATAACAACATGGAACAAGCAAAAATTATTGATACGTTGGAGATGTATTAGCATCCCCAAGCTTAATTCCTACTCATCCTCGAGTAGGTGAATGATAAAAATAGAATTTTTGATGTGAATGCTGCCTAACATGTTCATCACATATTCTTTTCTTTTGTAGCATGGACATTTGGACTTTTATATGGTTCAAAGCAATAGTCTATTTTTGACATGAAGGTTTCAATACTCAAGCATATCAACAAGCAACCATGTCTTTCAAAATATCAACACTAAAAAGAGTTATCCCTAGCCCATCATGCTCAACCATTGATCCATTCATGAAACACACTCGCATATTAGCTACATCCAATGCTCAAGTATGATCATAGTGCCCCTTAGTTGGTGCTTTATATGAGAAGATGGAGACTCAAAAATAAAAAATTGCATAAAGTAAATAAATAGGCATTTTGTAGAGGGAAGTAGGGATTTGTAGAGGTGCCAGAGCTCAAAGCTTAAATTGAGAGATAAAATTTTTGAGAGGCATACTTTTCCCGTTAACGAAAAGGACTGAGTAATTATCAACACTTTCCATGCTAGATATCATAGGCGGTTCTCAAACAGAAAATAAAGTTTATTCCTTTTTCCACCATTCTTTCACAATCCATGGCTAGCCGTACCTATGGGTGCCTTCCATACCAACACTTTCCAAGGAATTTATTATTTGACAACATAAAGTAAATTTCTTTTTTCATTTTGGGAATGGGCATCCCTATTACCGCCATACTCTCGTGCAATGACAAGTGAATAAACACTCATCTTGAGAATAACACATCTATCATGGAAAATATTGGCCACCCCCTGCCGCTTCATGAGCGGTGCGAGCACACAAAAAGGAAAATTTATTTTGAAAATTAGAGATGGCACATACAAATTTGCTTAGAATGACACAGGAATACCGCATATAGGTAGGTATGGTGGACTCATGTGGCAAAACTGGGTTTAAGGATTTTGATTGCACAAGTAGTAATTCTCCATAGTACAAGTGAAGGCTAGGAAGTAGATTGAGAAGCATCCAACCAAGAAACAAAAAATGACATAAGCAAGCAATAAGCATAACTAACACCGAATAATGCACCATAAGTAGGATGTAATTTCATTGCATAACTATTTACTTCCATGCTTGCATAGGGAATCACAAACCTTAGCACCAATATTCTAACTAAAGCATAATCACCCACCAACATGACTCACATATTATTATCATCATACCGCAAAACTAATAGAAAGAATCAAGTTTATTTTTTCCAATGATCTTCATGAAAGTCTTTATTATATACCTCTTGAATATCTATCACTTTGGGACTAATTTCATATGTTGCTTTTGATAAGCTCAAACAAATCTAAGTGAAGAACATGAGCATAAAATTTTTTGTCTCTCAATATAGTATAAGTAAAGTATGAGAGAATTTCTTCAAAAATTTACTAACTCTCAAATAAATGTAAGTGAAGGATGAGAGCATTTCTTCAAAAATATTAAAGCACACCATGCACAAAAATATATAAGTGAAGCACAAGAGTAATTCCATAGCTCAAAAAATTTAAGTAAAGCATAGAAAGCAATTCTAACAAACCATAGCATAATTTTTGCTCTCTCAAATAAGCGTGTCCAGCAAGGATATATGACACAAAACTAAAAACCAAAAAAGCAAAGACTCATATAACACAAGACGCTTGAAGCAAAACTCATGATATGTGACGAATAAAAATATAGCTCCAAGTAAAATACCTATGGTTGTTAGAAGAAAGAGATCCGTGGCATCCCCAAGCTTAGTTGCTTGTTTCTCTTTGGATAATAACTTCGGGTGCCATGGGTCATCCCCAAGCTTAGGCTCTTCTTACTCCTTATTCCTTCATCCATCATGATCTCATCCAAAACTTGAAAACTTCAATCACACAAAACTCAACAAAACTGTCGTGAGATCCGTTAGTATAAGAAAGCAAATCACCACTCTAAGTACTTTTGCAAACCCATTCATATTTTATTTTTCCATTACATATAGTGCATTCTAACATTTCCCTGGCTTATTCCCTCCAATACAATCCATAGATTCATCAAAATAAGCACACAATGCAAAGAAAACATAATCTATCAAAAACAGAACAATCTGTAGTAATCTGAAAACTTTGTATACTTCTGTAACTCCACAAATTCTGAAAAAATCAGAAAACGTAGTCAATTTGTATATCAGTCTCTTTTAATAAATTTAGATTTTTCGTCACTTCTGTAAACCTAAACAATTATGTTATTGGACACAAAAGTTTCTGTTTTTCAACAAGATCAAATCAACTATCACCAAACATAATCCCAAAGGCTTTACTTGGCACAAACACCAATTAAAACATAAAAAACACAATCATAACAGTATCATAATTGTGCAAACTCTCAAGAACAGAAAGAAAAAGGCAAAAATAAAATTTATTCACCGGGTTGCCTCCCAACAAGCTCTATCGTTTTATGCCCCTAGCTAGGCATAATGCATAGATTCAAGTATTGTCATCTTTAGTTCTAGATCCATAAGATGCCCTCATGATTGATTCATATGGCGGCCGAAGAGTTACCTTCTGGCCTTTGTGGATCAGGAGAGATCCTCCGGGACGACACCTCAGGGTCATCCGCCTCATGAGGCGGGGAAGCAGGAGGAGGCATTTCGCTTTCCATCATCTCCAGAAGAAGATCCCCCGAAGACGAACATTGTGGAGAAGGGCTATGAGCCGGACTGCAAAACATATGTCTCGGTTGTTATTCTCAAGAAAAGAGCGGGGCAAGCTTACTAAAGTGCATTTGTTCACTTACGGCTCGGTCGACGGCTGGCCCCCTTGTGGGCGTTGTGCGGTAAGGATGCCCTCCGGGGCAAGGCCCCCTAGTGAAGGTTTCTTCCCTCGCCTGGAAACCTCCATTTCCAAGTCTTCAGGGGCGGTCCTTTTCTTCCCGTGGGGAGAGGGGATTCTAGGTTCTCCTCCCTGGTCATCCTCCAACACGGGGGCACTAATTCCCCCCGTTAGGATGCGTAATGTACCTCCAGTATGAAGCCCGCTTTTGGCTTCCCTATTCCTCCCCTCGTCCTCCCGTGATGGCACTTGATAAGGTGCGCGAGCCAGCATCCTGGTTAGTATGGGATCCGGCGAGCCTTCGGGAAAAGGGGCCGAACACCTCATCCTCTCCGCCTTTCTTATCCATTCCTGGCCAAGGGTGGTTTTTCAGGATAATGTTGTGACAAATATAATGACAACATGTTCGGTCGCAGAGTTACTTACTTGGGTATCTGGACGGTTGCAGTTGAGACCCGCATCCTCTGTTGTGTCCGAACACTTTATTCGTGATCCGAAGAATAATCAATACATCCGTTCGAGCATCACGCCAAAGAAGTGTTGAATGGTTCACGGTCCTTCCGGGTTGAACTCCCACATACGGAGAGATCGACGTCGGCATGGGAGGACCCGACGAACTAACATTACTTGAATCACCCTGACGAGACTGATATCCCACTTGAGGAGATCTCGGATGAGGCTTTGCAATGTCAGCACGTCATTAACCGGTCCCCAGTCCAGCCCCTTGTTGACCCATGATGCAAGCTGTGGCGGAGGGGCAGAGCGGAAGGACAGGGCAGCTGCCCACTTTGTACCTCGGGGTGTTGTGATGTAAAACCACTCCCATTGCCATAGGTCAGACACCTCCGGGAAGGAACACTTTAGCCATAAGGCATTGACACCTTTGCTTATTATAGCTCCTCCGCACTCCGCGTGTCGCCCGTCGATCATCTTCGGCTTCACATTGAAGTCTTGAGCCATAAGCCGAAGTGTGGGGTAATGCGGAGGAAGGCCTCACACACGCTGATAAACAACGAGATGTGAAGGAAGGAATCTGGAGCTAGATCATGAAAATCTAGCCCGCAATAGAACATCAGCCTTCTAATGAAGGGATCAAGACAAAAGCCTAGCCCTCGGAGGAAGTGGGAGATGAATACGACACTCTTGTTGGGTTCGAGAGTGGGGATAACCTGCCCTTGAGCAGGTAGCCTGTGAAGAATTTCGGTGGTCAGATACCTAGCCTCCCTAAGCTTCTTGATGTCCTCCTCTATGACGGAAGGGGCCATCCACCGGCCTTGAAGGTTGGATCCGGACATGATTGAAGGTCCGGAGCGCTTAGACTGAATCTTGGGTGTTGGAACTCGAGGTAGGGGAAGGAAAGGATCGGGCATGGAAAGAAAAGGACAGGTCTTGACCATTTTATATAGAGGAAGAATATAAGGCGTCCTCCGCGCGGCCGTTTGAAACTTGCCTAAACCAAGGAGTCGTACTAACGGAGCGGTTGGTTACCCACGCCCGTATTAATTAGAATCCCGTGATAAGGGGGAACATGATCTCTGCTTCAACAAGATGTGCCAATAAAACCGCCTCGCAAGACATGTAGTGGCAGGTTGAGAAAAACGGTTCGAATAATGACCGGGTCACGACGTGATGTCACGCTATGGAAAAGTTGTCAACAGATCAGATTGGTGGAATATCGTGCTCTCTACGATGGTATGTGAAATTTGTTTTGTAGAGCCGAACACGATTCTTGTGTTCCAAATCTTCTTTGGAGTATTCGGAGAGGGAACTCGCCTTGCCATGCCGAAGACAAATCTGCGTGCTGGACATGTCGTCATTGAAGCCTGGTTCAGGGGATACTGAGGGAGTCCTGGATTAGGGGGTCCTCGAACAGCCGGACTATGTACTTATGCCGGACTGTTGGACTATGAAGATACAAGACTGAAGACTTTGTCCCGTGTCCGGGTGGGACTCTCCTTTGCATGGAAGGCAAGCTTGGAAATTTGGATATGTAGATTTCTTTCTCTGGAACCGACTCTGTGTAACCCTAGCCCCCTCCGGTGTCTATATAAACCGGAGGGTTTAGTCCGTAGGACAATAACAATCATAATCATAGGCTAGCTTCTAGGGTTTAGCCTCTACGATCTTGTGGTAGATCAACTCTTGTAATACTCATATCATCAAGATCAATCAAGAAGGAAGTAGGGTATTACCTCCATAGAGAGGGCCCGAACTTGGGTAAACATTGTGTCCCCGCCTCCTGTTACCATTAGCCTTAGACGCACAGTTCAGGACACCCTACCTGAGATCCGCCGGTTTTGATATCGACAGCCGCCACTTCCTGACATCTTGAGGACATTGTAGCCGTGGTGAGTCACCACCATGAACTTGGCAAGGGTTGGGTACCGAGGATGGCGTTGTATGGCAAGCTATTGTGAGCAACGTTGAGCTCGTTGAGCTTGGTGCGGTAGTTGTCGCGCTTGCCTAAGGTGAACGGGAGAGGAATCTGCCCTATGGGGATGGTGGAGCCATCGGTCACTCCTGAGAATGGCTTGGTGGGCAGAAGCTTGTCGTATGGCACCTGGAGCATGTCAAATGTCTTGACGTAGAGGACATTGAGCCCCACGCCACCATCGACGAGTGTCTTGGTGATGAGGACATTGCTGATGGTTGGTGAACAGAGCATCGGGAGAGCGCCTGCAGTGGCCGTGCACTTGAGCTGGTCCGAGGATTCGAAGGTGATGGAGTATTTGGACCACCTGAGGAGGCACACGCCTCGAGCTTGGGGAGGGCCGCATTCACCTCATGAGCGAACTGCTTGAAGACGCGATGGGAGGCGGGTGCCTGAGCACCACCTAGGATGGAGGCGATAGCATGTGGCTCTTGGAAGCCCCAGACCCCATCATCCTCGTGGTGGTCGCCGTTCCTCCTTTGTGGCGGTGGCAGCGGAGGGAGGCCAGTGTTGACCTGGGGGCGGTCCTCACGAGGCTGGTCCCGCCATAGACCGTCGCGAGGCTGGCCCTACCAGCAGTCCTCACGAGGTTGATTGCACCAGTCCTGACGGGGGTCATAGTTGTCCCAGCGGCCTCCGCAGAGGCCTCCTCCGCGGCCGTAGCCATGGTCGTTGTGCTCAGGGCGGTGGGCAAGGCGTCCGCCCCGCATGGCCCTGAGCTCTTGGGAGTCGTTGGTGGTTGTGCACGTTGTGGAAGACGCAGAACGGGCAGTTGCCTTTGGAAGACATAGGGTGATCATAGCCGTGCTTCATTTCAGGCTCGGCCACGAGCACCGCCGGACCCTTGCGCTTGACATCCTTCGCCCTGGCCTTCTTGTCTTCTGGGTCGGCCTCTGGAAGCTCAAGGAGCGAGAGATGGCCTTCCTCTGCCCTCATGTACCTGGTTGCCATATTGAACATCTCCAGAGCCGAGCACAGGTCCTGATGTATGGCGAGCTCCTCCTTCATCTTGACATCCCGGATGCCATCAATGAACCCTGAGATGATGGCCTCGTTCGACACCTTGGGGATCTTGAGGCGAACGTTGGTGAAGCGCTGGATGTATTTGTGCATGGTCTCCCTTGGTTGCTGCTTGATGCGCTGTAGGTCACCCATGGCAGGAGCGCGGTCGCGGGTGCCTTGGAAGTTGGCGATGAAACGCTCCCGCAGCTCGTCCCAGGAGGAGATCGACCCCACCGGGAGGTTCAGGAGCCGTGAGCGTGCACCATCCTTGAGAGCCATGGGAAACTAGTTTGACATGACTTTGTCGTCACCGTTCGCCACCTCGATGCTCAACTCGTAGAGCTGGAGGAATTTGGCTGGGCCGAGGGTGCCATCATAGCGCGGAGGCAGATCTGGCTTTAACTTGACGGACCAGACGACACGGCGAAGCTCTGGAGCAAAAGCCCGGTGGCCTGCCGCGCTCACGGGAGCCCGCCGCGGAGGGGAGCCTGGCCTTGACATCCACGTGCAACCACCTTGGGCTGCACACGATCTTAGCGCGGGGGTGCCGGGGGTACTAGGAACGCATGCGCCTCTCCCTGGGGCCGCTGCACCACCCGACAGCTTCCTTCATCACGCGTCGGGGCCCTGCATGTTGGATCGCGCTGGGGGGCCTCACGCCTTTTCTCAGGGATGACATCTTTCTAGAGAGTAGGAGGAGATGCTCCGTGGGCCACGTCGCCCGCCTAGGGTTGCGGGGGAGGCAGCGAGTGAGGCGGCGCAGAAGACTCTCTAGCAGCGCCGGACGAGCTCGGCGATGCGGTCCAGCCAGTCCTCGTAGAGGTCATTGGCCGAACGATAGCGCAGAAGCTCTCGTGCCATGAGCTGCGCCGCCTGCGCGTTTGCCGGCCCACGATGAGGATGGGAAGACGAAGCAGCAGCTAGGATCAGCGATGGAATGGCAGTGCGGCCGTCGCATCACACGGAGGGCGGCAGCAACAAGTCCTGCTGCTCGTGGATCACGGGGACGGTGATGGTGTTGGCCACAGGAGACGGGGAGCGGCGGGGAGCACCGTTGCCTGCAGAGGCCGTCTGAGCAACGAGCGCGGCGAGGGCTGCCCGACGCTCAGCACGAACTCAACGAGCGTCCGCCATGAGAACAACGGAGCGATGGTGAAACAACCGTCGGAAGAGAGGCTTCAACATGCCCCAACCAGGTGCACCAAATGTCAGATTTAGGGCTCCGCGGACCCAAGGAAGGTTCGAATTCTAGGGCGTGTGTGATGAACTCAACCTCTCAAGCCAGCCGACTCACTGCTCCCATGGCCTAGCTCGATGAACAGGAAAGAAATGGACACGACAGTTTACCCAGGTTCGGGCCACCTTGTGGTGTAAGACCCTACTCCTGCTTTGTGATGGATTAGCCTCGCGGGGGGCTGAGGATTAACTAGTACAAGGAATAACAACGTCGCGAGGTCTGTTCTGGGGAGAATATGAGCTCAAGGGATTCAACCTCTCTCCCTCCGTCCGTCGGTATGATGGTGGCTAGGCTATACTTGTAGTGGCCTTGGTCCTCTTCCCCCAAAATTTAGGCGGGAAGGGATCCCACAGTGGCCAATTTTGAAGGGGGACAAGTAGTACATCTTATCCTGATGAAAGGTGGTCTTCGCCTACAAAGCTTCTGGTCATGACGTCATGGTGGGCTCGTTGATGACATCCGTCCTGCCGTCCTAGCGGTCTTGATCTTGTTGCACGTAAACAATAACCTTTGGTTGATTCCTCAGGACTCTGCTCCCGCGCTTGCTTGCTTAGCACCAAAGAGGAAACCTGCCGCTCTACGCCCACTGGCGCGCGCCTCGCCTTGGTCGTCATGGCTGGCGTCACCTCCACCTCATGAGGTGAGCACTTGCATATGAATCTCCGCTTCTCAGGAGGCCGCCTGGGGAGGCCGCTCCTTCCGGAGGTCTTGGTGTCGTCCGCCTCGCGAGGCTTGGCCCCTCGCGACGGTCTTGTCTTGTCGATGTTGAAGATGGGCCGTACCAGGCCGTCGACGGAGCCACCGCGCGAGCCACAGGCAGGCAAGTCTGGGTACCCTGGTTCCCAGAACACCGACAAGTTCAGATATGAAATCATGATATTTGGGCCCTAGTGACAAGCATTAAGCATAGGAATATCAATCTGAAAACATAGTGGGTACTAGGCATCAAGCCCTAACAAATCTGACATCGAGTACATCAAAAATCTCATCCAATTAGCATATACCTCCATGTGCCTACAAGAGAATTACTCAGACATAAAGGGGAGTGTCATGAAGAGATGTTGATGACGCCGACAATGAATCCCCCTCTTCGGGGCTAGAAATGGACTTGAGATTAGGTCTCCAGGGGAAAAATAGGAGGTGGCGGCGGCTCCGTATTGCAAAATGTATCGATAATTTATATGATTTTTTAGGTATACATAAGATTTTTGGGCGGCGAAATCATCGTAAGGCGGCAGCCAGGGGCTCCACACGACCCTGTGCAGCGCCCTGGGGGTGGCTGATACGTCTCCAACATATCTATAATCTTAGATTGTTCCATGCTATTATAGTATCGATCTTGGATGTTTTATATGCAATGACAAGCAATTATATATCATTCTTCGGGACTAATCTATTAACTTAGTGCCTAGTGACACTTGTTGTTTTTTGCCTCTTTTTGGTTTTCCAGAATATCAGTACCAAACGATGTCCAAATGCCACCAAACTTTTTGGAGATTTTATTCTGGACAAAAGAGACCCTGAAAGCTTGATGAGAGGGCTAGAAGATGAACGAGGAGCCCACGAGGCACCAGGGCATGCCATGGTGTCTTGTGGGGCCCACGTTCATCCTTTTGACTTAATTCCGCCTCTCTAAATTCTCTAAAATTGGGAAACCAATAGAGAGCCACCCAATATACTTTTTCTGCCGCTGCAAGCTTCTGTTCTCGAGAGATCCCATCTGGAGGCCTTTTCCGGCACTCTGCCGGAGGGGGAACCAACCACAGAGGGGCTCTACATCAACCTTGCCGCCCTTTCGATTATGTGTGAGTAGTTTACCACAGTTCTACAGGTCCATGCTACTTTTTGAGGTTGCGTTGATTTTTCCCTTGAAGAGGAAAGGGTTATGCAACAAAGTATAGATAAGTATTTCCCTCAGTTAAGAACCAAGGTATTAATCTAGCAGGAGGTACAAGCAAGTCCCCAATAGATGCACCTGCACAAACTAACAAACATTTGCACACAACGCGAAAAAGGGGTTATCAATCCCTTCATGGTCACTAGCAAGAGTGAGATCTGATAGAGATAGGTATAAAAGATAAGTAAAAGAGTAAAATAAAGTAAATATAAATAAATTGCAGCAAGGTATTTTAGTATTTTTGGTTTTATAGATCTGAAAATATATGATGAGAAATAGAGTCGGGGGCCATAGTTTTCACAAGAGGCTTCTCACTTGAAAGAAACATAAGATGGGTAAACAAATTACTATTGAGCAATTGACAGAAAAGTGCAAAGTTATGATGATGTCTAAGGCAATGATCATGAATATAGGCATCACGTTTGTGACAAGTAGACCGACTCCTGCCTGCATCTACTACTATTACTCCAGACATCGACCGCTATCCAGCATGCATCTAGTGTATTAAGTTAACAAGAATGGAGTAACGCCTTAAGCAAGATGACATGATGTTGAGGGATAGATCCAATCAATATAGTAAACCACCCCATCTTTTTATCCTTAATGGCAACAATACAATACGTGCCTCGCTACCCCTACTGTCACTGGGTGAGGACACCGAAAGATTGAACCCATCACAAAGCACCTCTCCCATTGGAATAAATATCAATCTACTTGGCCAAACCAAATCAATAGACCGGAGTGTCGTGGGAAACCACGGCCACCTATGGGGCTACGAGCCCCTTTTGGTTCGGCGGGGGGATGGGCACGTTGCACAAAGAGCGGATAAGCGTCACGCAGCGAGGCAGAGATCGCATGGGCAGTTTTACCCAGGTTCGGGTTGCCGTGAGGCGTAAAACCCTACTCCTGCTTTGGTGGATGGAAGGTGGAAAAGGTGGTGGTGAGCACAACACAGTTTCCCGACAAGGTTGCCTCAGGGCGAAAGTGGCTACGCGCGTATGGATGTGTGGGGGGTTCCAATCTGCTAACTTCACGAATCCTTTCTACGGTTGCCATGGGCCTCCTTCTATAGATCAAGGTTCACCACAGTGACAATTCAGTCTTTACGTACTGATTAGATAGCAAGCAATGTTATGATACCTAACTCTGTGGGCTGACAGAGCGCATTAAATGTGTCATCGAGTGTCACATCACAGCGTGGCCGACAACCCTTGCCCGACTATTTTGCCAGCTTCAAGCCTACTTGCTTGACACGTCTTAGGATGGGTGTCATATGGAGATGTTTGTTGTTGGAAGTGGTTGCCATGTGGCAAAAAGCAGCCACTTAGTCACCTTGGGGCTTGACACCGCACGGATATATGACTTGCGTCGCTTGTGAGGTGAAGCAATGGAGTGGCTTGCCTTCGCAAGCCTCGACAGGCCTGCTGGGACGATCTGGAAGCTTGCTTCGGGGCAAACCCAACCTTGCAAGGCTCGTCTGCCCGACAAGGGAGGTTCTTTCCTTAGAGGTATCCTGCTTCTCTGGCTCATCTTGATCTGCTTGATCTGTACTAAAGTCCTTCAAAGAATTGATCCCTCTTGATTGGTCTGATCTTGGTGATGTAATCTTGTCCTTGGGCATGTGCACAGTATGGGCAACAGACCCAGAGTTTGTTGCACCGTCAGGAGCCCCCGGGCCTGGCACGAACGAACCAATGGGTGTCTGGGCGGGCCCTAACCAGTGCATAGGCAGGAGCGCAAGAGTGGCTCTGTCCTTTGAGATCTTCTTTGCTTCTTCTTAATCCGATCTTGGGTCAGTTTCTGATTTTCCCACACGTCGTGTGAAACGTTATGGGAGAAAGCGAACCGCGATCCATGGATCGCCCATGTCCCATGATCACGGGGTATAAACTACCACACCATTTACCTCCCATTCCCTGCGCATCCGCCATGAGTACCGCATGCATTGCGCAAGGTAGGTGGTGGATGCAGAGGGCGCGGAGATGAGCGCCATGGCAGAAAGCTAGGCATCGCTGATTGGCATAGAAGGTCGACCCTGACTTCCTGAGCCGTTGAAGGCGCAGGGAAGCCGTATTGGGGGAGAAGGGTGGTCGCCTTCCGAGAGACGCCAGCCCCCCGCCTCGTTCTTGTATGCCCCCGTGGGAAGGACTGGCATGTTTGCTCACACACCTTCCTTCTCTCTTTCCTCAAACTTTCTCCACCCCCATGACGAGAGAGCGAGGACATGGTGGTGCTTCAACAGCGGAGACAAGAGATTCTGCTCGACAACATCTCCCACCTCCTCTTGAGAGTGCGGAGGCAGAACCCGCTGGTGTCTACAACACAACCTTCTTCTTGTAGATGTTGTTGGGCCTCCAAGTGCAGAGGTTTGTAGGCAAGTAGCAAATTTCCCTCAAGTGGATGACCTAAGGTTATAATCCGTGCGAGGCGTAGGATGACGATGGTCTCTCTCAAACAACCCTGCAACCAAATAACAAAGAGTCTCTTGTGTCCCCAACACACCCAATAGAATGGTAAATTGTATAGGTGCACTAGTTCAGTGAAGAGATGGTGATACAAGTGCAATATGGATGGTAGATATGATTATTTCTAATCTGAAAATATAAAAACAGCAAGGTAACAAGTGGTAAAAGTGAGCGTAAACGGTATTGCAATGCTAGGAAGCAAGGCCTAAGGTTCATACTTTCACTAGTGCAAGTTCTCTCGACAATAATAACATAACTAGATAATATAACTATCCCTCAACATGCAACAAAGAGTCACTCCAAAGTAACTAATAGCGGAGAACAAACGAAGAGATTATTGTAGGGTACGAAACCACCTCAAAGTTATCCTTTCTGATCGATGTATTCAAGAGTCCGTAGTAAAATAACATGAAGCTATTCTTTCCATTCAATCTATCATAGAGTTCGTACTAGAATAACACCTTAAGACACAAATCAACCAAAACCCTAAGGTCACCTAGATACTACAATGTCACCTCACTTATCCGTGGGTATAATTATACGATATGCATCAGACAATCTCAGATTCATCTATTCAACCAACACAAAGAACTTCAAAGAGTGCCCCAAAGTTTCTACCGGAGAGTCAAGACGAAAACGTGTGCCAACCCCTATGCATAAGTTCACAAGGTCACAGAACTCATAAGTTGATCACCGAAACATACATCAAGTAGATCACGTGAATATCCCATTGTCACCACAGATAAGCACATGCAAGACATACATCAAGTGTTCTCAAATCCTTAACGACTCAATCCGATAAGGTAAATTCGAAGGGAAAACTCAATCCATTACGAGAAAATAGAGGGGGGGGGGAAACATCATAAGATCCAACTATAATAGCAAAGCTCGTGATACATCAAGATCATGCCAAATCAAGAACACAAGAGAGAGAGAGATATCAAACACATAGATACTGGTACATACCCTCAGCCCCATGGGTGAACTACTCCCTCCTCGTCATGGAGAGTGCTGGGATGATGAAGATGACCACAGGTGAGGGATCCCTCCGGCAGGGTGCCGAAATAGGGCTCTGATTGGTTTTTGGTGGCTATAGAGGCTTGCGGCGGTGGAACTCCCAATATAGGTTATTTTCTGGTGGTTTCAGTATTTGTAGGAATTTTTGGCGTCGGGAACAAGTCAGGGAGGTCTCCGAGCTGTCCACAAGACAGGGGGGCGCGCCCAGGGGGACCACCCTCTTGGGCACTCCGGGACTCTTCTGGCCCAACTCTTTCAATCCAGGGTCTTCTTTTGGTCCATAAAAAATCATCAAAAATTGGCACGTCAATTGGACTCTGTTTGGTATTCCTTTTCTGTAAAACTCAAAAACAAGGAGAAAACAGAAACTAGCACTAGGCTCTAGGTTAATAGGTTAGTCCCAAAAATCATATAAAATAGCATATAAATGCATATAAAACATCCTAGATGGATAATATAATAGCATGGAACAATCAAAAATTATAGATATGTTGGAGACGTATCAAGCATCCCCAAGCTTAATTCCTGCTCGTCCTCGACTAGGTAAATGATAAAGACAGAATTTTTGATGTGGAATGCTACCTAACATATTTATCAATGTTATTTTCTTTATTGTGACATGAATATGCAGATCCATAAGATTCAAAACAAAAGTTTAATATTGGCATGAAAACGATAATACTTCAGGCATACTAACAAGGCAATTATGTCCTCTCAAAATAACATGGCCAAAGAAAGCTATCCCTACAAAATCATATAGTTTGGTTATGCTCTATCTTCACCACACAAAATATTTAAATCATGCACAACCCCAGTTTCAGCCAAGCAATTGTTTCATCAAATCTCACGCAATACATGAGCGTGGGCCATGGCCATAGCACTATAGGTGGAATAGAATGGTGGTTGTGGAGAAGACAAAAAAGGAGAAGATAGTCTCACATCAAATAGGCGTATCAACTAGCTATGGAGATGCCCATTAATAGATATCAATGTGAGTGAGTAGGGATTGCCATGCAACGGATGCCTCCAGGAACACTTGGCCCGATCCCAATGCCCAGCTCCCCGCGCCTGGCTCCCGTGCAAGGCATGGTGTCAACTCCGGCAGCTAATGTGCTGCTAGGGGCCTCGGTCTTGAGCCTCCTGCCTCCTTCTTCCGCAACCTGGCCTAGGGGACAGGGGGTGTGCTGATGGCTCCTCCACTGATCATCGTTGGCGATCGGGCGCCCCCTGGACTGGCTTCATCTTCAGGCTGTGAAATTGCATTAGCCAGGCCCCAGCCAGAGGCAAGCGAGCCACTCCACGCCCCTCCGGCAGCTCCCAGGATAGAAGATGGGCTTGGCCGCGCGTTGGAGTTTACGCGCGGGCGCAGTGGTGTCTCCTATGAGCTTTTCGGCAGGCGATGTATGCAATGATTCGGCTTGGTGGAGAGCTTGCTGACATCGACACCCGCCTCGAGACGGAGGACCTTCGGTTGGCGTGCAAATGGCACCAGCTAAAAGTCGCCATCATTCTTGAGAAGCTTCAGTGTGATTGTGCCGACGCAATCTTGGGCCACTGATCGTCGTTGTGAGGAAACCGACGAGCGAGAGTGGGAGCTCCAGACTTCAAACGCCGCCCTTGAGAGGGAGACTGAGGCATGACAGGCCTTCCTGGCTGCGTCACCGGGCGAAGCGCCTCATGACGAGGCGGAACTCCTGAGATGCCAGGAGAACCTGGCGCTGCAGGCCATGGAGCATAGCCTAGCATCAGAATGGCTGGAGGTGATGGAGCGCCAGGCAGCTACGGCTAAGGATGCCATCACTGCCCGAGAGGCCTGGATCCAGCTGGAGGTCGAGTAGAAGGAGGCGAAGGCTCGTGCGGATCTGGCCGATAAGCATCGCCTGAAGCTGGAGCTGCTGGAAGCCGACCTCGAGGGCAGGACCACCGCCCGGAAGGTGAAGCTGGAATCTGTGGAACAACGTGAGAGGGCCGCCAAGGAAGCTTGGGCCTCTTTCGAGTCTGCCTTGGCCTCTGCCCGTGCCGAACTGTCCTCCTTTTAGCAGTAGGTCAAGGATGCCCCGTCCCTCGCGGAGAAGACCGAGAACAAATCGAATCGCCACCAGACGCTGCAGGGCGAGCACACCTTGATGCTCCAGGATCTCAGAGTTAGAGCCAACCGCGCCTTGGGCACCATCTGCGATGAGAGCGCCGCTCACCCGCACGAGAACGATTAAGCCAACCACCTCAGCTTTTTCACCGACATCGTGACCCGCCTGGAGGATCGGGCCGTAAGGGCTCGCGAGCTTGTTGAGAAGAGGAGTCGGGGTCTTATTGGGCACACATTCTCACGTGTCTTCAGCCACCTCCTCAACCTCGATCCTCACTTTGACTTCAATGTCGCGTTAGCCCCCATGCTCGTGGTCATTCAGGACAACCTGGCCGGGTGGGTGGGTGATCATGTGGATGCCCTGGTAGGAGAGTTTGCTCCGGAGGATGTCGCAGTCGTGAGTGCAGCCAAAGAAGACGGCACGGGTAGAGAAGATGAGGAAGATGGCCGCGACGATAAGAGCAGCACAGACGGAGGTGATGAAGAAGGTGCATCCAGCTAGGCCTATGTTTCTTTTCGCTTTGACCTATATGACAAGAAACTCGGACACATCCTTGTGAGAGCATTTTGAAAGGGGGGGCCCTTATAATGTATGAGATTATGAAATGCTTTTGAAGTAGCGCCTGGAGCGTGACCCAGAAGGCCTGCGGTCTCCCAAGCAGGGTCATTGTTGTGACTTATCTTTGGCCCTGCGGGCCTCAAGTGGGCCCTGGTGTCGCAGCGGCGCTTTGTCTCTTGAGGTGAGCCTACCGTGGGCTCGTGAGGTTCTGAGCCTCCCGAGGGGCCTGCTGGCCTGTCCCATAGTGCCTCGCGAGGGATCGACAGCCGGACCATGGCAAGGTGCGCCTGTGGTAGCCACATCCTTGGCCCCCGAGAGCTGCCTTTGCATATTCGGGGCTGGCCCGGACATGCTAAACGCACGCGTACCGCACCCAGCCCCCGCTCACGAGGTGCTCGTGGGAGGGGGAAGCGGGTATGAGCCTTGCTATAAAATGCGAAGCCAGAAAGCGAGAAACCAGCGCAAGACAAGAAAATCCCCCCCCCCATTTTTCTTTTGGTAAGCACATGGAATTTCAAATTCAATCCAAGAAGACAGCAAATTGGGTACAGAAAGAGGGGCAAAAGCAAACAGTCGCGTCCGGCTCCTAGCTAGTCTTCTGGTCTTCTCACTAGCGTGGAGCTAAGTGCTTCCACTGGGTGTGGGCATAGTCATTGGGGAACAGTGTCGACGGCCAGCGCGGAACATGGTGCTTCCACTTGGACGTTGGTGGGAGCACCCGTGAGGCCCCAGGGCGGCACTCAGGAGACTCTGGGCGTGTATAGCCCCACTCATTATTACATGAGAGTGTCACGAGCGGAGAACTTCACAGTCACGTGGCCTTGCTTCATGTCGCCCGACGAGGACCCCGCCCTGCGCCGCCCCGACCACTGTTGGGGCGTCTGGAAATAGGACGAGACCAAGGTGCAAGGAGGACGTTGGCGGCACCCTCAATGACTGTAGGCCCTCCGCAGGGGGGAAGGGCTCGCCGGCGCCTTCCCCAGGAGGGGACCTACCTCGGCGTGGTGCCTTGCTCCATGCAGCGCGGGGGAGGCCCTGGCCCCGGACTCCCCCTATGCTGCTCCCAAGGCCCTCCGTCCACTTGCAGCGGGGCTGCCACCCCGGGGGCCCTGGCAGTGGCTGCAGCTTGGTTAACCTGCGGTCCATGGTTAGTGTAATCGTGCTCCTAAGGCATTGGATGTACTCAGCTATTATCGTCGAAGGCGTTGGTGGAGCCCTGCAGCGGCTCATAGTGTGCCTCACCCTCGTGTGCTCCCAGCGCCTAGCCTGGCATGGGGGATCGGCTGGGGCCTTCTCCTGACGCGTATCTTAGGTCCATCGCTTTTGGCACATAGGCCTCCGGGCTGGCCGCGCCTGAGTCACTACCCGATTGCCTTGCGCTGCTGCCCTCTGGGCCTAGCACCAGGTCCTGGTGGCTAAGGATTGGTGCCCTAGCATGGCCCCAGGGGAGGCTGCTCGGGTTCGCCCCGCCTTGGGGCGGCATGGTCGAAGTAGGCGGGCGGCGCCGCAGGCCGGGCCGACACCGAGAGGCTCTCCAGGAGCCCCGGGAGGGGTTGCGCGGGCGTAGCAAGGGCGAGCGCGTGCCCCCGCCACGGCTTACAACGTGGGAAGGGCGCAGAATGGTGTCGCGCCCCTACATGCAGCATCCAACAACTCGGCGACCCGTTCCAGCAGGGCATCGCGGCCACTCACCGCCAACTTGCACCTCAGTAGCTCTCGATCCACAATGATCGCAGCTCGCATATTTGGCAGCTCCCTGTGAGTGTGTGGTGCTGTCACCATGGCGTAGCTCAAAGACCGCGCGGCGGCACGATGACGGCACGACGCGATAGGGGGCGGCGGGGGCCCACGCCGCCCGCGGCCGATGTCACCAGGCGATGCGCGAGCCGTGAGAAGCACAGAGTGGAGATCTTCCTCATCGGCAGACGCTGTCGGGGTGGACCGGACAACCCAGTGCTCAACACGGGCCCTCTGGGCGTCGGCCATGGCGGCGGTGGAACAGCAGCGGATCAGTTGACGGAAGAGAGGCTCCGACGCACCCCTACCTAGCACCCCCTCTAGATGAAGTTCTCTGGTGTTTCTATGTTCTTGTCTGTTGTTTCAGTCTTTGTGTTTCCTTTTATAAAAAAAACTTCATCTAGATCCCTTCTTCTTTATGTGTTTTCTAATTCCCTGCAAATCCTTAGAAGATTTTATTTGCCAAGTGAGCTGAGTTGACAACAATGTTTACTGTGTGTTGAACTCGGTCTCTCCGAATCAAACCTGTCGGTTTAACCGAAATACAAGGTACTCTTGTGAATAGATCATCGGTTCAACTGACACGGTCTAACTCGGTTGCACCGATCGGGATCTTCTGTGACCCTGCCAACTCGGTGTCACCGATGACAACGAATCGGCGTTATCGATTTCATTGCTAAAGAAAACTTTTGCCATTGCATCCTGCACATCTTTTCCAGCCCTACTCAATGATGCTTATCCTCTACCTGCGTCATAATCTACATGCTTCTCTGTAATGTGTCTCAAGGACCAAAACTAATTGACTCATACTCCAGAAGATCCCTTCTTGGAAATTGATATCAACGGGGGAGAGAGAGACCACATCAAAGCTTATTGCATGGGAGATAAAGACATCTTAGCTTTCCCAGATGCTTTATTGTCAATAGAGGAGAGAAGCCACATGTCTTCAAGAGGGGAAAGACATGTTGGGACTTGTTTGTTTGAACAATTTCTTGCCTTAATGGTTCTTGCTCTAATTTTCTTTTCCTTCTTTGCTCTGATTTTCTCTTTCCCTACCTTCTCCCATTATCCAATATCAGATTCAGGGGGAGAAAGAGTTCACATCTAAGGGAAGAAAATCTTTGGATTCCATTGCATATCTTTAATCTTTGGGGACATGTCTATATCCAAATGGAGTACTAAGTACTCACTCATTACATGTCATCCCAGTTTTGGTACTCTTGTGGTTTCTTAACTTGCTTTATTTAGACTATTCTTGTGTTATCTAACCTTGTTTTCTCAAGCTCATCTCTTCCCAAGCCAGCTCAAGACCACAGGTAACGATATGCATCACACTCATGTGCATGATGGTCTGTTGCTACTGCACATATTGTTTGCAAGAAGGATTCATGAACATCAAGGTATACATATTCAATCTACATCATTTGCTCTGATGCATATAGCCAAGATACAGGTAACTCATCGCATGCTCTGACATGATTATATATTCACATGTTCTTACATTCCATCATTACATGATTGTATACATGTAGGGGGAGTCTATGCATGTTACATGTCTTTCCAAAGCTTTACCTGTTGCTATTCATATCTCTATCTAAAGCTTTGATGTATGTTGTCATCAATTACCAAAAAGGGGGAGACTGAAAGCACAAGTGCTCCCTGGGTGATTTTGGTAATTAATGTCAACGTATCTCTTGTTGGACTAATATTTTTATCAAGTACATTTCAGATGAGTTCAACAATGGAGTGGCAAGGATAAGAGGATGTGGAACCCCTTCAAAATGCTAAGGACAAAGATTGGCAAAGCCTCAAGACTCTTCATTTTCATTTTAGTGATCCAAGATCACATTGAGTCCATAGGAAAGCCAATACTATTAAAAGGGGATGAGGTGTTGCTTAATGACTTGCTTGCTCAAAGTGCTTCATGATATTGCTCCAAAACCCTCAACCACTTTCTCATTTCAACATATGTCCATAACCTAAAGTCAAACTCGCCCCCACCAATTTGATCTATCCGGTGCCACCGAGGTCACTAGACATAGCCACTGCCAGAAACCCTAATCATTTTGGTCACACTAATATGGATCTCAGTCTCACCGAGATGTCCTTGTAAACTCTCTGTTTCCTATTGCAATTATTTTGGTCTCACCAAAATGAGTGATCGGTCCCATCAAGTTTGCCTAACCAACTCTCTGTTTGATCAATTGCTGAAATCGGTCTCACGGAGTTCATCCGATCGGTCTCAGCGAGATGAGGTTTTTGCCCTAGCCCTAGCACATCGGTCCCACCGAGTTGATCTCGTCGGTCCCACCGAGAATCCTAACGTTCACATTTTGAACTAAATCAGTCTCACCGAGTTTCTATATTCGGTCTGACCGAGTTGGGTCAAGCGTGTGTAACGGTTAGATTTTGTGTGGAGGCTATATATACCCCTCCACCCCCTTCTCCATTTGTGAGAGAGCCATCAGAACGTGCCTACACTTCCACTACTCATTTTCAGAGAGAGAACCACCTGCTCATGTGTTGATACCAAGACTTTCCAATCCATCCACAAGAATCTTGATCTCTAGCCTTCCCCAAGTTGCTTTCCACTCAAATCATCATTCCGCCATAGCCTTATCTGTGAGAGAGATTTGAGCGTTGAGACTATCATTTGAAGCACAAGAGCAAGGAGTTCATCATGAACACACCATCTATTACCTTTTGGAGAGTGCTGTCTCCAAGATTGGTTAGGTGTCACTTGGGAGCCTCCGTCAAGATTGTGGAGTTGAAGCAAGGAGTTTGTAAGGGCAAGGAGATTGCCTACTTCATGAAGATCTACCCAAGTGAGGCAAGTCCTTCGTGTGCGATGGCCATGGTTGGATAGACGAGGTTGCTTCATAATGGACCCTTCGTGGGTGGAGCCCTCCGTTGACTAGCGCAATTGTTACCCTTCGTGGGTTGAAGTCTCCATCAATGTGGATGTACGATAGAACCAACTATCAGAACCATGCCAAAAATCTCTGTTTCCTCATTGCGTTTTTGTCGGCGTTCTAGGAACGGGGGTCCCCAGACTTGCTCGCCTGCGGCCCACGGCATGGATCCACCAGTGGCCCAGTACGGCCCGTCGTTGTAAACCAACAATCAAGACCCTCGCGAGGGGCCAAGCCTCGCGGGGCGGACGATGCAAGGCCTCCTCAGGAGTGGCCTTGCCAGGCAGGCTCGCGAGGAGGCGGAGAGATCAAGGCAAGGGGTACCTCGCGAGGTTCTCGTGACGCAAGCCATGACGACCAAGGCTAGGCAGGCGCCAGTGCGTGCAGTGTCCTTGTTTCCCCTTTGGTGCTAAGGGGGCAAGAACAGGCGTGGAATACCGAGGCATCAGGAAAAGGTTTCCATATTGGTGCAACAAGACCAATGCCAGCTGGATGGCGGGATGGAGGTCATCGAGAAGCCCAAGATGGCGTCACCACCAGCGCCTTTGACAGGCGAAGACCACCATTAGTCAGGATAGCTTGTACTAGCTATCCCCTTTCGAATTGACCGTTGTTGGATCCCTTCGTGCTCAATATTTGGGGAGAGGACCTGGGCCTCTATAAATAGGACTAGCCACCACAGAAGAAAGGGACGGATCGTTCAGATCATCCTTATCCACACAAGTTCGCCAAGCACAAGAACACCTCTCCTCAGGAGGCTGTTCTTCCCTTGTACTATTCATCATCAGCCCAAGAGGCAATCCACCACCACCACACACAGGACTAGGGTATTACACCACAACGGTGGCCCGAACCTGTATAAATCTTGTGTCTACTGTGTTGTGAGTTCATCGAGCTAGCTTAGAGATCGCGGCGAGGCTGGGAGCGAGATTCGGTAGGGGAAATCTTCGTGCGCACCCTAGTGTTCGAACCTCAATGGTTTTGCTGGAACCCTATATCCGACATTTGGCGCGCCAGGTAGGGGGTGCACCGAAATCTTCCTTCCGCTGATCCGCGTCCCATCGCTTCATCGCATCCATGTCTGACGCACGTCGAGCCCGCGCTGAGCACTGGGCTGCTCTCGCCGCACGCGTCGCCCAGAAGGCTCCTGTCGGCGGACCTCCCCGTCGTTCTCCATCGCCCGCCCCAAATGCTGCCCCCGGCCCGGCGGGGAACGAGCAGCAAGCATCCTCGCTGCACCCCTCAGTGCGGCGGGACGGCCGCACTGCCACTCCGTCGCTGACCCCAGCTGGCTCGTCGTCCCACGCTCGTCGCGCCCCCACGAACATGCAGGCCGCGCTGCTCATGGCATGCGAGCTCCTGCATTACCGCCCCGTCGACGACCTCTACAAAGAATGGCTCGCTCGCATCACCGAGCTTGTCAGCACCGCAAGGGGCTCTCCTGCGCCGTCCCTCTCGTTGCCTCGCCCTTCGCCAGGTGTGGGCGATGTGACTCAAGGAGTGCCTCCACCACCTCTGCCCCAAGACGGCGCCTTGGAGCCAAGGCGCGCGGCCCCTGGGCGTGACCCAAC